>CM030363.1:54511423-55111423 GCA_017893485.1 Hemerocallis citrina
CTTGTGCAGAAAAAAATTTCAGCCCCCCTTACATTTCAATCCTGGATCCGTCCCTGATTATAGGTATGTTTTATTAACTCCTTATTAGTAAAACATTGTGGTAGTACTCCATATTTTCTTAAAAAAAGAGAAAAAGAAAAAGAAAAAAGAGAACACACCAAATGTAATGATCATAAATCACAATCTTGAGTATTCTTTACAGAACGGTTATTAACCTAGGCTTCCACTTGTTACCTATCATTGTCTTGAGGGCACAAAGTGATCACGTATAGATGTTCTGATTTTAGGTGGTTCTAAAGATGAATCATTTTAGGTCGTTATAAAAACGAACCCATACACCAAAAGAGCTACAAATTCAATGCATCTGGCCACTACTACCACCCCACACTAATGAACAGAAGCTAAGTTAAGCCAATCATGCAACTGTCCTTAGTGCATGTGGAAGTTGTAGGTGACTTTGATGGCTCAGCAAGTGCCACTACACCACTCTCTTAATTTCTCTTCCACACAAGTTGCACTGCAGCTAAAATGAAAGAAAACTTGTTGCATACTCCTTGACGATGATTTTCAAATGGAATCCTTGCCTTTTTCTTATACATTTTAAGTCCTTACCATTCAAACTAGTCCATGTCATAAGAAACTTCTTTGATGAAGATGACCCCCATGTTCAGTTAAGAAGTTCTTGACTAGTGAACTATTATAAGACATTGTTAATTATATTCCATTTCTCTAACATATGTGATGCGGTTCTTTTTTGGGGTGTGGCTGCACCAGATGTGAGTTATTGTAATTTTGTAGAAGGAAAACCGTTAGTACTGGCATCGGTCCGACCCCAGATAGTGGGAGCGGCTCGGGAATAGCATGAGTGAGGAAAGGACCGGATGCTCGGCTCGGATCCAGCAGCTCGGCTCGGATCTGTGGGCTCGGCTCTGTCCTGGATACCTGCGACTGCCTAGAAACACCGGAAAAAGTTCCGGCGACAGGCCCTCCGACGATCTAGTCAGTTACTCGGGAAAGCAACAACAGCTAGGGTTCAGGGGGAAAAGTTTTAATTACCTTTTAATGAAGGAGGGAGTCTGGTATTTATAGGCAGAGGCAAAACGGATCTGGGACCTGAGCGGGCCGGGTCGGACCCTTTTGCATGTGGGCTGAGGCGGTAACGACCCGTTGGACTTCTGTTGACTTGATGATTAGGGAAGAGCGGGTTTTGAGGAGATCTGATGGCCCAGGAGGGGCCACATCATCTAACCCATATCAGGAGCCCCCACTCCTTGAGGGCTAGGTAATCCAGCCGTGGAGGAGTGATTAGTCTCTGTAGGAAGACCGGAACGGTGTGTACAGTGAGAATGTTGTTCGTATCTTCCTAGAGAGGCCAGCGGGTTAGGATGAAGAGGATCTCTTTGAAGGTATGAGGGGCGTTGAAAGCCGAAAACAGGAGTTCGCTTGGCCGAGCATCGAGGGTCGGGAGACGAGCCCCTCTGCTTGTGATGAAAGCTAGGGAGCGTCGAGAGCTGAAAGTAGGGCTCGCTTAGCCAAGCGTCGAGGGTCGGGTGGAGTGCCCCCATACTTGTTGGAAAAGCTATGGGGACGTCGAGAGCCGAAAGTAGGGCTCGCTTAGCCGAGCGTCGAGGGTCGGGAGACGAGCCCCCATACTTGTTGGAAAAGCTATAGGGACGTTGAGAGCCGAAAGTAGGAGCTCGCTTAGCCGAGCATCAAGGGTCGGGAGACAAGCTCCCCTGCTTGTGATGAAAGCTAGGGGTGGCTCGAGGTTACCACCAAGCGTCGAGCTCCCCATACTTGTGGGAAAAGCTAGGGTTGGCTCGAGGTCCCTGCCGAGCGTCGAGCCCCCCTTCTTGTTAGAAAAGCTGGGGGGTGGCTCGAGGTTACTGTCGAGTGCTGCGCCCCCCTGCTTGTTGGAAAAGCTGGGGGGTGGCTCGAGGTCACTGCCAACCGCCGAGCCCCCTTTGCTTGTTGGAAAAGCTAGGGAATGGCTCGAGGTTACAACCGAGCGACGAGCCCCAAAACTTGATGCAAAAGATTTGGTATGGCTCGAGGTTACAACCGAGTGCCGAGATCTGAAACTTGTTGGAAAAGCTTTGGTATGCCTCGAGGTTACAACCGAGCGCCGAGCCCCAAAACTTGTTGGAAAAGATTTGGTATGGCTTGAGATTACTGTCGAGCGCCGAGCCCCCCTGCTTGTTGGGAAAGCTTGGGTATGGCTCGAGGTTACCGCCGAGCGCCGATCCCCCCTGCTTGTTGGAAAAGCTAGGGGGTGGCTCGAGGTCACTGCCGACTGCCAAGCCCCCTTTGCTTGTTGGAAAAGCTAGGGTATGGCTCTACGTTACAACCGAGCGACAAGCCCCAAAACTTGTTGAAAAAGCTTTGGTATGGCTCGAGATTACAACCGAGCGCTGAGCCCAAAAACTTGTTTGAAAAGTTTTTGTATGGCTCGAGGTTACTGCCGAGCGCCGAGCCCCCTTTGCTTGTTGGAAAAGCTGGGATATGGCTCGGAGTTACAACCGAGCGACGAGCCCAAAAACTTGTTGCTCCGAGCCCCCAAAACTTGTTGCTCCGAGCCCCCAAAACTTGTTGGAAAAGCTTTAGTATGGCTCGAGGTTACAACCGAGCTCCGAGCCCCAAAACTTATTGGAAAAGCTTGGGTATGGCTCGAGGTTACCGCCGAGTGCCGAGCCCTCCTGCTTGTTGGAAAAGCTGAGGGGTGGCTCGATGTCACTGCCGACCGCCGAGCCCCCTTTGCTTGTTGGAAAAGCTAGGGTATGGCTCGAGGTTACAACCGAGCGACGAGCCCCAAAACTTGTTGAAAAAGCTTGGTATGACTCGAGGTTACAACCGAGCGCCGAGCACCAAAACTTGTTGAAAAATCTTTGGTTTGGCTCGAGGTTACAACCGAGCACCGAGCTCCCCTGTTTTTTGGAAAAGCTTGGGTATGGCTTGAGGTTACAACCGAGCGCCGAGCCCTAAAACTTGTTGAAAAATTTTTGGTATGGCTCGAGGTTACTGCCGAGCGCCGAGCCCCCTTTACTTATTGGAAAAGCTGGGGTATGGCTCGGAGTTACAACCGAGCGACGAGCCCCAAAACTTGTTGGAAAAGTTCTGGTATGGCTCGAGCTTACAACCAAGCTCTGAGCCCCCAAAACTTGTTGAAAAATCTTTGGTATGGCTCGGAGTTACAACCGACCTCGGAGCCCCAAATGGAAAAATTTTGGTAACGGACAGGCTGAACTTGCTCCTTTGTTGTGGGAGAAAGGGAGAGTAGTGGTAACGAAGAAAGTATAGTACTTGAGCTGTTGCTACGGGACACCGAGCAACTGTACCAACTGACATGGCCGAGGGTAAAACCAGAATTTTAGGTGTCAGGCTAACGTCATGGGGGTGGAAATCGAGGTTTTTGGGATCCTAGTGGCCTTTAGATATTGATGATCAAGATTGGACGGTGAGGATCCTTTTGGGGAATTCGTGGAGTCCTTTCCTCCCTATAAGTCCCCCACCGCTCCCCTCATTTCTCCACTTCGTACTCTCTCTCTTCATAACAGGAATTTTCCTCCTGTTTTCTATTGGCGACTACTTTTACGGTGATCCTCCCTTTTTCCGGTAATCAGGTTAGTACTCTGTTTCCTTATGTCGCGCTCTCAGTCCGGTTTCGAGGCGAGCACTTCCGGTCACGGTATTGTGGAGGTCGAGTCACGGTCGACGTCTTGGTCCCTGGTGACCCTGATTTGGAGGAGTAAGAACAGTCGGATTCGGGATCTGAGGGAACGAGCGACATGGTCTAGGTCGTGGCCCCTTTGCGAAGTCGTATGCCAGAAGAGGGGACGTCGGGGGAGGAGACTGAGGAGGGGTCCGAGGAGGAGTTTGCCGAGGAAGAGGGTGAACAGGATGGGGGCGAAGAAGAAATCGAGGGAGAGGGCGACCAGGAGGGCGGTGAAGGAGGAGCCGAGGGAGTGGTAGCGGAGGAAGAAATGGGTCTCCCCCCTTTGCCCCTGTTGTCGACTCTGTCTCCGGAGAGGAAGCCTCGCCCCCGCAGGAGGAAAAGAAAGTGGATTTGGCAGGACAGTCCGAGTATGCTGGACGAGCTCGGAGAAGGGCTTGCAGATCCTCCCATGATAAACAAAAACTCGGGGTCAATTAGGATGTACCCTGACAACGTTGAAAAACTTGTCCAGTTTACCGCGGGGGAGCGTGCATCAGATCAGACAATGATAAAGATGGACAGCGTCCAGTGTGCGCTGAAGGCGGACTACCTACCAATATTAAGGGCAACTTACTTTATTCCTCGAGAGTTTGAGCTTCTGATTCCAAGCCCTCGTCTTCGTTCGACTACTGAGTTGGAGAAGAATTTCTGTATGTTCCCTGTGGATGCTTTCGTCTCGGGACTGAGATTGCCGCTGCACTCGTTTATCAAGAGGGTGATGAGGTGGGGGGAGCTGAGTCCGATGCAGTACGGCCCCAACTCGTGGAAGCATCTGGTCTGCTTCATCCTAAAGTGCCAGGAGAAGGGGGTTAAGCTGAGGCTAAGTATTTCCACACCGTCTTGGAGGTGAGCTCGCTCGGAGATATGGAGGGGATCTTTTACATGTCGCCATGCCCCCATAAGAGGGTGATGCACGTTCACCCGGACTCGAGAAAGACATGGAAGGAGAAGTACCTCGTTGTCCGGAGCGAGGCACCTTCGGAAATCCCTACAGTTTGGGAACCATAAACCCCCGAGGCGGAGAGACTTGACGGAAATGATACGGGCTGAAGTGGATAAAATTGTCGAGGGGAACAACATCGGTTGGCCGCGCTTCACAGAATTACATCTGGCCCGAGCTGGACTGAGCCCAACACCCCCTTATATGTTTTTGTTTCTGCTTTGTTTAATTTTCTGCCTTCGTGTTAACATTTTTTCTTTTTCTTTTTGTAGTGATGGACGTGAAGAAACTTGAGGCGAGGAATGCCCTTCTGGCATTGGCCGCGAAGAGGAGAGCCGACAAGGAGAAGGCAGCCAAGGCCGCGGGGTCCACCCAGGGGGCGGCCCAAGGATCTTCGGAGCCGCCTTCGAAGAGGTCAAAGAAGATTCATTCGTCTAAAGGGGTGAAGGAGCCGGGGCCCAGCTCCAGTAGTCAGAAGGTGGCGGAGGTCCTGAAGACAGGGACCCTAGGACTTTGATCGGACGCCCAGGAAATGGTGGGCCAGAGGGGTCTAAGGCCGTTCGCCCCGGATTGGGTAGTTAAGGAGGGTGACACTCTGACGGAGGGCCCAATCGCGATGGAGGTGGTGGAGAAGCTCGTCACGGAGTGTGACGGAATGACTCTAGCGATGGAGATGTCCAAGACGGCCTACATGAAGTGGGCTCAGGCGCAGGTTGCGGTAAGTATTTATTAGTTATCTGCTTTGTGTTTAGTATTTATGAATTCTGCGTCTAACTCAATTCTCCTTGGCCAGGCTCTGCTTCATGGGGCACATCTAAGGAAGTGCCTCGAGAAGGAGGTTCAGCTCAAGAAGAGGAATGCCGAGCAGTACCTCCGAGAGGGAAAGAAGCTGAAGGACGAGCTGACGGCAACTCAGGGAGCTCATGCACTCCTCCAATCAAAGATGGCTACTCTGCAGGATTAGCATGCGCGAAAGATCGTGGCGGTTCGCTCAGTGGCGAAGTTGGCGTATGACGAGCTGGAGATGTCCTCCGCGGACGAGCTGATCCAAGCTCAAGACGACGCCTACGATCGGGCCAAGGAGCACTTCCTGCACCTCTACCCAAGGCCAAGATCGATCACCTAAACTACGGGTGGGCATCTCCCTTGCCTCCACCGACCCCCGGGGGAGAAGAAGAAGAGGCTCCGAAGGAAACTCATTTGGAGGAGGCAGGCGGTGATCCGGCTGCCGAAGAGGTGCCAAAGTAGTGTAGGATTTTTGGTTTTTTTTTTTATATTAGTACTTGCCTAGTGCAGACTGGCCATCGCTTTTTGTAACAGAAATTTTAAATTAAAAAAAAACAGAATTTTGGTCGACCCTCCGTGACTTGTTATTTTTTTCAAGCTTTCTTAGTGAATTGTTGCATCTCCCCTGCGAGGTCCGTCGACTTCGAAATAAGTTGGAGTTCAAGGAGAGCGTGCTGATTCGGTATTGTAAGTAGGCTCGCAACCGAGAAGCTATGGTGGACTATTTTATGAACAAGTCTAAGGAGCTCAGCCTAGAGGTGACTCGTCTGAAGAAGGCCCTAGCCGACTGCGATTGGAGGAGTGCCGAGATGAACTGGGCTTTATCTGATGCCTCCACCTGGCACCAGACCTCCGAATCCATTCTTTGCGAGGTCGTTGTTGAGAAGGAGCTAGAGATTCAGAGGCTGAGGGTTCTGCTAGGCGTTAGACAAGCTCGGCTCGGCCGTCTGGAGCCAGGAGGCCCCTCTGTCTTAGGCTCCTTGCTGACCTTGTATCTGGAGATGGCGAGGCCTGCTGACAGATAGAGCTCGGTTGAAGGGACGTCGACAATGCCTATGCCCAAGGTGGGGGATGAGATTGCTGGAGGGCGGAGCCACCTTGTGAGCCCGAAGGGTCTGGGGAGAGACCCTTAGGTAGAAGTTTAGGGAGAGTGCTGTAACGTTTTTTAATTGTATCGTAGCCTTTGAGGGTGTTTATGAATAAGACTTGATTTGTTCGACCCTTGTTGACTTGGAAAAATTAGGATGTTGACTGCCACTCGAACCGGGCTCCGAACCCCCTACTTTGCTCGGGAGCCGAGCCGTGTCGTTCTCCGGCAGCACTTAATGGGGGATGTTTCATCTTCCGATAACACTTAATAGGGGACGATTCATCTTCCGTCGTTTGGACTCCCCAATGTCATAAATGTGCCTCACCGGAGGGCTATTTAACCCTCACCCCTTCACCAGAAGTTCATCAAAAATTGTCTCACTTCACCGTGAAAACCCGTCACCGGTGACTTTCCTGCCACCCTTTGACAATTCGGGGTTGCGGCTCCGAAGGCCGTTTTACCCTGTGTTGTCAGCGGGTGCGAGGTGGGTCGACCCTGGGGGCGGGACATGGGGTTCTCGCCGAAGGCGGGTGCCTTAAAACGGAATTTTTGGCCGAGAGTCCCGGATCGGTGGCTCCCCTGCCACCCTCTGACAATTTGGAGTTTCGGCTCCGAGCACCGTTTACCCCGGGTGGTTACCGGGTGAGAGGTGGGTCGACCCCAGGTTCGGGGCTCGAGGCATTTGCCGAAGGCGAGCACCCTAAATCTTAATGAAAACTTTTGGGTAGGGAGGAGAGATGGAATCTCGAAGGCCGAGCCCCCGTATCTTTGGATAGTTGTCGGGTTGTGGCTCGGAGGCATTGCTGAGCACGAAGCCCTGTTAGCTTGAGAAAGATAGGGCATGGCTCGATATGAGTGCCAAGGGTCGAGCCCCCTTAACGCAAGAGAAGAGGTGTCAAGTTGTGGCTCGGAGGTACTGCCGAGTGTGAAGCCTTGTTAGCTTGAGAAAGCTAGGGTGTGGCTCAAGGTGAGTGCCGAGGGTCGAGCCCCCTTAACTTAAGAGAAAAGTTGTCGGGTTGTGGCTCGGAGGCATTGCCGAGCGAGAAGCCCTGTTAGCTTGAGAAAGCTAGGGAGTGGCTCGAGGTGAGTGCCGAGGGTCGAGCTCCCTTAACTTGTTGGGAATGCTTTGGTATGGTTCGAGGTTACAACCGAGTGCCGAGCCCCCAGGGTTTGTTGGGAAAAAGCCTGGGTATGGCTCGAGGTTACTGCTTAGCACCGAGCCCCAATGCTTGTTGGGAAAGCTTGGGTATGGCTCGAGGTTACAACCGAGCACCGAGCCCCAATGCTTGTTGGAAAAGCTTGGATATGGCACGAGGTTACAACCGAGCTCCGAGCCCCAAGACTTGTTGGTAAAGTCTGGGTATGGCTCGAGGTTACTGCCGAGGGTCGAGCCCCCTTAACTTGGCAGAAAAAATAAAAAAATTAAAAAAGTGTAGAGAAAACATAAAGTTTACACTTTGTTATTTACAAAAGGGAATAGCACGCAAGTGCCGATTACAATAGATCGGTTACATAAGTCTAGCCTTATCCTTCCAGGAACTTAATGAGGTGCTTTGCGTTCCAGGGCCTCTTGATCATCCTCCCCCCCAGGTCTGTGAGTCGGTACGTGCCAGGACGGACCACTTCAGAGACCTTGTAAGGGCCCTCCCAATTAGGCGAGAGTTACCATTTTCCTCTGGGGTCGAATACTGCGAGCTTTCTGAGCACGGGATCACCCTCCATGATGTCCGTCGGGCGGACCTTCTTGTTGTAGAATTTCTCGATCCTTTGTTGTTATATGCTTCTGCGAATGGCAGATCTTTCCCTGACCTCATCGATGAAGTCCAGATTGGCTCTGAGGTCCGAAGAGTTGTCCTCTTGGTTGAAGGCCATGCTCCTGGGAAAGGGGAGGCCGATCTCGAAAGGGATAACAGCCTCGGTGCCATAGGTGAGGTTGAAGGGGGATTCGCCTGTTGGGATCCTCTTAGTTGTTTGGTGTGCCCAGAGTACGCTGGGTAGCTCGTTGACCCATAGCCCCTTGGGCAAATTATCCAACCGCTTCTTGAGGCTGACTAGAATCTGGCAGTTTACATTCTCGGCTTAGCCATTTGACTGAGGGTGGCACACCGATGAGAAGCGTTGGCAAACGCCGATGTCTTCGCAGAACTTTCAAAAGTTTTTACTTGCGAACTAGGTCCCGTTGTCGGTGATGAGTACCTGTAGGATCCCGAATCGATAGATGATGTTCCTCAAGAAGAATTGTTGAGTCTGATGCTCGGTAATTGTGGCTAGGGGTTCGGCCTCGATCCACTTTGTGAAGTAGTTGATGGCTACCACCAGAAATTTTCTTTGACCCGTCGCTTATGGGATGGGGCCGACCAGGTCCATCCCCCACATGGCGAAAAGGGTTGGGCTGGATAGGGATTGGAGGTTGGCCTGGGGAAGCCTTTTTACCGATGAGAATCTTTGGCATGGGCCGCATCACCTAACGAGGTCTTGGGAGTCTTGCAGCATTGTAGGCCAGTAGTACTCATGATTTAAGGCCTTCCACACGAGTGACCTGCTCCCCATGTGGCATCCACTGATCCCCTCATGTAGTTCCTTCAGAGCGTACTTCACCTCGTCTGGAGTTAGGCAATGAAGGTAGGGCCTACCGTCGATTGATGTGTACGAGCGCTTGAAGAGCATTCCTTCAATCAGGGTGAATCTTTCGGAGCGGACCCTGATCCTTCTTACTTCGGCCCGGTCTTGAGGGAGCTCACCGTTCGATAGGAATTTTTGAATGGGCATCGTCCAGTTGTCTGGTTGGAGATCAGTGTTGAGGCAGGAGGCATCGGGGAGGTCGATGCTGTTGGATCCTGTAGGCGAGGCAACAAACACTAGCGGAGGGGTGAATAGTGTTAATTAAAATAAACTGCGGAATAAAGACTTTTTCTTCGGTGCAGTCGACTTAGGAGTGAACCAGTCGACTGAGATAACTAAATAAAAGAAAATTCAAACAACTCTGTGCAGTCGACTTAAAGTTGAAACAGGCGACTGATGACATAGTTAATATTCAAAGATACGAGATTGACCAGTCACTGATAATGTGCTGAGTCGACTGTCTAGACAAGTTTCACAGAACTTAAACAAACAGAAAAAAGTAAATGCAAGTTCAAGAGAAACAATCACAGAGTACACACGATGTATCCTGGTTCGGTCCTTCCGACCTACATCCAGTCCCCAAGCAACCCACTTGAGATTTCCACTATTCTTGAAAAACAAGTTTACAAGAATACCCTACGGCGTTCAGACAACAACCTTGTCTAACCCGTAGTCCTTTCTCTCAACCAGAGAAAGCAGACCCACTCTACCACCAAGAGTGAAACGACTGACTCTACACCCTAGAGTCTAATTCTCCAACCGAGAGCAAAAAGAAAACAATAAAAAATTTACAGTCAACCTATAGCCTTGTTGGTGTTATGTGATGTAGAACGTGGCTAAAAAGAGTTCGACTTCTATACCCAGTCCAGAACGAATTCCGATGTTATACTGGACTGAATGTAGAGAACCAAAAACATAGAACTTGAAAGCTTTGTCTCTTGAACACTTAGAAATTCTCAAAGAATGCTCGGAGTTGTTAAAAAATGTTGTTAGATCTTTTTCAGTGAATTATGAACTCTATTTATAGAGTTAGAATTCCTGGACGTTGGGAGACAGTTATTCCAACTGTCAACCAACTGATCTAAGAGCTTTTGAATTTGAAAAACGATTTTAAAAATAGAAAACGGTCAAAAGCACTCGAACAGTCGACTGGGTTGCCATAATGAGTCGACTGGTCAGAGTTTGAATAAATTTAAACAGTTTTGTACTGACAGTCGACTGATAGAAGCATCGGTCGACTGTTACTCAACAGTTAAACTATTTCAAACTGTTTTGACCTTTTTGATGTTTTGAAAAAACACACATTGTAAAATAGTGAGTGTATGTGTGTGTGACAAGGCTTTACATCATACTAAGACTCAACAAAAATAAGATTACATTGTTTACAAGACATGACTATAATTGACACTTTTAAGCTTGAGTCTTGGCTTGAGTCTTGAGTCTTGAATGATGCTTTAACCATTGTCTTTATCTGGAGCTTTTGTGCTTGTTCATTTGTTCAGCTGTATAGTAGTGAGTCCTTTGTGTATAGCACATGCAATTATAAAGTATAGCATAGATACATGTGCAGTGTGTTGTGATCATCAAAATCAAGAATCAACATTCTCTCCCTTTTTGATGATGACAACACAATAGCTGATAATAACAGAAAATAATACAAGCATAGAAATGATATGCTCCCCCTATTAAAAACACAACATGCATCATAAAGATGTATCATAAAATAGATTGTATCAGTCGACTTATAATGGAAGCAGTCGACTGAACAGAAAAAGAATAAACATAGTTCACACAATTTGAACACAATATTAAATACAGTATTATCAGTCGACTGATAATTGGAGCAGTCGACTAACCAGTGAAAAAATAAACACACAGAACAGAACAGAACACAATAAACACAGTAAAACACAGATAAGAGGTATTTCTCCCCCTTTGTCATCAACAAAAAACAAAAACTAACCAGTCTGTTGCATAAATAAACACAGAAATAACTGTCTCATACATAAACTAACAGCAAAGAAATAAGGAAAAATACATATGAAAAATAAAAGTAAAAAATCATCAATCGTCGTCTTCCGAGTCTTCATCAACAGCTTGAGTTGGAGGGGGAAATTGAGAAGTAAAGAGGTTGGTTCGGTGGGTGATTTTGGAGTCAAGAGAGTCATGACGGGAATCAACAGTATCTTGATGATCGATTAGATAGTTGATACAATGATAAAGAGTAGATGGATCATCATAATTAGCATGAGGACAAGATGAACTAGAAGATGCTGATGGTCTAGCAGAAGATGCTAAAGGTACTTGTGAAGGAGGAGGAGACCTAGGGGAAGTTCTAGGAGGAGGGTCAAGAAGCTTCATACGAGCTAAACTAGCACGATCGAAGCATTCATAGTGCTCAACGACATTGGTCTCGGAGTCGAGATCAATATCATAAGCCTGAAAAACACGGGTAAGGAGACCTCCAAAAGGTAAGAAATGAGTATGATTTTGTTCAAGTTTGGAAAAAATGACACGACCCCAATTTATGACAATCTTACCAAAAATTGCATAAACAGCTTGTTGCAGTTCCATAGAATACTGATCATAACTTCCTCTTTTAGGAAGAATGTTATAAGCAAGTATTCTTGCAACCAATTTTGCAACAGGTGTTATATTTTTACTAGTCATTGGGGGTCCATGATTGGGCAAAAATATTTTGGACAAAACAGATAAATCATCCATGATAATTTCACTAAGATCTAGTCCCTCGTCATCAATACCCATTATGAGATTTATTCTCTCGGGTGTGAGTGTCATCTTAGTATTTTTGACTGAGGAACGGATAACAACATCTCCATCTTTCTTTTGAACAACTCTCATGTTCGTGTAAAAAAGATAGATAAGTTGGGGATAGTAATCGGGTTGATTCACTAAAGATAGATACTCATAAAGACTGCAATTTTGGAAAAGAGGAACTAGGTTAAACCTATCTAAGTCATTAAAATTGGCAAATCTTCCTGGAAAAATGACAATGCTACACATGAGATACCATCGTTCTAATAGATCAGGACTCAAAAGATATTGGGAATAATCCTGAGATGATGAACTAGCATCATGTGATCTTTTAGAACGTTTGGGTGCCATTAGAAAGGAGTGTAGGGAAGATTTTACCAAGAGGGAAGAGAAAGAACAGCTAGCAGTCGAGATCAGCAGCACGGCAGTCGACTTCTTCTTCTTCTCTGGCCTTAGGGTTTCGAATTTGGGGTAAAGGTAAAAGTGAAGAAGGAGGCTGTGGAGAAGGGATTTTAACTGAGGATAGACGGCTGTGATAGAAGGGGAAGAGATCAACGGCTGATGGAGAGGTCACGGGTGAAAAGAAAGATAAACTTTTATCTCAAAAACTGTGTGATGAATCGTCGCTGAAGACAATTGAACTCGCGACAGTCGACTGATAGTGTAGAGCAGTCGACTTAGTCGAGAAGAAACTTAATTTTTATATCTACTGATCAGTCGACTTGAAAAGGGATCAGTCGACTGTTCAGAGAACAAAATAAGTATATATAAAAAAAATACTGTACAGTCGACTTAATATAAACACAGTCGACTTAACAGATGAAATTTTCAACAAATATCAGTAAAATTACATATTCCTAGTTCTCTTCTTAAGTTAATAAAAGTATCTTCTTTAAGGGTTTTGGTAAAGATATCTACTACTTGTTTATCAGTAGAGATAAAGGCTAAAGATATATCTCCTTTTAAAACATGATCACGTAGAAAATGATGTCGAATATCAATATGTTTCGTACGTGAATGTTGAATCGGATTTTTAGATAGATTAATTGCACTGGTATTATCACACATAATTGAAGGTTTTTCAAAGGAAATACCATAATCTAATAAAGTTTGTTTCATCCACAAGATTTGTGCACATGCCAAACTTGCAGCGATATATTCAGCTTCTGTAGTTGATAGAGATACTGATTTTTGCTTTTTACTACACCAAGAAACTAGTGAATGTCCCAAAAAGTGACATGTCCCACTAGTCCTCTTGCGATCAGTTTTACTGCGAGCAAAATCAGCATCGCTATATGACAAAAGTTGAAAATTATCGGTGCGTGGATAAAATAAACCATAATCAGATGTGCCTTTAATGTTTCTTAAAATTCGTTTCACAGCTTTTAAATGAGACTCTTTAGGACTAGACTGATATCTAGCACATAAACATACGCTGAACATAATATCTGGTCTCCTTGCGGTAATATATAAGAGTGAACCAATCATACCCCTATAGAGTTTTTGATCAACACTCTTACCTAATATATCTTTGTCAAGGGTAGTAGTAGTAGCCATAGGTGTGGATTTACTACTTGTACTATCCATGTTAAACCGTTTAAGTAATTCCTTTGCATATTTTCCTTGATTAATAAATATGCCATTTGAAGACTGTTTAATTTGAAGTCCAAGGAATTAATTGAGTTCACCCATGTGACTCATCTCAAACTCGTTTTTCATGGTGTTAGCAAACTCTTGACATAGATTATTATTAGTAGAACCAAAGATTATATCATCAACATATATTTGTATGATTAAGATATCATTCTTAACTCTCTTAATAAACAAGGTAGTGTCTACTTTACCTATCTCAAATCCTGTTTCTAAAAGAAAAGTTTTCAGACGATCATACCAAGCACGAGGTGCTTGTTTAAGACCGTATAAAGCCTTTTTCAATTTATAGACATGATCTGGAAATTGTTCATGTTCAAAACCTGGTGGTTGTTTAACATAAACATTTTCTTTAATAAACCCATTAAGGAAAGCACTTTTAACATCCATTTGATAAAGTAAAATTCATGAAACAAGCAAAAGATAATAAAATTCGAATTGATTCTAGTCTAGCAACAGGAGAATATGTTTCATCAAAATCTATACCTTCTTCTTGATTATACCCTTGAGCAACTAGTCTAGCTTTATTCCTTACAACTTGTCCTGATTCATCTAACTTATTTTTAAATACCCATTTGGTACCAATAATAGTATGATCAGGAGGTCGTGGAACTAAATCCCATACATCATTCCTTATAAATTGGTTTAATTCATCTTGCATGGCATTCATCCAAAATTCATTCTCACAAGCTTCTTGTATATTTTTCGGTTCAAAATCCGACAAGAATGCTGTATGAGAGACCATATTAATATGAGAACGTGTCTGAATACCATGGGAGATATCACCAATTATTAAGTCATGAGGATGATCTTTAACTTCAACAAAAGATTTTGGTAAAGTTGAAGATATCACAATAGGATCAGTCGACTTGGCAGGTTCTTCAGTCGACTGCTTTGCTTCAGTCGACTGGAAGTCCTTATCGGTCGACTTATCCGCAAGACTAGTTTGTTCTAAAGATTTAATCACATTATTTAAAGGTGATGAATCAGTTTCATCATCTTTATTTAAATTTGATGAAGGCAGAGATTCATCGAATGTAACATACATTGACTCTTCAATAGTCATTGTAGACTTATTGAAAATTCTATATGTTTTACTCCTATTTGAGTATCCTAAAAAGATACCCTTATTAGATTTAGGATCAAATTTATCTAAATTATCTTTAGTGTTCAGAATAAAACACTTACAACCAAATGTCTTAAAATAAGAGACTTTAGGAATTTTGTTAAAAAACAACTCATAACAAGTCTTCTTTAGCTTAGGTCTTATTAGAATCCTATTTAAAACATAACAAGCTGTAGCAACGGCTTCAGCCCAAAAGTACTTTGGTAAATTGCTTTCAACAAGCATGGTACGTGCGCATTCTTGCAAAGTCCTACTTTTCCTTTCAACCACTCCATTTTGTGGTGAAGCTCTAGGAAATGCAAATGAATGTGTTATACCATTCTTGCTGCAATATTCTGTAAATGTTTCATTCTCAAATTCTCCACCATGATCACTTCTAATAGTGACTATGGTTAGAGATCTTTGGTTTTGAATACGTTTACAAAAATTTGCAAATTCATCAAAAGCATCATTCTTATGTTTTAAAAAGAATGTCCAAGTGAATCTTGAAAAATCATCTACTAAAACAAATACATATCTACTTTTATTTAAAGAAGCAACTCTAGTAGGGCCAAATAAATCCATATGAATTAATTCGAGCGGCCTACTAGTAGAAATTACTTCTTTTGTTTTAAAAGTGGATTTGATTTGTTTTCCTAGTTGACATGCATCACATAGCTTATCCTTTTTAAAGGATAGTTTTGGCAGTCCTTTAACTAGGTTATACTTAGATATTTTTGAGAGATTCTTCATATTGACATGGCCAAAACGTCTATGCCAAAGCCAAGAATCATTGTTAGAAGCTATTAAGCAAAAATCATTTGAAAAATCAATTGTATTCAAACACAATTCATAAATATTGTTTTTGCGAAAACCTTGAAAAATGATATTTTGCATAGTAGAGTCATAAATCAAACATGCATCTTTTTCAAATACTATTTTATATCCTTTATCACACAATTGACTAATACTTAACAAATTATGTTTTAATCCACTAACTAACAACATATTTTCTATAGTGGGATTAGAATTTTTACCAACCATGCCGATTCCTATGACATTTCCTTTGTTGTTATCACCAAAGGTAACTGTTCCTCCATCGATGCTTTGTATGATGGATAGAAAATTGGCATGACCGGTCATATGTTTTGAACATCCGCTGTCAAGTATCCAGCGATCTTTTTTAGGTACCTATAAAATATTCAATGTAAATATGGTACCCTTTTCATTGGGTCCAAAATGTATTAGTTTGGGGGAAACCAAACCCATAATGAGTTTGATTTTCCTCCATAAGCAGGAATAAAATTAATAGAATTACACACATTTAACATATATGAATTGATATACGCAATTCTATCATTCTGATTTAAGTTAACTGGAACCCATACAAATTTGTTCTGTCCAGTCGACTTTACAGTATCCTTCAGTCGACTTCTACTAAAACTCAGTCGACTGGATGATACGACAGGTCGACTTATATGAGGTTTTGATCTTGTTGAATAAGATTCAATTCCTCTGGACAGACGACTGATGGATGGACTCAGTCGATTTAACCGAACGTCAGACTTGCTTTTATCACTAAAATTTACTACCTTAGGCTTTTCAAAGAATTCATATAATTTATGTGTAACACTAGAAATAGATTCAGATTTATTTCTACTAGTATTTTTAGAAGAAGATTCTTTTATAGAAGAATTTTTGAAACCAAGACCATATTTT
This sequence comes from Hemerocallis citrina, assembly GCA_017893485.1. Taxonomy (NCBI): domain Eukaryota; kingdom Viridiplantae; phylum Streptophyta; class Magnoliopsida; order Asparagales; family Asphodelaceae; genus Hemerocallis; species Hemerocallis citrina. The sequence continues at coordinate 54,527,823 of CM030363.1, forward strand.
TGACTAGATTTCATTTGATTATGAAGGACATCATTTAAATTCTCTTTGCCTTTGTTAAACTTAGACACGTTCTTAGATATCTCTTCATAATTCTTTTTTAGAGATTCAAGATCAGTATCTAAACTTGCAATGCGAGAATTCAAGGATTTCACTTCTTTATCAAGGTTAAGATTTTCTTGAGAAAGTGTTTGATTAACTTTCTCTAGATTCTTAACTCTAATCTTTTCCTTTTTCAACTCTTGAAAGATTTCATTGAAAGCATCAAGTAAATCTTCTGAATCAAAATCATTACTTACATGATCTTGTGAAGCCATAAAGCACATGTTTGCAACTTCATTGTTTTCATCAGTTTCTTCTTCTGAAGAAGAATCACTGCCATCCCATGTTGCTTGATAAGTCTTCTTGTTCTTGGCAAACTTATTCTTTGTGTACTTGTCCTTCTTGAAGTTGGATGATTTTTCCTTGTTCTTTGTATTTTCCAGGGGACAATCCTTCTTCATCTGACCTGTTTTATTGCACCTGAAACAAGTAGGAGGATCATTAGAATCTCTAAATTTGGAATTGAACTTACCTTTCTTTAGAAATTTTTTGAATCTTCTAGTGAACATGGCTATCTCCTCTTCATCTTCTTCCTCATCTTCTGAGTCTGTCATGGCTTTAAAAGACAATGATTTCTTCTTTGCCTGTTGTGATTCTGCATCCTTCTTTCGCTCTTCAATTTGAACCTCGTATGCCATTAGATTTCCCACAAGATTCTCAAGAGAAAGTTGTGACAAATCATTTGCTTCTTCTATTGCAGTGGTCTTCTTTTCCCATTCAGGAGTGAGTGCACGAAGAACTTTTCTAACCATCTCTACTTGAGTGTATGTCTTTCCAAGTGCCACAAGTGAGTTTGTAATGTCAGTAAATCTGGTGATCATCTCGGACACAGTTTCATTTTCCTTCATGCAGAACATCTCAAACCTGTGAACAAGAACAGATATTTTAGATCCTTTCACTTTGTTTGTTCCTTCATGAGTTACCTCGAGTGTATGCCAGATTTGATGTGCGGTTGTAGCATTGGATACACGGTTGAACTCCTCCTTTGTGAGAGCACAAAATAATGCATTCATTGCTTTTGCATTGTAAATAGCTTGGTTCTTCATATCATCATTCCATTGTGCATATTGAATAGTAGGAGCAGTGTATTCTGATTCCGTCATGTTCCATATTTCATAGTTGATTGATTTGAGGTAGATCTTCATTCTACACTTCCAATAGTTATAGTTTGTTCCATCGAATAGAGGTGGCCTTTGTGTAGATTGGCCTTCATGGTACTGATTCGCATTTGAAGTAGTTACCATAGCCTGTAACCTTGCTCTGATACTAAGTGTTGGATCATGTAGGCGAGGCAACAAACACTAGAGGGGGGGTGAATAGTGTTAATTAAAATAAACTGCGGAATAAAGACTTTTTCTTCGGTGCAGTCGACTTAGGAGTGAACCAGTCGACTGAGATAACTAAATAAAAGAAAATTCAAACAACTTTGTGCAGTCGACTTAAAGTTGAAACAGGCAACTGATGACACAGTTAATATTCAAAGATACGAGATTGACCAGTCACTGATAATGCTGAGTCGACTGTCCAGACAAGTTTCACAGAACTTAAACAAACAGAAAAAAGTAAATGCAAGTTCAAGAGAAACAATCACAGAGTACACACGATGTATCCTGGTTCGGTCCTTCCGACCTACATCCAGTCCCCAAGCAACCCACTTGAGATTTCCACTATTCTTGAAAAACAAGTTTACAAGAATACCCTACGGCGTTCAGACAACAACCTTGTCTAACCCGTAGTCCTTTCTCTCAACCAGAGAAAGCAGACCCACTCTACCACCAAGAGTGAAATGACCGACTCTACACCCTAGAGTCTAACTCTCCAATCGAGAGCAAAAAGAAAACAATAAAAAATTTACAGTCAACCTATAGCCTTGTTGGTGTTATGTGATGTAGAACGTGGCTAAAAAGAGGTCGACTTCTATACCCAGTCCAGAACGAATTCCGATGTTATACTGGACTGAATGTAGAGAACCAAAAACTTAGAACTTGAAAGCTTTGTCTCTTGAACACTTAGAAATTCTCAAAGAATGCTCGGAGTTGTTAAAAAATGTTGTTAGATCTTTTTCAGTGAATTCTGAACTCTATTTATAGAGTTAGAATTCCTGGATGTTGGGAGACAGTTATTCCAACTGTCAACCAATGGATCTAAGAGCTTTTGAATTTGAAAAACGATTTTGAAAACAGAAAACGGTCAAAAGCACTCGAACAGTCGACTGGGTTGCCATAATGGGTCGACTGGTCAGAGTTTGAATAAATTTAAGCAGTTTTGTACTGACAGTCGACTGATAGAAGCATCGGTCGACTGGTACTCAACAGTTAAACTATTTCAAACTGTTTTGACCTTTTTGATGTTTTGGAAAAACACACATTGTAAAATAGTGAGTGTATGTGTGTGTGACAAGGCTTTACATCATACTAAGACTCAACAAAAATAAGATTACATTGTTTACAAGACATGACTATAATTGACACTTTTAAGCTTGAGTCTTGGCTTAAGTCTTGAGTCTTGAATGAAGCTTTAACCATTGTCTTTATCTGGAGCTTTTGTGCTTGTTCATTTGTTCAGTTGTATAGTAGTGAGTCCTTTGTGTATAGCACCTGCAATTATAAAGTATAACATAGATACATGTGCAGTGTGTTGTGATCATCAAAATCAAGAATCAACAGATGCTGGGCTTGAGGAGGACCTCGATCAAGACAGTACTGTCGATCCCCTCGAAGGATGTTGAGGTGAGCTTCGACAATGAATTTTCCTGGGCATTCTGCTCCCTGGGGATTCGTTCTACCGAGTGGTATTCGAAAGATGACAAAAGATGATGGACCACCGCCAAGTATCATACCATCCGGGTGTCACGAGCTTCGTACTCCCCGCTGATCTGGTTGACCACGAGCTGGGAGTTGCTAAAGGCCTTGTTGTGTCTGGATCCGGCCTTGTGTGCTAGGATGAGCCCAGCGATCATTGCTTCATATTCCGCTTAGTTGTTCTAGGCCGGGAAATTCAGACGGAGAGAATACTGGAGGACGAAATTATCGGGACCCTTCAGAATGACGCCTGCTCCGCTCCCTCCCTCGCAGGATGAGCCGTCGACATAAACCTCCCACATCAGGTCGGCTTCCTAGATGTCAGACGTCTCCGAAATAGTCCATTCTGTGATGAATTTGGCGAGGGCTTGCCCCTTAATGGCTATCCTGGGTTGATAGCTGATGTCATACTGACTCAGCTCGATCGACCACTTGACCAAGTGGCCGAAAGTCTCGGGCTTGTGAAGGACGGCCTTGAGGGGCTGGTCCGTAAGGACCTGAATCGAGTGCGCTTGGAAATAAGGGCGAAGCTTTCGCGCAGCCATCACAAGTGCGTAGGCTACCTTCTCGATTTTAGCATACCTTGTCTCTGTCAAGAGCAAGACTTTGCTCACGTAGTATAGAAGCTTTTGGACACCTTCATTTTCCTGAATGAGGACGGTACTCAGGGCGCTCTCTGAGGCTGAGAGATATAGTTGTAGTGGTTCGCCTAGTTCATGTTTACTCAGGAGTGGAGGGTTGGTGAGATAGGATTTCAGTTGTTCGAATGCCTGCTACTGGGTGTCCCCCCACTCGAAGCCTTTGGCTCCCTGGAGAGCCTTGAAGAAGGGGAGTGACTTCTCCCCTGATTTCAAGGGGAAGCAGCCGATGGCCACCAGCCTTCCCGATAGGCACTGAACTTCTTTAATATTCCGGGGCGGGGCCATATCTATAATGGCTTGGATCTTCTCAGGGTTCGCCTCGATGCTGCACTGGCTGATGACGACCCGAGGAATTTTTCGGAGGAGACGCCGAAGATGCACTTGGCGGGATTGAGCCTCATGTTATGTGCCCGGAGGATGCCAAATGCTTCTTCAAAATCGTTCACATGGTCCTGACTTCATCAAATTTTGACGAGCATGTCGTCGACGTATACTTCCATATTGCAACCGATCTAATCTTTGAAGACCCGGTTGATGAGCCTCTGGTAGGTGGCTCCAGTGTTTTTGAGCCCGAATGGCATGACCCGGTAGCAATATAGACCTTGGTTGGTCATGAAAGATGTCTTGGCGATGTCGGGAGGGAACATGCAGATTTGGTTATAGCCTAAAAAGGCATCCATGAACGTTAGCAGCTCGTGACCCGATGTCGCATCGATTAGGGCGTCGATGCTTGGGAGAGGAAAGGGGTCTTTCGGGCACGCCTTGTTGAGATCTGTGAAGTCTATGCAGATCCTCCAGCTTCCACTGGCCTTCCTCACCATAACGACGTTGGCCAGTCACTCTGGGTAGTTGACCTCCTGAACGAATCGAGTGGACAACAGTTTGTCTACCTCAGTCTTTAGGGCTTGTTGCCTATCCGGAGCGAAATTGCACCGCTTCTGATGAATGGGCTTGGAGCACGGCGCGATGCTCAATCGGTTCATGATCAGGTCTTCTGAAATCCCAAGCATGTCGGACGGGGTCCATGCAAAGAGGTCGATGTTGCGGCGGACACAATCAATCAGGCCTTGCTTCAAGTCTGGAGACAGGGTGCAGCTCACATAGAAATGTTTAGATTCATCACCTGCCCCGAACGAGACTTTTGCCAGCTCGTCCGCTGGTTCTAACTCCGGGTGGTCTCTATCGAGAGGGAGTTCAACTGCGTCGAGGGGAAATACCCCACCCCCGAATGCCATCATGTAGAACGAACGTGCCGACTCCTGGTTGCCTCAGATGACCCCGACCCCGAGGTCGGTGGGGAACTTCAGTTTCAGATGGTAGGCCAAGGGGAAAGCTTGGAACGAACAGAGCCCGGGTCGGCCGAGGATGGCATTGTATGCTGCCTTGACGTTGACCACCATGAAATCGATCAACTCCATTCGGAGGATGGGGTCGTGCCTGCAGTTACATTTAGTGTCACAATCCCCTTAATTTGTATGGGGATGCCTGAAAACCCGTGAAGGGGGTAACCGGCAGGATTGAGCTTTTCTCGGGGGAGCTTGAGGTTCTCAAATGCTTCTAAGAATAGGATGTTAACCGAGCTACCGTTGTCCACCAGGATACGGCAGAGCTTGAAGTTGGCCATGACGAAGCTGATGACAAGGGCATCGTAGTGCGGAAGCCGGACGCCTTCGAGGTCTTCTCCCGAGAAATAGACCGCCAGCTGTTGGACACGGGGGGAGGGATGGTCCCAGACAGAATTGACCTCTCGGATGAAGGCCTTGTGAAAGGTATTGGAGTCCCCTCCCATGGGTCCACCATGGATGCAGTGGAGGATAGCCGGTCCCCCTGCTTCCCCGGGTTCGGGGTCCTGCTCGGGGTGGCGGCTGTTTGCTCGAGGAGGAGGCGAAGGCCTCGGGCTCCTTGGTTCTCTTCGATCTTTGGGATTGGTTTGGGCGAACTCCCTCAGATACCCTCGTTGGATGAGGGCTCCGATCTCATTTTTGAGGGCTCGGCAATGATCTGTATCGTGCCCGGTGTCTCGGTAGAAGCAGCAGTAGAACCTTTGGTCTTGCTTCTTGCCGTTGTTCATCTGTCAGGAAGGGAAGTGGATGATCCCTTTGTCCTCGATCTCCATCAGATTTCCGAGATGTTCTGTGTCAGGGGCGTATATCTCTTGAATTGGGGGACCGGGGGGACCCTTTTGAGACCAGTTGCTTCATTCATGGGTCTCTTGAAAGGCTCCGCATCATCGACCTTGTGCTTCCCCTTAGCAGTGGCTTCTTTGGCGCCCTCGTGGTTGAGGGCCTCCTAGGCCCGAATATACTTCTTGACCCTATTGAGTAGGTCGGGGAAGTCCACAGGTAGCTTCTTGGCTAATGAAGCCTTGAGCTGGCTGTGGCTGACATTGTGTCGAAAGGCTACAGAGGCGACCCCTGCATCGAGGGAGGAAACTGACCTTGCCTCGGTGGTGAACCTTTGAATGAACTCCCGAAGGGATTCCCTGTCCTTCTGTTTGAGGTCCAAAAGGGAAGAGCTTGCCTTCTCGACCTTCCTGCTGGTCACGAAGTGGGCTAGGAAACCCACCTCTAGCTGCACGAAAGAGAAGACCAAGCCAGGGTTAAGTTTGGAGAACCATTCCCGAGCCAGTCCACAGAGGGTGGCAGGAAAGGCGCGGCAGAGAAGGGGATCCGCAGCGTTGTGAATCATCATGAGGGTCTTAAACCCCTTCATGTGGTTAGCAGGATCGCCCTCGCCATTGTAGGTCTCAAACTTGGGAGGCCTAAAATTTCGAGGGATCTCGATCTCTAGGATTTGGGGGGAAAAAGGGGGTCCGGTCTGTCGTTGACCGCGACCCGGTACTGGTCCGCCCTCACCAAGATAGGCGAGGCGGTTCTCCATTTCCTCTAAACGACGAAGGACGGCATCTGCCAGCTCCTGGGGACGAGCCGATCTGCGAGACTCGCCGGCTCCTGTTCCTGACCGGGGGTCGGAGCTGTTGCGGACCTCGGTGGTCTGACCGCCTCGGATGGCTTGGAGAATCTCATCCCGAAAATTCTGAAATTCGACCCTTGTGACGGGGGCTTGCCCCATCGGGTCCTACGGGGGATCGCGCACCTGGGAAGGCTGTCGACGATGGTTTGAGACCGAGTTGGAAGCGGCCTTCCCCTAGTCCAGCTGGCCTGCTTGTCCGAGATGACGCAGCGCAAGTCAGACGCAGTTGAAGGTCGGGCCGTGCGGTTGACCCGAGGTTGGTTGGAACCATGGTCATTCTCGCGGCTATGATGCAGAGGGTCCGGATGTCGTTCCGAGGTGACGGCCCTCTGAGCATTGGGAGCCATGGAAGGGCTCGGAAGGATGACAGTACTTAGAAGGAAAGTTTCCACAGACGGTGCCAACCTGATGCGGTTCTTTTTTGGGGTGTGGCTACACCAGGTGTGGGTTCTAGTAATTTTGTGGAAGGGAAATCGTTAGTACTTGCATCTGCCCGACCCCGGGTAGCAGGAGTGGCTCGGGAATAGCAGGAGTGAGAAAGGGACCATATGCTCAGCTCGGATCCAACAACTCGGCTTGGATCTGTGGCCTCGGCTCGGTCCTGGGTACCTGCGCACTGCCTAGAAATAGCGGGAGAAGTCCCGGCGACAGGGCCTCCAATGATCTAGTCAGTTACTCGGAAAAGCAACAGTAGCTAGGGTTCAGAGGGGAAAGTTTTGATTACCTTTGAATGAAGGAGGGGGTCTGGTATTTATTGGCAGAGGCAAAATGGGTCTGGGACCTGAGCGGGCTGGGTCGGACCCATTTGCCTGTGAGCCTGAGGCGGTAACGGCCCGTTGGACTTTTGTTGACTTGATGATCAGGGAAGAGCGGGTTTTGAAGAGATCTGATGGCCCAGGAGGGGCCACGCCATCTAACCCATATCAATATGGTATACTTAATTCTCTTTGAAAATATTAGAACAACATGATAATGGTCAAAATTGTAGCAAATCAGGGCCATACGATTCCAGCACAGATCTTAAAGCTTCTACGAGTAGATTAGTCATAAAAGACATCTTTAACAGGTTCGGGCCTTTTCCAGGCTCCTCTACACAACATAAGCCGGTTTGAAGCCCATTAAAAGTGACAGACTAGGCCCACTAGGAGAGACACCCAGCCCATGAGGGTTGTAAGTCAAATCTCTTATCCCCATACCTGTAAGTCTTATCTCTTAAGGGTGAGAATCAACATGAGATAAAGAATTCATGTCGATCTAATGGATTCATATCAATCTCCTAAACTGTTTCTCAGACCTATAAATACTCTCCCCCCTCCTCAGTCACAAGGTAATCAACAGTTTCTTTCTTTGGTTCTGACTTGAGTGTCAGAGGGTCTGTCGTCGGGGTCATCCCCGGTGTTTCAGGCTTTTTGCAGGTCCAACGGCTGCGTCAGCAATCGTCGGATTCAAATCACGGTGTTCAATCGACGATCTAGATTCAATCTCAGGAGCTCTAACAACTTTTCACGACAACGATCAAAGGTCAGATTTTTAGTAGTTTCCATCAAATATTAACTCACTATATGTTTGCTCCCACACCAAAATAAGTAGCAACAGATTGGCGCCATCTGTGAGAAACTACACAAATTTGACCTATCGCTATTCTACCAAGACTAAAAGGCAGAGCGGTGGTCTCTTGCCGTCGCACCTATTCTCTTGTCAACCAGCTCCTCTTGTGTAAGATCTGATTCCTCCTCAACAGCAGCCCCAGCAGCCTAGTAAAGCTCTCGTCAACGGAGAGATACCGGGGGCTCCCGAAAAAGCCATCATGAACAACACCCTCTGCACGACCGTACCTCAGTCCATAATATTTGAACCAATTTAATTGTTTCGAAAGTCCCCTGGGGTCCTAGAGATCTCCGCCAAATCATTAGCGCTAGGCAATAAGGAACTGATCTACGAATCTGCTTGGACGAGAGGTGCACCGGAACTGAGGCATCCCGCTCAGAATTTTAGGTAAACCGAAGAAGCAACTCTCCTGGACAGAGATCAAGACATTCCTCCTTTCACGGGGGCACACTGCACAAAAAAAAACCCTACTCATGGGTAACCCCTATTCTTCATTTTCTGTATTTTTGGATGTATTTTTTTATCTTTTTGGGTATTTGTTCATCTTGTATTTCTTCGACTCATTTGAACTGTATATTGGATCTTCTTTTTCAATATATTCATCGATTTGATTATCGTCTTTTATTTGATCTTCTGATTCAATTGTCTGTCTATTTAATTCATCTCTAGTTGATCGAGGTATTATTTTTTATGCTCACAAATTGCTTGTTCATGCCCTATTTTGCTTATTCATTTTGTTTCCACCTCTTTATCGAATCTATTATTTTTTCCCCAACTCTATATGCTTTTGGATCCACTACTCCTATACACCAATACCCAAATACCCATCAGCACTCCAACCCGTTACCCATATAAACCCTAATAATATCCCTATTATATATATATACTCACATGTTCATCTACCCTAATATTCCCAAAACCCTAGCCGCTCTCCTTCCTCCCGATCACCCTTGATCCCGTCTCTCCCGACCTCTCCATCCTTGCCTCCCCCCTTGCACTGCCGAAACCCATACCCCCGATCAACCCCCTGCTCCGCCCTGCACCACAGCACCGCCCGTCTCCCTTGCTTCCTGTCGCGCCGCCAGCAGCCGCGCTGAACCACAGTGCGGCCTTCCCTGTGTCGTGAACTCCCTGGCACCACCCTGTGCTTCCCTCCGATGACAGTAGCAGTGCTAGCCAGCGCCGCTGTGCCGCCGCCAGTCCCCGTGCGCCGTCTCTCGCTGCTTGTCGTTGCCGTCCCTCGACGTAGTGCACACCCGGGCTATCTTGTCTCATGTGTGCGTGTGTTGATCTCGAGAATTGTGATCATTGTTCGAGGTTTGTGGGTTCGTTTGTTCGTTGGTTGAGTTCGTGCCCGGGAATCCATTCCCGTTATTTTCTTTGCATCGTCTTTTTCATTGTCAACTATAAGGCAAGTAACTTGTATTAATTTTTGTTGCAAATACAAGTACTAAATATCGCCTGTAGTGTAGTTGTGTTCTAAAGACAATTCTTGTGCCAAACCCCTGTTATATCTTTTGTCTATATGTTGATCCGCCCATGGTTGTCTTATTACACACACGACATGAAATATAACTTATACCTAATCAATTCTTGATGTATACATACATGTTGTTTGTGATTCATGACTTATCATATGATCATGTATGTTTGAAGTGTTAGTAGTAGTACATCTTGTTGTTGATCTATTAAATACCCTATACTATATTGTTTGGACATCTAGTATATCGTATTTCACGTTTTATTATGATTTGGATGTGTTTCATACGATCTAGTTGATTTTATGCATGAAGAATAATTCTGTCCTTGTTGTTACCCCATTTTTGTTCAGTATTTTATACCCTATTAAGGTCAGTATATAAAAATTATTTGTGAAAATGAATTATATAGAGTTCTGTCTACTTTCCAGAATTTTTGACAGATCTCAGTTTCGATTTGTGAGTAGCAAGTTATTGTTGTTTTACTACAGTGGTTAGAAAAATTACAGATTTGATTTTATGTGAATTCTGGAGAGTAATTTATTTTTATACTGATGTTAAAGATAATATTTTGTTCTAATATTTTGCTGAGTATAACTAGACATGATTGGGATTAACCCCAATTTTTTGTGGATATAATTGATGACTTTTATAAACTATTCTATACATCCAAACAACTACTATACTTGCAGAATTTTCACGTTGTTCAGTTAAAAACATAAATTTCGACATGTTTCTATTTGCTGTTTATAATAACTTTGTGAATATAAATTGTAGCCTGCTTTATCTATTTTATCACCCGTTTGGTGGATCTGGATTTCGATTTATATTTTGTAATCAATTGCTGCTTTAGTACTGCTGTGTTTATAATTTCAGATTTACAAAGTTACTGTATCTTGCTGCTTTCTGATTTTATTTGACTTTACAATCTATGTTGAAAAATTGTGAAACCTTATTTTCTGTTACTAGACATACTGGGGAATACCCAAGATTTTTCTTGGATTTAATCAGTGAGTTTTTATGCCATTTTCCTGTTTGTGAATACGAACTTCTGGTTTCTAGCTGAACATGTTTTCTGGATACAATTCTGTTTTGAGTCTTGTTTTTGTGAAATACCATAGGACTTATATATATTTGCTGGATTTGGCTGAGAGCCTATTTTCTAGATTTTCTGATGGGTCCAGGTTTGCATATTTTTGGCAACGGAAATCCCAGATTTATTACAGTACTGTCTTACTGTCCTGAACTAGAATTTTCGTTGCCCTGATCTTTTGTGAGTTGTGTTTCACCTGTACATGTTTATCTTCCAATCTGAACCTATTACTTGTTATATCATGCTATTCTTGCCCTGTTTTGTGACACATACATGCCTGTTTGATAATAATAACAAATAACCAAGCCGGGGTTAAGGGAAATATCTAGTAGTGGAAAATATAGAAATGTGTACTTAGAAGGGGCCCGTGTTTCCCACCTGATTATATGATATCTGTTACCTGTTATATAATTATGCATGATCCTGATTATCTGTTACCTGATTCCTGACTACATACTTCCTGATGAGAAGGTGTACTCAGAAGGGGGTCTGTGTTTCCCACCTGTTACCCAACTACATACTTCCTTATGAGAGGGTGTACTTGGAGGGGACGTAGTCCTACCTGATGCATGATTACCTGTTACATGATACCTGTATCTACACCTGTTTACCTGATACCTGAGTACATGGCCCTATAGATTCCACTACGAAATCTAAATGCAAACTTGTTTGAATGTAGCAACCATGTGGTAAATGTATGGGACACATGAAGTGCTACCTAGATAGAAATAAATACAAGACTTGACATAACATAACATGACATCTGTTACATGCTTACCTATACATGTTACCTATTACCTGTTTCCTGTTTACCTGCTTGCATGATACTTGACACCTGATACATGTCATCTATACCCTGTTAGCATATCATGTTACTTGATTTTGTTTCCTGATTCATGTTGATTATCCTGCTTTGTTGACGTGCCTATTCCATGCTATGTTGTTTCCGTTGTTCCTCTATACTTGTTTATCTTTTCTTGTACTTGTGCATGCACTACAAGCGGCCCGTAACTTGCATTGACGGGAATTTTGTTTTCTTTTCCCTCTTCCTGCAATTTGTTAAATTGCAGATTATGGTGATCAGTTGCCCGATGGAGTAGGTGATATGAAATTCTAGTTGCTGGAGTTCTTGCTATTATTATTTCCTGTTGCTTATTTTGAATAAATGTATCTGCTACTTGGATTATTTGTATTAGGCAGTATGACCCAGGATTATTGACTTGTTCCAGATCTGGTATATTTGAGATTTATTATAAAAAAAATTCAAGCAAATTCTGTTGGTATATTGATTCATTTATGCATGCGTGGTTGATTTCTCCATGTTTACTTCTTGTTATTCCTGTGAGATGTTGTAAAGATCCTGACAGCTTATGAATGGTGAAAGCCATTCGCTGGACTTAGTCACGTATCCAAATTCCGTATCTCCTTTTTGGGAAGCGGGGCTTGACATCATGAGAGTCGAAAGCATCTTGAGAGAAACAGAGAGAAAAAGGCCCTTGTCACTAAGGCCGAATTGGAAAACTTCAAGCTTGACATCTCCAAGCAATCCAAGGTAGTCAAGATTAAGGTCGACCTTCAAAAGAAGAAGAATCTAGCGATTCAACCGGATCCAAGGGAAAGGATGACCAAGTCCTTCACCACATCCGAGAAGTAGAGGATCGTCTGGAACATATGAAAAATGAGGGGAACCGCTCCAGCACGGCTTACCGTCTCAGTTTACCTCATTTCAGCAAAATCATCCCAAATGACTTCAAAGCTCCTCAATTCGAATCATATGATGGGGAATCATACCCGAAGGACCATATTGAGAGTTTTAAAACTCTCATGATGGGCTACAATACCACTGATGCGCTGATGTGCCGAACGTTCTCCGCAACGGTGAAAGGATCAACAAGAGAATGATACTCCCGCCTCACTCCCGAGTCAATATTATCCTTCGACCAACTTGAGGAACTCTTCATAGCACACTTCGTCACCAGCCGCAAGGCTGAAAAGACAAGTGCATCGTTGTTGGAATTAAATCAACATGACGAAGAACTACTGAAGGACTTTGTCAAGCGCTTCACAACCGAAATAAGGTCCATCTTATCCCTAGACTCATCAGTGGCGGCTACCGCTTTCTGCCACAACGTCACTAACAAAGATCTAAAACCTCCCCTACGAAGAAGCCACCCAAATATTTTACTGAGCTCCTGGAAAGGAGTGACAAATATATCAGAATCGAGGAAGCTCTTTATCCTCAAGGCAAGAACGATTCATTTTCTGGGAACAATAAGAAGAATACAAACAAGGAAGGACTTAGGAAATTTTAGAAAGACGATGCCGATCAACGTCGTACACCTCCAGCACCATGCTTTAACAAGTTCACTCCTCTCAACGCAAGCGTATCAGCCATCCTCATGGAAGTTGAGAATGACAGAATAAACTGCCCTCTGCCCAAGATGTCTATAACTAGCAATAGAAGAGACACAAATAAGTGGTGTGCATTTTACAGAGATCATGAACACACTACTGATAACTGCTGAGCCATCAAAGAAGAACTTGAAGATCTGATTCGTCGGAGCTATCTCTCTCAATTTGTCCAACAAAACGACAATTCCAAAACCCCTCCGGCACGGGGGGCTAATATGCGTCAAGAGAGACCCTCCGAATCACGAGACTTAGAACATATGGTCATTCTCCATTCATGGAGGCTCGATGGGGGGGAATTCCAACTTGTCCAGTAAAGCCTTTGTAAGAAAAGTCAACTCAGTACACTGCTAGGTTTCGAATGCAATCACAGATTAAATGCACAGTGAAAAAATTACAAACAATATCAAAACCTAGCCATGGATCCATGCAAAAACTATACATCGTGTTTAGGAGTTATAACTTAAAGATGAATCAGCTGTCTCCACAGTATGCTGATCACGGCAGTGCAATATTGCGGTGCCTCTATGGTATCCACATGAACAGAACGAAAAATGGGCATCTCTCATACCGCGGTGCTAGCTGCGGGAAGGGGATATTCCTTATGATATCTTTCTCTCACTTTATGTGATGGCTAGTCACACGTGACTTATCCACAAATACATATCATATATATATATATGTGCATAAAATCAACTCTAAGAGAGTAATGAGGCTGTTGGGCTCACAATTTGACATGGATCAAATTTTTGTGTGAGCCTTTGAACTTTAGTCGGCCCATTTAATATAATTAAATGTCCAATCAATGTTAGGAGTCCAAGTCTTACTTGGATCCCCAATTAAATTCATCTTATGAATTTAAATCCTAATTTTGATCCATTCTAAGTGTGTGACCTTGTAGGTTTCCATTACGTTACAGTAAGACTAAAATCATATTCTAGTATACAAACAGTGAGAAGTATCTAGCAATACATCACCGCTACTCAAGTAACAGGAATGTCAGTGCTTTGACATAACCTATCCGTGACCAATATTACCATGTAGTCTAGTCCCTTTGTCCAGATATCTTAATTGACCACAAGGCATGGAAGGTGTCATCCTTGTATAATCAATCCTTGGTTTCTTGATGTTCGAGTAGACATACTAAAATAAATGAGATCAATATCTCATATTGACTCATTTGAGTATGACCATGTATTTTGTTGTCTCACTCAATCAAGGGGTCCAAAGATATTGCTAATGTTATGTAAGAGGGACAAATCCTTTCTAAGTCACTCACATCCCCCCCCCACATGATTCATAATACGTCCAATAGCCGACTTTATAATCACCTTATCACATGCGACGTGTAACGGTATTAAAACATATAACTTCTCATGTAGGGAACCATAGTGACTTCAAGTCAAAGGACCATATACACCATAGTCACAGTGAGAATCACTGATGACACTCACATAACGATCCATGCAGCATTCTCATGGTGGGTCAGTCTAGTACATTATTACTCAAATTTGTACCAATGTGAAGAATTGATATCTCATATCCATGACCCGTGAGATATGGTCATCAGTCTACGAACATACTAGTCTCTATGTATTATTGTTGTCCTAATTCACAATAATACTTGACTAGGGACATTTAAGAATAATGTTCTGATTTTAACCAATAGTATCTAACAATCAAGTCATGCACTTGATACCTATGGCATTGAACCTACTATTCTAAGGAGATTATTATGTTCATTTAATCACAGTAAACAACACAATAAATGAAATACCTCATATATGAATAAATTTCATAATACAGTGTAAACTACTAAATTCAATACTCAACTGGCCTCTAGGGCATACACCAACATACATAACATCCCACCTGCCAAGAGCATCGGTGTCTGGATATCTTTCTCCGACAAAGACTTAGAAGGTGTTCGAAGACCTTACTGAGACGCATTGGTCATAAACCTTTCCATGGTGAATCATGAGGTATGTCGCATCCAGGTGGACAACGGTAGCTTAGTTAGCATCCTCTTCATGAAAACTTTCAACATCCTCAAGCTCTTCTGGGACTGGCTCAAGCCATCCGGTTATACACTCCACTGATTCTACGGTGTCCCTGTTCAAGTATAAGTAATAGTCACGCTTGATGTGACAGCAGGAAAAACCCCAACTATTCGAACGGAAGCACTGGACTTTTTGGTAATTGACGTCAAAGCCGCGTACAATGCAATATTTGGCTGTCCAGGCCTAACAGCTTTCCATACATTTGCTTCCGCATTTCACATGAAGATGAAGTTTTCACAAGTAGCAGGCGTAGGCCAAGTTGTGGGGAAACAACAGGCAGCATGAGCATGCTACACCTCTACCATGGGGGCTTGGTTTTTCCCCTCGACGCCATAGAGCTACCGCCAGAAAGCAGTCACTGTAACACCAAGTCCGTAAATGACTTTGAAGCTACATAACTAGACAATCCTGCCCAGAACTTCTAAACTTGCCAAATCATCTCCCACAAGGTCCAAGTTTGTCATCATCAGAATACAACAACATACTTGAAGTCCCAGTCCGAAGCCATTCCGCTCATTCAACGGAAAGAATAACCCTGCCTAAACACAACGGTGAATCTGAAGATCTCCAATTCTCTATGCAAAACGATGGGGGGCTCGCTCCAAAACAAACAAGTCAAGACAAGGTCTACCAAGTTGTTCGCCTAGCAGCTTATCAACTTGAAGACACAGGGGGCAAGGAGATAACATCATGGACTTGGAAAGTGGAACACTTCATGAACTTCAACAAGGGCACTTAACGCCCACCTTCTCTACATATTTTTAATATTTTCTAAATAAAGGCTAGCCACTAAAGCAACCGTTTAGTTTTATTTTTCAATAAAGACCGCTTTCACAACTGGTCACTGCATGTAATAAAGACCAGCCACTAGAGCAGCTGCTTAGTTTTATTTTTCAATAAACTTTTGTATTAATTTTTGTAAAATTCTTGTACAACTCTACGGATGCATACAATGAGTTAAAAGCCAAACATACTCCTAAAATCGGCATTAAAAACTCATTAGAAGCTCCTTAAAAGACGGGTTCAGAGTCCGTACTCATAGCTCGAAGTTACTCTAGCAATTTGCAACAAAGCATGTTCAGAGTTTGCTTCGCCCTTTGATCTTCTCCTACAATCCATTAGCACCTCGACGGCAGGTTGGAGTCAATATCCATGACTCGATGTTACTTTAGCAACTTGGGACAAAGCAAGTCCAGAGTTTAACTCGCCTTTCGATCTGCTCCTACAACCTGTTAATACCTAAACTAACAAGTTCAAAATCCATACCCATGACCTGGAGTTACTTTAGAAACTTACAATCAAGAACGTCCAGAGTTCTACTTGCCATTTGATCTGTTCTTGAAACTGGTTAAAATTCATTAAAGACAGATCAGAGGTCCAAAATCGTGGATTGTAGTTACTCTAATAAAACTTGCAAAAGCAACATTTGGAGTTCAACTCGCCACTCAATGTGACTCTCAAAATTTGTTGGAGGACCCATACAACAAGTTTGGAAGATAACCTCCCCGAAGAGTTGCTCCTACACCTAGTTGGGTACAAGACGAAAAAGTTTTAAATCCCGTCAAACGTTACGCAAGCACACCATCGATAGTTCGTTAGCTATACACAACAAATTTGAGGCCTTGTTATTTAGCTACAAAGAACTCAGTCGATGGATCATCAATCTCAATGAAAAGTTAAACAACAAGGATCAAGCATATGACAAGAATTCTTCGAATTATAGAACTATCGCAAATCTATGCACTCATATCCAGCGTCATGACAAGTATCTACAAGTACAAAACCAACGATCATTTTACAAATAGTAAAGAACAAGTTGTCCTTCAAGTCGTTCTTCCAGCTACACAGTAAAGTAACGGTCCTACTAAAAAGAAGCAAATCTCTTCACTTAGTCGCCTTAACTCTTGACGAAAAATTCAAGACAAGTCTCCCTTAGGCGGGCAAGCTCCAGGTTTATCACCACCTTCACCTGAGCAGGCTCCAACTCCATCTTGTGTGAAGCGCCCGCAAATAGAACATATCAAGAAGGAGAGCAAGTTCAATGTCCCGATGCCGTCAAGCACAACATATCAAGAAGGAAAGAAAGTTCAATTTCCCAAGGACCTCATTCGATGTACACAACTACTTGTCAGCAAAGAGAAGAATGAAACCACTTCAACGCTGAACAAATACAAGTGACTTCACTTCATTATTAAGAAGATTTAGAACACCCACAAACTCATTCGCTCCACAAAATGAGTTCGGCGCTCTGCACGCCACTTGAGTTCCTCCAGCCAACTACTCGTCAACTCCGAACAACAAGTTCAACGCCTTGTGATTTGCTCAGGATATATCAACAATTCATTGACTCCAAACAACGAGTTCAACACTCTGCTCACCGCTCGAGCTCCATCCACAACTCATTGACTCTAAACAACGAGTTCGATGCTCTGCTCACATCTCGAGCTCCATCAGCAACCCGTTGGCTCCAAACAACGAGTTCGATGCCTTGCTCTCCACTCGAGGTCCATCAATAACTTGTTGGCTCCAAATAACGAGTTCAACACTTTGGTCATTGTGCGAGCTCCGTTAGCAACTCGTTGGCTCCAAACAACGATTTCAACGCCTTGCTCTCCGCACAGGCTCCATCAACTACTCGTCTCCAAATAACGAGTTCAATGCCTTGATCTTTGCTTAGGCTCCATCAACAACTCGTTGACTCCAAACATCGAGTTCAACACCATGTTCTTCGCTTAAGTTCCGTGAACAATTCGTTGACTCCAAACAACGAGTTCAACGCTCCACTCATCATGTGAGCTCCGGCAACAAGTCATTGACTCCAAACAATAAGTTTAACTCTTTCCTATCTGCTTAAGCTTCATTAAAAGCTCGTAGACTCCAAACAATGAGTAAATTGTCCAGCTCTTTGCTCGAGTCTCCAACGACCCCTCATCTTCCTACAATAGGCTTGGCATCCAACACCGACCTAGAATTGTCTCTACAAACTCGATGGATGCAACAGCAAGTCCAAACATCATCTCCATTACAGGGTGTCTCCACAAACTTGTCGAGATCAAATGATAAGCAAAATGTTCAACTTCCTCTCAGAGTTGACTCTACAAACTTGTCGGGATCATACTGCACGATCTATGTTCAACTCCGTCTCAGAGTTGTCTCCCAAAACTTGATGGGATTAAACAACAAGCCTTATGTTCAACTCCATCTCAGAGTTGTCTGTCCAAACTTGTCGTGATCAAATAGTAAGCTCTACGACCAACTCTGTCACCGAGTTGTCTCCCAAAACTTGCTGGACACAAACAATAAGTTCAAATATTCAACTCCATTCTAGAGTTGTCTCTCCAAACTTGCCAGGATCCAACGACGAGCTCAAAATTCAACCCTACATTAGAGTTGCCTTTACAAAGCTTGTTGGATGCAAATGGCAAGTGCAAACGTCCAACTCAGTCACAGAGTTCTCTATTAACTTGCTGGGATCAAACGACAAGTTCAACATCCAAAACCAGTCTATAATTTTCTCTACAAACTCGCTGAGCGCAAATAGCGAGTTCAAACATCTGTCTTCATCACAGAATTCACTATAAATGTGTTGGACACAAACAACATACTCTGCCTCAGAGTCATCTCTCCAAACTTGTCAGGATCAATGGCAAGTTCTACGACCAACTCTGTCCTAGAGTTGACTCTACAAAATTTGATGGGCGAAAACAATTAGTTAAATGATCAACATTGTCTGGAATTGTCTCTGCAAACTTGTCGGGATTAAACGGCAAGCCCTACATTCAACTCCGTCATATAGTTCTCTCTAAACTTGCTGGGATCAAACAACAAGCTCTACATTAACTCGACCAAATAGTTTCCTATAAGACTTGCTGGGCATAAACAACAAGTTCAAACGTCAGCTCTGTTCGAGAGTTGCCTCTACAAAACTTGCTAGACACAAATAGCAAGTAACATCCTGTAATTTCTAAAGGATATAATAATAATAATAATAATAATAATAATAATAATAATAATATATATATATATATATATATATATATATATATATATATATATATATATATATATATATGTATGTATGAAGAGCTTGATGGCATAAAATGCAAATAGAGTGCAGTAGGGGGGCCGCGACTTAAGTAACAGCAACGCTGTGCTGTTGTTTGTAGCGCTGACGCATGCTGACATCATGCAGTAGGGGCCCACCCGGATGAGAAAGAGAACAATGAGAGCGCATGCTGATCTTGAGTGTGACGTGGCATAGGGGGCCCACAGGGGCTACTGTATGCACGGGATTAAGAGGGTAGATATAGAGTAAAATAATCCCATATCGGGAATCACACAAGAATAAATAACGATAAATAATAAAGCCTATGATCAAGAGTCACCAATCCGGTTAATCACCTTTTGAGAGGCAGCCTGTGGTGGGCAGTTGTACTATACTAAAAATAATTTGTCTGATAAATTGTATAAAATTGTCTGAGCTGGGGTAGGGGCGTTACAAATGGTATCAGAGCCGACTTTCGACACCGAGTGTGGGGAATGTCTATATAGTCGGGCGGTGGATTTCGGGACTATAGACCCAGTCGGGCGGTGGACTCCGGGACTGTGGTGAGTCCTCAATTAAATTTGGGACTGTGATTGATCGGGAGGTGGATTCCGGGATCATGATTAGTCGGGCGGATAGGAGGGCAGCTCAATTAAATTCAGGATTATGATTGATCAGACGGTGGATTCCGGGATCATGATTAATCGGGCGAATAGAAGAGCAGATGCTCTACATCGGCTAGAAAGTAGATCCTGCACTAGATTGTGCATACCTCGTGCTCAGTGAGGACACTGATTTCTTAAGGGGGGTGTATGTAACATCCCATAGTTTCTAAAGGATATATATATATATATATATATATATATATATATATATATATATATATATATAAGAGCTTGATGGCATAAAATGTAAATAGAGTGAAGTAGGGGGGCCCACGACTTGAGTAACAGCAGCACTGTGCTGTATATATATATATATATATATATATATATATATATATATATATATATATATATATATAAGAGCTTGATGGCATAAATGTAAATAGAGTGAAGTAGGGGGGCCCACGACTTGAGTAACAGCAGCACTGTGCTGTTGTTTGTAGCGCTGATGCATGCTGACGTCATGTAGTGGGGGCCCACCCGAATGAAAGAGAAAAATGAGAGCGCCTGCTGCTCTTGAGTGTGACGTGGCATCAGGGGCCCACAGGGGCTACTATATGCATGGGATTAAGAGGAGTGAGATAGAGTAAAATAATCCCATATCGGGAATCACACAAGAATAAATAACTATAAATAATAAAGCCTATGATCAAGAGTCACCAATCCGGTTAACCACCTTTTGAGAGGCAGTCTATGGTGGGCAGTTGTATTATACTATAAATAATTTGTCTGATAAATTGTATAAAATTGTCTGAGCTGGGGCAGGGGCATTACACAGCAAGTTCAAACATTCAACTTCATATGAGAGTTGTCTCTCCAAACTTGTCGGGGATCAAATGGCAAGCTCTATGGTCAACTTTGTCCTAGAGTTGTCTCTACAAACTTAGCAGGATCAAACGGCCAGCTTTGTATCCAACTCCGTCTTAGATTTGTCTTTACAAACTTGCTGGGAGCAAACAACAAGTTCGGACTTTCAACTCCGTCACAGAATTGCCTCAACAACAACTCGTCTAGGTCAGCTACTTACTCAAGATCCAACTATCAAAGCACCCAACTCCCCGACCGACAGAACACTCGTCCAACAACAAAATGATTGATTGACAAAATAAGTGAATGACACAACTTGGATTGACGTAAGAGTGGTTTAGCAGAATGGACGACAGGATATTTGATCGACAAAACAAATGAACAACACAAACGTTCGGGATAAAGGAGCAATTCGTTGAGCTAGATCGCTCAACAAACAGTTGGTGGGCGAAAACTCAAGTAATCTCCATACCAAACTCTATAGAACGAGCAGACAAGCACAAAAAAGCCATGATTCACCAGAAAGATTCTGTTGATCCATAAACCATTCATAGAATAAAACATTGTCTGCATATATATGTATATACATATATATACAATTATATGCAAAAACAAAAAAGGAAAAATTGTCGATTCGATCACAAGAACTCCAACAACAAACACAGCACAAGGAGTCAAAGAAAAGTAGCTGTCTTAATTTATTGGGTATAGAAACAGGTTGTTGGGTTCACAAACTCGACTTGAATCCAAAAATTAACCACTGAGCTTCACCCACAACTCACAAGAGCCATCACAAAGCTCTACAACTCACTACGCACCGACCTCACTGAGCGCCTTTCGTTCGCTGCTGAGCTCCATGGCCTCTCTAACCTCTTCGTCGAGCTCAAATGGCTCTGTCAACCCTGTCGCCAAGCTTGAAAACCCTTTGCATAACTACAAAGAGCCAAAACAGAATGAGTCGAGCTGGAAGCCCCTTCGAGTTCTCCCCTGCCATCGCGAGAACTCCAAAACTCCAAAGCACCACATTGCCGAGATGGGATTTTCGTCGACCTCCTCCCCTCCTTTGCCCAGCATCCTCGTCGACCTCCTCCCCTGCCGCTCCACTTTGAAAAGCATCCGTTTGATCACTCCAAAAAACGAGCCGCTCCGTGATCGGCATGCGAGATGAGGCCACATCGCCATCATGATAGTGATCAGATCACACCCACTCAACTACATCAGCGGACAAGCCAATGCATGATCAACGCGATAGATTGTCCAAAAATTCATTTGAAATTCGATAATTCAATAAAAAAAAGTCCCAAAAAATCATTTTAAATTCAAAATTTTAATTACAAAAGTTGAAAATAATTATTTAGTTCAATATATTTAATTAAAATATCCCAAAAATAAGTAAATTCGAGTTTATTAATTAAAAAATTTGAAAAAGTGATTTTAAATTTGGGAAAAAATATTTAAAAATTCTAAAAAATTCTTTAAAATATGAAAATTTTCAGAAAATCAAGGAAAATATTCACCGTCTTCCTAAGCCTGAAGCCTCTGATCAGTTCCAGATATCCCTAATACACCGTGAAAGCTAAGATTGTATTCTAGAATCCAAAAATAAGGCGAACTACTTCCCGAAAGCCAAGAAAATTGACTCCTAGGAGCAGGGGCTTATAATAATGGTAAAAATCATAGAAAATCATGGCTATAAAATTTCAGCACATATCTCAAAGCTTATACAGGCAGATTAGTCATAACGGGCCTCTTTAACACGTCCGGGCCTTCTTCAGGCTCCTCTACAAGACATGAGACACTTTTAAGCCCATTAAAAGTAACATACTAGGCTCACTAGGAGAGACACCCAGCTTATGAGGGTTGTAAGTCAAATCTATTGTCCTCATACAGGAGAGTCTTATCTCTTAAAGGGGAGAATCAACAGGAGATGAAGAATTCATGTTGGTCTAATTGATTTATATATGTCTCCTACACTTATCTCAGGCCTTTAAATATCCCCCCTTCCTCAGTCAGAAGGTAATCAACAGTTTCTCTCTCAAACTCTCTTTCTCTCTGGTTCTGAATTAAGCGTCGGAGGGTCTATCACCGGTGCCACCCCCGCTGTTTCAGGCTTTTTGCAGGTCCATTAGCCGTGTCAACAACTGTCGGATTCAGATCACGATGTTCAATCAACGATCCTGATTCAATCTCAGGAGTTCTAACCACTTTTTGCTGCAATGATCAAAGGTTAGATTTTTAGTAGTTTCCATCAAATATTAACTTACTATCTGTTGCTCACACACCAAAATAAGCATCAACACATATTTCTAAAAGAAAAAACCTCCACTTTCTAATAAGAAGTAATTATATATTATATTAAAATGGAGAGTTTTTTTGTACGATGAGAGGTTTAAACTTTAAATTACAAGTAGAAAATCAAATGGTCTACAAAATATGGCAGTCAAAATACAGGATCCAAGCATAATTTTTACAAGAGGCTCCAATTTTTAAATCCCCATGACACAATGATAATGCAAACCTATTTAGGGTTTTAAAAATAAGCTAATATCATATAAACCCCTCACAAATGACTATTATCACATTTGCCACTTACACTCTAAGATCCATCTCAAGTTGACACAGGGGTGGCAATCAGGTCGTTCGGGCCGGGTCGGGTCGACCCGTTATTCGAGCGGCCCTGAGTCGGGTTGGCATGTTAACTAGGCCGATCCGGGTTGGGTTCGAAATCGGAAAGTTCAACCCGGTCAACCCGCAAACCCGTTTCGGGTCGGGTTGGTCGCGGGTTGGCCCGATAGATTTAATTAATTTTTTTAAAAACTTAAATTACAAAAAAAAATACAACAAGTATAATTGTATAAGAGTGAAAAAATGCATATATTATTCATTTCATCTTCTATGAATTTTTTACAAGTTTTTTTTACATACTAATTCAAGTAATAGAAACTCGTAAAGAACATACAATATTTCTCGAGTTACATTTACATGTTTGAGGGGATAATCAGAATCTAGAGTTCGAGATAGCGTAGAGTTAGATTGAACAGAGGGCATTGGATTACTGTTGTGCACCTCTACTTAACCTAAACCTAGGATCTCATCGCCCTAAATTCCTAATCTCGTTGTTGGACTTCAGGCGAGTTTCTTCCACTTGTTTATGTATATGCCGCTTTTCCTTGAGTCCTATCTACAGCGTTTATCCAACCTTCGGTTCATACGAGCATCTCCAACGAATCTAGCTTCAAGCGATTCCTGTAATCTGTTAGAATCCTGCCACTTGTAGAAAAAATATTTTCTGAAGCAACTATGGAGACAGAATGAGTTATTAGATCTCTAGCCATATGCGAAAGAATAGAAAAAAGATTTTCATGTTCTTTCCACCATTGTAGCACTTCGATCTTAATACTGGAACTCTTACTATCTTATTGATTATACTAATTTAATTCATTAGGTGCATTAGTCCTAGGTTTTTTTTTATTGAAAACGAGTAAGTAAATTAGCAGTGACATCTTCTAACATCTAGAAGTAGAAGAAGAAGAAGTAATTATACTAGTTGTACTACTTTACACAAAAATTCTATCATAATAATCATACAAGTTATTCAATGTTGAACCAAAGCTAGCTAAAAATTTATTAAAATTATATTCAGAATCATCTCTAAGTAAAGTAAAAAATATTTCAATCGAACTTCTCGTACCTGCTAATTTGATACGAGGATCCATAATAGTGGCAATGCAATAACATAGAAGGAGGATTAAAATACTTCAAAAATTTATTATAAGTGGGAACAACAATCTCGCTAATGCATACGTCCGAAATCATGTCGTGAAAAGTTTGCATCATAGTAATTATTGAAATAAAAATACTACTAGAAGTAGAATCATATGACGTAGAAAACTTCACATTTGCGGTTTTAAAAGGCTCCAAAAATCGTAACAAAGATTCGGCAAAATACCATGATTGGGAAGTCATTTGAAATTTTTCCATGTTTTTGCAAGAAAAAAATAATTTACAATATCTTTATATTGAAGACTTATGGAAAAATATGGAAAGAATAAGAAAGATTTACATATGGTTTTTATAGATCTAGAAAAAGTATATGATAAAGTACCTAGAGACAGTATGATGGGTGTTAAATAATAAAAGAGTAACTATTCGGTATATTGAGCTAATTAAGATACGTATGAAGGGGCAAGAACCACAATTAGAACAATCACAGGAGAGACCAGTAATATTTCTATTACAGTAGGTTTACACCAAGGTTCAGCTTTAAGTCCCTACCTCTTTACTTTGGTTATTGATGAACTAACATGAGGAATACAAGATGAGGTGCCTTGGTGTATGCTTTTTGTCGATGAGATCATCTTAGTGGACGAGACTAGAGCAGGAGTCAATGCTAAATTAGAATTGTGGAAAGAAACTTTGGAAGCTAGAGGCTTAAGGATAAGCAGAACTAAAACAGAGTATATAGAGTGTAATTTTAGTGATATTTGGAACACAACTGAGCAAGTAGTGAAGCTTGATGGCCAAGAGATACCTAAAAGAGACCGTTTTTGATATTTAGGATCGATTATACAAAGAGATGGGGAGATTTGTGAATATGTTATACATAGGATCCAAGCAGGGTGGCTTAAGTGGAGAAGTGCCAGTGATATTTTGTGTGAAAAATGTATACCTTTGAAGTTGAAGGGGAAATTTTATAAGACGGATGTTAGACCAGCAATGGTGTCGCGCCTCGCTTCCCAAAATACAAGAATACAAGTATGTAATGAAGACCCAGCGAATGATGTAAACACCATCCATAAGCTGTACCA
This sequence comes from Hemerocallis citrina, assembly GCA_017893485.1. NCBI lineage: Eukaryota > Viridiplantae > Streptophyta > Magnoliopsida > Asparagales > Asphodelaceae > Hemerocallis > Hemerocallis citrina. The sequence continues at coordinate 54,553,310 of CM030363.1, forward strand.
GTCTAACTCAACAATATAAATAACAATCACATCCACGCAAGAGAATATAATCACATAAACGAAGAACAACTTCAATAATAAATGAAATAATTCAAAACATAATATCCAACATCTGGGATAAAACAAACTCCAGGTCATAAAAGCCCAAAACAAAGTACAATATCAATAACAATGTTCAAAGGAAAAATAGCATAAAAGATAATTCAAGTAGTCGATTTTTAAGCTCCATCCTCTAAAATCATTGCTCACCAAGTCCTTCTAGTATCACTTCTTTGACACCTGTATAGTCTTGATCTAAAAATAGAGAAAATAATGTCCTTAGAGCAAGTCACGGACAACAAGTAGTGGGAAACAAAGAACAATAAAAACATGGTATATCAAGCATGAAGGACTGGATCAAAGTCAAGAACAAAATCAAGGATTGACAATAATGTCAAGGGTCTATGTCAATTTATGCAATAGTTAATAATTATAATTCAAGATCAATATCGATGACAGTATACGGGATCAAGCATGCAATGTCAATTTAGGGTTATTATTCATTTTATTAACTTATCTGGATAGCAGGACGTTACTGTACAAAAACAGGTATTCCCGCTGCTACAGAATGCAAATCTAGATCCGTCAGAATTTCTAGAAACTAGACTCTCTGCCGGTTCCAGCACATATACACATGATATATAAAAATCACAGAAACTAGGTTTAGATTCTTATTCTTTACAGATTTTATGTTCGAGCAGCTGGTTATAGATTATGTTCACATATATGTATCGGGTCTGAATACTCATCAAATAATTCCGCAAAAATTTAACTACTCATGTCTAGTCTAAGCCAAATTAATTTCACATCTTAATTTTACTGTTAACATCTTCGTTTTATTAACAAATCAGGGTGATACGCATATAATTATGAATCTGGAAATCCAGATCTAACAGTACTAAAAGTCAGATATCTAGCAGATTATATATCAGAATTCAATTCCGTCGAATGTTCTGGAAAATGTACACGTGGAGCTATAATTCATGTTTACAAAGTTCATTCAAATTACTACAGCAACATATTTGAAAGTCTAATACAAAAAGAGGCAGATAGCAGGCCAGAAAATAAATTAACATGAATTGGCAATAATTTCATCACACAAGCATGCAATATCATGGTAATTAATTAACACAAGTTCTATTTAGTTATTAGCATGAGAATTCAACATTAACAAGACATTTTTACATTCATGGAATTTTATTCATGAAATCATATCAAATCGGGAACATCTCAATCATCAATTAATTCTATAACATGGATCTAATTGTTTTCAAGTATAACGTGCATATGCAATGTGCAATAGGGACTAGGGTTCGAGTCAAAGATAATGGCATGAAAGAAGATTTATCACTTGGTTTTGCCGATGAATCCGTGATAAACTCTTGAACAAAAAAAAATACAGATATGAATTGGAATTAAGAGCTAATTGAGGGAATCAATAAACATCTTGAACACAACTAATAGAGGGGTTCAAGAAGAGACTTTCCTTTTAGATGATTAATCAGAATACAATAGAATAACGGGATGAGAATCCCGATGGCAACACATGCGACTCACGTACAACGCACGTACCTACAAAAGCACCTGCACACTACGTGCAAAGAAACACACACAGCAAAGCAGCAACTCAGCGGATCGGGGCCACACAGCAAACATCAACTCCAACAAATCCCAAACACAACAACAAACAGCAACTGCAACAGCAAACAACAATCACAAGGGGAGAGAGAGAGACAACGGGTACAGCAGCGCACTGGGGGCAGCGGGGTGGTCTCTGGCATGAGGCTGTTTGGAGAGGATGACAGAGGTGGAGGAACAGGCGGTGGTGGGCGAGGTGGTTGCGGAGGTGAAAGGAGCCAGTGATGGAGGCACTCTGTTTCGGAAGAAAAAAGAGGACAGAGGAGGGTGAGGGTTCGGTGGTCGATGGGTGTTGCAGGGATGGGTGAGGAGGTGATGCGGCGTCGATGACGATGAGGCTGAAGGATGAAGACGACGATGGCGAAGGAGGTAGCAGTCGGTGGAGGAAAACAACGGGAGTCAAGGTGGGTATGGGGGTCGACGAAATAGAGGAGAAGGGGATGGGTTGTGAAGAGAGACATAGGAGGGAGAAGCGGCGGGATGGAGAAGAGAAGGGGGTTGCATTGTTGTTATATAGGGTTAAGGTTAGGGTTAGGGGTTAGTGGGTAGGGTTAGCGGGTTTAGATCCAAGAGGGAAAAATATTATAAATAAATAATAAAAAATAGGATTAATAAATAGACTAATTAAGGATATCAACAATAAAAATTTTGAATAGGATAAACAACAAAATTTTCAGCAGAAAAAATTAAATAGATTGGGAGACAAAATTGAGTCGAAAGCAAATAATGAATTCTATTATTAAATGAACAACTTATAGGGTTCAGAGATAAAATAAATAATAATAATAACAAGAAAAATACAATAACTAAAAACATGGGTTACAAATTGTAATCCCTATTTTCGCAAATACGTATTTTCTGAGTATTTTTTTGTATTTCGAAATTTATAAAAATTGTTATTGTTAAATTCGTTTTGAGTTCTTAGTTAAAACATTTAGTAAATAATAGTTATAATTATTTTGAATAAATCTTGTCTCTATTTCTACTTGATCAACTATTCACATTAAACTCAAATCAAAAAAATATTATTACTGTTTGGACTATTTCCACAAGTTCCTATTTTTATGTATTGATATTATTCTGACGATTACTATTATTATTATTGTTTGTATTTTATTGTTTTATTCTTACTAATTGTTATTACTAGTATTATTATTATTATTTTATAGACATGGTTATTTTATTATTATTATTGATTATTAAAACAAATCAATCCCTTCTTATTTGATAATTATGTTTGTAGTTGTCTCAAATAATTTGTGTAACACAAATTATATTTTTATCACATATCCTATTCCTTGTATTTGGATTTATGTTGATCAATTGTATTATATATAGTGTATTTTATTTTATTGGATCTATACCCAAATACTCAATAGCCCAATGTCCTATCTTTTCCTCTAAATACTAACCTCTATTATATTAAAAACCTAATACATTTTATTAACCCTAATCCTATTCTTAATTCCCTAACCCCCGCCGCCTAACCCCTCCCCTTTACTGTTCATCCCTCTCCATCTCTCCCGCTCTCTCTGTTTCACCACCGAACGCACAAACCCATCTCCCGATCGCCACCTTCCTCCTCCCTATCGCCCTCGCCTGCATCCCCTAACCCCCATCCCATCGTCCTCCGATCATCTCCATCTTTCTCCCCGTCCTCGCCCAAGTCTCCCGCTCGAACCCATTACCCATCGTCGTTGCCACTTCCGATCGAACCCAACCACCCCGTCGCTCCCCTCTCCTCGTCGCCACCGGAGACCCCTCCTGCTTTGTCGTCATCGCCGTCCAAGCCCGGCATCAGCCATTGTTCGCCTCCCCTTGTTTTTGAGCGAAACAGAGCCGTCACTTCACCGTCGCCCTCGTGCTGCCGTCGCTTCCCAACTACAGTGCCGTCTTCATCGTCAGTGTCGCCGACTCTCCGTAGGTGTCGCAGTCGCGCCATGGTCGCTGTCAACTCTCCCGCTTTCTCTCTCTCTCTCTCTCTCTCTGCCGAAGTGAGGAAGGAGAAGAACCATTGGTCCTATTGGCTGTTTGCTATTTGAAGAAGTGGATTCAGTACTCGGTGTTTGCTGTTTGCTGGATCCTGACTTGCTGATTTCATTAGCTGGAATGGGTTGTTTTGGTGTTGGCTGTTTTGTGTGTGGGATCCCGTGTGCTGTTAGAGTTGTTGTTCTGTCGAGTTGCTGATTTGGTGCTTGTGTTTTGCTGTTTCGGATTTTGCATGTGACTCGCACATGTTTTGGGATCATCGCCCGGGATTCTTATCCTATTATTATATTATTTGAATTAACCGTCTCACAGGAAAGTCTCTTCTTGAACAAATTTATTCTTTTGTTCAAGTTTATTTGATCTCTGCAAGTAGATCTCGTCCCTTTCATTATCATACTGCTTTTGACAATTCCGTTAAGTTTATTGAGGGTTTACACGAGCTAACCCGACATACTCTTAACATCATGCCGTCTCTTTGATCTAAAACCTAGTCTCTATTGTTTCATGCATATGCACATTTCAATAACTAGATTCATGCATAAGACTACTTGATAAGTTGGACATGTTGAATTTAATGTGCTAGATTGAAGTTAATCGATGAATTGATACCATGCCTGTGATAATTGTATCTTAAACTTAGAAATTTGCATGTTGACACCTAGGATCACTTTGATTACCAATTTGCATGCTACATGTGATCGTATGATTTATTCATTGCCCTTTTTTACGTTAAAATAATTTCTGGACTGCTAGTTGTTTCATTTTGAATCAAATTTTCAACCATACTAATGTCATAATTTGAAATAACTTGCTGAACATAAATTGTAGCCCCGGATGTCTAGTTCACTTTCCCTTTTTGCAGATTTGAATTCCGATGTGTAACCTTCTAGATATAATCATTTTAGTACAACCATGTTAGAAATTCCAGATTCACAAATGTATGCGTATCCTGCTATTTCTTAATTTAATTAACCATGTTAACAGTAAAAGAAAAATCCGAAATAAACCTAGTTAAACCTAGACACATGTAGGAATCACCCAGAATTTTTATGGAATCATTTGATGAGTTCTCTGACCCGAAACAATTAGTTGAACCTACATGCTGCCTGAACATAAAACCTGAATAGAATAGAGTTTTCACCCTAGTTCCTGTATCTTTTATATGCCTTAATTATATTCGCTGGAATCGTGTGGAAGTCTATTTTCTAGAACCTCTAACGGATCTAGATTTTCTATTCTGTGGTAGCGGTAATCAGTATTTTAGTACAGCAACGTCATGCTATCCTGGTTATGTGAATTGTGCTTATTTGATTTGTTTGCCTTTTGCCTTATCTGTAACGCATAGAATTAGACACATTTAGTATTATACAACATTGAAACCTTCTTGCATGCTCACATGGATGAAATTAAACTAATAACAAGCCAGAATATTATGGGTAGGACTTGGTAGTGAACGATCGGAAAATGTACTCGGCAAGGCCTTATCGTTATATTGTATTGGAAGGAGGAGAAATATTGTATTGGAAGGAGGAGAATTATTGATTGGAAGAAGTATTGAATGTTAATTATTGATTGTAAAACTATCATCATCGACGCCGAGTACACGATCCGTGAATTCACCATCAGTTTAAAACGTTCACTGTGTTGCGCCGAACCTGTGGAATGGGACGCAGTAGTACGTACACTAGATAGGCTAATAAAATGACTAATAACCTGCATACTTGATCTTGTATTGAACTTGACTTGACATCACGCATTACACGTGTGATTATTGTAAACCATTGATATTATTGCATGTTCTGTGATTTGTTCTTTGACTTTGACCCTGTTCCTTTTCTTTGATATTCATGCTTTCCTTTAACCTCTGTTTTTCTCTACTTGCTGCCCACGACTTGCTCTAAGGGCACTCTTTTCTCTCTTTTCAGATCACAAATTAACAGGTACCAAAGGAGTAATACCAGAAGGAATTGGTGAGCAAACTCTCTGAAGTTTGGAGCTGGACTATTAGACTACTTAGCTATATTTTGTTATTTGCTTATTGTATTTCTTTTTATCATACTTTGTATTCTTGTGCTTTATGACCCGAAGTTTGTTTTTATCCCAGATGTTGGATTATTATTTGGTGAATTTATTTCATGATTATTTTGGAGTTTATTATTTTTTTATGTGATTATATTCTTCCTGCGTGGTTGTTTATTCTTGTATATTGTTGAGTTAGACTGGTACAGCTTATGGATGATGTACAATCATTCGCTGAGCCTTCGTTACGTGCTCGTATTCCCATATTTTAGGAAGCAGGGCGTGACACAAATTCTATCCACCTTACAAGAAGAATTTCGTCCTCGAAATTCATACAAGTGGTACATAGGGCAACCCAAAAAAAAAGAAAATAAAAGAAACTACTCAAACAGATGGGGGAACGTCTCCCGGATCTCCTCCTCCAACTCCCAAGTCGACACATCCGGTGAGTGAGGATTCCAAGAAACTCGAATTAGCTTGATGACTCTATTATTCAATACCTTCTCTCGTCGGTCTGAGATATAAATTGGCTGAATCTTAGAGGACAAGTCTGGCCTCACGAACAACTCTGAGTAGTCAATCACATGAGTGTCGTCCCTGATATACTTCCAGAGCTGGAAAACATGGAATACATCATGGACTCCAGACAGTGTCGGGGGTAGAGCAAGCCAGTAGGCCACCTTGCCTACTCGCTCCACGACATCAAACGGCCTAAGAAACCAGGGACCCAGTCTTGCCCCCACCACCAAAGCAGATGATGCCTTTCCATGGTGACAATTTGAGGAACATGTGATCCCCCGCTTCGAACTCCAAAGACCTTCGATGAATATCTGCCGACTTCCTCTGCATATCCTGGGCAGCCTGCAAATGCTTCCTGATCTGAGCCACGACATCAACTGTCTTCGTGATCAACTCAGGCCCCAAATGTTTCCTCTCACCGATGTCATCCCAATAGACCGGCGATCTGCACTTTCAACCATACAAAGATTCAAATGGCACTGCCTTGAGACTTGCCTGATAACTGTTGTTGTATGAGAACTCGGCTAAATGCAGATGATCTTCCTACGAACCTCCAAACTGAAGAATGCAGGATCTCAGCATGTCTTCTAGGGTATGAATCGTCCTTTCCGACTGTCCATTTGTCTGTGGATGAAATGATGTACTGTACCTCAACTTAATACCCAAGCTCTTCTGCAAACTCTTCCAAAACTGAGACCTGAATTTCATATCTCTATCCGATACAATGCTGACAGGAACACCATGCAGTCTGACAACCTTCTGAATATACTTCTCAGCCAAACTCTCAGTGGACTGACCCACTCGGAAGGGAATGAAATGGGAACACTTTGTCAACCGGTCTACTATCACCCAGATAGCATTATGACCATTGGGACTTCTCGGCAAAGCAGTCACAAAATTCATAGTGATGTTCTCCCATTTCCACTTTGAGATTGGAAGAGGTTGCAACAGTACCGCGGTCCTCTGATGCTCTGCCTTCACGTGATGACAAATCAAACCCTGCGACACAAACCTTGCCACAGCTATCTTCAAACCATGCCACCAAAAATGCTGCTTTAGATCCATGCACAGCTTAGTACCTCCAGGATGAATAGAATAGGGAGACCAATGAGCTTCTTTAAGTAGCTTCTGCCTGACTTCGTCTCTAGGTACACACAACCTAGAACCAAAACGAAGAGACTCATCTGAATGAATGATCAAATCAGCTCTCAAACCTGCTTCCACTTCACTTCGGAACTTCTGCAATTGCTGATCGCCTGTTGGGCTTCCTTGATCTGCTCTACCAAAGAAGACTGTCACTGCAACATCATGCACTGCTGTGCCGAACCAGGAAGAATCACATCCAACTCCAGCCTTCTCATATCCTCCACTAGCAGCAGGTCTTCTACTCAAAGCATCAGGCACCATGTTCACTTTGCCTGGGTGATACTGCAAATTGATGTCATAATCTGCCATCAACGCCAACTATCTCCTTTGCATCATATTCAACTCCTTCTGCATGAACACATACTTGAGGCTCTTGTGATCAGTGAAAATCTCCACTCTATCCCCAAGAAGATAATGCCTCCATAACTTCAAAGCAAAAATCACGGCTGCAAGCTCCAGATCATGCGTGAGATATTTCTTCTCATAAGACCTCAACTGCCTGGATGCATAGGCGACTACCCGGCCTCGCTGCATCAGCACTGCTCTGAGACCTCTACCCAAAGCATCACAGTGGATCACAAAACCTCCCGAACTATCTAGTATAGTTAGTACAGGTGCTGACGTGAACCGATGCTTCAACTCCATAAAAGCTTCATTACAAGCCTCATCCCAAACAAACTTCTGTGCCTTTTTCATCAAATTGGTCAGGGGTCCAGCTATATTCGATAAATCCCGAACGAACTTCCGATAATACCCTACCAATCCAAGACAGCTTCGCACTTCAGATGATGACATCGAAACCGGCCAATCCTTAACTGTAGAGATCTTCGACGGATCAACAGAAACCCCATCACCAAAAATAATATAACCCAGAAAAGAAACCCGGTCCAGCCAAAACTCACACTTACAGAGCTTCCCATACAACAGATTGTCCCTCAAGGTCTACAGAATAACCCTCAAATACTCAACATGATCTTCCCGGTTCTGAGAATACACCAAAATGTCATCAATGAAGACCACGAAAAACTGATCCAAGAACGGCGAGAATACCCTGTTCATCAGACTCATGAACACAGTTGGTGCATTGGTAACTCCGAACAGTATTACCAAGAACTCGTAATGCCCATACCTTGTCCGAAATGCTGTCTTCTGAACATCCTCTGACTTCACCTTAACTTGATGATAACCGGAACAGAGATCCAACTTCGAGAAAACAGAAGCAATCCCCAGTTGGTCAAACAAATCATCAATCCTTGGCAATGGGTATCGATTCTTCACAGTGATATTATTCAACTCTCGAAAGTCAATGCAAAGTCGGTAAATGCCAGCCTTCTTGTTGAAGAACAAAATTGGAGCTCCCCAAGGCGAAACACTCAGCCTGATAAAACCCTTATCCAACAACTCCTGAACTTGCACCTTCAGTTCTGCCAATTCAACCGGTGCCATGTGGTATGGGCTCTTCGAGATAGGCATTGTACCCGGCTGAACATCAATGCTGAACTACATCTCGATCTGGCGGCAATCCGGGCAATTCCTCAGGAAAGACATCAAGGAAGTCCCGCACAGCCAAGGGTGCAACATCCCCATCAGTGAACAATGACTCAAGTGCAGCAGCCTTAGTGTTCATCGGGCTTTTGACATGCCCTGAAGGTGTTTCACCCGCATGAAACTCGAACTCTGGTTGCCTAGGAAGCCTGAAAGTCACCTTCTTCTTACGGAAATCAATCACGACATGAGAAACACCCAACCAGTCCATCCCCATAATAACATCAAAGCCAGAATTGGGAATCACAATTAGATCAGCCACGAAATCCTCACCACGTATCAGCAACGGGCTTTACTTGCATACCCTGGAATAGATAATAACACTTCCCCCTGTGGTGATGTCCCAAGCTGCGGGCATATCGTCGTTTGCCAAACCATGCTGATCAACAAAGCGGGAGGAAATAAAGGAGTAGGTAGCACCGGAGTCAAACAGAACATGAGCAGGAAGAGAGAAAACAAACATAACACCTAAAAGATGATCAAAGAATGTGAATGAGATGCAAGCAGGACATATGCACGAATAATTGAATAGAAGGAAATAAATAGAGCATAAATAGAAAGAATGGATGACACTGGAATCAAAAGAATGTGGGTACAAAAAGAATAAAATTATACCCAATAAGGAATCAATAAATGGAAGGGACAAAATACAATAAGAAATGAAGGAACTAAATATGAAGGGACCAAAAAGTGGATCAAAAAGATTAGTACCCATATTATGTTGGTCATTACATATTCATGTGATAAATGTGGTGTGCACATTATTGAGTTAACCTGTCCAGAGCCAAACCTGACTAACATATTAGCCAAACACGACTAACACATTAGCCAAACCTGGGCTCTGATACCACTAAAAACCTGTCACGCCCTGCTTCCCAAAATATAGGAATACGAGTACGTAATGAAGGCCCAGTGTAACCCCTGTTCCCGTAAATACGTATTTCCCAAATATTTTCTATATTTCGATTATTATTTTGTCAAGTTCATTTTGGATCTTCTATTAAAATCTTTTCTAAACGAAAAATTATGTTATTTCAAATAAGGATGTATTTTAACTTTACTTTCCATTTTATAATTGATCGATTATATATTCTGTTTGGATTATTGATAAGCCAAATTCTTATTTTGTTGTATAATGTTATTATTACTATTACTATTATTATTATTACTTTTATTATTATTTTCATTATATATTATTATTTGTTTTATTGAGCCAAGTCCATATATTATTTGATAAATTTTTATTTGCAACTAGAGCCCGAAAAATCTTTTTTATTTATTATTGGATTTGAGCCCATTGATTGTAATATATCATGTATTATTATTTGTTAAGCCCGTCATCTAAAGCCTAAATTTTATATTCCTTTTTGCATTATTTATTTATATATAACCGGAGCCCAAACCAAGCCCATCTTCTATTGGATTCTAACCCAAACGCGTTCACTCAAACCCAAAACCCAATTCAGCCCTAATCTGTTTTGACCAGATCAACCCACATCTCCCCGTATCTTTTGATTCCTCTCTCACGTTCTCCCACTATCTCAACTATCTCCATTACTATATATTATTATGTAATATCTCTCTCTCTCTCCTATCACAATCAAATCCCAACACACAAAACTCCCCACTACTATTCACACCCCCCTAACCCCTAACCTGCCCCCAGCTACTGTGCAACCCCTACCCCGTCTTCTTCCTCCTGCTCATCTCTCACTGCACCCCCTTGCCTTCCGCTCGACTCCGTAATCGTCTTCCTCGAGCACCCCGCTCGAGCCTCTCGCATCCCGTCGCTCATCCCGCCATCGTCCTCGCTCAACCACCTCGAACTCCGCCCCGTCGTCATCCTCCTCCTTCCTGCCATTTCCGAGCCCCCAACGCCTCTGCATTCCGCTCGTCCTCTCTCATCTTCGAACTGCCATGGCCGCCCTCGTCTACCCTCTGCACCCTCTCGCCATTACTACTGAAGCTCTTCTTTCGCCATTGCCGCTCGCTACTACCCCGACGTTCCTTATCGCCACCTCGAGTCTCCTCAACCCCTGCATCGTCTCTGCCACCTCATCATCACCTCGTCATCAACCGCCATGGCTCCGAACTCCATTGCCTCGTTGCTGCTCCCCTTCCTCTGTTTCTTCCCAAGAGGAGATCACCACTCTAGTCGTTCGAAGCCTCTCCGTCGAGCCTCCCGCTCGCCTCGACCGCAATACCGCTCCACCATCTCGCCTACACCTCCTATACCCCGCTACAACTGGTCGGCAACCTCATCACAAATCCTCGTCGAGCCATCTTCTCCACTGCGAACCCACCGAAGCTTCCCTGCTCCCTCGCATCCTTGCCCTCCCATCACCTCAGCCAGTCGATTGTCGTGCCTCTGTGACCACCACCCTACTGCCATCCATCATCTGAGCCGCCGCCAGTCGTCGCCAGAGCCAAGCGCCATTACCGTTGTTGTTGATCAGAAGTTTTTGATCAAGTTAATTATGGCTGTTGATCCTCTTGATCGATCATCAAGTCCATCGGATCTTGATGATTTGAGTCTTGGCTGTCCGATCCTCTTTTTGATCATCGCGATCACGATCATCAGCAGCTAGTTGATCCTGACCATCCGATCTCCTCCTGATCATGATCTTGATCATCTTCATTATCATCAGATCTGAGCCATCGATCACTCTTGATCTTGATCTTGATCTTTGATCTTAGTCGTCTGATCTACATTTGATCATCTTGATCTTGATCATCATCAAGATCCGTGCCGATCTGTCCGACCATTGTTTGATCATCAACATCGAGATCCGTGCCCGATCGTGATCATCTCATCAAGACTCGCTCGGTTCGCGATCGTCGCCGTGTGCCGGGATTCGTTCCCGTTATTCTTTTCTCTTCGGAATCGTCTATATTAAGGCAAGTACTTGTATGAATATTTTTGTTCCTCATAGAAGCATCAATACCGCAAGTAGATCTCTGTTATAACTTGTTTTTCATGTTTTTACTCGTTGATAATCTTCACCATATCCGTTTTGATTCGTTTCTATCAATTCCGTAATCATAAAAGATCATAAATACTTATTGTGTACTTCTGCCCTGCCGTATGTTCTGACTTGTAGCCTGATTTTGACCCAGTTACACTTTAAATCTGTTAGAACTTCCTGAACATGAAATGTAGTCCCACATTTCTAGTTTATTACCCTTTTGACGGAATTGAATTCCGAGTTATAGTTTGTGAATTATCACTGTTTTAGTGCTGCCATGTTTGAAATTTCATATTCCAATTTAATTTGACTATGATATCTATAATATAATAACATGAAAATTAATATGCTGAGACTAGACATGCTAGGGAACCGTCCAGATTTTTTCTAGATTTAATTATGCTGTTTTTGGACCCTTTTCATGCTTATAAACAAAACTTTGCAATTCTGGCTGAACACAAATTCTGTTTAAAACGTTGTTTTGAACCCTGTTGCTATAGTTGTTATATGACCTGTGTATATGCGATGGATTCGAAAGAGAGTCTAGTTTTTAGAATTTCTGACGGATCTAGATTTGCATTCCTTTAGCAATGGAAATCTCAGTTTTGGTGCAGCAATGTCTTATTGTCCAGAATTGAAAGTCTAGTTGTTCTAACTGTTATAGGTTTTTTCATCACCCGTTTATGTTTGCTATCCAACTTGAACTTGTTCCTTGCTTCTTGTTGTATATTTTTTGCTCTTTTTGTGCACGTCTATGCCTGCTTTAATAATAATAACAAGTAATCAAGTCGGGATTAAGGAAAAGATCTAGTAGTGAAAAATATAGAAATGTGTACTTGGAATGGGGCCCGTGTTTCCCACATGATTACTTGATTACTTGATTACATGATACATGATTACTTGATTACTTGATTACATGATACATGATACTTAATACTTGTTTACTTGATTATACCTGACTACATACTTCCTTATTGGAAGGTGTACTCAGAAGGGGGCCCGTGTTTCCCACTTGCTTACCCGACTACATACTTCCCTATAGGAGAGGTGTACTCGGAGGGGACCCATAGGTCCTACTTGATAGATGACTACTTGATACTTGACTACTTGATACTTGATACCTGAGTACACGACCCTATATAATCCACTACGAAATCTAAATGCAACTTGCCTGAATGTTGCAACCATGTGGTAAATTTTGGGACGCATGAAGTGCTACCTAGATAGGATTAAATACAAGACTTGAGAATAACATGATCACCTACACATTCCTGTTACTTGTACATGTTACCTGACACCCGTAACATGTTTACCTGCTTGCATGCTACTTGATACCTGTTACAAGTTTACACGATTCCTGTTTACTAGATTATATGACTCATGTTTACAAGTTACATGTTACATGTTTTTAAGTTACAAGATTTCTGCTTACATGACATGCTTCCTATTACATGATTCCTTGTTCCTGATTACTTATATTTGAGACTTGTTTAGTTCTTGTTTCCTTCCTGTTATGTATGTTGTTTTTCGTTATCATGTTGTTCCATATTTGAATTCCCAGTTCTTCTTGCTTTCCCTGTTATATCTTGTTCCCGTTCCTTTTTGCTTGTACTACTTGCGGCCCGTAACTTGCTCTAACGGGTACTCCACTTGTCTTTCTTTGAGTTATGTTGTATAGGTACAGACGATGGGTTATTGAGTGAACTCGTTGAACTGTTATTGCACTGCATATTCTCTGGTTTTTGGTAAGTCATTGTATTTCAGATACTGGTTATTGCATTATATTCCTGTTTATGTGATTACTATTGTACTGTTGAGTTACCTGATATTGTACAGCTTATAGATAATATGAGTTGGCATACTTATATCATTCACTGGGCCTCAGTTACATGCCTGTGTTCCCGTAGAATGGAAGCGGGGCGTGACACCCAGTGAATGATGTAAACACCATCCATAAGCTGTATCAATCTAACACAATAATATAAATAATAATCACAACCACGCAAGAAAATATAATCACATAAACGAAGAACAACTTTAATAATAAATGAAATAATTCAAAATATAATATCCAACATCTTGGATAAAACAAACTCCGGGTCATAAAAGCCCAAAACGAAGTACAATATCAATAACAATGTTCAAAAAAAAATTAGCATAAAAGATAATTCAACCAGTCGATTCTTAAGCTCCATCCTCTAAAATCGTTGCTCACCAAGTCCTTCTGGTATCACTCCTTCGGTACCTGTAAACTCGTGATAAAAAAATAGAGAAAATAATGTCCTTAGAGCAAGTCACGGACAACAAGTAGTGGAAAACAGAGAACAATAAAAAGCATGATATATCAAACATGAAGGACTGGATCAAAGTCAAGAACAAAATCAAGGATTGGCAATAATGTCAAGAGTCTATGTCAGTTTATGCAATAATTAATAATTACAATTCAAGATCAATATCAATGACAGTATACGAGATCAAGCATGCAATGTCAATTTAGGGTTATTATTCATTTTATTAACCTATCTAATGCATGTAGTTCAGTGCATGCAAACAAGTCAATATTTTAGACTGTGATGGTAAACTCTACAGATCATGTACTCGGCCCAGGAATCAGTAATTAGCATTCAATAACAGTAATTATCAATCAGTAAATAGTAATCCATGGCCATCAGTAAACAGTAATCCATGTCCATCAGTCAGTAACAGTAATTAGTCAAGCAGTAAGGGGCCCTACTGAGTACATTCTTCGATTGTTCACTACCAAGTCAACCCATAATACCCCGGCTTGTTAATATTTTATTTCAACTTATGTGAGCATGCAAGAAGGTGTCAAGGTTCTGTCATGTTAGGTGTGACTAATTCTACTCATTACATACAAGACAAGAAACATTTATACTAATTCAATGCAAAATATACAATCTGGACAGCAGGACATTACTGTACAAAAACAGGTATTCCCGCTGCTACAGGAAGGCAAATCAGGATCCGTCAGAAGTTCTAGAAACTAGACTCTCTACCAGTTCCACCGCAAATACACATGATATATAAAATCATAGAAACTAGGTACAAATTCTTATTCTTTACAGATTTTATGTTCATGCAGCAGGTTATAGATTACGTTCACATATATGTATCGGGTCTGAATACTCATCAAATAATTCCACAAAAATTCAGGGTGATTCCTACGCATGTCTAATCTCATTCAAATTAATTTTACATCTTAATTTTACTTTTAACATGTTCTTTTTATTAACAAATCAGGGTGATAAGCATATAATTGTGAATCTAGAAATCTAGAACTAGCAGTACGAAAAGTCTTATATCTAGCAGATTATATAACGGAATTCAATTCCGTCAAATGTTTTGGAAAGTAGACACGTGGAGCTACAATTCAAGTTTACAAAGTTCATTCAAATTACTGTAGGAATAGGTTCGAAAGTTTAATGCAAAAAGAGGCAGACAGCAGGCCAAAAAAGTAATTTAACCTGAATTGGCAATAGTTTCATCACACAAGCATGCAATATCATGGTAATTAATTAACACAAGTTCTATTTAGTTATTAGCATGAGATTTCAACATTAACGCGATATTTTTTACATTCATGGCAATTTATTCATGAAACCATATCAAATCGGGAATATCTCAATCATCAATTAATTCAATAACATGGATCTAATTGTTTTCAAGTATAACGTGCATATGCAATGTGCAATAGGGACTAGGATTCGAGTCAAATATAATGACACAAAAAGTGATTTATCACTTGGTTTCGCCGATGAATCCGTGATAAACTCTTGAACAAAACAAATACAGATATGAACTGAAATTAAGAGCTACTTGTATGAATCAATAAACATCTTGAACACAAACAATAGAGGGGTTCAAGAAGAGACTTGCCTTTTAGACGATTAATCCAAATACAATAGAATAACGGGATGAGAATCCCGACAGCAACATGTGCGACTCACGTACAACGCACGTACCCACAAAAGCACGTGCACACTACGTGCAAAGAGACACACACAACAAAGCAGCAAATCAACAACTCCAACAGGCAGAACAGTAAACACCAGAAACTTAGCGGATCGGGGCCACACATCAAACACCAACTCCTACAAATCCCAAACACAACAACAAACAGCAACTCCAACAGCAAACAGCAAGCACAGGGAGAGAGAGAGAGAGCAACAGGATAACAGCGAACTAGGGGGCAGTGGGGTGGACTCTGGCTTGGGGGTGTTCGGAGAAGATGAAAAAGGTGGAGGAATAGGCGGTGGTGGGTGAGGTGGTTGCGGAGGTGATAGGAGGCAGCGATGGAGGCACTCTGTTTCGAAAGAAAATAGAGAGGGGAGGAGGAGGGTGATGGTTCGGTGGTCGACGGGTGTTGCGGGGATGGGTGAGGAGGGGATGCAGCATCGACGAGGATGAGGCTAAAGTATGAAAACGATGATGGCAGAGGAGGTAGCAGTCGGTGGAGGAAAATAGCGGGAATCGAGGTGGGTCTGGGGGTCGACGAAACAGAGGAGAAGGGGATGGGTTGCAGAGAGAGACAAAGGAGAGAGAAGCGGCAAGATGGAGAAGAGAAGGGGGTTGCACAGTGGTTATATAGGGTTATGGTTAAGGTTAGGGGTTAGGGGTTAGCGGGTAGGGTTATAGGGTAGGGTTAGCGGGATTAGATCCAATAGGGGGAAAATAGGATAAATAAATAATAAAAAATATGATTAATAAATAGACTAATTGAGGATATCAACAAGCAAAATTTTGAATAGGATGAACAACAAAATTTTCAGCAGAAAAAATTAAATAGATTGGGAGACAGAAACTGAGTCGAAAGAAAATAATGAATTCTATTATCAAATGAACAAATTACAGGGGTTCAGAGATAAAATAAATAATAATAATACCAAGAAAAATACAATAACTGAAAACAGGGGTTACAAATAGTGTATGGAGCATAGTGTTGGGCAACAAAGAAACAACATGTCCAAAAAATTAGTGCAGCTGAGATAAGGATGGTAAATGGATGTGTGGTAAAACAAGGAATGATAGAACTAGAAATGAGCATATACGAGACATGCTAAAGGTAGCTCCAATCCAAAATAAGTTTAGAGAGAATTGCCTCAGGTGGTCTGGACATGTCACACATAGACCTAGTAGTGCCCCTGTTAGAAATTGTGATTTGATAAGTACTGATGGTAGAGTTAGAGGAAGAGGAAGACCTAAACTAACTTGGGTGAAAACGGTGAAAAAAGATATGATTGCTTGTGACCTTACAGAAGATACTGTGTTAAACCGAGCAGAATGGAAAAACAGGATTCATGTAGCCGACCCCAACTAGTTGGGAAAAAGGCTTTGTTGTTGTTAATATCTTTGTATTGAGTAACAAAATTTAGTAAATCGAAAGTAGCGTTCCATCGGTGTTTAACATCTCTAGAAAATTTTCTAAAATGTATTCTCCTAGCTTTACACCATTCTTTAAATTCTTGAAGCATAGTACCACTCAAAGCAATAAAATGTACACAATGTCTAATTGCAATAATATATGAATCAGCTACTTTCAATGCATCTTGTACACATAAATTTAAAATATGACATGCACATCTAATATGAAAATTTTCATTACATGGAGGAGCTAATTGTGTTTTTAATGTACTAATCGAAACATTGTTGTTAGGTATATTATCAAAACTAATAGTCAAATTTTTATCTTGAATATGATATAAATTACAAACTTCTAAAATACCTGTTGCAATAACCATACCACTATGGGGATACAACAAAGCAGCAAGTGATATGATTCTCTTTTGAATCATCCAATCACTATCGATCCAATGACAAGTTATGTTCATCATTGGAATATCGTTATAACCGTTCAAACAATCGGAAGTTAACGACACTTTACAAGTCAAAGAATATAAAAGTGCAATTAAACTGTGTCTCATTTTGTTGTAAAGTTTAAAACAATCGGATTTGAGTGTATTTCTAGGAATTCTTCTAAAATGTAAATTTAGTGCATTTTGGTTAAATGCCTCTACGCTCATACTCTCGGAATAGGAAAAAGGTAACTCATCCTTAATAACTAGTCGGACCATTTCCCGACGAACATTTTCGGGATCATATGGTTATCTATCTATTTTTCTGGTCCTAGGGTTGATTTTTTGTTGGCCTTGTTGGTCCTGTACTAGTTCCGGGTGAACATTTTAAATGTGTCAGTTAATAGTTTCCATTCTGTCACCCTTCTTCCACTTGTAACTCTTGTCACAAGTTATACAAATCTTATGTCCTACACCGGGATTCTCCTCGTCGGGGATAAAGGTGTAAAATTTGTGTCAATCACTAGTTTTTTCTCTAGTTTTTCTACTACTTATGGGTTGTGTGGTTTCGGTTTGTTATGTTTGTGCCTCAATATCATGCATTTCTTGTTCTATATCATGTAGGGGAACATCGTGAGAACCTATGTTTAGCATGGGGTTATATTTGGGTACTAATTGTGGGATTGTTGGAGGTCGGCAAGAAGAACTAGTGAAATCTTGTCCACTTTGGCTACGGCCGCTACCTCGTGATCTAGACATGGCAAATGATTTGTAGCAGTAGTAGTGTATGTAAAAAATTGATTTTTAGTGTTGTAGTAATGTACTAGGTTTGCCCGTTTACACGTGCCTACGGCACGTCTTCGGAACGGTGCACCTTATTTGATCATATAAAATAGTTTTGGAGATCCAGCAAATTAATTGAAGTAGCAAACATATTATATGAGAAACTTTTGGGAGTCCAGAAAAAAATATATTATATGATTTTTTGATTTTTTTTGAATTATTTTTAAAGTTTTTTTAAAATTTTTATTTTTTTTTAGTTTTTTAATTTTTTAAAATTTTTTACAATTTTTATTTTCTTAATTTTTTGAATAGAAGAGGGAGGGAAAGAGAGAGAGAGGGAAAAAAAATTAAATAAATATAGGAGTTGTTTTGGGTGGGGGATTTGAATTTGAGTTTTGGGGGGAAAAATATGTTTTGTGAGGGTAGATATAGGCCTTTGATTTTTGGGATGATTGAAGGAGAGCCACTTGATAGCTTTCTTTGTGTTTTATTATATAGATGTGAAAAAAATAAAAAACAATCTTTGAGGTATATGTTGAAAAAGAAAATTTGAAAAACAATAGAAAGGTTGAGAGAGAGAGAGAGAGAGAGAGAGAGAGAGAGAGTAGTGAAAAACCATCAAACAAATATGATTAAAAAAAAATTAGATCTGCAACAAAAATAAAGAGTTGAGAATGTTGTAAAATTTTGATACCATACTTCGTGAATAATCGTATATAGAAATGAGAGAGAAAATAATAGTAGAAGTAGACATAGTCGATTGAGAAATATAGTAGACGTAGTCATGTAGTCGTAGAAAGAGTTAAGAGAGCTTCTTCGATGAGAGAGTTTGTAGTAGAAGGAGTTGACAGTGTTGAATCGACACGAATTCGATACGATAAAAATTGTTCACTTCTTTGTTGCTTGCTTCTTTGTTGAATATATTTTTTTTGATTGAATTGAGTAGTAATAGTAGAGAGAGTAAGAGAGTAAGGTGTGAAAAAAATTGGATTGAAGTTAGGAGGTTTTTATAGGCCAAAACCCCCCAAAAAACAAAAGAAAACAAAAAAAACAGCCACTGGTTGTGTGCAACCAACGTTCAACCCGTTCGGGTCCAATGGGTCAAAACCTGTGGGTTGGCGGGCAAATCTCGAGCGGGTTTGACCAAGTGAAAGGGTCGGCGTGCCGGGTTCAATGGGTCGAAACCCATTTTTTTCCCACTCGGGTCGACTCGGTTAGGGTTTCAGGTTTGACCTAAACCTAAATTGGGTCTAGGCGGGTCAGGTTGAGCGTGACGGGTCGCGGGTCGACCCGACCCGATTGCCACCCCTAAGTTGACACTTAGTTAGAATTATGCAGGCGATTTTAGTGTTTCCTCGTGCCGGGTTCGATTATAGGGTGCTGGTACCTTGATGCTTTTCAATTTCGACCATTGGCTGCAAAAAATTTTCTTACTGATTTCTCATCTTCTTCTCTAGCAATTACCAAGTTCTATCGACAACCCAACTCTACTCCTACTGCCCAACAACCACCTCCGGTCGAACCCACCTCCTAAAAACTATCCAAACCTTACAACCACAACATCAACTTCATCCTTAAACCTTAAATCTCATTCTCAATCTCAATCTCAATCTCAATCAGAACTATCTTCTAAAATAAGAGATATATATGGTTAATGTTCGCATTATTAGGGACAAATATGATAAAATTTATTTCTGAGGAGTATATATGATATTAGCTTATTTGGAGTACTAATGTTAAAACCCCATCTATTTAAGTTGAATAAAATTTAGATGAATTCGTACCATGACTACTACACCAATATCCATACATATACACCCAACTCTTGGCTTTTAACTACCACACTTTCTCAGTTCAGAAGTCGATACTACCCATCTGTAAAGCGAATTTTTCCGTACTGACCCACTTTTTAAAAATATTGACCAAACTGACCCACTTTCAAAAATATAAATCCAACTGGCCTGGTTTTTGACATGTCAGCATAAAATTCTATTGAGAATAACGACATCTGTTATTTTGATGCCGTTGTTGCCAATAGCAGCACCAATAGACATCTGTTATTTTGATGTCGTTGTTGCCAATAGCAGCACCTGTAAAAAAACATTTGTTGTCACTATTGAAAGTAACAATATCAATACATATCGCATTCACTTATATATCTCTGACTTGAGAAAAATATTGTGAGTGAAAATCGCTTATAACTAATGCCGTTATTGTCAATAGCAGCATCAGTATAATCCACAGTGTACTCCAAATTTCGTGCAGTTTAATCAACTTCAAGCCCAACTTCAACCTTGATGCCGTCAGTATCTCTCAAAACTCAAAACATGAAAGTTGTAGAGCATTTTCTTGGTGTTCCATAGCATTTTGAGTCATCACAATCGGAGTTTGGATGATAAAGTTATGCCCACATTACATAGCGATGTTGAAACTATCAAGGCGATGTAGAGTACACTTTGGATTATACTGATGCTGTTATTGTCAATAGCGGCATCAGGGTAATTATGTCGTTATTGGAAATAGCGACTTTAGTTATAAGCGATTTTCACTTACAATTTTTTTGGACAGTTTCGACATCGCTTCGTAATCTGGGCATAACTCTACCATCTGAACTCCAATTGAGATGATTCAAAATACTATGGAACACCAAGAGAAAGATTTACAACTTTAATGTTCAGAGTTTTGAGAGATACTAACTACATCAAGGTCGAAATCGGGTTTGAAGTTGATGCACCTACACGAAATTTGAAGTACACTGTGGATTATACTGATGTCGTAATTGCCAATAGCGACATCAGGCTAATTGTGTCGTTATTTAAAATAGCAGCATCAGTTATAAGTGATTTCACTTACAAATTTTTCCTCAAGTAAGAGAGCTCCTAAGTGAATGCGAAATATACTGAAGTCATTACTCCCAATAGCGGCAACAAATTTATTTTTTATAGGTGCTGCTATTAGCAAAAACAATATCAAAATAACATATGTCGTTATTACCAATAGCATTTTATGCTGACGTGTCCAAAACTGAGTCAGTTGGGTAAATATTTTCAAAAGTGGGTTAGTTTGGTAAATATTTTTAAAAAGTAGGTTAGTACGGAAAAAATCCTATACAGCTAGGGTTGAATTTTTTTGCCGTACTGACCCACTTTTTGAAAATATTTGGCGCTCTGACCCACTTCCGAAAACAATTAGCGATCTGGCCCAGTTTTGGACACGTCAGCAACAAACGTTTTTTGGGAACAACGGCATAAGTTATTTACCAGCCGTTGTTCCCAATAACGGCATCTATTTTTAAAAAAAACTCTCATACTGTTTTTTGGAGTAACGGCTAGGTCAATTTTATTTTCAACCGCTTGTAGTCTCAATACTGAGAAAAAATTGCAAGTGTGAAAATTATATAACAGATGTCGCTATTTTCAAAAACGGCATCTACATAACTGATGCCGTTATTTGGAATAACGGCATCAGTTATTTTTTCTTCATCAAATTCAGAAAGCTTGATCCGGAAAGCCCTCAATTTAAAAACAAATAAATAAACAAACAAAAGGGGTGGTGTGATCACTAATTACTACACTCAAATTCCCAACTGGGAAATGATCATTCATCTCAATGCACAAGTTACTAAAATTATGACAATTAACATGCAAATTTCACATCTTTTTTATCCCAAAACACCAGAATCAACTGAATTTCCACCAAAATGGCATAACTGAATCAAATTAGATCAAAATTAGAAATAAAAAATAATAAAATAAAAAAAATCAGTAAGATCAGAAACCCATACCAGTTTGGAGAATTCCGATTTGAAAGCCTGGGATTCAAGTGCAAGATCGATCGAGTGCAAGGATGGGAGAGGGCAGAAAGGGAGGGATGATTGGAGAGAAAGGAAAAGTGATTAGAAAACGATGGAGAGAGATAGAGGAGTGAGAAAGAAAAACTGATGCCGTTATTCCAAATACGACATCAGTTTTGTAAATGCCGTTTTTGGAAATAGCGGCATCTGTTATAGAATTTTCACACTTGCAATTTTTTCTCAATATTGAGACTACAAGCCATTGAAAATAAAATTGATCTATGTCGTTACTCCAAAAAATGGAATGAGAGTTTTTTTTAAAAAATAGATGCCATTATTGGGAACAACGGCTTGTAAATAACCTATGTCATTGTTCCCATAAACGTTTGTTGCTGACGTGTCCAAAGCTGGGTCGGATCGCTAATTATTTTCGGAAGTGGGTCAGAGCGCAAAATATTTCCAAAAGTGGGTCAGTATGACAAAAAATTTGCTAGGGTTCATAGCGTATCTACTCCCCTGTCACCTAGTACTCATGGTAGTCTCTGTGGAGTCCTCAAAAGCAATGAGCAGGGGGATTTAATTTTGTCACGTTTTTTTGGAGAACGATTATTCCAATAATCATATTATATTTAGTCTTACACAAACAGAAAACAATAAATACTACATTTAGTATTTTCTAGTTGGATGGCTGATATGGGTTAGATGATGTGGCCCCTCCTGGGCCATCAGATCTCCTCAAAACCCGCTCTCCCCTGATCATCAAGTTAACAGGAGTCCAACGGGCCATTACCGCCTCAGGCCCACAGGCAAACAGGTCTGACCCGACCCGCTCCCAGACCCGTTTGCCTCTCCCTATAAATACCAGACCCTCTCCTTCATTCAAAGGTAATCAAACTTTCTGCTCCTGAACCCTAGCTACTGTTGCTTTTCCGAGTAACTGACTAGATCTTCGGAGGGCCTGTCGCCGGGAATTCTCCCGGTGTATCTAGGCAGTGTGCAGCTGGATCCGAGCCGAGCACCATGTCCCCACCTCACTACTCCTACCCCCGAGCCGGCTCCCGCTACCTGGGGTCAAACCAGGGCCAGTACCGCAGTAGGACTTACACTATACAAATTACAAGAACTCACACCTGTTGCCCCCCACACCCCAAAAACAAATAGCATCAGGTTGGGAACCCTCTTAGGTTACTGTCGCCCTTCCAAGCCCAGCCAAAGTCGTCACCTCGGGTCCGAGCTCTTCCATGGCTCCCAAAGCCAGAAGAGCAGTCACCTCGGCACGACATCTGGACCCCCTACATCATAGCCACGCGAATGACCAGGGTTCCAACCAACCTCCGGTCAACGGCACGACCCGACCTTCAATCGCA
Source organism: Hemerocallis citrina (assembly GCA_017893485.1). NCBI lineage: Eukaryota > Viridiplantae > Streptophyta > Magnoliopsida > Asparagales > Asphodelaceae > Hemerocallis > Hemerocallis citrina. Next base: position 54,576,927 of record CM030363.1, read on the forward strand.
TCCGATTTGTGCTGCATCATCTCAGACAGGCAGGCCAGCCAGATGAGGGGAGAGGCCGCTTCCAACTCGATCTCGAACCATCGTCGACAACCTTCCCAGGTGCGCGATCCCCCACAAGACCCAATTCGGTAAGCCCTCGTCACAAGGGTCGAATTCCATAATTTCCGGTACGAGATCCTCTAAGCCATCCGAGGTCCACAACAGTTCCGACCCCCGGTCAGGAACAGGAGCCGGCGAGTCCTGCGGATCGGCTCGTCCCAAGGAACAGGAAGTCGCCTTCCTTCATCGCTTGGAGGAGATGGAGAACCGCCTCGCCCATTTCGGCGAGGGCGAAACAATACCGGGCCGCGGGCATCGGCAGACTAAACCCCCTTTCTCCCCCCAAATCATGGAAACCGAGATCCCTCAGAACATCAGGCCTCCTCAGTTCAAGACCTACAATGGCGATGGTGATCCATCTGATCACATGGAGGGGTTTAAAACCCTCATGATGATTCACAGCGCTGCGGATCCCCTACTCTGCCGTGGCTTCTCCGCTACCCTTTGTGGCCCAGCTCGGTAATGGTTCTCCAAACTTATCACTGGCTCTGTCTTCTGTTTCGAGCAGCTGGAGGCAAGCTTCCTAGCCCACTTCGTAACCAGCAGGAAGGCCGAGAAGACGAGCTCTTCCCTTCTGGACCTCAAATAATAGGATGGAGAATCCCTCTGGGATTTTGCTCGGAGGTTCACCACTGAGGCGCGGTCAGTTTCCTCCCTCGACGCAGGAGTTGCCTCCGCAGCCTTCTGACACAACGTCTCACGGCCAGCTCAAAGCTTCCTTAGCCAAGAAGCCCCCTATTGACTTCCCCAACCTACTCAACAGGGTCAAGAAGTATATTCGGGCCGAGGAGGCACTCAATCCCGAGGGCGTCAAGGAAGCCACTGCTAGGGGAAACATAAGGTCGATGATGCTGAGCCCTTCAAGAATCCCGGGAAAGAAGCGACTGGTTTAAAAAGGGCCCCTCCAGTCCCCAGATTCGAGAGATATACACCCCTGACTCAGAACGTTTCAGCAATCCTAATGAAGATCGAGGACAAAGGGATCGTCTGCTTCCCTCCCCGACAGATGAACAACGGTAAGAAGCGGGACCAAAGGTTCTACTACCGCTTCCACCGAAACACCGGGCACGAAACAGATCATTGCCGAGTCCTCAAAGACGAGATCGAGGCCCTCATCCAACGAGGGTATTTGAGGGAGTTCGCCCGGGCCAATCCCAAAGACCGAAGAGAGCCGAGGGGCTCGAGGCCTTCACCTCCCCCTCGGACGACCAGCCGACGAACCAACTGAGACTTCAAACCCAAGGCACCAGGGGGACCGGCTATCCTACACTGCGCCCATGGCGGGCCCATGGGAGGGGACTCCAATATGTCCCACAAGGCCTTCGTCCGAGAGGTTAATTCTGTCCGAGACCAAGCCTCCCCCCGTGTCCAGCAGCTGGCTGTCTCCTTCTCGAGAGAAGACTTCGAAGGCGTCCGGCTTCCGCACTGCGATGCCCTCGTCATCAGCCTCATAATGGCCAACTTCGAGGTCCGGCGTATCCTGGTGGACAACGGCAGCTCAGTTAATATCCTGTTCTTAGAAGTATTTAAGAACCTCAAGCTCTCCCGAGAAAAGCTCAAGCCCACCGGTTACACCCTCCATGAGTTTTCAGGCGTCCCCGTACAAATTGAGGGGATTGTGACACTATATGTGACTGCAGGCACGACCCCCATCATCCGAACCGAGTCGATGGATTTCATGGTGGTCAACGTCAAGGCAGCATACAACACTATCCTCTGTCGACTCGGGCTATGCTCATTCCAGGCCGTCCCCTCGGCCTACCATCTGAAACTTAAGTTCCCAACTGACCTCGGGGTCGGGGTCGTTCGAGGCAACCAGGAGTCGGCACGTTTGTGCTACATGACAGTAGTCGGGGTGGAGTATTTCCCCTTGATGCAGTTGAACTCCCCCATGAGAGGGACCGTCCGGAGTCAAAACCGTCGGACGAGCTGGAGGAAGTCTCATTCGAGACAGATGACAGATCCAAACATTTCCGTGTGAGCCGCAGTCTGTCCCCGGACTTGATGCCAGGCCTAATCGATTACGTCCGCTGCAACATCGACCTCTTCGCCTGGACCCCGTCCGACATGCCCAGGATTTTCGAAGATCTGATCATGCACTGACTGAGCATCACCCCGGGCTCCAAGCCCATTCATCAGAAGCGGGGCAAGTTCGCTCCGGAGAGGCAACAAGCCCTAAAAGTTGAAGTGGACAAACTGTTGTCCGCTCATTTCATACAGGAGGTCAGCTACACTGAGTAGCTGGCTAACGTCGTTATGGTGAAGAAGGCCAGCGGAAGCTGGAGGATCTGCATAGACTTCACAAACCTCAACAAGGCATGCCCAAAAAATCCTTTCCCTCTCTCGAGCATCGACGCCCTAATCGACGCAACGTCGGGTCACGAATTGTTGACGTTCATGGATGCCTTTTCAGGCTATAACCAAATCCACATGTTCCCTCCCGACATTGACAAGACGTCATTTGTTACCTACCAGGGTCTGTATTGCTACCGGGTCATGCCCTTCAGGCTCAAGAATGCCGGTGCCACCTACTAGAGGCTCGTTAACCAAGTATTCAAAGAACAGATTGGTCGTAACATGGAGGTATACGTCGACGACATGCCCATCAAAAGAAAACGGGGGCGGGACCATGTTGCCGACCTCGAAGAAGCCTTTGGCGTCCTTCGGACCCACAACATGAGGCTCAACTCTGCCAAATGTGCATTCGGCGTCTCTTCGGGCAAAATTCTCGGGTTCGTCGTCAACCAGCGCAGCATCGAGGCGAACCCAGAGAAGATCCAGGCCATAATAGACATGGCCCCTCCTAGAAACATCAAGGAGGTGCAGTGGCTCATGGGGAGACTGGCGGTCAACGGCCGCTTCCTCTCCAAGTCTGGAGAGAAGTCCCTCCCGTTCTTCAAGGCTCTGCACGGAACCAGAGGCTTCGAATGGGGCACCAAGCAGCAGGAGGTGTTTGACCAGTTGAAGGAATACCTCGCCAACCCTCCACTACTGAGCAAACCTGAGCCTAGCGAACCCTTCTGGCTTTACCTCTCAGCCTCGCAAAGTGCCCTGAGTGCCATTCTCATCTGAGAAGAAGACGGAGTCCAGAAGCCGTTGTAATATGTCAGCAAAGTCCTGCTCCCGGCCAAGACCCGATATGCAAAGATGGAGAAAGTGGCGTATGCCCTGGTCATGGCTGCCCACAAGCACCGCCCTTATGCCCTGGTCAATACGACATCAGCAACCAGCCAAGAACAACAATTAAGGGATAGGCCCTCGCCGAATTCATCACGGAGTGCACCATCTCCTAGCAACACAACAGCCCGGAGACCGACCCGACGTGGGAAGTTTACGTCAACGGCTCCTCCTGTGAAGCAGGAAGCGGTGCAGGCATCATCTTGCAAGGTCCCGACAACTTCCTTCTCCAATATTCTCTTCGCCTCAACTTTCTAGCCTCTAACAATGAAGCAGAGTATGAGGCAATGATCGCGGAACTTACTTTAGCACACCAGGCGGGCGCAAGGCAGATCAGGGCCTATAGCGACTCTCAGCTTGTGGTAAATCAGATCACCAGAGAGTACGAGGCTCGTGATGATCGGATGGTCCGATACTTGGCAGTGGTCCAGCGGCACTTGACATCCTTCGACTGTTCTGCAGTCCTACGGATCCCAAGAGAGCAGAACGCACAGGCGGATGCCCTGTCAAAGCTTGCCGCCTCGTCCTTTGAAGGCATCGACCGCACGGTGCTGATCGAAGTCCTGCTAAAGCCGAGTATCAACCTCCCCGAAACCCTCTGCATAAGCGATGAAGTTCGGTCGAACGATTGGACCACTCCCATCCGAAAGTTCCTGGTAGAAGGCGAGCTCCCCCAAGATCGGACTGAAGCAAGAAAGACCAGAGTCCGCTCGGAAAGGTTCATCGTGATCAACGAGACCCTCTTCAAGCGCTCATACACCTTAGCCGACGGTAAACCCTACCTCCATTGCCTAACTCTAGACGAGGCGAAGTACGCTCTGAAGGAGCTGCACGAGGGGATCGGCGGATGCCACATGGGGAGAAGGTCGCTCGCTCGAAAGTCCCTAAATCACGGGTACTACTGGCCTACAATGCTACAAGACACCCAAGACCTCGTCAAGCGATGTGGTCCCTGCCAAAGATTCTCCTCGGTGAAGAGGCTTCCCCAGACCAACCTCCAATCCCTATCCAGCCCGACCCCTTTTGCTATGAGGGGGATGGACCTGGTCGGCCCCTTCCCACAAGCAACGGATCAAAGTAAATTTCTGGTGGTAGCCATCGACTACTTCACAAAGTGAATCGAGGCTAAACTCCTGGCCACGATTACCAAACATCAGACTCAACAATTCTTCAGGAGGAACATCATCTATCGATTTGGGATCCCATAGGTACTCATTACTGACAACGGAACCCAGTTCGCCGGTACAAACTTTCAAAAGTTCTACGAAGACATTAGTGTTTGCCAACGCTTCTCGTCGGTGTGCCACCCTCAGTCCAACGACCAAGCTGAAAATGCGAACCGCCAGATCCTAGTCGGCCTCAAGAAGCGGCTAGATAATTTGCCAAAGGGACTATGGGTCGACGAACTACCAAGCGTACTCCGGGCACACCGAACGACGAAGAGGATCCCCATGGGCGAATCCCCCTTCAACCTTACCTACGGCTCCAAGGCTGTTATCCATCTCGAGATCGGCCTCCCCTCGCCGAGGATCAAGGCCTTCAGCCAGGAGGACAACTCTTCGAACCTCAGAGCCAACCTGGACCTCATCGACGAGGTCAGGAAAAGATCCGCCATTCGCAGAAGCATATACCAGCAAAGGATCGAGAAATTCTACGACAAGAAGGTCCGCCCGACGAACATCAAGCAGGGCGACCACGTTCTCAGAAAGCTCGCGGACTCTGTCCCCAGAGGAAAGCAGAAACTCTCACCTAATTGGGAAGGCCCTTACAAGGTCTCTGAAGTGGTCCGTCTTAGCACGTACCGACTCGCAGACCTGGGGGCGAGATAATCAAGAGGCCCTAGAATGCAGAGTACCTCATCAAGTTCCTCGAAGGAGAGGGCTAGACTTATGTAACCGATCTGTTGTAATTGACAGTTACGTGCTATTCCCTTTTGTAAATAACAAAGTGAAACTTTATGTTTTCTCCTACACTTTTTTAACTTTTTCCACCAAGTTAAGAGCGCCCGGCCTTCGGCACTCACCTCGAGCCACGCCTTAGCTTTCTAAAGCTAAATAGGGCTTCGCACTCAGCAGTGCCTCCGAGCCACAACCCGATGACTCTTCTCTTACGTTAAGGGGGCTCGGTCCTCGGCACTTACCTCGAGCCATGCCCTAGCTTTCTCAAGCTAACAGGGCCCCGCACTTGGCAGTGTCTCCGAAGCCACAACCCGACAACACTTTCTGCCAAGTTAAAGGGGCTCGGTCGTCGACACTCACCTCGGGCCATGCCCTAGCTTTCTTAAGCTAACAGGGCTTCGCGTTGGGCAGTGCCTCCAAGCCACAACCCGACGATTATGTTAAGGGCGCTCGGTCCTCAGCACTCACCTCGAGCCATGCCCTAGCTTTCTCAAGCTAACAGGGCTTCGCGCTCAGTAGTGCCTCCGAAGCCACAACCCGACAACTCTTTCTGCCAAGTTAAGGGGGTTCGGTCCTCGGCACTCACCTCGAGCCATGCCCTAGCTTTCTAAAGCTAAACAGGGCTTTACGCTTGGCAGTGCCTCCGAGCCACAACCCGACGACTCTTCTCTTACGTTAAGGGGGCTCGGTCCTCGGCACTCACCTCGAGCCACGCCCTAGCTTTCTCAGTCTAACAAGGCTCCGCACTTGGTAATGCCTTCGAAGCCACAACCCGACAACTCTTTCGGCCAAGTTATGGGGGCTCGGTCCTCGGCACTCACCTCGAGCCACACCCTAGATTTCTGAAGCTAATAGGGCTTCGTGCTCGGCAGTGCCTCTGAGCCACAACCCAAAGACTCTTCTCTTACGTTAAGGGGGCTCGGTCCTCGGCACTCACCTCGAGCCACGCCTTAGCTTTCTCAAGCTAACAGGGTTCCGCGCTTGGTAGTGCCTCCAAAGCCACAACCCAACAACTCTTTCTGCCAGGTTAAGGGGGCTCGGTCCTCGACACTCACCTCGATCCACGCCCTAGCTTTCTTAAGCTAACAGGGCTTCGCGCTCGGCAGGGCCTCCGAGCCACAACCCGATGACCCTTCTCTTACGTTAAGGGGGCTCGATCCTCGGCACTCACCTCGAGCCACACCCCAGCATTTTCAAGCTAACAGGGCTTCGCGCTCGGCAGTGCCTCCGAGCTACAACCCGATAATTCTTCTCTTACGTTAAGGGGGCTCGGTCCTCGGCACTCACCTTGAGCCACGCCCTAGCTTTCTCAAGCTAACAGGGCTCCGCGCTCGGCAGTGACTCCGAAGCCACAACCCGACAACTCTTTCTTCCAAGTTAAGGGGGCTCGGTCCTCGGCACTCACCTCGAGCCATGCCCTAGCTTTCTCAAATAAACGTCCCTTATTTAGTGTTATCTGCGAAGAGTAACGATTCGACCCCCGAGCAAAGTAGGAGGTTCGGAGCCCGAGTCGAGAGGCCATCAACATCCTAAATTTTCCAAGTCAACAAGGGTCGAACAAATCAAGTCTTATTAATAAACACCCTCAAAGGCTACGGTACAATTGAAAGACGTTACAACACTCTCCCTGTACTTCTACCTAAGGGTCCCACCCCAGACCCTCCGGGCTCACAAGAGCCGCCTCGAGCCCAGCGGAAAGACTCCGCTCTCCAGCAATCTCATTCCCCAACTTGGGCATCGCCATTGTCGACATTCCCGCAATAGAGCTCTGCACGTCAGCAGGCCTCACCATCTCCAGATACAGGGTCGGTGAGGAGCCTAGGACAGAGAGGCCCCCTGGTTCTGGATGGTCGAGTCAAAGTCATCCGACACCTAGCAGCACCTTTAGCCTCTGAATCTCCAGTTTCTTCTCAACAACGACCTCACGAAGAACGGATTCGGAGGTCTGACGCCTGGTGGAGGCATCAGATGGAGCCCAGTTTATCTCAGCACTTTTCCAATCACAGTTGGTTAGGGCCTTCTTCAGACGAGCTGCCTCTAAGCTGAGCTCCTTGGACTTGTTCATAAAATAGTCCATCACAGCTTCTCGGTCGCGAGCCTGCTTGCAATAGCGAATCAGCACGCTCTCTTTGGACTCCAGCTTATTCCGAAGTCGCCGGAGCTCGGCGGAACTAAGGTCGGCCCCGGTAGTCTCGTTCATCTAGCAAAAACAGGGGAGAGGCAACGATTCACTAAAAAAGTTTGCTTAAAACGACAAGTCACAAAGGGTCAGCCAAAATCTTGTTTTTATAAATTCCCAAAATAGTGTTACAAAAAGCGGTGTCCAGTCCGCACAAGGCAAGTACAAATCAAAAAGAAATAAAAAGTCCTGCATTACTTGGGCACCTCTTCGGCGGCTGGGTCATCCCTTTCCTTCTCCTCCAGACGAGGGTCCTTCGGAGCCTCATCTCCTTCACCCCCGGGGGTCAGCAGAAGCACGGGAGACGCCCACCTGTAGTTTAGGTGGTCGATCTTGGCCTCCGGTGTAGCGCCCCGAATTTTTAATATGATATCTTAGAAAATACGTGGCACAATCTCAGCATCGACTTCAATGTAACATTAAACACAACCGACCACTAAAATTTTCAACTTTTATTACAACAAACTTTTTCATAGCACAGCGGAATACCAAAACAACTCAAATCATAATTTCCTTTTATTTACAATACAGTCTTATTACAACACTGCTTTACAAATTTACACAAAACTCTATTAAATCAATTTATCTCAAAACTATCTCAAGCATCCAAACCTCCAATCTCTAAGCAACAACCTGCATCACATGAGGCTAGAAATGATCCCTAACCCCCAAAACTAAAGGGATTAGCCATAAATGGTGTGAGTGACATAAAATCAAACAAACAACATAAATGAACATTAAGCAAGGATTCATAAGTAACATATAGTGAACCAAAATACATAAAGTATGAGGTAGCAAGAATTGTAACAACGAGTGATACTAAACCAAGTGTCAAGTGTAGAAAACAGGAAAACCACATGCATAAAGCCAAGTCAAGAAAACACCAATTCTATATGCGGACTCTCTAATGCGTACTTGTCGAAGTCTATGCATCCCACTCTACATAGGTTCGGTGCAAGCCCTTAACGTCTTCTTTTCATAAGGTTCAATCCCCCGCTATGCAACTAATCTTATCACGATGACTACTACAAGATAAACATAAACTATGAGAATTAGCCCATGTCCGATAATTCCGGAGATAGATCCCACATCTCAGGTAATTTACCTGGATAATTCCGGAGATCATCCCACACCGAAACATTGACACATCATCACAAGAATACCACATGTGCATCGCCTCGACTCCGATAATTCCGAAGATCAATCCCACATCGCAAGTAATTACCTGGATAATTCCGGACATATATCTCACATCGCAGGTAATTTACCTGGATAATTCCGGAGATAGATCCCACACTGCAAGTAAGTTACTTGGATAATTCCGGAGATTAAATCCCACATCTAAAGCCATACTAAGGTGCATAACTCATGTTCCCGTTCGTCATATCACCACTAGTGCCTGTCCTTATTATTTTTGGGTTACTTAATTACTCAACGAATCTCCTAGAGTGGTGTACCCCACCGGCCTAAACTCAAAACTGAATAACTGAAATGCCTCAACGGGCCTCAACAAAATAACTCAGCACCGGTATACTAGGGTCACGCACCTCTAGAGACTCAAACTCAATTGTCTAAATCAAATTTCCACTAAACAAGTGGCTCAACTGAATATCTTAAATCAAATGGCTTAACTGAATATCTTAATATCAAATACTGAACTGAAGATCAAGTGTAGACTGAATTATCTGAAAACCAATCATTCGAAATAATCCTCAAGTTTACAAACACTCATCAGCACCATTCAACTTATATTGTAGTAAGTCGACTGTCCAGAGGACAAATATCCAAAATTTTACGAAAATAAACTAAGTCATGACAGTCGACTTGAAAGCCATCAGTCGACTTACCCGAGGTAAATTCCAAAGATTCTCAAGGAAAACATTCTAAGTACATAAGTCGACTTAAAGAGGTCATGGTCGACTGTCCAGAAAGGACTGTAATAATTGTACAAAATAATTTCTCAGTGAACCAGTCGACTGCCTAAGAGCTAAGTCGACTGTCCAGAACGACTTTTCAAGGAAACTAAAATACAGTAGCAGGTTCGTACCAGTCGACTGTACAGTAGACCAGTCGGGTCGGCCTACAGTTTTTTTTATAATAATTTAGATCTGAATACAAAATCAAACTGGAGTTTTCTAAAGATTCTTTGTTCATGAAATAATTCGTATTCAGGAAAAATAACACATCTCAACAATTCCTCATTATGGATACATTACTCAAAACATCAAATATGTCGAAACTCAAGTTCTCATGTTCTAAATTACTAATTCTCACATTAGGGTTTCTCAATGCTAAATTTCTTTCACAACTCTTAATAAAAATCTGATTTACAAATATAAGATCCAGATGCTCATCATCGGATCGTAACCATACTCAAATCTTAACATGCATTTTAGCAATACAATTTCGTAAGTCAAGATCTACTCAATATTCTTAGATTCCACAAACATGATACAAACAACGATCTTTGCATTGTTCCCATGCAAAATACTAAATAATATTCATGTCAAACAAACAATCATAACAATCGATCACATCAATCAAACCACCACACAATGTTCATATTATTCATACAACAAGACAAAACAAAACAATTTCATATCACTCACCTTTGGATTGAGAAAATCCACGAAAAAGCCTTCCTTCTTGTTAGATCAAAACTTCCTCTTGCTCCACCAAAACAAATCACCAAAATTCTGTATTTTTAGTATTGACCGCTGGAGAAAAATCGTTTAAATATCCGGGAATAGGTTTAGGGTTTTACCCATTTTGCAAAATAATCCCTTCCAAAATACAACTTCACATATATAGGTCTAGTCTTGGAAATTCGATCAAAATTCATTTAAATTAGGATTTAAAGGAAAATATAATTCTAAATCTCAACCAATACCGTTCAAAACGTCCAGAATTACACATTTTACATTTTAACCTTAAAAATATCAAATTTGCAAAAAGGTCCTTCTTTTCTCAAAATTTGCAAATAGATCCAATTAATTTCAGAAAAATCTGGAAAAATACTAAATAAATTTCAAATATTAAATAATGATTTTTCATGAAGAAAACTTGACTTTCAAACTTCGCAAGAAAGTATTTGCACGTGTTTTGCACGTGTAAAAGAATAAATCTTTTAGAAAATATTAATTAAATCTCCAAAAATCAGTTTAAATTCATTTTCAAATATTTAAAATGATATTTGAAAATACGGGGTTCTACATCACTCCCTCCTTGAAAGAGTTATGTCCTCAGAAATACTACTAATGAGTCCAAACCACATACCAACAAAGGAAGCAATATCTCATAAATGGAAACATAGTCCAAACAATTGCATACGACAACACAATCAAAATAGAAGGAATACAACTTAACTCAATCAATGGTACAAATATTCAAAAGAATCACAATCACATAAAAGAAGTACACTCGTACAAAAAGCTCAGGGAAATCCTTCTGCATGCGATCCTCTGGCTCCCAAGTAGCCTCCTCGAACTGTTGATTCCTCCACAACACCTTGACCATAGGTATCACCTTGCTCCTAAGAACTTTCTTCCTACGGTCAACGATCTCAACAGGCTGTTCCTTGTAACTCAAGTTCACCTGTAATCCTTCAGGAATCTCTGCCAACTGATGATTCTGATCTGGCACATACTTCCTTAACAATGACACATGGAATACATCATGAACTTGTGCCAACTCCTCTGGAAGCTTCAATCTATATGCTGTCTTGCCAATTCGCTCCACGATCCTGTATGGCCCAATATACCTTGGCGCCAACTTGCCTCCCTTACCAAACCTGATCACTCCTTTGGTCGGAGGCACCTTGAGGAAAACTGCATCCCCAACCTCAAACTCCAAGTCTCTTTGTCGAGTATCAGCATAACTCTTCTGCCGACTCTGAGCCTCGACCAATCTCTTGCGAATCAGCTCAATCTGCTCCGATGTCTGCTGCACGATCTCAGGACCATACATCCGTCTCTCGCCAACCTCATACCAACAAACAGGTGTCCTGCACCTCCGCCCGTACAAAGCCTCATACGGTGCCATCCCGATACTCGCATGGTAACTGTTGTTATAAGCAAACTCAACCAATGCCAAGTATCTCTCCCAACTACCACCGAAATCCATAACACAAGCCCTCAACATATCTTCCAGCACTCGATTCACCCTCTCCGTCTGACCATCGGTCTGTGGATGAAACGCAGTACTGAAATCAGTTGTGGTGCCTAAAGCTGTTTGTAGGCTCTTCCAAAACCTTGAAGTGAACCTTGCATCTCTGTCGGATACAATCGACACAGGAACTCCATGTAGTCTCACAATTTCACCAATGTACAACTCAGCCAATTTCTCCATCGACCAAGTAATCTTCATGGCTAGAAAGTGAGCCGACTTAGTCAAACAGTCCACAACAACCCAAATCGAGTCATTGCCTTTCGAACTCCTCGGCAAACCCGTGATGAAATCCATACTGATATTCTCTCATTTCCACTCCGGAATGGGCAACGGCTGTAACAAACCTCCAGGTCTCTGATTTTCTGCTTTGATCTACTGACAAGTCAGACACCTTGCCACAAAATCTGCTACATCCCGCTTCATACCAGACCACCAAAAGTGGTGTTTGATGTCCCTGTACATCTTTGTGCCTCCTGGATGAACTGACAATAAGGTATTGTGTGCTTCCTGCAGGATACTCTTTCTCAAATCTGTATTATCTGGAACACACAACCTCTCACCCATCCAAAGAATTCCATCTTGGACACGAAACTCTGATAGCTTGCCCTCTGAAACCTGTTGCAGCATCTTCTGAATCTCTGAGTCTGATCTCTGACCTTCCACGATCCTCCCTCTCAAGGACGGCTGCAGCCTCAACTGAGCCAAAGATGCCCCTAAACCCTGCAGCACCACCTCGATACCTGCCTGATCAATCTCTGCTGCCAACTCACTTCGAGTAGTGATCAAACTTGAAAAACTACTCTTCCTGCTAAGTCCATCAGCCACCACATTTGCCTTGCCCGGATGATACTTGATCTCGGGACGAATGTCTTCCAAAACTTCCAACCACCTTCTCTGCCGAAGATTAAGATCCTTCTGCTGATAAATGTACTTCAGGCTCTTGTGGTCAGTGTACATGTTAACCTTCTCACCATAAACATAATGCCTCCACTGCTTCAAGGCATAAATGATAGCGGCTAGCTCCAAATCATGCATCGGATAATTCTTCTCATGCGGACGCAATTGCCTGGAACCATAAGCAATAACCCTGCCTTCTTGCATCAAGACACAACCCAAACCTCTGAGAGACGCATCACTATAGATATCATAATCCTTCCCAGCTTGTGGCAAAGCTAAGATAGGTGCAGTAGTCAACCTCTCCTTTAACTCAAGGAAACTCTCCTCACACTTATCAGTCCATAAAAATGCCACATTCTTCTGGGTCAAACCCGTCAAAGGAACTGCAATCTGAGAATAACCCTGGATAAATCTCCTGTAGTAACCAGCTAAACCCAAGAAACTTCTGACTTCCTTTACAGACGTTGGCCTGGGCCAATCCTTCACTGCTTCAACTTTCTGAGGATCAATGGCCACTCCCTCCTTAGAAAGGATATGATCAAGGAAAGCTACCTCAGACTTCCAAAACTCACACTTCGACAATTTGGCATACAAGCTATGCTCCTGCAATTTCTGTAATACCGCTGTCAAGTGCGTAGAATGATCCTCCTCCGACTTCGAATACACCAAGATATCATCGATGAAAACCACTACGAAGGAGTCAATAAATGGCCTCAAAACCCGATTCACCATATCCATGAAAACTGCTGGCGCATTCGTCAACCCGAACGGCATCACCAAAAACTCATAGAGTCCATGACGAGTCCTGAAAGCTGTCTTACTCACATCTTCCTCCTTGACTCGAACCTGATGATACCCTGATCTCAAATCAATCTTCGAAAACACCGCTACTCTTCGAAGCCTGTCGAACAAATCATTAATCCACGGCAGTGGATACTTATTCTGAATAGTCACCCTATTCAACTCCCGGTAGTCAATGCACATCCTCATTGACCCATCCTTCTTCTTGACCAACAACACTGGCACTCCCCACGGAGAAGAACTCGGCCTAATAAGCCCTTTGCTCAACATTTCCTCAATCTGCTTCTTCACTTCATCCTGCTTTACAGGTGCCATCCTGTACGGAGCCTTAGAAATTGGTGCACTCCCCGGCTGAACATTGATGCAAAACTCCACATCTCTCTGTGGCGGTAATCCTGGAAAATCATCCAAGAACACCTTAGGAAAATCTCTGACAACCGGAATGCCCTTGACTTCATCTGAAATTGCCATCTTGGATACCATTGCAGCCACCTTCGGAATCTTCTTCTTCCCTTGGAAAGTCACTGCGGGTCCACCAGGTGCTTTCACCAACACCTATTTCTGCTTGCATTCAATTGTGGCATCATATATTGCCATCCAATTAATGCCCACGATGACATCCACTCCCAAGACTTTTAGCTCGATCAAATTGATGCCGAACAACCTCCCACCAATCTCGATATCACAGCCTTCGTAATACCGATCCGCAATCAACTTTTCACCTGACGGCGTTGCCACTGACAAAATCCTGCATGGAAACAACTTAGGTTCCACACCTATGATCCTTGCAAAATTTGGCGATACAAAAGTATGCGATGAACCAGTATCAAATAAAACCCTTGCCTTTATTCCATTAATTAAAACAACTCCTGTTACAATAAGAATGATACTCAATCTCCAATTGTTCTCAAATAAAGGTTTTACTTATTACATTGATTTAAAATAAAAATTAAAATTCTTGCATACCCTGTATTACATCTTCCGAGTTACCCGCGTCCTCCTCGGTTAATGCAAATACTCGCCCTTGCCTCTGGGACTTGCTTCCACCTGAACCATGCTTCCTCAATTGTGGACAATGGGGCTTAGAATGTCCTGCCTGCCCACACTGGGAACAAATCTGCTTCGCCAACTTCGGACACGCTGACCTGTAATGTCCTACCTCCTTGCAGTAATAACAAGTCACTCCCTGAGTTGCAGGTGCCTTCTGCACCGGATCACTGAACTTGATCTGCTTCACAGGGAATCCCTTCCCACTCTGGCCTGATGATGGCCTCTTGTTCCGGTTCCATGTATCTTGCCTCTTCTGAAACTGGTCCATGTCCTCCTCAGTCATAGCTGCTCTCCTGACCAGCTTGTCGAACCTTCTGATGCCCAACGGGATCATCCTCGACCTCAAGTTTGGCCTCAAGCCCTGCTCAAACTTTTTGGCTTTCTTTGCCTCGTCAACAACCAACTCTGGTGCATACCTTGAAAGCTGAGCAAACTTGGTCTCATACTCCCGCACGGTCATGCTGTCCTGCTGAAGGTTCAAGAACTCGGTCGCCTTCTTCTCCTGAACATCTAGGGGAAAGAAGCGATCCCTGAATTCCTTCAGAAAAGCTTCCCAAGTCAATTGTTGATCTCCCAAAGTCCTCTTCAGCGACTCCCACCAGACACCAGCGTCCTTCTCTAGCTGCATCGTAGCCAACTTCACCTTGCTGGCTGCCAGAGTCTCCGATACCTCGAAGATTGTCTCCATCCTCCTAATCCAATCGTCGGCTGCGTTTGGATCAGATTGCCCCTCGAAAACTGGCGGCATCATCCTCTTAAAGGATTCAATCTACTTGATAGGATCGGCGTTAACCAATCCCTGTCCAGTTCCATGATTTGGCAGCTGATTCTGAGCTTGCGCCAAATTGAATGCCATCAGTGCATTTAGAGTAGGATACACCTTAGCGAATTCAGCCTCAAGGTCAATTCCCGTTCCTCGAGAACTACCAGATCCATCCTCATTATTGCCACCATTCCTGGGCCTGGGTGCAACCATTCTGAATACTGCAAAACGAGGGAAAGTTAGAGCATCACACACAATTCAAACTCACATCAATATCCTTTGGGAAAACTTCACTTGTATCCCAAAGGTAAAACATCATGTTCAGTTCTATGTGATACTCACTCTTTAATGTCCACACCTAGGTACTCACACTCTAGTGTCCACACCTAGGTTATTTTTATGCCATGTCTATTATTACTATTGAAGCATGCTCTGATACCAATCTCTGTAGCGTCTCGAATTT
Organism: Hemerocallis citrina; assembly: GCA_017893485.1. Lineage (NCBI taxonomy): Eukaryota > Viridiplantae > Streptophyta > Magnoliopsida > Asparagales > Asphodelaceae > Hemerocallis > Hemerocallis citrina. The sequence continues at coordinate 54,592,421 of CM030363.1, forward strand.
CTAATATGATATCTTAGAAAATACGTGGCACAATCCCAACATCGACTTCAATGTAACATTAAACACAACCAACACCACTAAAATTTTTAACTTTTATTACAACAAACTTTTTCATAGAACAGCGGAATACCAAAACAACTCAAATCATAATTTCCTTTTATTTACAACACATTCTTATTACAACACTGCTTTACAAATTTACACAAAATTCTATTAAATCAATTTATCTCAAAACTATCTCAAGCATCCAAACCTCCAATCTCTAAGCAACAACCAGCATCACATGAGGCTAGAGATGATCCCTAACCCCCAAAACTAAAGGGGTTAGCCATAAATGGTATGAGTGACATAAAATCAAACAAACAACATAAATGAACATTAAGCAAGGATTCACAAGTAACATATAGTGAACCAAAATACATAAAGCATGAGGTAGCAAGAATTGTAACAACAAGTGATACTAAACCAAGTGTCAAGTGTAGAAAACAGGAAAATCACATGCATAAAGCCAAGTCAAGAAAACACCAATTCTATATACGGACTCTCTAATGCGTACTTGTCGAAGTCTATGCATCCCACTCTACATAGGTTCGATGCAAGCCCTTAACGTCTTCTCTTCATAGGGTTCAATCCCCCGCGATGCAACTAATCTTATCACGATGACTACTACGAGATAAAGATAAACTGTGAGAATTAGCCCATGCCCGATAATTCCGGAGATAGATCCCACATCTCAGGTAATTTACCTGGATAATTCCGGAGATCATCCCATACCGAAACATTAACACATCATCACATGAATACCACATGTGCGTCGTCTCGACTCCGATAATTCCGGAGATCAATCCCACATCGCAAGTAATTACCTGGATAATTCTGGAGATATATCTCACATCGCAGGTAATTTACCTGGATAATTCCGGAGATAGATCCCACACCGCAAGTAAGTTACTTGGATAATTTCGGAGACTAAATCCCACATCTAAAGCCATACTGAGGTGCATAACTCATGTTCCTGTTCGTCATATCACCACTAGTGCCTGTCCTTATTATTTTTGGGTTACTTAATTACTCAACGAATCTCCTAGAGTGGTGTACCCCACCGGCCTAAACTCAAAACTGAATAACTGAAATGCCTCAACGGGCCTCAACAAAATAACTCAGCACCGGTATACTAGGGTCACGCACCTCTAGAGACTCAAACTCAATTGTCTAAATCAAATTTTCACTAAACAAGTGGCTCAACTGAATCTCTTAAATCAAATGGCTTAACTGAATATCTTAATATCAAATACTGAACTGAAGATCAAGTATAGACTGAATTATCTGAAAACCAATCATTCGAAATAATCCTCAAGTTTACAAACACTCATCAGCACCAGTCGACTTATATTGTAGTAAGTCGACTGTCCAGAGGACAAATATCCAAAATTTTACGAAAATAAACTAAGTCATGACAGTCGACTTGAAAGCCATCAGTCGACTTACCCGAGGTAAATTCCAAAGATTCTCAAGGAAAACATTCTAAGTACATAAGTCGACTTAAAGAGGTCATGGTCGACTGTCCAGAAAGGACTGTAATAATTGTACAAAATAATTTCTCAGTGAACCAGTCGACTGCCTAAAAGCTAAGTCAACTGTCCAGAACGACTTTTCAAGGAAACTAAAATACAGTAGTAGGTTCGTACCAGTCGACTGTACAGTAGACCAGTCGACTGTCGGCCTACAGTTTTTTTTTTATAATTTAGATCTGAATACAAAATCAAACTGGAGTTTTCTAAAGATTCTTTGTTCATGAAATAATTCGTATTCAGGAAAAATAACACATCTCAACAATTCCTCATTATGGATACATTACTCAAAACATCAAATATGTCGAAACTCAAGTTCTCATGTTCTAAATTACTAATTCTCACATTAGGGTTTCTCAATGCTAAATTTCTTTCACAACTCTTAATAAAAATCTGATTTACAAATATAAGATCCAGATGCTCATCATCGGATCGTAACCATACTCAAATCTTAACATGCATTTTAGCAATACAATTTCGTAAGTCAAGATCTACTCAATATTCTTAGATTCCACAAACATGATACAAACAACGATCTTTGCATTGTTCCCATGCAAAATACTAAATAATATTCATGTCAAACAAACAATCATAACAATCGATCACATCAATCAAACCACCACACAATGTTCATATTATTCATACAACAAGACAAAACAAAACAATTTCATATCACTCACCTTTGGATTGAGAAAATCCACGAAAAAGCCTTCCTTCTTGTTAGATCAAAACTTCCTCTTGCTCCACCAAAACAAATCACCAAAATTCTGTATTTTTAGTATTGACCGCTGGAGAAAAATCGTTTAAATATCCGGGAATAGGTTTAGGGTTTTACCCATTTTGCAAAATAATCCCTTCCAAAATACAACTTCACATATATAGGTCTAGTCTTGGAAATTCGATCAAAATTCATTTAAATTAGGATTTAAAGGAAAATATAATTCTAAATCTCAACCAATACCGTTCAAAACGTCCAGAATTACACATTTTACATTTTAACCTTAAAAATGTCAAATTTGCAAAAAGGTCCTTCTTTTCTCAAAATTTGCAAATAGATCCAATTAATTTCAGAAAAATCTGGAAAAATACTAAATAAATTTCAAATATTAAATAATGATTTTTCATGAAGAAAACTTGACTTTCAAACTTCGCAAGAAAGTATTTGCATGTATTTTGCACGTGTAAAAGAATAAATCTTTTAGAAAATATTAATTAAATCTCCAAAAATCAGTTTAAATTCATTTTCAAATATTTAAAATGATATTTAAAAATACGGGGTGGTACATCCGGATAGAGATGCAGGAAGTGCTCCTTGGCCCGGTCGTATGCGTCGTCTTGAGCTTGGATCAGCTCGTCAGTAGAGGACATCTCCAACTCATCATACGCCTGCTTTGCAATGGCTCGGACCGCCATGATCTCGCGAGCGTGCTAGTCCTGTAGAGTAGCCATCTCTACTTGGAGGACCACATGGGCCCCCTGAGCCGCTGTCAGCTCATCCTTCAGCTTCGTTCCCTCTCAAAGATACCGCTCGGCATTCTGCTTCTCGTACTGAATCTCCTTCTCCATGCACTTCTTCATGTGTTCCCGTGCAACATCACCTAGCCGAGAAAAATTAAGTTAGACGCAAAACTCATAAACACTGAACACAAAGCATAATAAATCACAAAAACTTACCGCGATCTGCGCATGAGCCCATTTCTTGTGGGCCACCTCGGCTATCTATATCGCCAGATCAATCTGGTCGCGCTCGGTGACGATCTTTTCCATCACCTCCACAGCGATCGGGACCTCCGTCATGGAGTCACCCTCCTTCACCGCCCAATCCGGGACGAATGGCCTAAGTCCCTTCTAGCCCACCATTTTCCTGGCGTCCGGGCGGAGTGCTGGGGTCCCTGACTTCAAGACCTCGGCCACCTTCTTGCTACTGGTGCTCGGCTCCGCCTCCTGTGGCCCTCTAGACAAGTGGCCTCTCTTCGACTTCTTCGGAGGTGGCTCCATAGATCCTAGGGCCACCCCCTTGGCGGGCCCTGCTGCCGGGGCAACATTCTCCTTGGCGGCCGTTTCCCTGTCGGCCCTCCTCTTCGCAGCCAGGGCCAGGAGGGAATTCCTCGCCTCGAGGTTCTTCGCATCCACAGCTAAAGAAAGAGAAAAAATGTTAAAGCGAAGGCAGAAAATTAAGCAAAGTAAAAACAAAAACATACAAGGGGGTGTTGGGCTCAGTCCGGCTCGGGCCAGATGTAACTCTGTGACGTGCGGCCAATCGATGTTGTGCCCCTCTATAATTTTGTCCACTTCCGCCCACTCATTTTCCGTCAAGTCCCTCCGCCTCAGGGGTTTATGGTTCGGCTTGTAAAAATTTCAGATAGTGGGAATTTTCCAAGGCGTCTCGCTCCGGACCACGAGGTACTTCTCCTTCCATACCTTTATCGAGTCTGGATGTCCGTGCATAACCCTCTTGTGGGGGCATGGTGACAAGTAGAAGATCCCCTCCATATCTCCGAGCGAGCTTACCCCCAAGATGGCGTGGAAATACTTGAGTTTCAGCTTGATCACCTTCTCCTGGCACTTTAGGATAAAACAGACCAGGTGTTTCCACAAGTTGGGCCCATAATGCATCGGACTCAGCTCCCCCCACCTTAGCACCCTCTTGATAAACGGGTGCAGTGGCAACCTCAGTCCCAAGATAAATGCATCCTCGGGGAACATGCAGAAACTCTTCTCCAACTCAGTAGTTGGACGAAGGCCAGGGCCCGGAATGAGTAGCTCAAACTCCCGATGAATGAAGTAAGCTGCCCTTAATATCGACAGGTAGTCCGCTTTCAGTGCACACTGGATGATGTCCATCTTTATCATTATCCGATCAGCGGCACGCTCCCCCGAGACAAATTGAACAAGTTCCTCAACATCATCAGGATACATCCTGATCGACCCTGGGTTCCTATTGGTCAGGGGAGGATCCTCCAGCCCTTTTTCGAGCCCATCTAGCAAGCTCGGACTATTCGGACCAATCCACTTTTTTTTCCTCCTATGAGGGCGAGGTTTCCTCTCTGGAGACGGAGTCGACAACGGGGCAAGGAGGGAGACTTGTTTCTTCCTCCGTGGCCACTCCCTCGGCTCCTCCTACACCCTCCTCCTGTTCGCCCTCTTCCGCGGTCACTCCCTCGGCTCCTCCTACACCCTCCTCTTGTTCACCCTCTTCCTCGACAAGCTCCACTTCAGACTCCTCAGTATCCTCCTCCTCAGTCTCCGCCCCCTCAGTCTCCTGCCCCGACGTCCCCTCTTCTAGCATAAGACTTTGCAAAGGGGCCACGTCAAGAACAACATCGCTCGCGCCCCCGGACCCCACATCTGACTGTTCTTCCTCTTCTGAAGTATGGTCGTCGAGGGACCAAGACGTCGACTGTGACTCGACCTCCACTACATCGCGACCCGAAGTGCTCGCCTAGGAACCAGACTAAGAGCATGACATAAGAAAACAGAATACTAACCTGGTTACTGGAAAAAGGGAAGATCAACATAAAAGTTGTCGCCGACAGATAACGAGAGGAATGTTCCTATTATGAAGAGAGCGAGTGCGAAGTGGAGAAATGAGGAAAGGGGTGGGAGACTTATAGAGAGGAAAAGACTCCTCAAACTCCACGAAGGAATCTCCATCGTCCAATCTTGATCATCAAGATCTAACGGCCACTAGGATCTCAAAAACCTTAATTTTCACCCCCCTAACGTCAACCTGACACATCAAATTCCAATTTTACCCTCGTCCTTATCAGCTGGCACAGCAGCTCGTCGCTCCTTCTTCCTCCTCGATAGAGGAGCAAGCTAAGCCTCTCACACCAAAGCTTTTCCAACAAGTTTTGGGGCTTGGCACTCGGTCGTAACCTCGAGCCATACCAAGACTTTTTTAACTAGTCTTGGGGCTCGGAGCTCGGTTGTAACCTCGAGCCATACCAAGGATTTTCCAACAAGTCTTGGGGCTCGGGGCTCAGTTGTAACCTCGATCCATACCAATGCTTTTCTAACAAGTCTTGGGGCTCGGAGCTCGGTTGTAACCTCGAGCCATACCATGGCTTCTCCAACAAGTCGTGGGGCTCGGCGCTCGGTTGTAACCTCGAGTCATACCGAGGCTTTTCCAACAAGTCTTGGGGCTCGGCACTCGGCTGTAACCTCGAGCCATACCAAGGCATTTTTAACAAGTCTTGGGGCTCGGCGCTCAGTTCTAACCTCGAGCCATACCAAGGCTTTTTTAACAAGTCTTGGGGCTCAGCGCTCGGTTGTAACCTTGAGCCATACCAAGGCTTTTCCAACAAATCTTAGGGCTCGGCGCTGTTGATTCTTGATTTTGATGATCACAACACACTGCAACATGTGTCTATATTATACAGCTAACATTGCAGGTTGCACATACAAAAGATTATTTCAGCTGAACAAATGAACAAGCTCAAAGGCTACAGACAAAGACTTCACTCAAGACAAGACTCAAGACAAGACTCAAGACAAGACTCAAGACTCAAATCAAGACTCAAGAACTCAAGTTCAAATGTGTCAAATTGTTGTGTCTTGTAAAACATTGTATTTTACTTTTGTTGAGTCTTAGTCTGACTGTAAAGCCTTGTCACACACACATACACTCACAAAATTCATAATGTGTGTTTTTCAAAAACCCCAAAAGAGTCAAAACAGTTTGAAGTAATTTAACTGTTGAGTACCAGTCGACTGATACCTCTAGCAGTCGACTGATAGTACAAAACTGTTTTAAGTTTATTCAAACTCTGACCAGTCGACTCATATGGCAACCCAGTCGACTGTTCGAGTGCTTTTGACCGTTTTCTGTTTTCAAAATCAATTTTTTCAAAATCAAAAGCTAAAGATCCGTTTGTTGACAGTTGGAATAACTGTCTCCCAATGTCCAGGAGATCAAACTCTATTTATAGAGTTCAGATCTCACTGAAAAGTTCTTACAACAATTTTTTGAGATCCGAGCACTCTTTGAGAAAATTCTAAGTGAAAAATTTGAGAAAAAGCTTTCAAGTTCAAATTCTCTGGTTCTTTACACTCAGTCCAGTATAGCAACGATTTCGCTCTGGACTGGGTATAGAAGTCGACCTTATTTTTAGCCATGTGCAACAACACAATACACCAACAAGGCTATAGGTTGACTGTAAAGTTTTTCTTGTTCCTTTTGCTCTCGGTTGGAGAGTGGTTTTAGACTCTAGGTTGTAGATTCGGTTTGTTTCACTCTTGGTAGTAGAGTGGGTCTGCTTTCTCTGGTTGAGAGAAAGGACTACGGGTTAGACAAGGTTGTTGTCTTAACGCCGTAGGGTATTCTTGTAAACTTTTTCAAGAATAGTGGAAATCTCAAGTGGGTTGCTTGGGGACTGGATGTAGGTCGGGAGGACCGAACCAGGATATATCTTGTGTACTCTGTGATTGGTTGTCTTGATCTTGCATTTACTTTTGTTTTCATAAGTTCTGTAAAACTTGTCTGGACAGTCGTCTCCTTGCACTATCAGTCGACTGATCAGTCTCGTATAACTTGTACTGTCATTGCATCATCAGTCGCCTGCCTTATCTATAAGTCGACTGCACCGAGTTATTGTATTTATTTTTATTTGATCATTTCAGTCGACTGGTTCACAACCAAGTCGACTGCACCGAAGAAAATTTCTGCAGTTTTTTATTAACACTATTCACCCCCCCTCTAGTGTTTGTTGTCTCGCCTACAGGTTCCAACACTTGGTATCAGAGCAAGGTTACAGGCTATGACAACTACTTCAAATACAAATCAGTACCATGAAGGCCAATCTACACAACGGCCACCGCTATTCGATAGAACTAACTACAATTATTGGAAGTGCCGAATGAGAATCTACCTCCAATCAATCAACTACGAGATATGGCAAATGACAGAGACGGAATTCACTGCCCCTACCATTCCATATGCACAATGGAATGATGATCAAAAGAACCAAACGATGAACAATGCCAAAGCAATGAATGCCTTATTTTGTGCACTCATAAAGGAAGAATTCAATCGTGTATCCAATGCTACAACTGCACATCAAATCTGGCATACACTCGAGGTAACACATGAAGGGACAAATAAAGTTAAGGAGTCTAAAATTTATGTTCTTGTGCACAGGTTTGAGATGTTCAGAATGAAGGACAATGAGACTGTATCCGAGATGATCACCAGATTTACAGATATCACAAACTCCCTTGTAGCCCTTGGAAAGACTTTCACTCAAGCGGAGATGGTAAGAAAAGTCTTACGTGCACTCACTCCAGAATGGGAGAAGAAGACCACAGCAATAGAGGAAGCGAATGACTTGTCACAACTTTCTCTTGAGAATCTTGTGGGCAATCTCATGGCATACGAGGTCCAACTTGAAGATCGAAAGAAGGATACAGAATCACAGCAAACAAAGAAAAAATCATTGGCTTTTAAAGCCATGACAGACTCAGAAGATGAGGAAGAAGATGAAGAGGAGATAGCAATGTTCACTCGAAGATTCAAGAAATTCTTAAAGAAGGGTAAGTTTAATTCTAAAAATAGAGATACTAATGACCCTCCTATATGTTTCAGGTGTAATAAAATAGGTTACATGAAGAAGGATTGTCCCTTAGAAAATGCAAAGAACAAGGGAAAACCATCCAACTTCAAGAAGGACAAATATTCAAAGAACAAATTTGCCAAGAACAAGAAGGCCTATCAAGCTACATGGGATGATAGTGATTCGTCTTCCGAAGAAGAAACGGATGAAAACAACGAAGTGGCAAATATGTGTTTCATGGCTGCACAAGAACATGTAAGTAATGACTATGATTCAGAAGATCTTCTTGATGCTTTTAATGAAATATTCCAAGAATTAAAAAAAGAAAAGATTAGAGTTAAGAATCTAGAGAAAATTAATCAAACACTTTCTCAAGAAAATCTTAACCTTGATACGGAAGTGAAATCTTTAAATTCTCGCATTGCAAGTTTAGATACTGATCTTGAAACTCTCAAAAAGAATTATGAAGAGATTTCAAAGAATGTATCTAAGTTTAACAAAAGCAAAGAGAATTTAAATGATGTCCTTCACCATCAAGTAAAATCTAGTCAAAAATATGGACTTGGTTTTAAAAATTCTTCTGTAAAAGAATCTCCTGCTAAAAACACTAGTAGAAATAAATCAGCATCTATTTCTAGTGTTACACACAAGTTATATGAATTTTTTGAAAAGCCTAAGGTTGTTAATACTAGTGATAAAAGCAAATCTACTGTTCGGTTAAGTCGACTGAACCAATCTACCAGTCGTCTGTCCAGAGGAATTGAATCTCATTCAACGAGATCAAAACCTCATATAAGTCGACCTAGTGTACCATCAAGTCGACTGACTCAGACTAGCAGTCGACTGAAGGACACTGTTAAGTCGACTGGACAGAACAAGGTTATATGGGTTCCAGTCAGCTTAAATAAGAATGATAGAATTACGTATATTAACTCATATGTTTTAACTGTGTGTAATTCTATTAATTATATTCCTGCTTATGGAGGAAGATCAAACTCTTCATGGGTTTGGTTTTCTCCAAACAAATATGTTTTGGACCCAATAAAAAGGGTACCATATTTACCTTGAATTTTTTATAGGTACCCAAGAAAGAACGCTGGATACTAGACAGCGGATGTTCAAAACATATGACAGGACATGCCAACCTTCTATCCACCATTCAAAGCATAGATGGAGGAACTGTCACCTTTGGAGATAACAACAAAGGCAAAGTCATAGGAATTGGCATGGTCGGTAAAATTTCTAACCCAACCATACAAAATGTATTATTAGTTAGTGGTTTAAAGCACAATCTTTTAAGCATTAGTCAATTATGTGATAAAGGGTATAAGATAGTATTTGAAAAAGATGCATGCTTGATTTATGACTCTACAATGCAAAATGTTGTTTTTCAAGGTTTTCGTAAAAAAAATATTTATGAATTGTGTTTAAATGCAATTGAATTTTTAAATGATTTTTGTTTAATAGCCTCTAACAATGAATCTTGGCTATGGCATAGAAGATTTGGACATGTGAACATGAAAAATCTCTCAAAATTATCTAAATATAACCTAGTTGAAGGACTGCCAAAACTATCTTTTAAAAAGGATAAGTTATGTGATGCATGTCAACTAGGAAAACAAATCAAATCCACTTTTAAAACAAAAGAAGTAATTTCTACTAGTAGGCCGCTCGAATTAATTCATATGGATTTATTTGGCCCTGCTAGAGTTGCTTCTTTAAATAAAAGTAGATATGTATTTGTTTTAGTAGATGATTTTTCAAGATTCACTTGGACATTCTTTTTAAAACATAAAAATGATGCTTTTGATGAATTTGCACATTTTTGTAAACGTATTCAAAATCAAAAATCTCTAACCATAGTCACTATTAGAAGTGATCATGGTGGAGAATTTGAGAATGAGACATTTACAGAATATTGCAACAAGAATGGTATAACACATTCATTTGCATTTCCTAGAGCTTCACCACAAAATGGAGTGGTTGAACGGAAGAATAGGACTTTGCAAGAATGCGCACGTACTATACTTGTTGAAAGCAATTTACCAAAGCACTTTTGGGCTGAAGCTGTTGCTACAGCTTGTTATGTTTTAAATAGGATTCTTATAAGACCTAAGCTAAAGAAGACTTGTTATGAGTTATTTTTTAATAAAATTCCTAAAGTCTCTTATTTTAAGACATTTGGTTGTAAGTGTTTTATTCTAAACACCAAAGATAATTTAGACAAATTTGATCCTAGATCTAATGAAGGTATCTTTTTAGGATACTCAAATAGGAGTAAAGCATATAGAATTTTCAATAAGTCTACAATGACTATTGAAGAATCAATGCATGTTTCATTCGATGAATCTCTGCCTTCATCAACCTTAAATAAAGATGATGAAATTGATTCATCACCTTTAGATAATGTGATTAAATCTTTAGAACAAACTAATCTGACTGATAAGTTGACTGATAAGGACTTCCAGTCGACTGAAGTAAAGCAGTCGACTGAAGAACCTGTCCAGTCGACTGATCCTATTGTGATATCTTCAACTTTACCAAAGTCATTTGTTGAAGTTAAAGATCATCCTCATGACTTAATAATTCGTGACATCTCCCATGGTATTCAGACACGTTCACATGTTAATATGATTTCTCATACAGTATTCTTGTCGGATTTTGAACCGAAAAATATACAAGAAGCTTGTGAGAATGAATATTGGATGAATGCCATGCAAGATGAACTAAACCAATTTATAAGGAATGATGTATGGGATTTAGTTCCTCGACCATCTGATCAGACTATTATTGGTACCAAATGGGTATTTAAAAATAAGTTAGATGAATCAGGACAAGTTGTAAGGAACAAGGCTAGATTAGTTGCTCAAGGGTATAATCAAGAAGAATGTATAGATTTTGATGAAACATATGCTCCTGTTGCTAGACTAGAATCTATTCGTATTTTATTATCTTTTGCTTGTTTCATGAATTTTATACTTTATCAAATGGATGTTAAAAGTGCTTTCCTTAATGGGTTTATTAAAGAAAATGTTTATGTTAAACAACCACCAGGTTTTGAACATGAACAATTTCCAGATCATGTTTATAAATTGAAAAATGCTTTATACGGTCTTAAGCAAGCACCTCGTGCTTGGTATAATCGTTTGAAAACTTTTATTTTAGAAATAGGATTTGAAATAGGTAAAGTAGACACTACATTGTTTATCAAAAGAGTTAAGAATGATATCTTAATCATACAAATATATGTTGATGATATAATTTTTGGTTCTACTAATAATAATCTATGTCAAGAGTTTGCTAATACCATGAAAAACGAATTTGAGATGAGTCACATGGGTGAACTCAATTATTTCCTTGGACTTCAAATTAAACAGTCCTCAAGTGGCATATTTATCAATCAAGGAAAATATGCAAAGGAATTACTCAAACGTTTTAACATGGATAGTACTAGTAGTAAATCCACACCTATGGCTACTACTACTACTCTTGACAAGGATATATTAGGTAAGAGTGTTGATCAAAAACTCTATCGAGGTATGATTGGTTCACTCTTATATATTACTGCTAGTAGACCAGATATTATGTTCAGTGTATGTTTATGTGCTAGATATCAATCTAGTCCTAAAGAGTCTCATTTAAAAGCAGTGAAACGAATTTTAAGATATATTAAAGGCACATCTGAATATAGTTTATTTTATCTACGCACCGATAATTTTCAACTTCTGTCATATAGCGATGCTGATTTTGCTGGAAGCAAAACTGATCGCAAGAGTACTAGTGGTACATGTCACTTTTTGGGACATTCCCTAGTCTCTTGGTGCAGTAAAAAGCAAAATTCCGTGTCCCTATCAACCACAGAAGCTGAGTATATCGCTGCAAGTTTGGCATGTGCACAAATCTTGTGGATGAAACAAACTTTATTAGATTATGGTATTTCATTTGAGAAACCCTCAATTATGTGTGATAATACCAGTGCAATTAATCTATCTAAAAATCCGATTCAACATTCACGTACGAAACATATTGATATTCGACATCATTTTCTACGTGATCATGTTTTAAAAGGAGATATATCTTTAGACTTTATCTCTACTGATAAACAAGTAGCAGACATATTTACCAAACCCCTTAAAGAAGATACTTTCATTAACTTAAGAAGAGAACTTGGAATTTGTGATTTTATTGATATTTGTTGAAAATTGTTTCTGTTAAGTCGACTTTTTCTTGAGTAAGTCGACTGTACTGTACTTTAAAACATATCTATTTTTGTTCTCTGAACAGTCGCCTGGTCCTTATGACAGTCGACTGCTCAGTAGACATATAAAATTTGGTCTCTTCTCGACTAAGTCGACTGATATACCCTACCAGTCGACTGTCGCAAGTTCAAATGTCTTCAGCGACTATTCATCGCAGCTCTTGAGATAAAACTCTTCACTTTTTCACCCATGACTTCTTATCTCAGCCGTTGATATCTATTCCCTCAATCTCAGCCGTCTACCCTCAGTTAAAACCCCTCTTTTCACAGCCTCCATCTTCCACTTTTTACTTTTATCCCCCAATCTCAAACCCTAAGGAGAGACACAGATCAAAATCCGAAGAGTCGACTACCGCATCTTCTGGAGCCACTGATTCATCTCTCTCAATCTTGTTGTTTGTCTCTTCCCTGTTGGTAAAATCTCGTCCCTTGCATTTTTTAATAGCACCCAAGAAATCTAAGAGAACTCATGGTGATGCTAGTTCTTCATCTCTAGATTACTCTCAATTTCTTTTAAGTCCCGATCTCCTTGAACGATGGTACATTATGTGTACCATTGTCATCTTCCCTAGAAGATTTGTTAATTTCAATGATCTTGATCGATTTAATCTTGTCCCCTTATTTCAAAATAGTAGTCTTTATGACTATCTCTCTCTATCTAATCAACCCAACTATTATCCCCAACTCATTTATTTGTTTTACACAAATATGAGGGTTGTTCAAAAACACGATGGGGATGTAGTTATCCGTTCATCTGTGAAAAATGTTAAAATGACACTCACACCCATGCGAATCAATCAAATAATGGGTCTTGATGACGGAGGATTAGATCTTAATGATGTTCTTCTTGATGATGCTTCTATTTTATCTAGAATTTTTTTACCCCATCACGGACCTCCAATGACTAGCAAAAATAATACTCCTATTGCTAAGCTTGTAGCTAGAATACTCGCCTATAACATTCTTCCCAAAAGAGGAAGTTATGACTAGTATTCTCTAGAATTACAAAAAGCTGTCTATGCAATATTAGGTAAAATTGCTGTAAATTGGGGTCGTGTCATCTTTTCAAAATTTGAACAAAACCACACTCACTTCTTACCTTTTGGTGGGCTTCTCACTCGTGTCTTTGTAGCTTTCGGTATTGATCTCGATTCCGAGACCAATGTCGTTACGCACTATGAGTGTTTCGATCGTGCCAATTTAGCACGTATGAAGCTCCTTGATACTCCACCACAACAACCACAACCTACTCCTAGTTCTCCTTCACTTTCTCAAGCTCCTTTAGGTTCTGCTGCTAGACCTTCTAGACCTTCTGCCTCTTCTAGTTCATCCCTTCCTCAAGCTAACTATGATGATCCACGTACTCTCTATGATTGTGTTTCTTATCTTATGAAACATTCAGAGACAGTGGATACCCAACTTCACACCCTTGATTCCAAACTTGATACCCTTGATTCCAAACTTGATCATCTCACTGATTTTTTCAATTCTCAATTTCATGCTGATGATGAAGATTCAGATGAGGACAATTGAAGACTTTTATTTTTCGCTATTTATGTAATTTTCTATTTTATTTTGTCTTAATGAACTTATTTATGTATGAGAACATTTCTTAGTTTATTTCTATGTTTTTTGTATTGCTCAAGACTGTTTATTTTGTGCTTTTTGTTGATGACAAAGGGGGAGAGATATCCTCTTAAGTATTTGATCCTGTGTATCTTAAGTATTTGATTCTGTGTATTGAACATTTCTCTGGTCAGTCGAGCGGCTACAGGCATATAAGTCGACTGCTGCATCTGTGATTATTATTTGTGATTGTGATTTTACTATGTATGCGTTTTCTGATCAGTCGCCTGATATACTTTTAAGTCGACTGATACATGCTTTAAAGATACATTTTTTTTTCTGTATGCATGATGTGTTTTTAACAGGAGGAGCATATCTTTACTATGCTTGTATATTATCTGTTATTATCAGCTATTGTGTTGTCATCATCAAAAAGGGGGAGAATGTTGATTCTTGATTTTGATGATCACAACACACTGCAACATGTGTCTATGTTATACAGCTAACATTGCAGGTTGCACATACAAAAGATTATTTCAGCTGAACAAATGAACAAGCTCAAAGGCTACAGACAAAGACTTCACTCAAGACAAGACTCAAGACAAGACTCAAGACTCAAATCAAGACTCAAGAACTCAAGTTCAAATGTGTCAAATTGTTGTGTCTTGTAAAACATTGTATTTTACTTTTGTTGAGTCTTAGTCTGATTGTAAAGCCTTGTCACACACACATACACTCACAAAATTCATAATGTGTGTTTTTCAAAAACCCCAAAAGAGTCAAAACAGTTTGAAGTAATTTAACTGTTGAGTACCAGTCGACTGATACCTCTGGCAGTCGACTGATAGTACAAAACTGTTTTAAGTTTATTCAAACTCTAACCAGTCGACTCATATGGCAACCCAGTCGACTGTTCGAGTGCTTTTGACCGTTTTCTGTTTTCAAAATCAATTTTTTCAAAATCAAAAGCTAAAGATCCATTGGTTGACAGTTGGAATAACTGTCTCCCAACGTCCAGGAGATCAAACTCTATTTATAGAGTTCAGATCTCACTGAAAAGTTCTTACAACAATTTTTTGAGATCCGAGCACTCTTTGAGAAAATTCTAAGTGAAAAATTTGAGAAAAAGCTTTCAAGTTCAAATTCTCTGGTTCTCTACACTCAGTCCAGCATAGCAACGATTTCGCTCTGGACTGGGTATAGAAGTCGACCTTATTTTTAGCCACGTGCAACAACACAATACACCAACAAGGCTATAGGTTGACTGTAAAGTTTTTCTTGTTCCTTTTGCTCTCGGTTGGAGAGTGGTTTTATACTCTAGGTTGTAGATTCGGTTTGTTTCACTCTTGGTAGTAGAGTGGGTCTGCTTTCTCTGGTTGAGAGAAAGGACTACGGGTTAGACAAGGTTGTTGTCTTAACGCCGTAGGGTATTCTTGTAAACTTTTTCAAGAATAGTGGAAATCTCAAGTGGGTTGCTTGGGGACTGGATGTAGGTCGGGAGGACCGAACCAGGATATATCTTGTGTACTCTGTGATTGGTTGTCTTGATCTTGCATTTACTTTTGTTTTCATAAGTTCTGTAAAACTTGTCTGGACAGTCGACACCTTGCACTATCAGTCGACTGATCAGTCTCGTATAACTTGTACTGTCATTGCATCATCAGTCGCCTGCCTTATCTATAAGTCGACTGCACCGAGTTATTGTATTTATTTTTATTTGATCATTTCAGTCGACTGGTTCACAACCAAGTCGACTGCACCGAAAAAAATTTCCGCAGTTTTTTATTAACACTATTCACCCCCCCTCTAGTGTTTGTTGTCTCGCCTACAGGTTCCAACAGGCGCTTGGTTGTAACCTCGAGCCGTACCAAGGGTTTTCTAACAAATCTTGGGGATCGGCGCTCGGTTGTAACCTCGAGCCATACCAAGTCTTTTCCAACTAGCCCTGGGGCTCGGCGCTCGGTGGTGACCTCGAGCCACCCCCCAGCTTTTCCAACAAGAATGGGGAGCTCGGTGCTCGGTAGTAACCTTGAGCCACCCCCCAGCTTTTCCAACAAGCATGGGGGCGCTCGGTGGTCACCTCGAGCCACCCCTACCCTTCACCACAAGCAGGGGGCTCGTCTCCCAACCCTCGATGTTCGGCCAAGCAAACCCCTACTTTCGACTCTCGTCATCCCCATAGCTTTTCCAACAAGTATTGGGAGCTCGGCGCTCGATGGTGACCTAGAGCCACCCCCTAGCTTTTCCAACAAGTATGGAGAGCTCGGTGCTCGGTGGTAACCACGAGCCACCCCCCAGATTTTCTAACAAGCATGGGGGGTCGGCGCTCGGTGGTAACCTCAAGCCACCCCTAGCCTTCACCACGAGCAAGGGGGCTCGTCGCCCAACCCTCGATGCTCGGCTAAGTGATCCCCTACTTTTGACTCTCGACGCCCCCATAGCTTTTCCAAAAAGTATGGGGAGCTCAGTGCTCGGTGGTAACCTCGAGCCACCCCCCAGCTTTTCCAACAAGCATGGGGGGTCGGCGCTCGGTGGTAACCTCGAGCCACCCCTAGCATTCAGCATGAGCAAGGGGCTCGTCTTCTGACACTCGACGCTCGGCTAAGCGAACCCCTACTTTCGACTCTCGATGCCCCCATAGCTTTTCCAACAAGTATTGGGAGCTCGACGCTCGGTGGTAACCTTGAGCCACCCCCCAGCTTTTTCAACAAGCATGGGGGGTCGGCGCTCGGTGGTAACCTCGAGCCACCCCTAGCCTTCACCACAAGCAGGGGGGCTCGTCTCCTGACCCTCAATGCTCGGCTAAGCGATCCCTTACTTTCGACTCTCGACGCCCCCATAGCTTTTCCAACAAGTATGGGGAGCTCGACGCTCGGTGGTAACCTCGAGCCACCCTCCAGCTTTTCCAACAAGCATGGGGGGTCGGCGCTCGGTGGTAACCTCGAGCCACCCCTAGCCTTCAGCACGAGTAGGGGGCTCGTCTCCCGACCCTCGACGCTCGGCTAAGAGAACCCCTACTTCCGACTCTCGATGCCCCCATAGCTTTTCCAACAAGTATTGGGAGCTCGGCGCTCGGTGGTAACCTTGAGCCACCCCCCAGCTTTTCCAACAAGCATGGGGGGTCGGCGCTCGGTGGTAACCTCGAGCCACCCCTAACCTTCACCACAAGCAGTGGGGCTCGTCTCCTGACCCTCGACACTCAGCCAAGCGAATGCCTACTTTCGACTCTCGTCATCCCCATAGCTTTTCCAACAAGTATGAGGAGCTCGGCGCTCAGTGGTAACCTCGAGCCACCCCCCATCTTATCCAACAAGCATGGGGGTGTCGGCGCTCGGTGGTAACCTCGAGCCACCCCTAGCCTTCACCACAAGTAGGGGGGCTCGTCTCACGACCCTCGACGCTCGGCTAAGCGCGCCCCTACTCTTCGGCTCTCGACGTTCCCATATCATTTCCAACAAGTGAGGAGGGCTCGGCGCTCGATGGTGACCTCGAGCCACCCCCCCCCCCAAACTTTTCCAACCAGTAAGGAGGGCTCGGTGCTCGGTGGTGACCTCGAGCCACCCCCACCTTTTTCAACAAGTGAGGGGGGTTTGACGCTCGGTCGTAACCTCGAGCCACCCCCCAGCTTTTTCAACAAAGCATGGGGGCTTGGCGCTCAATGATGACCTCGAGCCACCCCCCAACTTTTCCAACAAGTGAGGGGGGCTCGGTGCTCGGTGGTGACCTCGAGCCACCCATGTAATATTCCGGACGGATATTATATTTTGGTAATTATTATTTTTAAATTAAAATATTTTAGTTGGGAATTCCTTGGCTTTACTCATAAAATGTTACCTGGACACATATACTAGTAAGTATATACATGTATTGTATCAGTTTTGTGCACTAGTACAAAATCTTGAAAAACGTATTTTTGAGAAAAATGTCTGGAAAACACCGGACAGATATTAAAAAATTATTATTTTATTTTTATTTCCAGAATTGAAATATTTTTGGTGGATATCACCCAGTTTTGTTAATCAGCATTATATATGTACTTATACTAGTCGGTATACGACTGTTTTGTATCAAATTGATACTGAAATCTTCCGAGCCAGTAGTAAAATTATTTTATTTTTATTTCTCGGAATAAATTGTTTTTTACTGATTTGTTCGTTTTCACAAACGAAAATTATCGGTATAATCAGATATACATACGAAATCGAACTGTATCGATTTCGGGCGTTCGAACAAATCGTGTAGTATGTGATTTGACAAATTATATTTTATTTTAGATCCATCATGATGAAATGGAGGGTTTGGATTGGATTGGGCTTGATTGAAAGATTTATTTGCAAATAAATCACTCAATTGTTGAACCATAAGAACCTATGACACTTGGACCATTTCTCACCACAAATTTCCATCACCCCTTCTATAAAAACACCCCCCCAACCCCTCGTCATTCATTTTGGCCCGACTCCCTTCTTCTAGGGTTAGAGAAACCCTTTTGTGTGTGTGTGTTCTCATCCAAAATCTCATTATCCTATTCTTCTACTTTTTGTTCTACTTTTGTTTCAAGAAAAAAAATATTGAAAAGAGAAGAAAAGAGAGAGATTGAATCAAAAAAAAAGAGAAAGAGGGGAATTTTATGGGTGCTTTATCATGGAGTTGTTCTTGAGAGGAGCAAGAACAAGGAAGGAGAAGAAAAGCTAGCAAGTCTTTCCTATAGTCTTCAAAGGTGGGGGTTCTCAACTCATATTTGTTTTGCTTGTTTATTAGGTTGTTATATATTATTTGGACTAGATTCATATTTATAATCACTTTATGGACTAGAATAATGAGGCATACAAAGTTTGGAGTTGTAGCACACAAATTAGAACCAAAAAAATTAGGTTTTGGTTGTTGTAGGGTTGATTTTATTTGACTATGTAAACAATTGGATTTTGACCCAAAATTTATGTGGAAGGTTCGCATATGTGTTATTAGCAGGCTTGAATTTTTGGGGATTTTTCGGAGCCATTTTGATGGGTGAAACGACCGTTTCCCCCAAAATAGCGAGCGCGGGTAAAAGACAGCACTGCTGTTTTGGGGGTGAACAACCTGTTTTGCTTCTTTGATGTTTTTCAGTGTTTTAACGATAGAATCTAAGGTTCGGACCAACTAGAGAGTTGTAGCAGACATCTTCCCCTTTCCGAATTGTCCTCTCGGGTTAAATTCCGATAAGCGGAGTAGGAGTTATGCCGTTTGCAAGGTACAGCAACTAGCTGTCTTGACTGGGTCTTGCTGTTTTACTTCTTTGATGTTTTAGAGTGTCTTACCTGTAGAATCAGAAGTTCGGACCAACTAGAGAGTTGTAGTAGACATCTTCCCCTTTCCGAATTGGCCTTTCGGGTTAAATTTCGATAAGCGGAGTAGAAGTTATAGGCTTTCAAAGTTTCAGTTTTCCTTGGATCAAGTTGGCTGTTTTTGTTACCGGTTGTGTATGTTCGACGGGTAGGGATTTGGATTTCCTTGCGGAATCTGAGAAACTGGTCAACTGGAAAGTTTTAGTAGATGTTCCCACCTTTTCAAATTGTCCAGTTTTGTTAGATTTCGATAAGTGGAGCAAAAGTTACAAGCTACGGAAGTTTCGACTTTTACTGAAAATCGGTAGTTTGGTAACTGTTTGCGTATATTCGACGGGTAGAAACTTGGATTTCCTTTCGGAATCTGAGCAACTGGTCAACTGGAAAGTTTTAGTAGATGTTCCCACCTTTTCAAATTGTCCAGTTTTGTTAGATTCCGATAAGTGGAGAAAAAGTTACAAGCTACGGAAGTTTCGACTTTTTGTTAAAAATCGGTAGTTTGGTAACTGTTTGCGTATGTTCGACGGGTAGAAACTTAAATTTCCTTGCGGAATCTGAGCAACTGGTCAACTGGAAAGCTTTAGTAGATGTTCCCACCTTTTCAAATTGTCCAGTTTTGTTAGATTCCGATAAGTGGAGCAAAAGTTACAAGCTACGGGAGTTTTGACTTTTTGTTGAAAATCAGTAGTTTGGTAACTGTTTGCGTATATTCGACGGGTAGAAACTTGGATTTCCTTGCGGAATCTGAGCAACTGTTCAACTGGAAAGTTTTAGTAAATGTTCCCACCTTTTCAAATTGTCTAGTTTCGTTAGATTCCAGCGAGTGGTGCAAAAATTACCAGCTTGCGAAGTTTCAACTTTTGTTGAAAATCTACAGTTGGGTTAAACTGTTTGCGTGTGTTCGATGAACCGAATTTTGGATTCCTTACAAAATTTGAAATAGTGTTCCACTATAGAGTTATGGTAGATGTTCTTACTTTTCTAAAAAAGTGTATTTCTGTCAAATTCCGACAAGCACATCACTGGTTGCTTCTAGGCTGTCGAAAGGTTTTTTTGTCGCTTTTCGCGCTTTTCTTTGGTAGTATGTTATACTAGACTGTTAGTAGACTCTTCTATTACTTCTAATTATAGAAGATCAAGTTTTGCTAGTAAGCACGTTTGGTTGCTTCTAGGTTGATTACCTATATGGTTGTTTTTCATATGTAGGTTGTTGTCTCATGCACGGCTCACCTGGCCCGTATGTAGCTGTTGGTCTCATACGTAGCTTATTTGGCTCGTATGTATGTTGTGTCTCACACGCGGCTCGCCTGGCCCGTATGTAACTGTTGGTCTCATACGTAGCTTATTTGGCACGTATGTATATTATTGTCTCGTACAAAGCTCATTGGGCTCGTATATATGTATTGTCTTGAATAGGTAAGTTGTGAGTGGATCCGAGGAGATCTTGAGAAGTATAGATTAATACTTGGTTAATTGTGTCGACAAATTGTTACACTCTCTAGAAGAGGGACATGTACGGTACTTTTTCATGACAAGTTGGAAGCACAGTGTATGTCTCGCTTGTTTAGTTGGAAGAGGGACACGTATGGTGTTTTTTCATGTCAAGTTGGAAGCACAATACATGTCTCGCTTGTTTTGTTAGAAGAGGGACACGTATGGTACTTTTTCATGTCAAGTTGGAAGCACAGTGCACGTCTCGCTTATTTAGTTAGAAGAGGGACACATACGGTACTTTTTCATGTCAAGTTAGAAGCACAGTGCATATCTCGCTTGTTTAGTTAGAAGAGGGACACATACGGTGCTTTTTTATGTCAAGTTGGAAGCACAGTGCATGTCTCGCTTGTTTAGTTAGAAGAGGGACACGTACGGTGCTTTTTCATGTTAAGTTAGAAGCACAGTGCATGTCTCGCTTGTTTAGTTAGAAGAGGGACACATACGGTACTTTTTCATGTCAAGTTAGAAGTACAGTGCATGTCTCTCTTGTTTGGTTAGAAGAGAGACACGTACGGTGCTTTTTCATATCAAGTTGGAAGCACAGTGGCATATCTCGCTTGTTTGGTTAGGGTTAGTGACATCGTTAGGATAGTAACAGTTACTTCACCATTTTTATCTATAAATTGCCAAAGGGTGAGAGTTGGTGTTAAGAGTGATACCCTATAATCCAACATCTATAGGCTGACACTAGGTGGTGTTATCGGGATGTATTCCCCTGTCAAAGGGATACGGATGGCACTTTTTTATGACAAGTTGGGAGCACGAGTTCCGTATCTTGATTGTTAATTCCTAAATGTGCCAGGATAAGAACGATAGGGTTTCCTAGGAAAATAGACCCTACGATCCCGGAAGGTTCTATGCCTTTTCATGACCAGTTGAAGGCACGGAAGAAGGTGGACAAGTATCTTGTAGTTCGTGTTGGCTTTTGAGTGAGGTCCGGTACGCCGGGCAATAGTCGCCAGTCATATAGTATTATGTCAGGAACAGGATGGGTACAAAAGTAGAATTCATGGCTTGGGTTCAAATCCCTATATATGGAGAAACTGCTTGATATAGGGCATATGTAGTATGGGCTGCATACTGTTCCAGAGTCTTGCTTGCATTAGAATAAGTGTATCATTGCGTTGGTTAATCTTGCATTAGAGTCTAAGTCATAACATACACTTACACATCAAATATATATACACGTTTATCTTTTCATCAATCTGTTTGCTATAGTTGAGATTCGCTGCTAGTTATCAGCCTTAAAGCGTCAGTGAATACTGACGTCCCCACTTTAATAGGTACCGGATTGCAGAAGTACAGGTACAGGATTCAGGAGGATTCAAGGCGAGGGAGCAAGGAGTCGATTTCATTAAAGTTTTCTGCTACAAATGTGTTGTAATTTCATTTGTAATAATTGTTATAAATTATTTATTTGTTGGAAAGCATCCAAGTGGAATACCAAGTGTTGTTCCTTATTCACTGTACTCTGATGTAATATGTTGAAAGTTGTAACACTTAGGATTGTAAAGGTATTATTGAAACACTGTTGTAATGTATTGCAATTTTGTAATATTCGGATTTATAATACATTTGTGTTGAATAAAAAGTTTTAAATTTTTTTATTTTTCTGTGTATTGTGGCTAATTGAAGAAAAGATTCTGGCTTATGTCATGGTTTCCCAGTTACCGGAAATCGAGGCGTTACAACCCCCACCTTTTTCAACAAGTAAGGGGGGCTCGACACTCGGTGTTGACCTCGAACCACCCCCCAGCATTTCCAACAAGCATGGGGGCTCGGCGCTCGGTGGTAACCCCAAACCACCCCTAGCCTTTAAAACAAGTATGGGGGCTCGTCTCCCAACCCTCAACACTCGGCTAAGCGAGCCCCTACTCTTTAGCTCTCGACGTCCCCATAGCTTTTCCAACAAGTATGGGGGCTCGTCTCCCGACCCTTGACGCTCAGCTAAGCGAGCCCCTACTCTTCGGCTCTCGATGTCCCCGTAGCTTTTCCAACAAGTATGGGGGCTCGTCTTCCGACCCTCGATGCTCAGCTAAGCAAGCCCCTAATCTTCTGCCCTTGACGTCCCCGTAGCTTTTCCAACAAGTATGGGGCTCGTCTCCCGACCCTCGATGCCTGGCTAAGCGAGTCCCTACTCTTCGGCTCTCGACGTCCCCATAGCTTTTCTAACAAGTATGGGGCTCGTCTCCTGACCCTCGATGCTCCACTAAGCGAGTTCCTACTCTTCGGCTATCGACGTCCCCATAGCTTTTCCAACAATTATGGGGCTCGTCTCCCGACCCTCGGCACTCGGCTAAGCGAGCCCCTACTTTCAGCTCTCGACGCTCCCTAGCTTTCATCACAGGTAGAGGGCTCATCTCCCGACCCTCGATGCTCGGCTAAGCGGGCCCCAGTTTTTGGCTCTCAACGTCCCTCATACCTTCAATGGGATCCTCTTCATCCTACCCCGCTGGCCTCTCCAGGAAGATACGAACCACATTTTTGCTGTACACACCATTCCGGTCTTCCTACAGGGACTAGTCACTCCTCCATGGCTGGATTACCCAGCTCTCTAGGAGTGGGGGGCTCCTGATATGGGTTAGATGATGTGGCCCCTCCTTGGCCATCCGATCTCCTCAAAACCCGCTCTCCCCTGATCATCAAGTCAACAAGAGTCCAACGGGTCGTTACCACCTCAGGCCCACAGGAAAACGGGTCCGACCCGGTCCGCTCAGGTCCCAGACCCATTTGCCTCTCCCTATAAATACCTGACCCCCTCCTTCATTCAAAGGTAATCAAACTTTCTGCCTCTAAACCCTAACTACTGTTGCTTTTCCGAATAACTGACTAGATCATCGGAGGGCCTATCGTCGGGACTTCTCCTAGTATATCTAGGCAGTGTGCAGGTACCTAGGACAGAGCCGAGCTCCCAGATCCGAGCCGAGCAGCTGGATCCGAGCCGAGCACCAGGTCCCCGCCTCACCGCTCCTACCCCCGAGCCGGCTCCTGCTACCCGGGGTCGAACCAGGGCCAGTACCGCAGTAGAACTTTCATTATACAAATTACAAGAACTCACACCTGTTGTCCCCACACCCCAAAAACAAACAGCGTCAATGGCTAAACCGTACAAATATAAAATGAACTAAAATGTAGTTTATTTGCAAAAGAGTGAAGAAAAATATAATAACAAAGTCATTACCACCCTTCAATTCTTAGGGGGAAAATTAAGAAACCATCTGACATTATTTTTTGCTTATTTTATCACATTTGCTGTTAAATTTTAAATTTTAAATTTTCTATTAAGTACCCGTTATAAAATTATATTTTTGTCCCTCGTTTTTTTAATTATAAACCTTTGCTGATTTTCCCAATTCTTCTCACTCTCTCTTTCCAAATCCTGCATTCAGCTGAAAAAGGTGAGAAGGCACAACTCGTAAAGTAAATTTTTGGTTTTTTTTCCTTTCTTTTGGAATTTGTTTGAATTCATCTCTACTTATGAATCCTGAGTTGAAGCTTTAGCTTTTGTTTACCATTTTTTCTTTGATTCACTAAATGTAGCAAGAGTCAATGAGATTGACGAGAGCCTTTTAAAATGATGAATTCCTGTACTATAGAAAGAGTTTCAAACAGAATGAAAATAAGAGAAAATTGCCGGAAAACTAATAAATAACATGAGGCAAAAAAGTAATTCAATAAAAAGTACTTAACTGAATATTTAAATTGTAACGTCGGAGGGGGATAAAGTGAGCGAAAAATGTTGAGAGATTTCTTTATTTAAACGGGGACCATTAAGAGTTTCTCGATTTCCCCCCTAATTTTTATATCAAAACATGCATAAACTAAATTTGTTTCCGTTAAGAACTTTTTTTATGGGATTTTTAAAACAGAGATGTGCTTTCTTCTCAACATGAATCCACACATATTTCTTACGAATGATTTTTAGTACTCTTGTAATATGTAGAAATTAGAAATCAAGCCTTTAGGTTAATTAGTTTCATGGTCCAAAATTTCTGATGATGATCTACTTGTTATCTCGAACAACTCGCTGACCCATGACTAACCAAGAATGGTAAATTGCTAGGTTATGCTAGAAAAATAATTATCTCGTACATTGCAAGTACAAATATTCGATGCTTTATATGTGGATCTAGGATGGGCCAGTCATTTTTTTGTAAGTACTGCATGCTGATATTTGCAACATACCGAACTATAGTGACGATGATGCACTGCAGTGGCAACGCAATCGATGCCAACAACGTGCGAGTGCGTGCAGTGAAGCTGAATGCATCTAAACCGATTGGGCTTGCAATTGATGGCTTACGGTGGATTCTATTATTTGTAATGAGTAGTCGTTGCCTTGTGGTCTCGTTGCCTTGTGGTCCTAGTGAGAGGTCCATAAAGAGTAACAAAGTTATTTCCTGTTCGATTGTGAATAAATCTACTAATATGCTTAGTGTGAGTCACACTCGATCCCTGAATCATCTAGTAGCCCCACGATGGGGTCCATACATAAATCGGGATGTGGTCCAGTCTTCTCATTACTTGTCTATTAGTGACGATGATGAAGGCCGCCTCAATCTTGAGGACGATGATCCATATTTGGAAGATGACTTAGATTCAGAGGAAATCGTGGAGGACACACATGTCTCTTATGATATAGTTCCCTCCACCTCCATCATCTTTGCTCCTCAGACTGTGGGGGTTGTGCAGCAACATATTAGAGGTTTTCAGGTTCAGAAGATTGCGAAGATATCTTACGAGGAGGCCTTAGATGACTACCTAAAGATTGCGGCCGCGAACGCGGTCGTGGCCAAGGCGGCTAAGCTCGGTGGTGGAGGTACGTGTAACTTGTTAGCTTCTATTTTCAATTATATGATTGATGCTAAAAAAATTAATCTTGCTAAAACCTGTGGTCTGGTGGTACACGATGTTGAACGAAACACTTTTCTCGTTAATAAGATTCGTGGGTGGGAGTTGTTAAGAGAACAATTAGGTTCACAAGTTTTACCCAACCTGTCCTGTATCTCCAATCTGGTTATTAATGAGTATCACTCTCTAAAATGTTATAGACCTAAGGGGTCGGGGCAAGAGGGAGATGGTCCGGGACCTAGTCTAATCTGCCAAAGCTGACATTGTGGGTCTTCAAGAGACTAAGCTCGCTCATGTGGCTAGACTTAGGAGGTTGGGTGGTAATAGGATTAAGGATTAGAGATGCAGCCCATCCAATGGGGTGTCAGGTGGTTTTGCTATGGGCTTCAACTCGAATAAGCTCATCTGTTTGGATGATATCACTGGAGAGTTCTCACTATCAGTCCTACTTTAGCAGCGCACTGATTGTTGGACTCAAATTGTCTCGGTCGTTTGTGGGCCGAACTTTGCCAATCTCAAGCCGACATTCTGGATTGAGCTCCACTCCATCTGCTCTAGATGGCAGCTACTCTGGATTGTGGGTAGAGATTTTAATATCACTAGATTCGCCTTCGAACACCGTAGTAGGGGATCCAGTGATGTGGATAGAAAAGAATTCAACTGAATTATTGTGAGCCTGGATTTAGTCGACATCCCTACATCTGATAGGCTCTTCACATGGTCAAACATGCAAGCTTCCTCGATTATGGCAAAACTAGACTGTGTACTGGTCTCGCTGGACTAGGAAGCAATATTCTCATTGGCCTATGCTAAATCCCTACCCAGACTTACTTCGAATCATGACCCGCTAGTCGTGTCTACGGGCGAGTGGCACTATGGAAAATCGATGAAATTCAGGTTTGAAAAGGGATGACTGGAAATAGAGCTGGTATCAGGTCCTATCGGGTCGGGGCCTGGACCCAGTACCTCATGGGTCCAAAAATTAGACCCGGACCCGGACTTGCAAGAACCGGGTCCGGGTCCTAGTAAAAAAAAATTACCCGTCGGGTCCGGTAGTAGAGAATAAATATTTGCACTTAAGTACATGAATTAATATTATATTTACATATCTATCTTCAACAATTACTTTTATATGTATATTCCTATAACCCTATTATTCAAATTCTATATGTTTGGGGGTATTTTTTAACGGGTCTAGGCCGGGTCGGTTCTATTTTGATTGGACCCAGACCCAAACTGAAAAATGCATCAGGTCTTATTTTAGGACCCGGACTCGTATAGATCGGGTCGGTTTCGGTCCAATGCCGGGTCCGGGTCGGGTCTGGGTATCGGGTAAATGTGACAGTGCTAGTTGGAAATTCAAGGGTTCCATCACATGGTCATGGAATCTTGGGCTTTGCCTACTCGAGGTTCCGAAGCGATAGTGTTTGGTGTGAGAAAATTCATAGATTATGCTCCTGGCTACAAAAATGGAACCGTACGAGAATTGCACAGATTTGGAGGGCAAAAGAGTCGATCCTGGAAGATATTAATGTGTTTGAAAAGCTAGAGGAAGTTAGGGATCATTCTCATGATGAGCGAAACATGCTTCTAAAATTGAGGGAGGACATCGCCCAACTGTACAAGCTGGAGGAGATAAAATGGTAACAGAGATCCAGGATTTGGTGGCTCAAGGAAGGAGACGCAAGAACTACCTTTTTCGACAGAGTCATCAGTGCTCGTTGTAGGTCCAACCTGATTCATGTTGTTCACACAGAGAATGGAGTGACTCAGGACGAAGAGGAAGTGAAGAGGACCTTCCAGGCCTATTATAAAAGCATAATGGGCTGTTAAGCGGGTTTCTAAGCTCCACTTACAATGGAATTCTGGTAGGATAACTCTGAAGATGTAGGACCGATGTTGCAGAAAATCGAAGTTCCATTTACATAAGAGGAAGTCAAGGAGGTGATCGCTCAGATGGGGAGAGAGAAAGCTCCGGGTCCAGACGGATTTTCGATCATGTTCTACCAAACATTATGAGAAGAAATTAAGGATGACTGATTGACCATGGTGTCTGGATTCTACGACCACAGACTTAGATTGGGTAGGCTTAACTATGTAGAAGTCGTCCTTATCTTCAAAAAAGAAGCAACGTCGCACGTGGGTGACTTACGCTCTATCGGTCTGCTTAACTGTTCAGTTAAGATTGTTACCAAGGTCCTCATCAATCGTCTCGGTAAGGTGAAGGACAAATTGATTAGTAGGGAAAATTTTGGTTTCATTAAATGCCAATGTATTCTAGATTATGAGGCTATGGTAGAAGAAACCATCCATCAGTGCCATATCTCTAACAATAAGAGTTATTTACTGAAGCTGGATTTCAAGAGCAGACGATTCGGTTGATTGGGAGTGTTTACTGGAGGCCCTTAAAGGCCGCAGCTTCAGAGTTAGGTGGATCAATTGGATCAAACTCTGCCTTTTTACTAGCAGAACGACCATTCTTATTAATGGTGGTGCAGGCCGACTATTCTTCTGTAAACGTGGGATGCAACAAGGGGATCCATTGTCCCCTCTCTTATTCATTATTGTGGCATATGCATTAAAAGTCATGTTGGACAATTGCAGGCTAGCGGGGTGGATCAAACATGAGGCCAGTGGCAGAAACCGCCCGGGGTGCACCATTCTACAATATGTGGATGATACTCTGTTATTTGGTAACGGGGACATGGGGGAAACCTTTGTATTCAAAGGTGTTCTTCACAAGTTTTGAGGCATGGTCGAGACTGAAGGTTAACTTCCATAAGAGTGCACTCATACCCATTGCCATGACTAGCGAGGAGGCTGACATGCTTCTAACCTTAATTGCCAGGTGGACAGTTTCCCAATCAAATACTTAGGATTACCAGTTAGACCAGGCAAGCTTAAGAAAGCAGATTGGTTCCCCATCATCGACTGAGTCGAAAACAACTTGGCCGGATAGAAAGGTAAATCCCTCTCCCATTGGGGACAGGTTACCCTCATCAATTCAGTTTTATCCAACTTACCCAGATACTATATGTCATTTTCTGAAATGCCGAGATGAGTTATCAACAAGATTGATCGGATCCGAAGGCATTTTTTGTGCAAAGGGGCTGATGTCGACAGGGGAGGCTACCAACTTGTCAGGTGGGATAAAGCTTGCATGAAGAAAGCCCACGGCGGTTTGAGTATTATCGACCTGAGAAACATGAATTTGGTCATCCTTGGTAAATAGTACTGGAAAGTGTTTCATCCTAATGGCAAGGGTTGGCACGAATTCGTTCAGTCATACATGCAAGGGAAAGGGGCACATCAATGTTGTGCTATCTAGATGATCTAAACTAGACACAAATTAAAAACCTCGCAAGTGTACGAATCGTTTGGAGAAGCGTAGCGACAAGCAAGGGTCGATCCCGCAGAGATTGTAGTACTTAACTTACTAATCAATAAAATAGAAAACAGAATCTTAAAGTGTTGATCTAAAAGTCTAAGGAAATGAAAAGATAAAAATCTAAATTAAATAGCATCGCAATTTGAGTCACAATTCTCTATTAAAGTAGTTGGGTTTTGATCTCCACCAATAGTCAGTAATGCTGAGTTATCCACTACTCTTATTACTCATGTTTGTTCCTTCAAGGGCATGGTATCTACTCCTTAAAGTTAATGTTTCCCTATGCCAAGAATTAGGCATGGTATCTACTCTAATTCGTTTCTTTCCTTAAGTATTTAGCATGGTATCTACTAAGTTGCACTTAAAGAAAACATAAGAACAATGGAAACGAACAAACACTTGAAGTTCTAGAAATTGGTATCAGATCTAGATCCTTCAAGTTGATTAAACCAAGAACCCCTAAAGATTCCCTTGTTACAAGATATGAATACGAGATACGGGTCGTCTCAATATGCTCATATAACAGATTCAGATCTATACTACACAAACTTGATAAACTCAGGTTCTGTATGTCAGTCGACTGGCTGTCACTTCAGTCGACTGCTCTTAGAACATCTGAACAAGTTCGAGCATTATAAATCTATACCAATACTCTCAGGTTTAATCAATAAATAATAGAGTAGCATTTAGAAAAATATAAGCATTACATGACTATGGTTTCAATCAACCCAACTATGAAATTAGTTGCACATAATACAACATTTATTGATTAATATAATAGAGTTCATGACTACAATAGAAATAAAAACTAAAGAGAAAGAACAGAAGAACGCTGATTTGTATGATGTTGAAGTTGAGCCCAATCAGCAGTCCACTTGTTCTCCTCCTTTGATGCTTGCTGTCGATGGCCTTCCTGACCGATCAGAGATAGTCCAAGAGATAGGTTCTTGATGATGGATCCGGCCTCCTCCAGAGAGAGATAATTTAGCCTCCTCGTTGATATTTATAGAACACGGCTAGAGATTTAGGGTTTGCACTCTTCTTTTATAGAAAGGTCCTCTTCTTTTTATTTATTTCCTTTCTTTCTTTGATCTGCGTTTATTTCTTTCTCTCTTCTTCTTTCCTTCCTTTTCTGCTTTGATTTGGATTTAGATTTGGACGAATCTTTAAATATCTTATCTTCTAACTCTGCTGCGTATCAGTTGACTGGTGTTGGAGTAAGTCGACTGTGTCGAGACTTTCTGAAGATTTCTCTGTCCAGTCGCCTGTGTGGAAGAATAAGTCGACTGATGCTCTATAATATTCTGAGTTCATCCTTAAAATCCTGAATCT
The DNA here is from genome assembly GCA_017893485.1 of Hemerocallis citrina. Lineage (NCBI taxonomy): Eukaryota > Viridiplantae > Streptophyta > Magnoliopsida > Asparagales > Asphodelaceae > Hemerocallis > Hemerocallis citrina. Next base: position 54,622,759 of record CM030363.1, read on the forward strand.
GCTTCGTTTCGCTGTTTTAGGCTGTTTCCTATGGAAAAGAGAAAATAAAAGTTAAATACCACATAAAGAGCTTTTAAATGTCTAATTGTATTAAGATTATTGCTCCTAAATGTGAATAATATTGTGTTCATCAAATACCCCCAAACTTAGCTTTTGCTTGTCCTCAAGCAAACTAAAATTATGAACAAGGGGAAAATAGTAGTACTCACCCTACCACACCAAGAGTTTTCTTTATGCGAGCATCAAAATTGTAATAGAAAGTATAAACAATTTGCAAATGAAGTAAAAACAAGTATACCCACTTTCTCCAGTGCAATTGTTTAGTCATAATCCCCAACTCAATCATACTTGTCATGCAATTAATGTAGTTATAGTATGCAACTACTCAATCTGTGATTATCCCTTTTCTCTACTACAAACCGAGTAGCAAACTAGAGTTTTTTTTTTTTTTTTTTTTTTCATAGTCTCTTCTCTAAAGTTGTCACTTGCCTTTTTACGCGAATGCAAAATATTTGTGATGAATCCACCCGGTTACTCAGCAAGTCACAAACTTTAAAGTGCTTTGCATACTCATATTTCAAGTTGCCGTTTGACGTAAAGGTAAACATTGGTGATGAATACCCCTAGTTACTAAGCACTCAAAACATTGGAGTAGATTGACTTTATTCAATTTTTTTTTTCTTTTTTTTTTTCTTTTTTTTTTTTATTACTCTATTTACTTAAACTCTGTTTAGGACTAGATCAAAGGGGATAATCACTAGAAAAAGCATCACAATTATTTTTTTATGTATAATCGCATGACTCGTACAATTTTGTAAGGAATTATGAAACTCAACAATCCTAAAGTAAATAAGTATCCTTACTATTACTTTATAAGAAATTGTTTATCCTAAAAAAAAATCGAAAGACTTCAAATGTGACTAACTAATACCCCCAAACTTAGATGGAACATTGTCCTCAATGTTCGCACAAAACTTAAAGTATAGGCATGTGTTACCAACTAGTTTGAAGGAAAGAAATAAAATAAAGAAATAAAGAAATGATTAAAGAAATAAAATAAATAGAGAGTGTAAGTACTCCCCTGAAAAATTGGGTTGCCTCCCAATAAGCGCTGTGTTTCTTGTCTTCAGCTAGACTGGATGAGTTTATGCAATATATTGAATGGCTCGCGGCTCAAAACTCATCTTATTATAAGGTTTCCTCCTCTGCCCATTCACCTTGAACGTTTGATTTTTCGTCAACGCTCTATGTGGGGAAACCTCTGCAACAATGTCTGGACCGTACCATCTTGACATAAGCCTGTCTGCAAGGGTCCACCTTAGTGCACCTTTGTAATTTTGCAAGACTCCCTGCAGCCTTGCTTCTTCATGCATCCTGACATTTGCAGCAACTGTCACAAGTACTGTCTGGTTTTCCCCCAAATATTCATGTCGTGGCTTCAGCTCCTCATCTGGTTGCCTGGTAGCAGTCGACTTATTCCATTCACCAGTCGACTGGTCTGAGAAAACACAAATGTTATCAGACACAAAATTTTCAATTGCAGGTGCAAGCTTACCTGAATATGACTTTGGAGTTTCGAGGTGATGTACTGTCTCTGCAATCCTCCAGTCATCGTATGCCATTTCAACTTGAGATAGTAGTGGAGGGTGTGTAATTGTTTCTTGTACTGGATCAACACTATTTTCCTGAAATGTTTGGTCACAACTTTCCTGAACCACATCAACAATATAACATTCATGATCATCGTGTGGAAATTGTGGTGCATCAAACATTTTAAACTCAATCTCTTCCTCTCGTGTTGTCCTTGATTGGAGCTGTTTTTGTCCTCTAGGGTTAGGTATGGTTTGTGATGGGAATTCTCCTGCCTTTCTTTCACTTAACTCCGTAGCAATTTGACCAATTTGCATTTCCAATTTCTGAATGGCATGTCCTTGTTGGTTGCTTGTTTGTTGTTGCTGTTGGAGTAATTGAAGAATGGTGGATTCGAAATCCAACTTCTCCTGTTCTTGTGCTGGCCTATCATACCCATTCCCACCCTGGAATTGCTGTGTATGCCCTGGTGCGAATTGATTGCCTTGATGGTTTTGCCACCCTGGGTTATACGTGTTTGAAAAAAAATCGTTCTGGGGCGGGTACATTCCCTGTTCTACGTAGTTTGTGTGCTCCTGATCTGCGAAAGAAAACATGGGACATGAATTAGTTGTATGATTAGAATGAAAACAAATTGCACAAATTTCTTTTGGTTAGCTTTTTATGCCACCCAATGTTGAATTCACAAGCATATCAATCTTTTTGTTCATGATTTCCATTTCTAATTGCATGTTATTATTATGAGAAATTTCGTATACTCCCTGTTTTTTCGAAAGACCCCTCCTTGTTGAGAATTGTTGTGAGTTCTCGCTGAGTTCTTCAAATAACTCTATGGCCTCCTCAGCACTCTTCCTCATCAACATTCCATTGCAACCTGCATCTACAATTGCTTTGTTAGCGTCATTTAAGCCCTCATAAAATGCTTGTACCTGATCATCCTTGGGTATGTTGTGCGTAGGACACTTGAGAAGCTTGTTCTTAAAGTCCTTCCATGCCTCGAAAAACAAATCGCCATCTTTTTGTTGGAAAAGTAGAATCTCCCTTTTTAGTTGTCTGGTTTTCTGGGCTGGAAAGAACTATTTCAAGAATTTTGTCACCAATTGCTCCCATGACTGAATAGATCCTGGTTCCAAAGAATTATACCACAACTTAGCATTAAGTTTTAAAGAAAAAGAAAACAAGATTAACCTGATTTGTTCAGGGGTAAGCCCTTGGACGTTTTGTGTTCTGCAAAGATCAAAGAAATCTTGCAGATGGAGATGTGGATCCTCGTCTAGTCTACCATTGAAGTGGGGAACCATGCTGATTAATTGAGGTGATAGCTGCATATTTTCTGACATTAGGTTGAAAAGCTATGCAAGACGGTTGCTCAATATTCTTTGGAATGAATTTGTCTTGCATTGGTACTTGATTTAATGCTTTTTCACCCATTGTTCATATGCTTTCTTCGCTGTACAGTCGATCGGTCCTTAGAGACAGTCGACTGGTCTGAGTCTGTGCAAAGTTTAACCTGAAAGAAAATATAAGAAAAGAAAAAGAAGAAATAAAATAAAATAAAAAGAAAAAGATTTTACTGATTTGTAAGTTAAAATGCTAACAATCCCCGGCAACGGCGCCAAAAACTTGTTGTGCTATCTAGATGATCTAAACTAGACACAAATTAAAAACCTCGCAAGTGTACTAATCGTTTGGAGAAGCGTAGCGACAAGCAAGGGTCGATCCCGCAGAGATTGTAGTACTTAACTTACTAATCAATAAAATAGAAAACCGAATCTTAAAGTGTTGATCTAAAAGTCTAAGGAAATGAAAGGATAAAAATCTAAATTAAATAGCATCGCAATTTGAGTCACAATTCTCTATTAAAGTAGTTGGGTTTTGATCTCCACCAATAGTCAGTAATGCTGAGTTATCCACTACTCTTATTACTCATGTTTGTTCCTTCAAGGGCATGGTATCTACTCCTTAAAGTTAATGTTTCCCTATGCCAAGAATTAGGCATGGTATCTACTCTAATTCGTTTCTTTCCTTAAGTATTTAGCATGGCATCTACTAAGTTGCACTTAAAGAAAACATAAGAACAATGGAAACGAACAAACACTTGAAGTTCTAGAAATTGGTATCAGATCTAGATCCTTCAAGTTGATTAAACCAAGAACCCCTAAAGATTCCCTTGTTACAAGATATGAATACGAGATACGGGTCGTCTCAATATGCTCATATAACAGATTCAGATCTATACTACACAAACTTGATAAACTCAGGTTCTGTATGTCAGTCGACTGGCTGTCACTTCAGTCGACTGCTCTTAGAACATCTGAACAAGTTCGAGCATTATAAATCTATACCAATACTCTCAGGTTTAATCAATAAATAATAGAGTAGCATTTAGAAAAATATAAGCATTACATGACTATGGTTTCAATCAACCCAACTATGAAATTAGTTGCACATAATACAACCTTTATTGATTAATATAATAGAGTTCATGACTACAATAGAAATAAAAACTAAAGAGAAAGAACAGAAGAACGCTGATTTGTATGATGTTGAAGTTGAGCCCAATCAGCAGTCCACTTGTTCTCCTCCTTTGATGCTTGCTGTCGATGGCCTTCCTGACCGATCAGAGATAGTCCAAGAGATAGGTTCTTGATGATGGATCCGGCCTCCTCCAGAGAGAGATAATTTAGCCTCCTCGTTGATATTTATAGAACACGGCTAGAGATTTAGGGTTTGCACTCTTCTTTTATAGAAAGGTCCTCTTCTTTTTATTTATTTCCTTTCTTTCTTTGATCTGCATTTATTTCTTTCTCTCTTCTTCTTTCCTTCCTTTTATGCTTTGATTTGGATTTAGATTTGGACGAATCTTTAAATATCTTATCTTCTTACTCTGCTGCGTATCAGTCGACTGGTGTTGGAGTAAGTCGACTGTGTCGAGACTTTCTGAAGATTTCTCTGTCCAGTCGCCTGTGTGGAAGAATAAGTCGACTGATGCTCTATAATATTCTGAGTTCATCCTTAAAATCCTGAATCTGCTTCGTTTCGCTGTTTTAGGATGTTTCCTATGGAAAAGAGAAAATAAGAGTTAAATACCACATAAAGAGCTTTTAAATGTCTAATTGTATTAAGATTATTGCTCCTAAATGTGAATAATATTGTGTTCATCAATCAACTGGGCTTCAAAGTTGGGCCCCGAGTCTCATGGTTCTGGAGAGGGGGTCGCTAAAGATTTTGACCCATTTCATAGCTGCGTGACGTCGTTTATTGGTAATGGTCATATGACTAAATTCTAGTGGGATAGGTGCTACGGTGCTCACTCGCTTAAAGAGTTGTTCCCAGATTTTTATGACCAATCATCACAACCACACGTCACGGTGGCTAAATCATGGAAATAGGGTATATGGAAGCCCTCGTTCAAGTGGCGACTGAATCATGCATCACTAACAAGGTTGGAGGATTTACATTCCCCCATTGGCCAAGCTGGGGTTACATGCTCTAATTGCCCAGATTGGAATACTTGGGGACCGAAAAAAGCATAGGGAATTCAAAGTGCGATCTTTGTCTTATCGTTTACATTTAGAGGGTGTACCCAAAGTGGTCTACAATGATCTGGAGGGCCAAGGCACCTCTCAAAGTTAAGGTGTTCCTATGGCTGATCCTTAACGATGTCATCTTGACTAGAGAAAATCTTGTTAAACATCAGCCTAACATAGCGACCTCATGTGGGTTTTGTAACTTGCACACGGAAATCAGAGAACACATCTTTCTTGAGTGCCATAGAAGCAAGTCGGTTCTAGTTGAGGTTCTCAGGCTCTAGGCACTATGTCTTTTTCCATTATTTACGAAGACCTGTGGATTAGTCCGAAGTTCCTCGCTGAGATGAGAGAAATGAAGGAAGCTTGGTACATCACTATTTCTGCCATGACCTAGGTTCTCTGGCTTAATCGAAATAACTTTTACTTTTGTGGGACTTGTAATAGTCTTTCTGGCATTTTAACTCATATTATGCATCTCATCTCTTTTTGGACTTCTGCAGCTGCTTCGGGCGGAGAGGTATGATCGCCCGAACCTTCAATGTGGAGGAGCACGACGATGAGGAGGTAGCGTTTGAACTGACTCTGGAGTGAGCAACAAACGTCCATGATCAGAAGATCCCACTCTCCAGGGCTTTGTTGGAGGGAACTCTCATAATGTACTCCTTTCTGTATGCATTTTGTTTATTTTTGTTCCCACCCTTCTATGTTAGTTGAAGGTACTATATTTTATTTCATGTATTATTATCTACTTGTTGTACATTGTCTGTCCACTACTGTTTGGTTGGAGGGGAATGGAGGGAAGGGAAGGGGAGGGAAGGGGTTTTTTAATACTTTTCTTGTTTGGTTCAATTTTTAGGAGGGGAGGGGAGGAAAATGGGGGGTGCAACACCCCTCCTGAGCCAATTTTGGCTCCCCTCCAAAAGTGGGGAAATTTGGAGGGAAGAGAAAATATGGCTAATATAGCACATTCCTAATAAAGTGCCTAGACTAAATTGCCCTTTAAAATCTAAATTCCAATATAGCACATTCCTCTGCAAGCTTCACGGACTGCCTCATCAGCATCTGCTTTCTGAGCTGGCACTTCCTCCTCACTGACTGCAACATCAGCATCTACTTGCTGAGCTGGCACTTCCTCCTCACTGACTGCCACTGCCTCAGTTTCAACTTGTTCTTGCTCTGTTTTCTCTGTTTCTGATGCTGCTGCTTTCTTCTCAGGCTCTTCTACATTGTTGGCTTCAACTTCCTTTGCTTCTTCTTCTTCTTCTTCTTTACTTGGTTTTGAGATGGTTAGTTCCACGACTGCATCTTTCAGTTCTTTCTGAGGCTGCTGCTGCTCATGGTGAGTGTCACTTTCAGGAAGTGCATTTGTCGCAAATTGATCCTACAAGTTCATTAATCAATAGTTAAGTTTCATCACCAATACAACCATTTTGTTAATTTCTGATAGATATTTGTATAGCTATGTGAATTCAAAGTTAACACAAACTAATTAAAATCATATTAGTAATCCAATGCTAACCATTTTGCTTCAAAATTTTATCTGATTCACTAATATCCTTTTTTTTCTTTCTATTAATCTTTGATAAAATCATTGTATGATCTCCTTTGACACATGATATTCACTAAACTATATATGTACTTGAGATTTGGAAAGGACTAGATCATTTGGCATGTATTAAGATACTCAGAAAACGGTGCAACTCACTTAGATTTCATACATTGTATAATGAAAAATCTTTAAAATAGAGCATTATGTAGAGATGCATGAATGTCGACACACAAACACAAAATGTGTGCAAAACTTCAAATGCTCCTTCTCTAGTAATATTAGTAAAAGATGAACTACTAACATAGTATTAGGCTAATAGCACCAATCTTAAACCTCGAAATTTTAAGCTGATCGATAAGCAAATATATTATACTGTATCTTCAAACGTTTCATGCTTAAACAACAACAAAATAGTGAAGATGTCGATAAAACTCGATTTGTATATATATAATGGAAGTCACTCTTTTGAACTAAGCATAGACAAAAAAGAGAAAAGAGATACACAGAAGAATGGGTGTTTGCGTCTTAACAAAAGAAGGTAGGGATGAAGAATGAAGTGGTTGTATGAATTTCTTATTATATGCAAAAGGGTATAAAAGTAATTTTATTATAAATTCAATTCCCTCTCCCTGTGAACCAAACAAGAAAATTATTATTTTCCCTCCCCTCCCCTCCTTTGAACCAAACTGAGTTTTCATTAAATCCCTCCCCTCCCTGTCCTTCTCCTTCCTTCCCTCCATTAAAATCCCTCCCCTCCCCTTATTTGAACCAAATAGATCCTAAGTTTTGTTGTTAATAACTTATTAATAAAATATAATAGCTATATTTCACCATTATTATTAAAAATAAATTTACCGAACTATAGATGGAAGACAAAAATATTAGTGGGACCAATATGCTAGTGCATGGGTTTCTTGGTGGGGTCCAAGATAGCAGCTGCCTGTTTCAAGTTGGCTAGTTGCAGTCTGGTGGATTTTCTTTTCAGAACTAAGCATTTTGGTTGTGGATTTGATTGGTGATATGCCCACTTCATCCTTGTGTTTATTCCTCACAACCACGTTCCATAAATGCTTCTCTTTATTCACCTCGTGTTTCCATCCCCACTCTCTGTTTGGGACTATGTACGTAAAGTTTGGAATGCGATGTAATAACCACTTCACCATATAATAACAATTGCTCACTTTAATCATAATCTCAATTCCACAATCATCACCATATTTTGAAATTATTTGCAACTAGCACTCACATTTACCCAATATCCAGATCCGACCTGAACCCGACATTAGACCGGAACCGGCCCGATCTATACGGGTCTAGATCCGGATCCTAAAATAAGACCTGATGCACTTTCGGGTCTGGATCCGGATCCGGATCCGCTCTAAATAGAACCGACCCGGATCTGGACCCTTTAAAAAATACCCCGAAAATATGGAATTTGAATAATAGTGCTATCAGAATATACATATAAAAGTAATTGTTGAAGATAGATGTGTAAATATAATATTTATTCATGTACTTAAGTGCAAAAAATGTTGGAACCGTAGGGTATTGGGTGCAAAAATACTTAAGCGCAAATATTTATTTCACGTTACCGAACCCGATGTGTAGATTTTTTTAAGTAGGACCCGGATCCGGATCCGGTTCTTGCAAGTCCTGTTCCGAGTCCAATTTTTGGACCCGTGAGGTACCAGGTCAATATCTGGGTCCGGGTAGTGGAGGACCCGACCCGATAGACCCGATACCAGCTCTATTTGCAACTATATGATACTTGGCAAATTTATTGCAGACCTGGACAAAACTCGGTAAGATTTGTAGTTTTCAACTGCGAGTTAGTTCTTGTAAAGCCAAAGTTAGGTACTGCGAGTTTAGTTTTAAACTCGCAGTTCCCAACTGCTAGTTCAAAATAATTAAACTCGTAGTTGGAAACTGCGAGCCTTACTAACGCTGTCAACTTTTGTTCATGTCTGCAATAAATTTATTTAGCAAGTATCCTATAGTTGCAAATAGTTTTAAAAAATAGTTTTAAAAAATGGCCTATTTTGAAAAAAAAAATATTCTCTTTGGATGTGAGCACATAATTGTATTGGGTTTTAGCTAATATAAATCTTGACCTATTGTTTTTTTTTTCCTCTCTAAAAGCACTAAGGGTATTTTAGTCATTCAACACCCATAGTTTAATGATTAACTTGGGTTAAGTAAGTTGTGAACAAAAAATATCGAATTTGCAATATGAGAACTAACATTTACAAATTGGGAGACCTAATATAGAAAATAACGATAATTTAGCTTTTGTTAACAGAGTAATCATTAGATTGAATTTCTAATTTCAAAGCCATATGGATTCTTTTAAGATAGTTTTTGACCCTAAGGATCTGACTTTTTTTTCTCTTTATAAGGAAAAGATAGAATATGACTACCATGTTTCATTAATAAGGAGTTAATAAAACAAATTCAAAGTACTGAGCAAAGTATAAGGTCCTACAACACATACAAAGAAAACATACTTCCTCTCTAACATGGGGGAGGGACAAAAGTGATAGAACAAAACATCAGTCATCCATTAGAAGTACAACACATTATCTAAACTCCCCCCCACAAAACCCTAGGGTGGTGGGGATCAACAAGCAGTAAAGGCCTTAATAGCATAACAACCTCGTCTCTTAGTCGAGTGTCGGCCCAATCTCCACTTCATCGTCCATCATACTCCTCCACCTGGAACACACTGGCGATCCCCCCCCTCCCCCCCGAGGACCTGTAGCAGCGGCAATAGCTCAAAAAGAAATAAGATGCAGAATGTGAGTCAAATTACCAGAAATATTATTATTAGTACCACGAAAGTAACAGTTATTTCTATCTAGCCAAAGGACCCAGGTAGTAGCGGCGGTAGCGATAAACCAAGCTTCTCTCATAGAATGTCTCTCAACAGCGAACTTGTAGCCTACCCATGGCTCCTCATACCTATCAGGGAATTCGAGAGTACCCAGGGCGGTGAGTACCTCGACGAGCACTGCTTTGCTCCTGGGACATTCCATAAAAAGATGGTCTTGAGTCTCGGTCACAGCATTGCAGAACCCACATGTAGAATCAATGTTCATTTGGCGTTTAGCCAGGTTCTCTCTAGTTAGAATTGCATTGTTCAAAACCAGCCAAATGAATATTTTAATTTTCAACGGAGTTTTCGCCTTCCAGATAATAGTCGACCATTTCGGGCGGCAACCCCGAAAATGAATGCGTTATAAAGGGAGCAAACAGTGAATGTGTCGTTCTTTTTAAGACCCCAAGACTTCCAGTCTGGCCTCTGAGAGCATCTAATTCCCGAGCTGGAGATATGGGCCTGTAGCTCCCTGAGCCTGAGTTGAGAGCCCGAATCTAGAGGTTGCTTAAAGGCCGTTTCCAGGATCTTCTTTTTCAGGCTACTGCCACCGTGCAGTGCAGTTGTGACGCTCGTAGATACAGATCAGGAAACACCTCTTTAAGTGTGTGGTCACCACACTACTTATCCCACCAAAATTTGGTAAGTCTGCCATTTCCAATATAAGCCATCACACAACTATTAAAAGGTTCATAGGATTTAGCAATACCTCTCCAGAACCAGGATACACGTGGGCCCACCCTGAATCCCAGATTTCTCGTCCTGTTCCCATGCAAGTATGCCTGAACGAAGTCCTGCCATCCTTCTCCATTGGGGTGAAAGATTTTCCACCACCACTTACCCAGAAGGGCGAGATTCATATCTCGAAGGTCAATGATGCTGAGACCTCCGTGTATCTTCTTCATGAAAGCCTTTTCCCATCTGATGAGGTGATAGCTCCTACTATCAGGGCTTGCACCCTTCCATAAAAACCTCTTCCGGATTCGATCAATTCTCTTAATTACCCATCGTGGCATTTCGAAAAAGGACAGGTAATAGGTTGGTAGGTTGGAGAGTACTGCATTGATGAGTGTGACTCTTCCACCCATGGATAAAGTTTTACCTTTCCAACATGCCACATGATTCTCCACCTGGTCAATGATGGGTAACCAGTCTGCCTTCTTAAGCTTACCGGGTCTCAACGGGAGTCACAGGTACTTAATGGGGAAATTCTCGATGGAGCAATTTAAGATCATAGCATGCTCATGTGCCTCTGGGGTTAAGGCAATGGGGATAAGAGCACTTTTGTGGAAGTTAACCCTAAGGCTGGACCAAGCTTCAAAGTTGTAAAGAATTCCTTTGAAAACCGTAATCTCCCCGAAGTTCCTATTTCCATACAGGAGAGTGTCATCTGCATACTGTAGGATTGAACATCCTTGACGGTTGACTCCACTGGCCACCGGCGCAATCCAGTCTGCCCTTCTGCAGTTATCCATCATTAACCACAAAACGTCTGCTACTATGGTGAAGAGAAGAGGGGAGAGGGGATCTCCTTGTCTAAGGCCCCGTTTATACGAAAAAGGAAAACCCGCTACCCCATTTACCATGATAGTGGTCCTGCTGGTGGAGAGGCATGTATTGATCCATCTGATCCACAACTCCCCAAACCCTCTTCCAGTCAGTGCTTCCAAGAGACTCTCCCAATCAACAGAATCATATGCCTTCTCGAAGTCAAGTTTCAGAAGGTAGCTCTTAGAGTTTGACCTGTGGCAATGATGGATAGTTTCTTCACCAGTGGCTATACAATCTTGAATGAACCGACCTGTTTTCTCACAGCTAGTGGGTATATTCATTATTTTTCCAAATCTATTAGCGAGCGTCTTGGTAATAATCTTGACTGAGCAGTTAAGAAGGCTAATTGGACGGAAGTCTTCCACCCTCAGAGACTCAACTTTCTTGGGGATCAACACCACCTCAGCATAATTAATTCTCCTTAACTTAAGCTAATGATCAAAGAAATCGACAAACAAATTTATGAGATTGTCTTTGATTTCCTCCCAAAAAATCTGGTAGAAAAGGATTGGTAATCCATCGGGTCCAGGGGCTTTCTCTTTTTCAAGTTGCGTTACAGCCTCCCGAATCTCCCCTCCTGAAAATGGAGCTTCCAAGGAACGAAGATCTAGGTCAGAGTCAACTGCGGGAACATACCAGAACTCATGGTCGAGGGGGGCACTCAAATCCGCCTTTCGTCCAAAAAGGTGCTTGAAATGAGCTTGGAATGCAACTCTGATAGCATCGTCATCTTGTAATATTCCAAAGTCAGTGTGGATTGAAGGAATGAGGATGGATCTACGTCGGGCACTGGCAACCCGGTGAAAGAAAGTTGTATTCGCATCTCCCTCTTTGAGCCACGAAACCCTTGACTGCTGTTGCCACTTGAGTTCCTCCAGCTTATAAAGCTGAGCAATATCTTCTGTGAGTTGAAGCAACCTATTCCACTCTTCTTGCTGTAAATCTCTAGTCTCTTCCACTTTTTCAAGCACCTCAATTCCTTCCAAAAGGGAGTCATTTACTCTCCAGATCAACGCAAATCTAGTCCAGTTCCACTTCCTTAGCTTGGTCCGCAGTCTTCTAATTTTTTTCACACCAGATAGTCATCGCTCCTGTCCCTCTAGTAGGGCCAGCCTAGCTCTCGTTGACCATGTGGCGGAAGCCTTGAATTTCTAGCCATGCTTTCTCAAATCTAAACTTGGGTGGTTTCCTGGGTTGAACTTCACCAATGGACAGGATGATCAGAATGTGGTCCGATGTGGGTTTAGGGAGCGACTTAGCTCAGGAGAGTGGAAACTTGTCCTCCCAATCCAATGAGACCAAAATCCTATCTAGCTTGGCCAGAATAGGCGTCGATTGCATGTTTGACCAGGTGTAAAGTCTACCAGTGATGGGAATGTCAACCAGTTCGAGATCCGCAATGACCTTGTTAAACGCTTCCCTATCGGAATCACTGGAGCCCTGCCTCTGTGTTCGGAGGTGAACCTGATGATATTGAAATCACCCCCTACCACCCACAGGTGCAGCCAGTGAGAGTGAATCAATCGTAATTCATCATGGAGGCAGCCGTGTGTGGACCATACACCACCGTGAATGTGTGGGTCCACAAATCGGTTTTACGTTGGAGCATGACAGATAGGGAGAATTACCCGTGGAACTCATCTAGGCAGTTAAAAATCTCTGGGTTAAAACCTAGTGCTATACCCCCAAAGGCACCATCAGAGGGGCAAAATTTCCACTCAGAGATTCGGTTCCCCCCCTAGTCTACTGAATTTAGAAATATGAGCCAGTTTGGTCTCCTGCAAACCATCAATGCTGGCTTTAGATTTAGCGATGACATCCTTAACCATTTTCCGCTTGTCCCGCCTACCCAGGCCTCCAACGTTCCAGAAGAGAAAATCCATTAAAGAGAGTCTAACTGTAGCGCCCCGATTTCCATACACTGGGAAACCGTGATACGAGCCAGGACCTTTTCTTCAATTAGTCACAATACACAGAAAACAGGAGAATTTAAAACTTTTTATTTGACATTAATGTATTACAAGTCTGAATATTATACAACTGCAATACATTACAATAGAGTTATAATATTACCTTTACATTTCCAAGTATTACAACCTTCTGTTAGGGTTATATACTGAAAGCATCACTTTTGTATTAACTTTATTTCCTTATTTTTTTTTTTGGATGAGAATCATATGGGCATATGTTTGCATATTGTGTTTATTATAATGTTAATGCAAGTATCTGATATTCTATAAGGTTGATAATATGGTGTGAGGTGATACACAGAAGATCATATTATCAGTTCCCTATGGAATATATAAATAGTTCACAACCTAGACGGACTTGGATAATCCATTGGAAAGGTTGTAGTGTAATCTGGTATTAGTCTATCTTGACTATAGGTTTACACTAGTACACTTTGTGTGTATTGAACAGGACCACTTGAGGTTGTTCTCTTTGTACTGATTATAAAAGAGAACAAACACCTCTGTTATATTGGATGCTTATGCTCTTAATCCGGATATAATAACAGACATGTATATGCAGTGTGCATTACTTTGACTCATAAAAGAGTGAGATTCATTATGGATCAACAACCTCTATGAATTGGGTAATAGCATTGTATGTATGATGGGCTGTTGATTCTAAAAGGAATCCATGTCCCGATACGTCGGGTTGATGATGTCCCCTTAAGGAGCTCATAAGGATTGTCATGTAAACCCTGCAGGTGGATTACATCCGACATGACAAATAAAGTTGAGTGGTACTACTTAAGGATAAAAGATGTTGATCAATATAGTTGTCAGTAACTTAATTTGATCGACGGACATTCGATATCCTAACATGGGGAGCTCAACGAGCATATAATAAAAGGAGCCCATAAATATAATTTGGGATTAGGAAGGTAGTGCAACAATAGCTCCTTAGTGGACCGAGCTATTGTTAATGGGCCTGGGTTGTGTGTTCGGGCTGAACACGGGATACCCAGATTCGTTAGGAGACCTAACCCTAATTTCATGGTCCCTGCCGTAGCCTTATATATATCCTCTATTTCTCTGGCCGTCATTGATAATCTGAAATATAAGATTTTTTCTCAAAACTCGTGATTCACGTAAGGAGAGAAAGAGAGGTCAGCCAAGGAGAAGAAAGGTTGGGAGATCGTCGCCCACACGACGTCCAACCCGAGGAAGGAATACGTGCAGAAGATCTTGGGGTTGCTGTCGTCTTCTTCTCATCGCAGGTATAATTCGTGAACCCTAGATTCCGCTATATAGGGTTAGATCACGTATTTAATCTGTTAAATTTTTAACAATCGATACGCACACCAATCCGTAGTCCTGGGAATCATCTCAGTTCCATCACCTTCAACATCTTACATCAGAGTACTTTCCAACTAATAGATGATCAACACACATTTTACAGCGGAACTAAATACGACATTGACTCCTTGCTTTCCTTGCCTTGAGTCCTCCTAAATCTCGCCCTTGTACTTCGGCGATCAGTACCTATGGAAGTGGGGACTATGGAAGTGGGGACGTCAGTATTCACTGACGCTTAAAGGCTGATATCAAAGCAGCGAATCTCCCAAACAACATACAAAATATGGCAATGGTGTTGGTGTAGTTTAAGTGTTCGTGAGTGCTAGGACTAGCCTCTAATGCGATATTTAACTAGAACTAGGATGCTTCCTATTCTAATGTCAGCGAGTCTCCGAAGCAACATGCAGCCCATACTACATGCGACCCCATCTCAAGCCGTTTCTCCATATATATGGATTTGAACCCGCGTTATGAATTCTAATTGTACACAACCTGTTCCTGACACCTACACGTGACTGATGAGGTTGCAGACGTGGTCATGTCCCACTAATGCAGTCCGCCAGTGGTGTCTATGTTTGCCACTGCTACCCGGCTAACCGGACCTCACTCAAAAACAGACGAACCCAATGTATCGGGCGTCATTCCAAAATCCAAATCATAGGGTTTCGCAAACGCAGGGTAGCACGAAGCCTACCCTGTGGCACCTTCTGGGGTCTCGCAAGCGCAGGGTAGCGCGAAGCCTACCCTGTGGCACCCTCAGCCACGGCACTTCCGGAATTAACAGCGCGAGATACGCAACCCGTGTCCTCAACTTGTGAGACGACACCGTACATATCCCTTTGACGGGAAGGTACAACCCACTATCACCACCTAAGGCCTGCCTCAAGAGACAAGTTGGTCGTAAGGCGCCCCCTACAACCAACTCCTCTCTTTTCGGCAAGGGTCTGAGCAAAATGATCTTTATAAGTCACTACCTTAATGATGTCACTGACTCGACAATCCTAGGGACGATAATATTATAAACATAACATGCTAGGCCTTAAATTAGGCTTCGCAAGACAACTCTATTAGGCTGCTCAACCTAGACTCACCAGAATCCTTCGGGATCTGGTTCCTGGCCTATCGATCCAAGACCTCGGCCGTGCGAATATACATGCATGCCGCTACCCTAAACTTGGATTCCGTCTATACTCCGGTCCTCGATCAACCTACCCTGGTTAAGATTCGACGGTACACAAGGAGTGACTCCTCCACAGTTCCTTAGGGTAAGAAAACATATGTCTTGATGGTCGATAGCCCTTAGGGTGGCAATATCACCCTAGACGAGCATAACGAATAGTGTGCTAGCTAACAAGCTATATATGAGTAACAACCACATACGAGTTAATAAGCTACGTATGAAACAATAGCTACCTACGAGCCAGGCGGGCCTCGTAGGAGATAACCACGTACATACCAGCCAAATAAGCCGCGTATGAGACCAACAGCTACGCACGGGCCGGTCGAGCCGCGTACGAGACAACAACCTACATACGAGCCAATTAAACTACGTATGAGACCCACAGCTACATACGGGCCAGTCGAGCCACGTACGAGCACAACCATATGCAAACAACCATACAGGTAATCAATCCTAGAAGCAACCAAAAGTGCTTACTAGCAACTCGATCTTCTATTCATTAGAAGCAACAGAAGGATCTACTAATAGTCTATGATCGGTATTCTACCAATGAAAAACCAAAGGCGACATAACAACCCATATCAAACTAACTATTACTAGTGATCTTCCCAATCCTTATTACCCCTACGGATGAGAAATGTTCCCATGATAGGGTCTAACTCTAATTTGAACCTCACACACTAGAACTCACGGTTTCCTTTCAAAACGAACTAGAACAACATAGAACCTACGTTCGTTCAATATTCCACTAGGATGCTACAATATACTTCTTCAAGCATGTATGGGCTCCCTACTAACATTAACTACAACCAGGTAGTTGTCATTACAATTTTGACATGATTCCTTCCTTATTGCTTAACCTATAGCACTTTAAGCATGGCATACAATTGCAAGTATCTACCTACGACAATCTAATTATGGTACATAACATAACCATCACCACGATACTCCTAAGTACGAATATGATTAAGCATGTGCTTGTATCAAGCTTAAGCATGAAAATCACTATGATCTAGACATGAAGTCCACTATGGTCAAGCATAGGTTATAACTTGAGCGTGAATGCTTACTACTTATCATGATTAATCACCACAACCCAAGTATGGATATATAACTAGTATGAACATACAACATTCTAAGACATGGTAGGTATTCTAACATTAATCCTACAACATTCTAAACATGTATTTAAACTTTAGCATGGTATGCCTCATTCCTAGACATGGTATGCTACTTTAACATTAACATATGGCATGGTGTACATTTTAGTAACATTCTAGTCATGTATACTAGTTAAGTATCAACCTACAACATAGCATGAGTTTCTACAACAATTCTAGCATGGATATAACATAACATAAAATACACTACAACTAACCATGGATAGTTCCCTTAATTTAAGCATGAGTATCTACTATATTTTAAGTATGAATATCATTAGCATGGATACCATTAACTTAACATAAACCATCATTAGCATGGTCATCTACTAACTTAACATAACAATAATTACCATGACATCTCCTAACTTAGCATGAATAATGATTGAGCATGATCACCTACTAACATAACATGAACATATACTTATCTAAACATAGATATCATGTAAGCATGAATATTTATTTGATCTAGCATGGTGTATAACTTTCCTATAAGCATGTAAGCATGGATAAATTAATCTAGCATAACATACTGTAACACCCCGAATCCCAAATCACTGAATTCGAGATGTTCTACAGGATCTTTTCACTTTCTTTAGTACAATTTTACAAGAAAATTCAAACTTTTCTTTTTACATCAGAGTTTACATCATATTACATTTACATTTGCACAGCGGAAGTAAAAATGTACAACATTTAAGTAAATATACAACAACATGGTAAAATCTTTATGCATCCATTCCTCTTTAACATGCAATTTCCTGCATACAAACTGTGGGTACGTCAGTTTATTCAACCGACGATAATTATACATGGCTATCCTCTCTATGCCAGAAACAGTATAACGAATCTCATTTCTTAACAAATCACAAACTTGTTAACATAACAATTAAAGTAAAGGGGAAAATCTTAATGATGTCGTGTCGTGATCGTGCACTTAATTCTTAATGCAATTTCTTAGTTTACATGACACTAATGCGTATTTGTTCGGATTATATGCATCCCATACTACATAGGTCCGAGGGCAAGCCTCTTAACTGTTCTTCATTTTTGTAGGGTTCGATCCCTCGCCATGACTTACTCTACTTCTGTAATTACAGTGAGTATCCTAGATGATCTATGATTACAAGCACGTGTCCTGGACCCTGGAGGGGAACCCCACGCCATGTCTTGACTCATCAAGCATGCATTCTGCGGCAATTCAGCCTCCTCCCTGAACACGATCCTCTTGCAGTCACCAAAACATCCCACAAGCGTGGCTAAAGTCTGATCATTCTGAGTTGTGCCCGCGCCATGTCTTGACTCATCAAGCATGCATTCTGCGGCCCACACACCCGCACCGTAAACTCTAGTTCTCATACTTATGTTTTCTCTCACTTTCATCACATCTCCACTATGTATTAAATATTAGAATCATGAATACAAATCAAAGCTCTAGAGTTAGCCTCTCCACCAAACCGGACTTATTCATTTCATTTACACATGACCAACCTTGGTCTCTTCTCTATTTCATTTCATTTCCATTGCCGGGGGAGACTTAGCTGCTAGTGGTTTCAATTTACAATTCACAACTTCCAATTGAGCACTTTCAGCTCATAATTCAATTTAGAGTCTCACAGACTTTCTTATCATGATCTTAGCCTTTTCATGTTCATTAAATTCTCGATTCACATCTATGATTCATTTCACATAAATCCATACAGCCATAAAAAGAGTTCATCGACTTCAATCATAAAGTTCACAACTTTCAACAGTAATCAAAAATGAAATCTCTTACATATCAAAATCCACTCTGTACAGTCGACTTGGAAGGATACCAGCCGACTCGTACAGTCAATACAAGTTCATCATGAACGCTCGGGAGAGTCGACTGCTGCACCCGGCCAGTCGGCTGTCCCGCACTTTTCATGTTCAAATGTTATCCACGTGACAGTCGACTGTTCACCCATCAGTCGTCTGTCCTGGCTTTTTAACAGTACATTATCAGGTTCAGCTCAGTCGACTTGCTACGTGCATTCAGTCGACTGGACAGATTCATATTTCAAATTAAGGGATTATCTTTCTTACAGTTCTTACATACACTTGCAGCATGGTGTTAAATCACAATATACATATATTCATGTTTCAAAACACAAAACTGTTCAGTAACATCGCAACATGGAACTTTCAAGTTACTAATATTATCCTTCTTCGAGGGAAGTACTAGTCACACATTACACTTATTCATAACTTTCATGCAAGGATGAAATGTTAATCTCAATTCATTATACTAGGTCAACATAATGGAATATCTCATTTCAAGGAATTTCAGAATAATCATAATTAAATGAATGCACCAGTCGGCTGTTCACATCATCAGTCGACTGCACAGGCCGTTCTTAGTTTTATTAATCATCGCTAGCTCTTTTCATCTGTTCATCTTCCCTCCATCATATGTAACATGGTGAAATATGAACTTAGCAATCGTACTATTACGTCTGTTTTGCATACATGTTTATTATCACATCATGAAAATAATTGTCTCGTACCAGTCGACTTGTTCATGTGACAGTCGACTGTACCGACCCTTTTGTTCTTATTTACAAGTCGTTATTACACTTTTTGTCCTTCATGATCATCAACATGCTCAGGCAATTTCTACTACGTTAAATTTACTTTTCATAAACATGGTAACAATTATATTAATCATGGTATAAATTCTACATTAGAAGTCCTGAGAAACACCCACCTTATTTGACGAGATAATCGAAATCCAGCAAAGCTCCTTAATGTAGTGGACGCCTTCTTGCTCCTTGCTTCTCACCGAAACTCCAGAGATGCTACTCGGCCTCCACAGAAAAAGTACACACAACTCTCTCACAATATTTCTCTTACAATAATGATTTTAGTGTAAAAGAGATAATGGAAGAGAGGGGGTATTTATACTAGAAAACAAGTGGAATGGAGGGCTAGGATTTAGTAGATGGTTATAGGATCAAGGGTTAGGATGCACTAGGGGGTTGAAATAACTACCCACACTCCACAAAACTACCCATGACTTGATCCCCACTTCTAACTCCAACCGGCCACCAAGAGTGCTCAATGCACGTGTACATGGAGTGCACGTGCAAGAACAAGCCACATTAATAAAACTTGTACACTCATAACAAGTCTTATAAAAAGCGGGTGTTACACAAAACAAGTTGCAAAAATAAACGGATTAAACCATGGGCTTAAATTAATTTGGGCCAAAATAAGTATTTTAATAGAAAATAAGCAAACTAACAATGGGCTTTAGGAAAATGCTTTATAGAAAACATTACTCTTTATTCATCATGTTGAGAAATAATAATCAACATGCTACACATGCATACCATATGTAAAAATAAATAATCTTTCATATATTCGAAAAATCAGGGTATTACATCACTCCCTCCTTAGAATAGTTCCGTCCCCGGAACTACAATCAAGAGCGAGAAAAACAGAAAATACAACACAACAACAAAACAAAAGATACAAAGATACAAAGATATAATCAAGCAAAAAGCTCAGGATAGTCCTTCAACATCCTCTCTTCAGATTCCCAAGTAGCCTCTTCAACCAAGTGGTTTCTCCAGACTACCTTGAACATCGGTATCGTCTTATTTTTCAAGACTTTCTCCCTACGGTCAACAATCTCGACAGGAGACTCGATGTAATTCAGATCCAACTGCAAACCTTCCGGCACTTCAGGCAAATGATGACTCGGGTCTGGAATATAATCTCTCAGCATAGACACATGGAAGACATTGTGCACCTGAGATAACTCTTCCGGTAATTCAAACCGGTAAGCAGTTTTCCCGATCCTTTTCAATATCTTATACGGGTCTATAAACCTCGGGGCTAACTTCCCGCCTTTACCAAAACGAACCACACCTTTACTGAGTGATACCTTCAGAAAGACGAAGTCACCAACCTCAAACTCAAGGTCCCTTCTCCGGTTGTCTGCATAGCGTTTCTGCCTGCTCTGAGCTTCCACCAATCTTTTCCTGATCAGATCAATCTTCTTAGAAGTTTGCTGTACAAGCTCAGGACCAAACAACTGCCGCTCCCCAACTTCATACCAACAAACAGGAGTCCTGCACTTCCTGCCATACAAAGCTTCGTACGGCGCCATCCCGATGCTAGCCTGAAAACTGTTGTTGTAGGCGAACTCTACCAAAGGTAAATGCCTTTCCCAACTGCCTCCAAAGTCTAGTATACAACACCAAAGCATGTCCTCAAGAATACGGTTGACTCTCTCGGTTTGCCCATCGGTTTGCGGATGAAAAGCAGTGCTGAAATCTGTCTTGGTACCCAAAGCTGTCTTAAGACTCCTCCAGAAATGCGAAGTAAACCGCGCATCTCGATCAGACACAAAAGTTGAAGGAACACCATGAAGCCTGACAATCTCGCCAACATACATCTCAGCTAACTTGTCCATCGAAGGAGTGAGTTTCATCGCCAAAAAGTGAGCGGATTTGGTTAGTCGATCGACTATAACCCAAATCGCATCATTGCCTTTAGGACTCTTAGGCAATCCCGTGATGAAATCCATACTGATGTTGTCCCACTTCCATTCCGGAATAGGTAACGGCTGTAATAGACCTCCGGGTCTCTGATTTTTGGCTTTGACTTGCTAACAAACCTCACACTTCGCAACAAATTCAGCCACATCCCGCTTCAAACCTGACCACCAGAAATGCTGTTTGATGTCCTTGTAGATCTTAGTACTCCCAGGATGTACAGACAGAAGAGTAGCATGGGCCTCCTGAAGAATACTCTCTTTCAGGTCTGCCTGATTTGGAACACATAGTCTATCTCCGAACCACAACACTCCATCCCTGATTTGAAATCCGGGCAACCTGCCAGCACTAACCTGCTCCTTCATCTCCAAAGTATCAGCATCAACCTCCTGACTTGCAATGAACCTTGTATTCAGAGTAGGCTGGAGCCTCAACTGAGCCAAAGATGCTCCCAATCCTTGCAAGACAACTTCAATACCTGCTCGGTCCAACTCCTCAACCAGATGCCTTTGAGTTATAATCAAACTGGCCAAACTGCTCTTGCGACTAAGTGCATCAACAACAACATTAGCCTTTCCAGGATGATACTTGATCTCAGGTCGCATATCCTCGAGCACTTCCAACCATCTCCACTGCCTCAAATTCAGATCCCTCTGCTGATATATATACTTCAAGCTCTTGTGGTCCGTGTACATGTTCAACTTCTCACCGTACACGTAGTGCCTCCATTGCTTCAGGGCAAAGATAATCGCAGCCAACTCCAGATCATGAGTCGGGTAGTTCTTCTCATATGGTCGTAGTTGCCTAGACCCATAAGCGATTACTCTTCGCTCTTGCATTAAGACACAACCAAGCCCACGATGTGAAGCATCACTATAAACATCATACTCAACACATGCTCTAGGCAAAGCCAAAATAGGTGCAGTGGTCAGTCTATCTTTCAACTCCTGAAAGCTTGCCTCACATTGCTCAGTCCACTTGAAGCTCACATTCTTCTTGGTCAGTCCAGTAAGCGGTACAGCTGTCTGAGCATAACCTTGAATGAATCCCCTGTAGTATCCAGTCATCCCAAGAAAACTTCTGACTTCTTTCACTGTAGTAGGCCTAGCCCAATCTCTCACTGCCTCTATCTTCTGAGGGTCAGTTGCCACTCCCTCCTTAGAAAGGATGTGACCTAGGAATGCCACTTCAGATTTCCAGAAATCACACTTGAATAACTTGGCATACAACCTCTGCTCTTCCAGCTTCTGCAAAACTGCTGCCAGATGCTCAGTGTGCTCCGCCTCTGACTTGGAGTACACGAGAATATCATCGATAAACACCATGACGAAAGAATCAATGAACGACCTCAGAACTCTGTTCATCAAATCCATGAAGATTGCGGGTGCATTCGTCACTCCAAATGGCATAACTAAGAATTCGTAATGCCCATGCCGAGTTCTAAATGCAGTTTTGTGCACATCTTCAGCTTTTACCCGAACTTGGTGATATCCTGATCGAAGATCTATTTTGGAGAATACAGCTGCTCCTTGTAGACGATCGAACAAATCATCAATTCGAGGAATCGGATACTTATTCTGAACAGTGACCTTATTCAGCTCTCGGTAATCGATACACATTCTCATCGATCCATCCTTCTTCTTTACCAAAAGCACTGGTGCTCCCCAAGGTGATGCACTAGGTTGAATAAAGCCTTTCTCCAACAGTTCCTCAATCTGTCGTTTCACCTCATCCTGTTCCACTGGAGCCATCCTATACGGTGCCTTAGAAATGGGTGCACTTTCCGGTTGAACAGTGATGCTGAACTCTACATCACGATGCGGGGGTAACCCAGGGAAATCATCCAAGAACACTGTCGGATAGTCCCGAACCATAGGAATCCCTTGCAATTCCACAGGAGTCTCTTCCTTGCGGATAGTTGCCACCAGCTTAGAACATTTCTGCTTCCCTTGGAAAGTGACTTCAGGTCCTCCTGGAGCCTTCACTGTTACCGTCTTGGTCTTGCATTCGATGCTTGCACTGTACACCGACATCCAATCAATGCCAATGATAACATCGACTCCCAAGATAGTCAGCTCGATCAGATCAATGCCAAAGATTCGATCTCCAATCACGATTTCGCAATCAGCGTAATACCGATCAGTGGTCAAAGTTTCCCCTGATGGAGTAGCTACTGCTAAGATCTTGCCTGGAAAAATCTTCGGTTCCACTCCCAACACTTTAGCAAACTTAGGAGACACAAAAGTATGAGAGGATCCAGTATCGAACAATACAACAGCTTTCATTCCATTAAGATAGAGTTCGCCTGTTACATAATACACACTATTATATAACAATTTCACAATATAAACGGGAAGAAGAAATGACAAAACCACTAAACATCAGCCCTCGTACCAGAGATGACCTGATCTGCCTCATCAGCATCAGCTTCCGTCAAAGCAAATACTCGCCCTGGTTGGTACGGCCTCTTCCCAGTCTGTTGTATTTGCACATTGTGATTGCCAGCCCATGGTTTGAGACATCGAGATTGGTAATGTCCCATTTCACCACAGTTGTAGCAAGTGACTGCAGAAGGTCTCACCACATTGTTCCCAGGTCCTCCAGCTACACCGATAGCGTTCGCCCCTGTCGGTTTGAACCTCTGTGCAGATGGTTGCCTCTTGAAACTCCCAGAATGTGCAGGCCTCTTCCCGAACTGCCAGTTGTTCCTCTGGTGCTGAGCAACATGGAACTGCTCCATATCCGCCTCCGTCGCTGCTGCCCTCTTCACCAGCTTGTTAAATCGCCTGATACCAAGAGGTATCATCCGGGATCTCAAGCTCGGCCTCAAACCATGCTCGAACTTGCGAGCCTTCTTCGCCTCATCCATCACCAGTTCTGGAGCATACCTAGGGAGCTGAGTAAACTTAGTCTCATACTCCCTCATTGACATGCTGCCTTGCTGAAGTGACAGAAACTTCATGGCCTTCTTCTCCTGAACATCGGAGGGGAAATAGTGGCTGCGGAATTCTTCCAGAAATTCCTCCCAGCCAAGCAACATGCCTCCCATGGTCCTCTTCATCGACTGCCACCAAACAGCCGCATCCTTCTCGAATTGCAAAGTCGCCAACTTGACCTTGCTGCCCTCCGGTGTCTCCAACACCTCAAAGATTGTGTCCACTTGCCGAATCCAGTTGTTAGCCGCATCTGGGTCTGACTTTCCCTCGAATACAGGTGGTTTCATTCTCTTGAACGATTCCACCAGCTTAATCGCTTCGGGCACTGGATTCACCAGTCCCCTTCCTTGGTTCATGGCCACTGCATTCAACGTCTGGTAGACCCTTGCAATCTCGGTCTCCAGGTCCAAACCTTCCCCATTCCTAGCTCCTCTTCTCGACATATTCTGATGCAAAAGATCCATTAAATTCGAAGTATAAGACAAAAATTTTAAGTCAACTTGCATTTCATTGAATTCCAAAGTTTATACATTCGAATTAAAAACATTTCTTAACATCAGAATAGAAGATAGTAGAAACTAAGACAATCTAATCCCTATGGGTCCTTTTCGCTGCTCGAAGTTCATCCCGTAGTTCATCAACTTCATCCTTCAGCACGTCTATCAGGTTCTTTCTCTTCTCAAGTTCCCAAACTCGATGACTGAGAACAGAGAAGTCGTCCTTCCGCTTCGCCAGTTGAGCTTCCAATACTCCAACTCTCTCTCTCAGGATTTCCACCTGCCTCTGAAGAGAAGCCACAGTGCTACTCAGAGCTGGTCCCTCTTCTTCATCGGAAGAAGAATCGTCAGACGAGTCTGGAGGTGGGGTAATCTCTCGAGATTCAGGCCACTCCTCCTCATCAGAATCTGCTTGCCCAGGGTCATACTCGTCCTCAGAATCAGCCTGTCCAGGATGGTACTCTTCCTCAATGATATGCCAGTCGTCGCCTCCAGCAGGCTCGAAGTGATCAGACATCTTAGAATAGAGAGGAAGAAGCATAAGTCATAGAGTAACACAAATGTAAGTCACTTACATTTAAATCTACAAACTCAAAACACACCCTCTAATGTCCACTTCTAGGGTGTCGTTTCTTATAAATTTGTACAAGTGGGAAAGCGCAGAAAGCGTGGCTCTGATACCACTCTGAAACGCCCCGAATCCGAAATCACTGAATTCGAGATGTTCTACAGGATCTTTTCACTTTCTTTAGTACAATTTTACAAGGAAATTCAAACTTTTCTTTTTACATCAGAGTTTACATCATATTACATTTACATTTGCACAGCGGAAGTAAAAATGTACAACATTTAAGTAAATATACAACAACATGGTAAAATCTTTATGCATCCATTCCTCTTTAACATGCAATTTCCTGCATACAAACTGTGGGTACGTCAGTTTATTCAACCGACGATAATTATACATGGCTATCCTCTCTATGCCAGAAACAGTATAACGAATCTCATTTCTTAACAAATCACAAACTTGTTAACATAACAATTAAAGTAAAGGGGAAAATCTTAATGATGTCGTGTCGTGATCGTGCACTTAATTCTTAATGCAATTTCTTAATTTACATGACACTAATGCGTATTTGTTCGGATTATATGCATCCCATACTACATAGGTCCGAGGGCAAGCCTCTTAACTGTTCTTCATTTTTGTAGGGTTCGATCCCTCGCCATGACTTACTCTACTTCAGTAATTACAGTGAGTATCCTAGATGATCTATGATTACAAGCACGTGTCCTGGACCCTGGAGGGGAACCCCACGCCATGTCTTGACTCATCAAGCATGCATTCTGCGGCAATTCAGCCTCCTCCCTGAACACGATCCTCTTGCAGTCACCAAAACATCCCACAAGCGTGGCTAAAGTCTGATCATTCTGAGTTGTGCCCGCGCCATGTCTTGACTCATCAAGCATGCATTCTGCGGCCCACACACCCGCACCGTAAACTCTAGTTCTCATACTTATGTTTTCTCTCACTTTCATCACATCTCCACTATGTATTAAATATTAGAATCATGAATACAAATCAAAGCTCTAGAGTTAGCCTCTCCACCAAACCGGACTTATTCATTTCATTTACACATGACCAACCTTGGTCTCTTCTCTATTTCATTTCATTTCCATTGCCGGGGGAGACTTAGCTGCTAGTGGTTTCAATTTACAATTCACAACTTCCAATTGAGCACTTTCAGCTCATAATTCAATTTAGAGTCTCACAGACTTTCTTATCATTATCTTAGCCTTTTCATGTTCATTAAATTTTCGATTCACATCTATGATTCATTTCACATAAATCCATACAGCCATAAAAAGAGTTCATCGACTTCAATCATAAAGTTCACAACTTTCAACAGTAATCAAAAATGAAATCTCTTACATATCAAAATCCACTCTGTACAGTCGACTTGGAAGGATACCAGTCGACTCGTACAGTCAATACAAGTTCATCATGAACGCTCGGGAGAGTCGACTGCTGCACCCGGCCAGTCGGCTGTCCCGCACTTTTCATGTTCAAATGTTATCCACGTGACAGTCGACTGTTCACCCATCAGTCGTCTGTCCTGGCTTTTTAACAGTACATTATCAGGTTCAGCTCAGTCGACTTGCTACGTGCATTCAGTCGACTGGACAGATTCATATTTCAAATTAAGGGATTATCTTTCTTACAGTTCTTACATACACTTGCAGCATGGTGTTAAATCACAATATACATATATTCATGTTTCAAAACACAAAACTGTTCAGTAACATCGCAACATGGAACTTTCAAGTTACTAATATTATCCTTCTTCGAGGGAAGTACTAGTCACACATTACACTTATTCATAACTTTCATGCAAGGATGAAATGTTAATCTCAATTCATTATACTAGGTCAACATAATGGAATATCTCATATCAAGGAATTTCAGAATAATCATAATTAAATCAATGCACCAGTCGGCTGTTCACATCATCAGTCGACTGCACAGGCCGTTCTTAGTTTTATTAATCATCGCTAGCTCTTTTCATTCGTTCACCTTCCCTCCATCATATGTAACATGGGGAAATATGAACTTAGCAATCGTACTATTACGTCTGTTTTGCATACATGTTTATTATCACATCATGAAAATAATTGTCTCGTACCAGTCGACTTGTTCATGTGACAGTCGACTGTACCGACTCTTTTGTTCTTATTTACAAGTCGTTATTACACTTTTTGTCCTTCATGATCATCAACATGCTCAGAAAATTTCTACTACGTTAAATTTACTTTTCATAAACATGGTAACAATTATATTAATCATGGTATAAATTCTACATTAGAAGTCCTGAGAAACACCCACCTTATTTGACAAGATAATCGAAATCCAGCAAAGCTCCTTAATGTAGTGGACGCCTTCTTGCTCCTTGCTTCTCACCGAAACTCCAGAGATGCTACCCAGCCTCCACAGAAAAAGTATACACAACTCTCTCACAATATTTCTCTTACAATAATGATTTTAGTGTAAAAGAGATAATGGAAGAGAGGGGGTATTTATACTAGAAAACAAGTGGAATGGAGGGCTAGGATTTAGTAGATGGTTATAGGATCAAGGGTTAGGATGCACTAGGGGGTTGAAATAACTACCCACACTCTACAAAACTACCCATGACTTGATCCCCACTTCTAACTCCAACCGGCCACCAAGAGTGCTCAATGCACGTGTACATGGAGTGCACGTGCAAGAACAAGCCACATTAATAAAACTTGTACACTCATAACAAGTCTTATAAACAGAAGGTGTTACACAAAACAAGTTGCAAAAATAAACGGATTAAACCATGGGCTTAAATTAATTTGGGCCAAAATAAGTATTTTAAAAGAAAATAAGCAAACTAACATTGGGCTTTAGGAAAATGCTTTATAGAAAACAATACTCTTTATTCATCATGTTGAGAAATAATAATCAACATGCTACACATGCATACCATATGTAAAAATAAATAATCTTTCATATATTCGAAAAATCAGGGTATTACACATACCACTTTCCTACAACTATCTAAGCATAGATCAATTAATCTAGCATGGTATACAACCTTCCTACTAGCATGAATCTTATTAAGCATGAACAACTACTAGCATGAATATCTTACTAAGCATGGATAACTACTAGTATGAACATACAACATTCCTCGCATGGTAGATTAATTAAGCATCAATCCTACGACAATATGAGCATGGTATTTACTTAGTAATTAACCTACAACATTCCTAGCATGGTAGATTAATTAAGCATCAATCCTACAACAATATGAGCATGGTATTTACTTAGTAATTAACCTACAACATTCCTAGCATGGTAGATTAATTAAACATCAATCCTACAACAATATGAGCATGGTATTTACTTAGTAATTAACCTACAACATTCCTAGCATGGTAGATTAATTAAGCATCAATCCTACAACAATATGAGCATGGTATTTACTTAGTAATTAACCTACAACATTCCTAGCATAGTAGATTAATTAAACATCAATCCTACAACAATATGAGCATGGTATTTACTTAGTAATTAACCTACAACATTCCTAGCATGGTAGATTAATTAAGCATCAATCCTATAACAATATGAGCATGGTATTTACTTAGTAATTAACCTACAACATTCCTAGCATGGTAGATTAATTAAACATCAATCCTACAACAATATGAGCATGGTAGATTAATTAAACATCAATCCTACAACAATATGAGCATGGTATTTACTTAGTAATTAACCTACAACATTCCTAGCATGGTAGATTAATTAAGCATCAATCCTACAACAATATGAGCATGGTATTTACTTAGTAATTAACCTACAACATTCCTAGCATGGTAGATTAATTAGCATCAATCCTATAACAATATGAGCATGGTATTTACTTAGTAATTAACCTACAACATTCCTAGCATGGTAGATTAATTAAGCATCAATCCTACAACAATATATCACTCCTAAACATGATGGATAATTTTAGCATGAATCCTACAACATGTATATCATTTCTAAACATGAATGTCTACTAGCCAAGCATGAACAACGATCTAACATGGTGCGTGATTTTTCCTACAACTATCTAGGCATGATTCTTACTTCAATATAAGCATAAACATCCATTTAATGTTCATATGCATCCACTACAATTTAATTAAACACATCATCCTCTACAACATAACATCTACTACCAAAACTTCTACCAAAAATCTTTATCTAGTCATAACAAGCATCTACTACCACTTCCATAAAACATAAACCTTTTCTACAAACTTGTGTAGACATCTACTACAACCATTTTATTTGGAACATACACATCTACTACTACTACTTTATTTAACCATAAGTGTCTACCAAAATTTACATAACATCTATAACTACTTCATTTTAATATCTACTACTAGTACTTTATTTAACCATAATACCACTACTTTACTACTTTATTTAAGAATAATACTACTACTTTATTTCAACATACTACTACTACTTTACTTAAACATACTACTACTATTTTATTTAATCATGAAGCATCTACTACTTAGATATCTACTAAATCTTTATTAGCATTTATTTCTTATTATTACTAGTGATCATAAAAAGAGATCTTTTTATTCATTCTACAACTAGTGATTTAAATAGTTTCTTTTCCATTAATAGAATTAACCTCCACAAGGGTTTCTTTCTTTCTTAAGACTAAAAAGAGAACAAACAACAACAAAATAAAGTAAGAGCCTTCTATTTTAGTTCAATCAACATATGCTTATCTTTTTAGTCCAAGTTTAATACATGTCCTACAACCAAAAATGGTTGTATAAAAGGTTCATATGCTTTGTGCATGAGTTCACATCAAGTCCTACAACCCCAAACGGTTGTATGTACAAGTCCATATGCCTTATGTCATTTTAATCTAATTAACAAACACAAAACAACTTACTACTACTATAAAGATTCAATCTTTAGGTGTATTTAGCACTACCATTTGTTTCTTTTCTTTTCATGTGGTTATTACCTTTAACATTTATAAACATACAAATAAGGATCACATACAACAATACTATCACCACAACCCATTCCAAAAAGAACCAAAGAAAACAAAACAAGGAAGGTAAGGAGAAGAAGAAACATCAAACAACAATTCAAACAAACAAACAACAAAAGAGAAACCCCCACCTTGTTCTACTTGTAGGAAGGACTAGCTAGCTAAAACTTCTCCTTCCCCTAGCTCCTAGAACTTTTATGGAACCTACAAGAAAACTCTCTTGTTAGTCTCTTCTCTTTCTTTTCCTTTCCTTTCTTTCTTTTTGTTTTCTAAAAATGAGACAAGGTGGAGAAGGAGGGGGTATTTATAGGAGGAGAGAGGAGGGGGAGAGTGTAAATGTGCACTCACATTTTGCACAAAAAACCCCAAGAAGAGGCAAACCGGCCATGCCTAGGTGGAGGAGGGGTAAGGTGTAGGGTATGGCCCTAGGGTGAGTTGGAAGCATGGTAGAAAGGGATAAGGTTTCTAGAAGGGATTTTAATCTTCTCATGCATATAAATCCTAGTTTAGCCACCTAAATAAAACCCTAATCATCTAATTGGGTTGTCATGACAAGGATGAGTACATTGTCCAAGAGTACATACTACATATTTTGTATAATGTACTAAGTACCATACAATTGTATGTATATGTATATGTATGTGTATACCAAAATTCCTTATATAATCCTCATAAAATAGTTTAATTTGAAAATAATAATAAAATAAGTTTTTATTATCAATTCGGAGGATCGCGCTACCAATTGATGTATTTCGGATGTACACCGACCGATATATGCGCGTAGACAATGTTTGTGGACAAACCGGCGAAA
The DNA here is from genome assembly GCA_017893485.1 of Hemerocallis citrina. Taxonomy (NCBI): domain Eukaryota; kingdom Viridiplantae; phylum Streptophyta; class Magnoliopsida; order Asparagales; family Asphodelaceae; genus Hemerocallis; species Hemerocallis citrina. Next base: position 54,653,866 of record CM030363.1, read on the forward strand.
AATCACCAAAATAATTTGATTTTGGAATTAAAACAAAATAATAATAAAATAATAATAAAATAGTGATTTATACGAGGTAATATCCGGTCGGGATATTACACTAACGTGGGGCCTTGACTCGATTCGAAAACTGAACCCGATATAAGATTAACTCTATCACTCTTCCAACCCTTAATCTTATTAAGGAGAAAAGCGTTCCGATCAGTATCGCTCACCACTAAATCACAGGTTTTGGCTAGACAAAATATCTCAAAATCAGACATAAAATTAAAAATAGAAGCTAGGAAGGATCGCATACCTCCGTCGCTAGTCTTAGCAGATTTAGCGGCTATAGCAATCTAAAGGTAATCATCCAAGGACTTTTCTATAGCCCTCTTAGCAACTTTCTGAACTCTAAACCCTTTGTCTGAACGGCCAGAGATCGGGGTAGTCAATTGTGAGGTAGGGTAAGTGGAAGGAACAAAATCTGGGGAGATAACTCAGGGTCAACATCAATATCCTCTGAATCCAAAGACTCCTCTTCAGAGTAGACAAAATCATCTTCGAGGTTCAACCTAGCATCATGATCGTCTTCGTCACTATGGCTTCCAAACTCAATAATGGGAACTCCCGTAGCAGCACAAGAGATAAGAGTTGGGCTTGGATTGTTGGGCCTATGAAAAATGAGTGGACATAATATATTGGGCTCAACATCATTGGGCCCCTCAGTGGCCCCATCTACTTGATGCAGACGTTCTTCAGAGGCGCCTTCGTCGAAGCTGTGGTTATTCAAAGCGTCAACCTCTAGTGGGACACGTGGCGCTTCCTCATAGGCTGGCGAAGAGGTCGAGGCTCGCATTGGGGAAAGCAAAATCAGAGGCGCCTTCGTCGAAGCATTGTTGCTTTTGTTTAGGCGGTTTGATTCCTTTCCCAAATCACCATTTACCATCGCATGTTCCTCTCCCAAAAAGGCAGCCCCTTTCTCTTTTTGAACCACCTCAATGGTTCCTCCGTTCGTCTTCTTCCCCAAAATGACACTCCCTTGTTGTAGCTCCCGTCCCAAAGTTTCAACCATTTTCCCTTTTGGCAAACGAGTTTGTCTGTTTAAAATCTTGGAGATCTTACCACTTTCAGCAATGGTTTGATCTACTCCATCCAACTGAACCAAATGCAGCGCCTCTTCACCAGTTGCTAGGGGTTAACTTTCGTTTCTAGCTTTCTGTATGCTCAGATTTCCAAACAGAGGTACTAGGTCTACCCCAACTGCCATTTTTGGTTGGGGTTGCATATCCACTTTTTGTAGTCCATCTTGACTGTTGGAACTCTCGATCAAGCCTCGATCTTGGCCGTCCAACATTATTGGATTTTTGTGTGATGCTGAGCTCGCCGTCATACGGCCTTGGTGCTCCTCCATCCCCCTTGCAGCTCTGATGACTTCACGATGCACCCGTTCAATTTCATGGGCCCCATCTATGGTAGGTCCAACTCCAGTGAGACCACTTATTTATAGGAACGACCGTCTCTGAGTGAGGGGGATGGGGAAGACAGCATCTGGAGTTCTGCCTCCGACTCCGCTAGCTTATCAAGAACAAAGTGGGCGAGGTTTGAGTCCTCAAAAGAGAAAACTTTTGCAAAACGAGGCATAAGGGTGATATCTGGGCTTCGGATTAGGATTCTGGCGGATACAATCTCTGAGCGATGCATTGTCTTGTCTTCGATATCTTTGATTGTTCCGAACTCCGAAATGAATTCTTGCAGTGCTTCTTTTTTCCAGAAGTGGAGTGGGACATCATGAATCCAAACCTAATACAGTTCACCTTGCGGGAGTTCTGCTCCAAATTTGGGTGACCAAGGGAATAAGTCCACCTTAAAATGTCCAAAATCCACAGTACCCAATTCGCAGACCTCGAGCATCTTCTCCGGTGATGGGAAAGAAACCAGGAATTGAAGGTGGCACATCTTTTTTGCTACCCAGTCCCTATGCGCCCTCATTAGCCACTTCTGGTTTAGGGCATGGAGGAGGTGGCTTTCCAATGGGATTCCGGATCTAACTTTAGCTATAATACACCATTGACGGAGCCATTTCTCTTCGTGTTTAATAATGTCTAGGCTGTTTGCAAGCCGGATGAATGTTGGGTTGTCAGGTGACCTGCCTCTTCTAATTGGGCGATCATCATCGTTATTAGAGGTAATGATGTTCGTGCAAACGTACGACATATGCCCCCATTTCATACACTTAAGGCATCACACCTCTTTCGTAAAATCTTGTCGGAAATGCCCCAAGTCTCCGCAGTTGAAACATGGCACCGGTTTGCGTTTTCCTTTTCTTTGCTTCTTTCTGTTTTCTGTCTGGGGGGGGGGGAGTTAGTGTGTCTTTTCGAAGCTTTACTGATGACTTCCACCCATGGCTCAATCTCATCTCCATTCGGGGTAGGAGCCCTCTCCACTGTAGCCTTGTCTTGAGGATGCCCTTCTTGGGCCCTCTTGACAATGGACTTAAGTAGAGATTGAGCCTCCCACATCTGAGTTGGGGGAGACTGGGCCGGGTTGACAGAAGGTTGTTAGGGGTTTGTGTGGTGATTGGAGGTAAGGGGAATGGAGTTGGGCCTGAGTTGTAGGTCAGGGGTTTTGTGGAGCTTAGCCTCCCACTTCTGGGGGGGGGGGGGGGTGTTATGAGAAGTATGTTTGGATTTGTGGTTGTGGTTGGAGGCCTTGGTTGTGGTGGTGTTAGAAGGGGGGTGGGGGGAATGGCCTTCGCGCACGGGATGGTTAAGAAAGCGCGGGGGGGGGGGGGGGGGGGGGGGGGGGGGAGGGTTATGTGGAGGTGCTGTAGTGGGAGATGTTGTGGCTGGTGATGAGAGGAATGGTGGTTTGGGTGGAGGTGATGCCTTTGAGTGTGAGGTTTTAGGTGGTGTAGCCGCTGACGCTGGCCATGCTGAACACTCCTTTCTTCAATGAAGCGACGAAGGTCTAGGAGGTGGTCATTCTTACGCTCGAAAGAGGCAGTAGGAGAACCCCTTTTATGGGCCCGACCTCTTGGCAATGTTGAAGGGGGGCGATGATGACTATACTCTCGGCCAGACCATCGCTGATGCGCACTTAGGTGTACACGCACGGGTTAACGATGACGTCTGAGCCTCCAGTCCTCGTCGGGAGGGGTGGTCAGCAGACTGGGGTTTCGGGGTAGGGGGGTGTGATCAGCAATGGGATGTACAGCGGGAGGAGGTGGAGGAAGAGGAGGAGAAGGTGGGTTTGCAGAAGTAAGGGATGTAGGAGGAAGGCCCTCAATCACTGGTGTACAGAGCTGGTGGCGGACTCTCTCTGCAGGCCCACAGCCACTAAGCTCAAGCTCCGTCAGCTCCATTGTGCTTGTTTTGGGATCTGACTTGAATCCACACAATGTATTAGTAATGCGGAAAAAAGAGAAAGCAAATAAATTTAACATTTCAACGTGGGAGCTCATTGGATGGGATGACTAGTAATTCTTTTCAGATTTGCTATACAAGTTGTAAATTTGTAACTCAACACACAGTAAACTTTCACAGTAGATTGATTGGCTCAAAGCCGAGCATGGCAGTGGTTTTTCTTTTGGAATTAATTTTTGAAGTTTTCCGGGCCGGATTCCGGCAAGCTCCGGCCACCGGCGGCAACGGAAGATTGCGCTCCTCTCGTCGAGTACTATTCCGTAGTATACTCACTTGCCAAAAACGAATTCCGTATGAATGAGAAATGTTGATCCAAAGTTGGGTACTTGAAAGGTACCAACTTAACAAATGGATAGTCCCATATCGAAAATTGGAAAAAATTTATACTAGTATATATACTAGAAAACTGGACTAGAGGGCGTGGCCCGGGGGTTACCACTAACGTGTAGTGGAGAGAGGACTTAGCCAAAATGACAAACACACACGCGCGCACGCGCGCGCGCCCGGCCTGGCCCGGCTCCGGCCCCGGCCCCGGCCCCGGCCCCGGCCTCGGCTTCGGCTCGCCTCGGTTCGGTTCGGTTCGGTTCGGCTCGGCTCGGCTCGGCTCGGCTCGGCTCGGCTCGGCTTGGTTTGGTTTGGTTTGGTTTGGTTTGGTTTGGTCTGGCTTAAATTTTTTATTTTACTTTTTTGCCCAGACAGCCTCTTCCCCTACTGAACTGAAAAGGCTTTTCAGATTCAGTAACTGGGGCCATTACTCTGTAACAGCAGAGTAATTGCTCACCAGTTATGAATCTGAAGAGTCCCCATTACTCTGCTGTTACAGAGTAATGGCAGCTGCTGAACAGTCTCAGTCCCAGTTTCCTCTATAAAACTAGACAGAAGTCTTCTATACAGATATACAGATTTTGACATTTTCCTCTCTTCTTCCTCTGCTCTGAGTCATCTTCTTCCTCTGCTCTGAGTCAGTGTCATTCAACTGAGAGTACACACAGACAGCAGTTCGTTGTCTCTGAAGCAAGGGTGCTGCATTCTTCAGAGAAGGTACAGTTGTATCCTGGAAAGCAAATCGCCGGTAACCGTCACACTACGGGGCGAATTCTGCTTTAAGGACAGAGATTCTAAAATCTCGACTCTGTACAAGTTATTTACTTACTGTTTTTCTTCTTGTATTGGATTTCTTCACAATTTTGTTGGAGTTTCATATTATTTTACATTCAGGATCTAACAATCTTAAAGCAGAATTTTTCCTCACAGATTTTAACAATTTTTGTGAAGTTTGTTTACAGGTTCTGTTCGGAAACAATAGGACTAACAATCTCTGTTTCAACCAATTTCAGAGAAAAGAACAAAATCAAAAACATGGAGAACACACAAACTGAAGTTGTTACTGGGCTTCTCAGTACCCAAACTCCGGTGACCCAGAATGTGACTGCACAATCGGTTGCGGCACATTCGGTCGTTCTGTCCACGCACATAAGCGTGGGAGAAAAACCGGAGAAGTTCAATGGAACTGGGTTCAAAAAGTGGCAGGGGAAGATGCAGTTCTACCTGACCACATTGAAGCTGGACAGATTCCTCAATGAATCTGCCCCGATGCTGGCGCCAATGGAAGCACACTCCGTTGCCGCAGTTGATGCGTGGACTCAGGGCGACTACCTGTGCAGGAACTACATCCTGAATGGCCTGGTAGACTCTCTGTACAACGTCTACTGTGTCTTCAAAACGTCCAAACTCCTGTGGGGGTCCCTGGAGAAGAAGTACAAAACAGAAGACGCCGGGTCCAATAAATTTGTTGTCGGCAAATTTCTGGACTATAAGATGATTGATTCCAAAACAGTGGTGAGTCAAGTCTAAGAACTGCAGGTTATAATGCACGACATTGCTGCAGAGAATATGACGCTGTGCGAACCATTCCAGGTTGCAGCGTTCATTGAAAAACTTCCACCTGGGTGGAAAGATTTCAAGAACTATCTCAAACACAAACGAAAGGAGATGTCTCTTGAAGACCTAATTATCAGGTTGCGGATCGAAGAAGAGAATCGCAAGGCCGAGAGGTCCTATGGAAATCAGTCCATAGAAAAGGCCAATGTGGTGGAGCATGAACAGAAGGGCAAGAAGATGAAGTTTCTGCCACAGGCCTCAAACAAAAAACCTCTTGCAAAGAGGTTTGCTGGAAAATGCCACAAGTGTGGTAAGCTGGGGCACAAAATTTCTGAGTGCCGCAGTAAGGACAGTAATTATTCAAAAACAGGACATGTAAAAGGGAATGAAAAATCCCATGTACACATAGCTGAGAACTTGTCCACTGGTCTCTCTGACCTGGACCTCTGTGCTGTTGTTTCAGAGGTAAATCTTGTGGGGAGCAATACTCGTGAATGGTGGTACGATACTGGGGCCACCAAGCATATCTGCTCGGACAAGGAAATGTTCACCTCCTACCAGAAGTGCAACAAAGATGAACAGCTGTTCATGGGAAACTCTTCCACCTCCAAAATTGAAGGAACAGGGAAGATAGTGCTGAAAATGACTTCAGGCAAAGAGCTAACACTCACAAATGTGCTGCATGTCCCAGACATTAGAAAGAACTTGATATCAGGTTCTTTGCTAAGTAAGAATGGGTTCAAAGTTGTACTTGTTTCTGATAATTTTGTACTGTCCAAGAATGGGGTATATTTGGGTAAAGGATATGTAAAGGATGGACTGTTCAAGTTTAATGTAATGACAGTCATCCCTAAAACTATTGTTCCTGCTGTTCCCAAAGTTAATGAAATAACTCCTATTGCCTATGTTGTTGAGTCTTCTTCTGTTTGGCATGAAAGACTAAGCCATGTTAATGTAAATTCTATGCGTAGATTAGTTAACATGAATCTGCTACCAAAGTTTAAGGTAGATAACTCAGAAAAATGTGAAGTTTGCATGGAGGCCAAACTCACTAAAACTCCATCGCGTTCTCTAGAAAGAAACACAGAAACTCTAGGTCTAATTCACACGGATCTGTGTGACTTAAAATATGTGCAGACCAGAGGTGGCAAAAAGTACTTTGTGACTTTCATAGACGATTGCACAAAATTCTGTTATGTATATTTGTTACATAGCAAAAATGAGGCTTTGGATAAATTCAAAGAATATAAACTTGAGGTTGAAAATCAACTTGGCAAAACGATTAAAATCGTTAGAAGTGATAGAGGAGGAGAATATGATGCACCATTTAACATGTTCTGCTCAGAACATGGAATAGTTCATCAGACAACTGCTCCCTACTCACCCGAATCAAACGGTACTGCCGAGCGCAAAAACCGAACTCTAAAGGAGATGATGAATGCCTTGTTGTTGAATTCTGGTCTACCCCAAAATATGTGGGGGGAAGCGTTGTTGACTGCCAACTACATTCTCAACAAAATACCTCACAAGAAAACCGGCAAGACACCATATGAATTGTGGAAAGGTAACTTACCTTCGTATAAATACCTCAAAGTGTGGGGGTGTCTAGCAAAAGTGGCAGTACCTAACCCGAAACAGGTCACCATTGGACCTAAGACGATTGATTGCATATTCATAAGCTATGCACACAACAGTAGTGCATATCAGTTCTTGGTATACAAATCGGATATACCGGATATCCATGTAAATACAATAATAGAATCAAGAAATGCTTCATTCTTTGAAGACGTATTTCCGTGCAAGGATACTACGTACCCTAAACATACACGTAAACAAGGGACTGCAAGCACTTCAGTTGATGAACCAGAACAGGATACCGATGAGCCTAGACGAAGTAAACGGGCTAGAACATCAAAATCATTTGGTCCTGACTTTGTGACGGCCTTTCTGTTAGAGAATGAGCCCAGAACGTTCAAGGAAGACATGTCTATGCCTGATGCACCTATGTGGAAGGAAGCAATCAAAAGTGAAATAGACTCCATTATGCAAAATCATACATGGGAGTTAGTCGATTTGCCTTCTGGATGTAAAGCTCTAGGATGCAAATGGATCTTCAAACAAAAATTGAAACCAGATGGTTCAATAGAGAAGCATAAGGCTAGACTTGTGGTACAAGGATTTAGGCAAAAAGAGGGCCTAGATTTCTTCGATACATATTCCCCAGTTACAAGAATAACATCCATAAGAATGTTGATAGCTATTGCAGCTCTACGTAACCTGAAAATACATCAAATGGATGTTAAAACTGCATTTCTAAATGGAGACTTAGAAGAAGAAATATACATGAAACAACCTGAGGGTTACGTAGTTCCTGGACAGGAAAATAAAGTGTGCAGGCTTGTAAAATCACTGTACGGCCTGAAACAAGCTCCAAAGCAATGGCATGCAAAATTTGACAATGTTATGATGTCAAATGGTTTCAAAATAAATGAATGTGATAAATGTATCTACATCAAAGATACTCCAAACGGATACATTCTGGTCTGTCTATACGTAGATGACATGCTCATTATTGGAAGCAATAACGACATTATCAAACAAACTAATAGCATGCTTAGTGGCAAGTTTGACATGAAAGACTTGGGAGTTGCAGATGTCATACTAGGAATCAAAGTCTCCAGGACATCTGAGGGGATTACTTTATCTCATGCTCATTATGCTGAGAAAATACTTGAAAGATTCAAGAATTATTCCAATGGGACAGCAAAAAGTCCCGTCGATCCAAGTCTTCACCTGTTCAAAAATACAGGCAAAAGCATATCACAACTGGAATATGCACGTGTAATTGGTAGTCTGATGTATCTAACAAATTGTACAAGATCGGACTTAGCACATTCGGTAAACGTACTGAGCCGATACACAAGTAATCCAGGACGAAGTCACTGGAAAGGAATAACTAGAGTATTGAACTACTTGCGACATACTCAGAGTTATGCGCTGCATTACACCAGATATCCAGCAGTACTGGAAGGCTACAGTGATGTCAACTGGATATCGGACTCAAAGAACTCAAAATCCACAAGTGGATATGTTTTCACACTTGGTGGTGCAGCTGTGTCATGGAAATCCTCTAAACAAACGCTATTGGCCAGATCCACCATGGAATCTGAGTTTATTGCTTTAGACAAAGCGGCAGAGGAAGCAGAATGGCTTTGAAACTTCTTAGAGGATATTCCAATGTGGGAAAAACCAGTGCCTGCCTTATGTGTACACTGTGACAGCCAATCGGCTATAGCACGGGCACTGAGTTGCATGTATAATGGTAAGTCTCGTCATATCAGAAGGCGACACAAAACCATTAGACAACTGCTCTCAAATGGAGTAATCTCTATACAATATATAAAATCGGTCGACAACCTAGCGGATCCATTTACTAAAGGTCTGTCGCGAGAGCAGGTTGTCAGATCATCAAGAGGAATGGGCTTAAAGCCTATGACGAAAGAGGATACTTGATGGAAACCCTCCTTAGGAATTGGAGATCCCAAGATCTAGGTTCAAAGGGACAACAAAATCTTGTTGAATCAACGAAAGCACTGAGAGATTAACATCTCATACCCATTCTTAGGATGCTAGAACAAGTGCTGCCTACAAATAGTTAGGATAAACTTGGCTTTTAATGATTCCCATAGCTTTGAAATAAAAGTGGAGTATAGCAGGATACTCTTTATGGGCAATCACCTTGTGAGTGTGAAATGGGACCGTTTCTAGGAGAATAAAGAGAGGCTACATTCTCCAAGTTCACTCATGATTAACCAGGGATGTTCAAGGCCAAAATGAACACAACAAGAGAACTTAGTTCTGTGAGGAGATGAAACTGTGTGATAGTTATTGTCTAGGTTCACATGAACGCCCGGGTAGTTCAAGACATCATGATCACTACCTGGTCAAGTGAATCTGATAGCTAATTACTAAGGGTGGTTCAAAGTTGAAAAATTACTCCCATTCCTGATACAGTGATTTTCTGATTGTACTCTCAGAGTCTTTCTGTCATGTTTTTTTGTTTTTCTGTCGTGTCTGGATTACATGGTCTGGTAATTTCCATTCATGTGGGGGATTGTTGGAATTAATTTTTGTAGTTTTCCGGGCCGGATTCCGGCAAGCTCCGGCCACCGGCGGCACCGGAAAATGAGTGGATTGCGATCCTCTCGTCGAGTACTATTCCGTAGTATACTCACTTGCCAAAAACGAATTCCGTATGAATGAGAAATGTTGATCCAAAGTTGGGTACTTGAAAGGTACCAACTTAACAAATGGATAGTCTCATATCGGAAATTGGAAAAGATTTATACTAGTATATATACTAGAAAACTGGACTAGAGGGCGTGGCCCGGGGGTTACCATTAACGTGTAGTGGAGAGAGGACTTAGCCAAAATGACAAACACACACGCGCGCGCACACGCGCGCGCGCCAGGCCCGGCCCGGCCCCGGCCCCGGCCTCGGCCTCGGCTTCTGCTCGGTTCGGCTTGGTTTGGTCTGGTCTGGCTTAAATTTTTTATTTTACTTTTTTGCTCAGACAGCCTCTTCCCCTACTGAACTGAAAAGGCTTTTCAGATTCAGTAACTGGGGCCATTACTCTGTAACAGCAGAGTAATGGCTCACCAGTTATGAATCTGAAGAGTCCCCATTACTCTGCTGTTGGTAGCTGCTGAACAGTCTCAGTCCCAGTTTCCTCTATAAAACCAGACAGAAGTCTTCTATACAGATTTTGACATTTTCCTCTCTTCTTCCTCTGCTCTGAGTCATCTTCTTCCTCTGCTCTGAGTCAGTGTCTGCCAACTGAGAGTACACACAGACAGCAGTTCGTTGTCTCTGAAGCAAGGGTGCTGCATTCTTCAGAGAAGGTACAGTTGCATCCTGGGAAGCAAATCGCCGGTAACCGTCACACTACGGGGCGAATTCTGCTTTAAGGACAGAGATTCTAAAATCTCGACTCTGTACAAGTTATTTACTTACTGTTTTTCTTCTTGTATTGGATTTCTTCACAATTTTGTTGGAGTTTCATATTATTTTACATTCAGGATCTAACAATTTCTTCGTGAAATAATAATTAAGAAACTTATAAGAAAATAGGGCTGAAAATGTTACAGATTGCACGAAATTTAGAGATGCTTCTGCTGCTTTGCCCGTTAAAGAAGAAGTTACTGTATGTTTTTTTTTTTTTTTTTTTGGTGAGGGAAAAGGTGGAAAAGTTACTGTATGTTGCTCCAGTCATCAGTGCAGGTGATGAAAACATCCAATCAAACTAGGTTTAAAAAAAGGATAAAAATTAAAAATTAAAAATTAAAAAAGTATTTAAAAAAGGGATAGATAGAGATAAGAATCCTAAATTCCTTAATTAGGTATCTGCAGCACTATTATTTTGTTAATCAATTTTTTCCTTTCATTTTCGAATTTTAAGAATCCTAAATTCCTTAATTAGGTATCTGCAGCACTATTATTTTGTTAATCAATTTTTTCCTTTCATTTTCGAATTTATCTTGCTAATCAAATTTAAATATTCATTAAACAGATGAGGTGGGAAAGTTATAATTATGTTTAAGTAAATGCAATTTCACAAAAACAAATTTTTTAAAGTAAATGTTTACAAACATAGATATCTCTAATATCTAATATTATAATGGGAGAAAAAGAGTTGTCATTTGTAAATATGTCAACGCGTGTAACATACGTGCGTAACTAATATAAATGAGGTCTTTGGTTCTAGCCCAGACTACGGCTGAATTATTACTTTAAAAAATTATATTTATTAAGATGTGCATTACACGTGTAAATTACTAGTATTTATATATATTAATTTAAGCATATATCCTAAATTCATATAGATTTTAATGCATAGATATTGTATTTTATTTTATTTTAGGTTCAATGGGAATGGATTTTGAGAATTAGGCTATGTAAATATTAATATACTATATATTTCATAATATACAACATATCAATAAATTACCATTTTCTTTGATTATAAAGATAAAAATTTATGCTTAGCTATTTTTATTTAATTTTATTAACGGATAGAGTCAATAGATTCCAGCCAATAAATGATATACACAGGGGTGGACAACTATTATCCGAACCGACCAATCCGAACCAATCCAACCCGAACCGACTGGTTTTTAACCGAACCAATTGAGGGTCTGGGTTGACCCGGTTCTTGATCTTCAATAACCAACTGGACCGGTTCGGTGGTTGGATGGGGATTTCAAATAATCGATGAAACCGAACCGACCGTACCTCTATGCATAAGTCCATAAAAAAAATATAGTGCTCTTTTAATTTCTTGAATATACAAATAGTTATTTCTCATTTTCTTGGCGATACAAATAGTCTTCTTTGATTTCTTTAATACAAACCGAGCAGTTGTTCTATCTATGTTTTGATTCTTCATAATCTTGTGTGTTATGTTGTTGAGAAATGCTTGATTTACAGTGTGGCCCAGCTTAATAGGTACATAAAGTTGATGTAACATTTAGTAGTTACTTTAATCAAGTCAAGTAGAAATTGTTTTCTAAATTTTTATTTTATTGTACCTGAAATTCAATTAGCTATGGTTATTGATATTTCTTTTATGATAATAAACTAAGATTACAGAAGTATGCAAGTAAAAAGTAGTTATCTCATCCATTTAAATGTCATCATCTCAAACAATTAGTGCAAACTTCATTAACAACTTATGGTTTTATGAATCTTCATTTTAAATTCATTTCTGAATAACAAATAGCAGGTTGTTTCTTAAGTTTGATTGAAGTTGATCTTTTAAATTTTAACAAAATTATGAATGATGTTGAAGGTGTAAAGTATCATGCCAAACCGACCATCCAATCCAATCCAAATCGGGCTTAATCAGCTTGGATGGAAACCGATCCAATTAAGGTTCGGATTGGTTAGGATGAGAAAATTAAAAAACCGATATTCTTTGGATCGGTGCTGGATGGTCAATATTAGGTCGGATACGGACCGATGCCCACCCCTAGATATATATTCAAAAAAATGTACAGGAAGGAACAATATACAACCCAGTTTACAAGAGGATAAACTGAAAAAATACAATACGATATTAAACTCGTTACAGCCGAGGACCTCTGAAAAAGCAGCCGATCAACAATCAGCCTTAAGTAGAAAGAAACACAGCAACAGAGCATGTAGACAACTTAAGAACTTTCTGTGAAAAATAAGGACAACAACAACAACAGAGCCTCTTCAAGCAATAGAAAAACCAACAGAAGACCAGTACACAACAAACATAAAAAACATAACATAACCGGGCACCATGTAGACAGTAAAGAATAGCCGCAAAAAACAAAGGCAAAAGTCATCAAGCAAAACCAAAGCAATGCCATCACTCGCAGTCAGAACAGCAAGCCAAAAGGAAGAACCACCAACAATCACCAAGATACATATCAATAACAACACATATAATCCAGGGAGGGACAGCATAAAAGATGTACATCAAAGATAGGGAAGCTTCAAAATATAGAAACGATAGAAACAAATAAAACATAGAGAATCATAAACTAGAAAAGTTAAAGTAAACAAACAAGAAAGTAAATTAAAACAGATATAGCGATAGTAAGCACTCACAAAAGGAAACCCAACAATTGCCTGACCCGCAACAACGCAAGAAGTACAATGCTTCACTACAAGAAAACGAGTCTATACCAGCGTTTCTATCCCAGCGTTTGTACTAAATGCCGGGATAGACCCATGGTTAAATCTGCCCTTAAATAAGCAGAGTTTGTCCCGACGTTGTTGAAAAATGCCAGGATAAAGTGGTATATACCGGCGTTTTATTTCCAAACGTCGGCATAGACCCCTTAAAAACCCTAGATCCCCAATAATTTTCATTCCTCCCTCCCTCCCTCCCTCCCTCTCTCTCTCTCTCTCTCTCTCTCTCTCTCTCTCTCTCACACTCAAAACCTAAAATCGAAAATCAACTCTTGCCGTCCCCACCATCCCCGACCTCTCCCGTCGCCAACACCCCCGTATCTGCTGTCCTCGAAGCCATCGTCGTCTCCAGCCCCTGGCGCCCCCATTGCCATCGTCGCTCCCGTCGCCAAAACCCTAACTTTAACTTGTTGTCGCCGTCGTCGTCGTCGTCTTCTGCCTAAATCCCCCATCTCCTTTCCTCTTCTTTCCTATTCGTTTCCTGAGCCCCAATCAGGAGCCCGTCCTCTTCATTCCCTCCTCGATTTGTAAGCTCGAGCCTAAAGGTAATCTCTCATTCCAATTAGTATGTTGTATTTTCTTATTAAGTTCACTTAGCACTGGAATTTGATATTGGTGGTATATTTTGGATGCTAGATATCAAATTGTTATTAATATAGTTGGGGAGTTTTATTTAAGGTACAACTTTGTGCATAATTATTTAGAATTTTTCAATCCCAGGTACTTATTTAGATAACTAGTGCTCAATTCAAAACTAAGTTTGGACTTTAACCAAAATTGTAATTTTTAATGTTGATGTGGTTAATTCATATTTTAATTTGTGGTAGGATTATAGCTTTGCATCTATTGTTATTCAAATCTTTGTTTGTTGCAGAACACTTGTTTGTGGGAATGCCCAAGTGAGTGTTTTTTGTGAATGCTTATTAATAATCGCTCCAGTTTAAGGTTCTACATTATTCATTATGATATTATTTATCTGACCGATGAATTCTTGTACAGAAACAACTGAAGACTTTGGCAGAAGAAATTCAAGCAATAAGTAAAGGTCTTGAGAAGGTTGAATAAGAATTAACAGCTTCTGAAAATGATGGGCCTATATCAGAGACTTTTCGAAAGGTATACATTCATTAGCGACTAGCATATTGGTATGGCATAATTTCTATATAAAGTCAACTTCTTGGTTTGTAAGAATAACCCAATTATGTGCAATTATTACAGAATGCTTCACAATCGATTTGGATTATTTAAAACTAGATTTAGGACTGGATTGTTTTTAATGAGTTTCGCTACAAATTCCATTTTATGCATGTAATTGATTGACAATATTAAGCATGGATAGTGTTTCACCAATTCCACTAGAAGAGAGAACCAATTCCATGCGCATAGAGGGAATTGGTGAACATTATTGCGCGTGAAACATTTTAAAATGTTCCCTGGTTCCTATATGTTGCCTTCACTTGGATTTCTTGGGAAGTAATAAATTTTGAAAGCTTGTTTTGCACCCAAACATCCATATACTTCTGCCAAGATCAGGCTTTGGGTTGCATTCTTAACTTGTTTAGGAACTGGTGTAAGGCTTTTGTTATTAGATGTGGAGGCTGAACAAGTCAAATTCAAGCAGAATTATTGGATTATCATTTGAATTAATTGAATGAAAAAAAGCACACATGGTACCATGATTATTTGTATGATTTCTTTTGAGGGTACTGGGTTTTTTCCAAGTATTGAATGGGATTCAATTGGTTGTATTGAATGGGATTCAATTGATTGTATTGAATGAGATTGAGGAGTTATATGTTGTTTTATAACATAGATATGAATTTTATTTCAGGTAGGGTAAATTTTTATTTTAAAATGTTTTAAAATTCAAAAAAAATAAAATAAATAGAATACCTATCTATTCTGGTGTTTTTAGACAAAAACGCCGGGATATAGTGTTTTTTCAAAAAAAAATTAATAACCTATACCGACGTTTTTGGTCACGAACGTCGAGATAGATTGCCTTTTTCTTTTTCCTGGCAAAAGCTCTGTACCGACGTTTTTTCAAATAAACGCCGAGATAGATACAGACTATAGCGGTGTTTCTCAAAAACATCGAGATAGACCCTATATCTTTCCTGATGCTCACTATAGCTGTGTTGGCAGTGTTTTCAGAAATGCCCCTACAGTCTATCCTTGCATTTATATTTGCTGGGATAGCCAAAAAAACGCCGGGAAAGCCTGTGCAATTTGTAGTGCTTGTAGAAACCAAGCATAGCTACCTGCATAGCAAACAAAAGGACAAGCCAGGCAAACATGCTAAACAAGAATACAAGAGCATCACAAGAAACTCAAAGAGAAGCATTAGTAAAAATATAGAACAACACAAGGGAAACTCCGAAACAGAAGAAACTACGGAAACATAAGGAACTTAAATGAGCATGGATGAGGGAGATGATAAGAAAAATTCAAAAGACAAGTTAAAACAGTGAGATAAACGGTATCATATACCAAAACACAGCCCCTAACATCAAAAGGAGCCACCACCTACACACCAAAACAAGAAAGAAGAAGGTAAATCCATATATGTACTCTAACACTCACCGAGAATCAAGTTTTGATTCTGGAATAGAGCTTATAACACAGTAAATAGTGGAAATAAGGTGATGAATAGTTTCTCGCTAATGTGTGCTACCAAGCCCATGGTTATGCCAAGAGACATTAATCAGAATATCCATGTTCTACACCAGCTCTAAAAATTTCTAAATTTTGAATTGATTGAATGCAATCGGAATGAGAGGGATCCAGTATGAAACCCATTTGAGATGCAAGAGTCATCATCTGAAGATTAGAAAGAGAATCAAAATGAATATAATAAACTAACCCAAACGGTTGACTGGAATCGACGACATCGGGGATAGGAGAAATATTAAGGTTTTTATTTTGGGCAGCAAGAGAGGCCTTAGAGGAGGACAATAAGTTAGCATCTTTCTTAGCGCGAATAAGCGCACTAGAACAAATGTGTGACAACTTATTGTTCTTCTTGGAATACTTCCTTTTAGTAATCAAATTATAAGGAGATATAGAGTATGAGATACACGGAATTAGCGAGATAGATGGAAGGGAGCCGACCTGATCATTAGAAACCACCCTGGGGATGGATATCCCTGATTGAGGGAAAGGTAGGGAGAAAGGATTGATAAATGAATAAGAAATAGATGGTGCAGCCGTTGAAGGAAGAGCATTAGAAGAGGGTAGATGCTCATAAATGGGGATTAAGACTTGGTCATTGGCACATCCTAAGATGATCACCGAATTAGTTTGAACACCCAAATTAAGATTAAAGGATCGCCTAAAGAAATAGAAAGAATTAAAGGATTGTAACAAAGAAGTAGGATTAAAATAAAATGCTGAAGAAAAAATAGTAATATTCTTAATCATAGAATATAAGGAACAATGGTGTGGCTTGAAAAGGACAAATACCTTGCACTTAGATGCTGGATGAGGGATTGGAGTGATCTTTCTCTTCCTCAGAAAGCAAATTATCAGAATCCACCCGATCAACAATCTGCTGCTTGTTATTAGCATCAATTTTGGACAAGATGGGCTCCTTCGAAAGCTTGGGGGAAGTAGCAACAACAAGCTAGTATTTTTTGTTATAATTGGAGTTAGAGAATCTGTAGTCAGTCGTTGTAACTTAAAATTTCTAAATTTGGCATTTAGAAATAGAAATTTTGAGTTCTAGTTGTAGTAGTTTGAACTCAAAATATGGGTATTTGTTTAAAAATAGTGACGGAAGGTAGATGATATTTCGTCACATTTAAATTTGTAAACTTTTTTATTATAAAATATGACGGACGAGGGATCAAATTCTGTCCATCACCGTTTTTAAAAAAATAATATAAAAAAAGAACAGACGAGAGATCAAATCCTGTTCGAGATTTTTTTTGTTTTGTTTTTTTTATTAAAAAAACATGCACGAATAGGAGATGAATCTCGTCCGTCGTGTGTGGGGGCAACTATTCACATCGGACACAACTCCTTCTTTCGTCGGAGAGTACGTAGTTTTTTTTTATATAAAAAATTGGACAATATATCATTCTTCATCCCTCACTTTTTTTTCCCGTCCTAATTTACCCTTCACATTATATCTCCTTCTAAAACCTATATATTCATATAGTTTCAACTCCTTCATAAAAACTCACTCCTCACACCTCTGACTTCACTCCTCTGTCCAAAATTTTTTTTCCTTCATCTCAATTCCTTCTCCGGGATATCCAGTCAATAACATCATGTCATCCGAAGATTTATTGGTAGGATCAAATCGAAAAGTCAGACCGGTTCAGATCATGGCAACAGAAGGAAAGAAGCCGAAACAAATACTTTAGATATTGATCTTAGTGATCAAACGATGTGGAA
Organism: Hemerocallis citrina; assembly: GCA_017893485.1. Classification (NCBI taxonomy): domain Eukaryota; kingdom Viridiplantae; phylum Streptophyta; class Magnoliopsida; order Asparagales; family Asphodelaceae; genus Hemerocallis; species Hemerocallis citrina. Next base: position 54,671,272 of record CM030363.1, read on the forward strand.
ACGGGTTATAGACGACCGCCCTCATATTTGTATGCATATGACCGAGATCTCTTATGGTGAATTGTGTGCATTTAGGGGAAATTTTAATGGTCCAATTAAAGTATACATGCAATGATCTTGTGTCCCACTAGTGAAGAAAATAATCGATAATGCAGGGTGGCACCTTTTTTTACAATTAATACCAAGAAGTCATCTCATCGGCTTGTCGAAGTCTTACTTGAGAGATGGTGGGACACTACCCACATATTTTACCTGCCGTGCGGTTAGTTGGGATTCACCCCGTTGGATTGAGCAATGCTAACGGGAATATCCATCGAAGTTAATGAAAAGCCTCCGTGCAACGATGAAGAGTACTCTTTCGAATTTGTTCAGATCCACTTCTTTCCTAAAATAACTGAATCTGATAGGAAGTCTCAGGAAATACGATGTTCATTCCTAAAGATATATTTTCATAGCAGTAAGATTGAGGCAGCAAAAGTTGATAATAATAAAGCTATGACGGTTACGCGAGCATTCTTTATGTTCTTCTTTGGGGAGTTTATTTTCTCCAATACTGCTTCAGTTGTGTTGCTGCTAATTTTGGTGTAGGAGCAAACAGATAAATTTGTGGATTCTTTTTTGAAACAATAAGACAAACCTATTGACTTTCACCGGCGTTTGACTGGTTTCTTGCCGCTGCCGTTGACCTGCAAAAAAGTTCGATACACCGGGATGGATTCCGGCGATGAACCCTCCGACGCTCTTGTCAGTAATCAAAAAGATTATGAAAGAGCTTTATGTGGAAAAATATTGATTACCTTGTTATGGTAGGAGGAGAGGGGTATTTGTAGTCGCCTTAGGGATCCATTTCGAGATAAGGATTTATCACTACTTTCCGGTGTTTTTGGATAAGATGTAGAGTTTAAATCGTTTCATAGAGATAACCATGAATTTCAATTACTCATTAAATATCTGAATTGGTTTGTAATGCGTTACTACCCATACACAATAGGACAGATCCGTTTATGGGTTAGTGGGCATTGAAGAAAGGCCCAGTTCCCATTTCAGACCCGTTTGTAGGTGAAATTACAGTTTTACCCCTGACAGCTTTAAGATTCGTGCCCGATTTTAACGGTCCCAATTTAATCCTATTTCTAGCCATATTATGAGCCCCTCACTCCCTAAAACTGAGTTTAACAGCCTTTGAGGAGTAGTTTTGTTATTTTTAATGGCGTACGGGATTTTATCAGAGTTCTTAGGGAGTTTGAATCTTGCTCGAGGTGTAACGGTATCAACCTGAGTTTGTAAAATACTCAAAATTATTCTCAAAATTTTCTGGATTTTTTGTGATTTTTCCAGATTTTTCTAATTTTTTTCCAATTTTTAATCATTTTTGAATTTTTTATTCAATTTCCGAATTTAAATAATTATTCATCAAAAATTTAAATTAATTATTATAATTTAATAATTATTATTTTCATAATTTTAAAATTATTTTCCGAATTAATAATTACTTTTAGAATTTTTAATAATTTTTTTCTATTTTTAATTAATTTCTCGGATTTTTTAAATAATTAATTCAATTAAATAATTAATTAATTATTTAATTAATTACCCGATGACGTGGCGCAATCCTGTGCATTGATCACGATCAGGGAGAGCACATCGCAAAGCAACAGTTTTTTTCCCATTTTCTGTCCGGTTCATGCTCTGTTCGACGCATGAAGAGAACGCTCGCCGTGCTAACACAAGGTGGTCAACGGCGACTCGTTGACTTGGTCAACGGCCGACCGTTGACCAGTATTATTTTTTCTTTCTTTCTTTCCCTCCCTCCTCTTCCGTCTTCGTCTTCCTCCTTCCCCTTTGTCGAACCCAACGTTTCCACCGTCGACCTCCAAACACAGAGCTGCCCATTCGGTCAATGGAGTTGGGCAAACGTGGTGAGGCCGAGCTCGACCAAGATCAACTAAGCTGGTGGGGGGCTTGGCGAATACGGTGAGGAGTTGGTCGAGGAGTGGAGGTGAGCTCGGCGAACAAAGATGAGGTCGAGCTCAGCGACGAGCTATTCGACAGGGAGACCAGGAGCGTGGCGAAGCTTGGATTTGGGCGAGCTCGGCGAACGAAGATGAGGTCGAGCTCGGCAACAAGCTGTTCGACGGGGAGACCAGGAGTGTGGCAAAGCATGGAGTTGGGCGAGCTTGGCGAACGAAGATAAGGTCGAGCTCGACGGTGGAGGGGTGCTCGACGTCGTTCGAGCCCGATGGAGTGGAGGGGTTCAACATAGGAGCTCGACTGCAATGGTGGAGAGGTTGGAGCTCGACAAGGAGGAGTCGGAGCTTGGCGAAGAGAGGGCTCGGCAAGTTGACAAAGGAGATGGAGAGCTCGAGCTCGGCATGGAGGTCGTTGGGTTCGCCGCTCGATGGGTTCGTCGAAGGTTAAGCTCAGCGACTGAGTTTGGCAGTGGAGAAGAGAGCTCGAGCTTCGATAATGGAGGAGCTCAGCGAGGAGATGGCTCAAGCTTTGGTGGTCAGCGCTCGCGAAGTTGGAGCTCGACGTTTGGAGCTCGGAAAGTTGGAGTCGAGGTCGGAGCTCAAGCTTGGAGACATTGGAGAGCTCAGCGAGTTGACGAAGGAGATGGAGAGGTCGAGCTCGGTGTGGAGGTCGTTGGTTTTTCGAAGAGGGCCTGGGTTTTTTTTTCTCGATTTGTTTTGGCAGGAAGTTGTGAAGGAGAAGAAAGGTAGGGGTCACGGGTTTGGTTAGCGGGTTTGAGACCCGAACCCGTTAACCCTTTTGTCTTTCTTTTCTTTTTTTTGTTTTGTTTGTTCGGCGAATTCGAGCCGTTGATCGTGATTGAGCACGAATCGTAAGGAGGATATTTTCTCTCATTTTTCGTTCGGATCCGCATCTGTTCGACTTGAAGCGGCGAGCGTGGCGGCATGCGTTGAGCTACAGATGAGTGACATGTGGCTCTAGACTGTTGACTGGTCAACGCCATTTTGCAAATACTTGATCGGATCATCATTTGCTCGGTCGGCTCAGCCTATTTGGTGAACGCTTAAATGCGGCAAACGGTTGCATTGTCTGGTGAACGGTTGTGTTGCTTGGCGAACCGTTGCAATGTTTGGCAAACAGTTGTGGCGAGCTTTACTGTAACTAATTTTTGCGGAGCTGCGAAGGCCCGATCGGGGTGTTTGACCACTCGCTTTGATGCTGACTCGAGGATCTACAATATCTCTTCAGAATTTAGTTGAAGAATTATCCTCCTTCATGGTCAAAATAGTCACGCAACATACTGGTCTTCATGAAGTTGAGAAGTGTTTTGTATGGCTCTTGGGAAGATCCATTCTTGGAGGCGAGTGCGAGGAGCAACTCTAAGAGAGAGTTTTAGCTCTAAACTCGTTAAGAAGAAGGCCGCTCGGGAGGCGAGCGGAGTGAAGAGCATCACCAGGCTCTAGGAGAGAGTTGTTTGGAAGATAAGTTTGAGGAGTAACTCTAGGGGAGAGTTAAGCTCCGAACTTTCTTGTTGCAAAATTTAACCAGTAGTGGGAGTATTATGAATGTTCGTTTTGAGCCCCGAAACCGCATACTTGCAAGCTGTAAGGGAAATTTCGAACCATGGTTGTGAACTTCGAACTAGTTGTTATGGGGTTATCAACGAGTTGTAGGAGCAATTCCGAATGGTGAGCTACTTCGCACTTGCTCGTTCGCAAGCGGCTAAAGCGGCGTCGAACCAAGTGTTGGACTACAAACTTGTTGTTTGAGAACTTCAACAGTTGTGGGAGCAATTCCGTATGGTGAGCTACTTTGTACATTGCTTGCGTGCAAGTAGAAAAAGTAATATCGAACCAAGTGTTGGACTCTGAACTTGTTGTTTGAGGGGTTTAACGAGTTGTAGGAGCAATTCCGAATTGTGAGCTGCCTTGCACTTGCTTGTTTGCAAGCAGTTAAAGCAAATCGAACCAAGTGTTGGACTCCGAACTCATTTTTTAAGCTTAGTAAGTTGTGGGAGCAGCCCTGTAGGACAAGCTGGACTTCGAACTTACCATTTAGCGAGTCGTAGATGTGACTCAGAGATACAAATGAGGCAAACGCAATAATTTTCAATAGAAAAAAACTAAGTTTTATTGAAACAAAGTAAGTGGCCGCTTCAATGGGGCGAGCCATTATTACATGCTTTTGGCCGGGTTACAAGCATCGGCCTTATTGAAAACTGAAAACCTACTTCTACGATAGGGTGAAGGCCTCTTGGGAGGAGTTTGGTTCTTCCCCCCTTGGACCTCCCTAGATAAGGTAGAGGGTGGCCCCAGGTTCGGAGTCTTGGAACTCTGCGGGCCTCTCTGTTTGCTTGTAGGCTCCTTAGGGTGGAAGATCGACCCCTTCTTTTCGGACGAACTTGGCCAGGTGTCCCTGCTGTATGAGTTCTTCGATCTCCTCTTTGAGAGCCCGACAATCATCCATGTCGTGGCCGTGGTCCCTGTAAAAGTGGAACCACTTATCCATGTTTCTTTTCTTGCCAGGGGTATTCATTCTAACGGGGAGCGCGGAGTAGCCCTTCCTTATCTACCTCCATAAAAATTACTGATATACTAGCATTGAGAGGGGGGGGGGGTGAACTTCTCAAAACAAGAAACTGGGCGGCATTGGCCATTGTCGTCCCTCTGGAATTTCTGGGACCCTTCTTCGCACGTATTCTTCTGTTTGTTTCCGAAAGACGATTCCTCAAGAGTGGGGGGTTGAGAGCCAGTAACCCCTATTTTTTGGTTTTCGTATTTTTGGTGTATTTTTCTTCTTTCTTGAGTATTTGTATTCCCTTGTATTTTTTTTCCTGGACCGTATATTGGAGTCGTTTTCAATATATATTTATTTTTTTAGGTCAATCTTGATCTTTTGTGATTTAAATTCTGTTCCTTGATTATTCTTGATCATTGTTGTTATTTTTGCTCTTCATTTGGGTTTTTGTTCCCTTTATTTTGTTCTTGGGTGCTCATGGTGATTTGGTTGTTCATCCTATTTCTAATCCTATTATTTTGATCCCTAATTGATTACCAAGTCCAAATTAAACCTACAATCCTATACAATTTGATCATAACCAAAACCTAATAGTCTAATCCCATCACTACTCCTATTGGATCCCAATTAAACCCATGAACCCAATTACCCATCTCCTAATTCTAAACCTAAACAAAACCCTATATATACTTATTCACCCAAAACCCTAACCCTAACACTTCATCCCTCCCGGCCTCCCTCCTTTCTCCCTTGCACCGCACAGCCATCTCGACACCCTACCAGCCAAATCCCAACCTGCCTCACCCCCGACGCCACCTAGCCGACTTCCCCTTCGGCTGCACCCAACCGACCAAGCACCCAAGCCACCTCCTGATCACCCGAGCACTCAACTCCTCTTCATCTCTCTCTCCCTTGCCTCCGTCCACCGTCAGCACCCGCCGGAGCGCCGGCCAGCCGCAAGCCAATCAACGACCGACCCCCTTCTGGTCTCTCTCTCGCTTTGTTGTGGTTGCACGTGTTGGAGTTTTTGCACATGTATTGGATTTTCGTTCGTGGGTTTTGTTCGTTGTCGGGATCCATTCTTGTTATTCTTGATTTTCATCGTTCTTCGACTTCGGTTAAGACAAGTAACTTGTACTCAAATTCCTTTGTATGATACAAGTCAAAAATACCGCTTATAGTGCAGTTGGGTTCTAGAGACAACTCGTGTGTGTGTTATGTTTGATGGGTTTTGTCTCTATTTTGCTATTTGACCATAGTTGCCCCACGACACAAAATCGACATGAAAACAACTAGGTTTGACCGTTCTTCATCTATTCATATATGTGAGATAATTAGGTGAAATTATGTGTTTGATGAGATCCATGTGATATGATGGTTGTGAATATGTTATATATCATATTTCATGATGTTTAGACACTTAGTAGACTCTATACCATGTTTGATTGTGATTGGAACGAGTTTCGTGTGGTTTATGTTGGTTTTGTTTTCAAGAGAAAAATCTATAATTATCGATGATTAGTTTTGATTTGTATTTTAGACCATATTAAGGTTGGAATTATTAATTTTTGTATTAGACAAGAATTGTAGAGAAATCTGTCTTCTTTCCAATCTCTCTGACTTTGGTCAATTTCGTTTTCGTATGAGTGAGTTATGGCTATTTTACTACAGAGGTGTATTCTATTCCCAGATTTCGTTCTTGATGATTTTGATGATTAAACTATTTTGATACTTGTTTTAATTATATTATTTTGATTTGAATCTTTGCACAGTATTTCTATATCTATCTAGGTATTACCCAGAATTTTGGTGGATTTTATTGATAATTTTCTACACCGTTTCATGCTTGTTTATGAAAGCTATACTTGCTGTATTTTGTTCACTGTTCTGTAAAGAATCGTATTTTTACCCTAATTTCTTTTACTTTATGAAAATTATTTATGAAATATGAAAGTTATCTTATTTTGTCTATTTTCATCTCCCTTTGGTGGATTTGGATTTCATTTCACGATTTGCAATATTACAGTTTTCGAACAGCAGTGTTGGTAATTCCAGATTTGCCAAACTATCGTTTCTTGACGTTTTCTGATTTTTGTTGACTGAAATAATTTTACTATAATATTATGAAACTTTATAATCCGATACTAGACATATAGGGGATTACCCCAGATTTTTCCTAAATTTATCTGAGAAGTTTTAATACTGTTTTTCTGACTGAGAATTCAATTTACTGATTTCTGGCTGAACGTGTTTTCTGAATTCAAATCAGTTTTGAGTTATGTTTTTATGAATTACTATGTGGCTTATATATAATCGCTGGATTCGTGTGGAAGTCTGTTTTCCATATTCTTCGACGGATTCAGATTTGGATTTCTGTAGTAACGGGAATCTCTGTTTTAGTACTGTACTGTCATGCTGTCTTGAATATGAACATACACTATTTTGCTCGTTTATGTGACCGTATATCATCTATGTTTGTTATTTGTTTTCTTGAACCTAATACTGATTGTACCATGTCAGTTTGACACCATTTCATGTACCGTCATGCCTGTTTGATGACCATAATTAAAAGTCATCAAGCCGGGGTTTCTTAAGGGAAGATCTAGTAATGGAAAATATGGAAACATATACTTGGAGGGGAACTAGTGTTCCATACTGTTACTGTTACTGTTACTGTTATTGCTACTGTTACTGTTACTGTTACTATTACTGTTACTGTTACTTTGACTGCTACTGCTACTGTTACTGATACCTGAGTACACTACCCCATTATGGTCCACTATAAAATCTAAAAGCGAAAGTGTTTGTTATAGCAACCATGTGTTATATTTTGAGGCACATGAAGTGCTTCCTAGTTAGTAATACACACAAGACTGTAAGAATATAAGACTGACACTGTTAGACTGATACTGTTGGACTGATACTATTGGACTGATATTGTTGGACTGATACTATTATACTGTTACACTGGTATACTAAGCTTACTGTTACTGGACACTGTTAGTTGCCATATGACACTATACTTGACATATTTATTTGTACTGTTAGTATACCATGCTAGTTGACTTCGTTTTACTGATTCATGCTAGTTATTACTGTTGATGCATTATTCTATATTATTTGTTAGTTTTCCATGTACTTGTATCCTACATTATAAGTGGTCCGTAACTTGCAATTGACGGGTACTTGTTTTCTATTTTCTTCTCCTGCAATTATTAATTGCAGATCAGGATGGTCAGCTGCCCGACGACATTGGCAAAATGAGATATTAGTACTAGATTTCTTGCTTATTAGTATTGCTATTATTGTTGCTTTGAATAATGTATTTTGATGATTACTTTGTATTTTTGGGCGATGTGACCAAGGATTTTGTCATATCCAGATTCTGATTTATTTGAGATTAATGTATTTTGTTTTAAGTAAATTTTGTTGGTTCATTAATTCAATTTTGCATGTGTGTGGTTGATTCTCTCTTTCTTCCGACTCTGATTATATTGTGAGATGTTGTAAAGATTTCTAAACAGCTTATGGATGATGCAAATCATTCGCTGGGTTGAGTTGCATATCCGTATTCCGTATTCTTTTTGGGAAGCGGAGTGTGACAGAGCCTCTTCCACTTGGATGTACTTCTCACACCTAAATAGGAGTTCTAAGAAGTCCCGAGGAAGCTTTTTGGCAAGGGACGCCTTAAGGTCGGCGTTAGTGACGTTGTGTCTGAATGCTGCCGAGGCTACTGATTGGTTGAGGGAGGCAATAGATCAGGCTTCGACGGTGAAGTGCTGAACGTAATCTCTTGGGCATTCACCCTTTCTTTGGCTAAGGGTCACCAAAGATGCACTTGTTTTCTCGGCCCGACGGCTACTCACGAAATGAGTAAGGAAGAGCCCTTTGAACTGATTGAAGAAGAAGATGGAGGTCGGGGCGAGTCGAGAGTACCATTCTCTAGCAGGCCCCTTCAGCGTGGCAGGGAAGGTTTTGCAAATGAGCGCATACGAAGCCTGGTGGATCATCATGAGAGTTTTAAAACTTTCGATGTGGTCGGCGGGGTCCGACTCCCCGTTGTATGACTCAAAATTAGGGGGCTTGATGTTTTTTGGGACCGGAGCTTCCATGATGGTCCGAGAGAACGGAGGCCTGCTCGGGCAAAAATTCCTCGTCCGTTGTTCCTCTTCTCTGTCAAGTTGGCCAAGGCGCCTCTCCATCTCGTGGAGACGGCGGTAGACCAAGTCTTCCCTTGGTCATATCTTGCTAAGCCCCGAGACTCTTTCTCATGCGGAAGGGAACTCTGAGTGCGGTGGTGATGGCTTGGGGCAGGTTGAGGACTAGGCGCCCATTGCTCGTGGTTGGGAGCGACATTGAGGGCCCGCAGAACGGCTTCTTGAAAATCCTAGAACTCCGCCCTTGTGACTGGTGCCCCTCCAGCTTGGCGGTCCCTAGGTGTGGTTCAGCTTACTAGAGTATGACTTCTCCGCCGATGATGTGGAGGGGACTCTCTTTGCCTCCTCGAGGGAGGGGATCTTCTGGTCCTCGGTCTGCAGGAGGTCCGGACTCTCGAGAACCCTGGGTGCTCAGGTTGATGGACTCCCTCAAGGGCTCGCCATCCATTCAAGCGAGTTCGGAGATCAACCCCCTTTTGGCGGTTAACAGTCACTTGACGGAGATCCTGCTCGGGACACTACAAGACTAACAGTCTTTACAGGCATTTTTTCCACATTCACCGGCATTTTAAAACCCCGCTGTAGATACCACCGGCGTTTTATAAATTGCCGGTGCAAGTGTCGCTGAATCGTGTGTCGCTGTAGCTTAGGGACATTCCCTGGCATTTTTTACGAACGCCGGTATAGGTTAAACCTACACCGGCGGTCAAAAAACGCCGCTAAAAGGGTGGTTTCGTTTGGGAGCACTTTTTTCGGCCATCACCTACACCGGCATTTTTAAAACGCCGGTATAGATTCCCAGATTTTGCTGAACGCTACACCGGCGCTTGTAAAAATGCCGGTGTAGCTATATTTTTTTTTAAAAAAATTTTAAATTTTTTTTTAAAAAAAATTTAAAAAAAATTAAAAAAAAACCTTCAGCACTCTTATAATCAAAATCAATTGCAAAACTAAAAGAGACCCACTATAATATATATGAATGAAGCATAATAGTATAATATCATCAAACTGTAATCTCATAAACATAATAATGTGATCTCACCACATTCATAAGCAAAATATGGAGTTCAAACTATTGAGTTACAAAGAGTGAAAAAGATTATTTTCACTGTCAAGATACTAACTAAGATGAAACTTATACTTTTATAATACTCATGAGATAACTGTCAATTGAAACCACAACATAAGTTTAAACAGGATTATTTCATCACTAGTCACTCCTCTATAAATCATAGTATGCAACTTCAGTTACATAATCCATCTCATCATTACTTAAAACCAATGAGAAAGAACAATCTCATTTTCAAACCCAAGCAACAAGCATGAACATTATCTTAGAAACTGATACTTATCTAGACATCATGATATAATTGTATATAAAGTTTAGATAAAAAAATTTCCATCACTAGTCACTCCTATATAAAAAAATCATAGTGTGCAACTTCAGATACATTATCCATCTCATCTCATCTCCATTTCTGGGTGGACACTAAGTGGAAAAGAGAAGCTTTGAAACAAAATTAGATACCACCACAAGAGTTAATACCATCAAGTGCTACCCCTTCAAATCAATCCGAAGAAATAAATAAATGACTCAATTATGGGGGCACAATCAAATCAATCCGAAGCTCTGCATGAATTACAAAGCAGGCTCAGGCTCAAAATAGAGCAAATAAATCACTAAACAGAGAAAAAGAAAGATCTGGTCACTGATAAAGAAAAGAAGTGACTCAATTATGCAAGCAGGCTGAAATCAGTCAGAGCTCGGCATACATCTTTTGCATTTGAAGCAACTAAATATACTAAGCAGAGAGGTAAAGGAAGATTTCTTTATTAATACAGCAAAGCATCCTTTCTAAACATTCGTAAAATGCACAGAAATTTGAGAAATAAAACTGAACCTGAATGCACGTGCATTCAGGGCTCTACAAACACTAGAATAACAAGCCAGCTAACCTTCCTTTTTCCATCGTTATAAAATATGCAATCCATAGAGATTTGGAGTTGCATCTTTGACTGAGTATGACATATGAAATAAAGTAGTTTTAAGTTTTAAGTTTTAACCAAACCAAACCCATACCATCTGGCTAACTAATACTTAAATGTATATGCAGAGCATAATTTTGCATTAGAAACATATTGCTTTAAAATCACACTCATAATAACCCGAGTATTGCTTTTGCTGACTGAAAACTATATTGCTTTAAAGGAAGGGAGAGAAGGGTCTGGACAATTCACCTTCACGCCCAAGTGAAGCTTATAATATCAGCTAATGGCCACAGATGCAACCAATCCATTCAAAATGGAGGTTGTCATAACTACGTCTGCAGGCTATGCAAAAAAACTTGCTTCTACAGTTGATTTCAGTACATGTCCTAATGGTATATACACAAACTTTCACTAGATATACCATATACTTTTATCATCTTTAAGTTAGTCATACATTTTTCTTTACTATGCTTTTTACAGAAATCATATGCATTTCTTTTATGATGGCTAGTTTATGCAAGCAATGCGAAGGAAGTTAAGATTTCCCACACTTTTGGAGAAGCTGGAAGTAAAGATTTCCCAAGTTAAGATTTCCCAAACTTTCCCAAACTTTTGCAATGGCTAGTTTACAGGAATCATATGCATTTTTTTTTACTATGCTTTTTACCAAACTTTTGCAGAAGCTGGAAACAAACTGGTATGAGGTTTATTTCTGACCTCATGGATGTGGCATAACAACTGATACTAGGTCCACCATGCAAGTGACCAAACTGATCCAATAATATGTCTACTACTTTGCGTGCTAAGAAGTAAGGCTTTTGCAATATATAGTGATTAGTGAAACATTACTCATGGAAAAAGAAGAACAATCATAGTTGCAACAAATGAGTATGCGTCTAGCTACAGTTATACAATGCTCTAACCCAAAAGGCACACATAAAGCACCAATTGCATGTTAGAACAGAGGCCCTTTGATTCAGGAAGGAACAATGCAATTAGGCTATTTTATCAACAAATCACAATTTCCAAGAAGTGTACTACTAAATCAGAAGTTACAAGATGCTAAAGATGCAGCCCATCTTAAAATTATTTGACTATTTGCACATGCATTAACCCATTACTGAAGCCATGATGAATTGCCCAACATATACAACTATACAATAGCCTATCATATACAGTAAATACATTGCATCAAGAAACAGAGATCAAATTATCATCCCAAAGAGACCCAAAAAAAAGCCATGAAAATATATGGGCATGCATACGCATTAGAGTCGCGCAAAGAAATGTGAACATAATCTAATCTAAGCAAAGAAAAATATTTTAGAAAAAGAACAGGAAAAGTTGATGTCAGGGTGTCAACAAGTTCTGCGCACGCAACAAGTGAAGACTAAGTAACTGTAAGATCTTTCAAAAGCACCAATTATTAGGTAACATGATGTTGATAAAACCTGTCAACAACTTTCTTACACAAGGAAGTTTTGATGATAGTGTCCTATTCAATGGTGCATACCCTTCAATTTGGAATGCTCCATCATCCACTTTGGGGTGAGATGAATAAGGTATCCACTTTCACTATTGTTTGCATAAACTAGCCATCATAAACTAGCCCTTCAATTTGGTATGCATTTCTTTTACTCTCAAAACACTCTAAACTTACCAGACAAAACTACAGAGACATTAAGAAGATATATTTTTCTTTTAATTTCTATTATCATTATGTTTAATGGAATAGACAAGAAAAAAATCATAATCCTCCAGTAAGTGTATCCAGCCTTGCACTCCAAGATTTTTTTTCTCTTTTGTCAAATTCACTTGAGGCTATCATCCTGAAGGTGTTTGCTAGAATATCTCAATGAAATTAACGTTTAAAAAAACAATAATACAAAGAAGAAGATGAAAAAATAAAACGAAAGAACAAAATAAAGAGAAATTAGCAATAAATCTTAACATCGTTCAAATTAGCCCTAATTACGTTTTCTGAACTCATCGCAGCAAAATTTAACCAAATTAACTGCTCATTTCAATCAGATGCGAAACCCTAGATTTGCGATGGAATCATACCAGATAGTTGAATTCCGGTGGGTTGACAGCGACTCCAATTGAATCAGACAGTTGAAGATGTCGGAGATAAGATCTCAACGATCATAGAAGGATTTGTACCGACAGCGGGAAAGGGGGGACACCGAAGGAGGGGGGTGACGATGGGGGAAGTGGAGACGTCAGGGGAGGGGGGGTGGGGATATCGATGGGGGTCGATTTGGGAGGACGGAGATGGAGAGAGAGAGAGAGTGAAAATTGGGGATAATGAAACCTAAAATGAGAGAGAGATCCGAGACTGGGCTTTTACTTATCCGCTACCTACATCGGTGTTTTAACGAAAAAATGCCAGTGTATACCTACATACGCCGGTGTTTTTCACATACGCCGGTGTAGGGTTGGATTTTTTGTTTCTTTACATTAACTGGCTTCTACTCCGGCGTTTCTACCAAAACGCCGGTGTAGAACTATTTTCTTGTAGTGGAAGGGCTTTGAGAAGCCATAGAGTCAGCTGAAGGATTGTGGACCGAGACATGGTCATGAAGAGGATGTTGCTTTGGATGACTCCGACGAGAGCCCCCCCGGGCAGCCCCCCGAGACCCTGGAGGAGGCTGTTGAGGAAGAACATCTTGGACTAGAGGAGGAGGAGGGGGGGGAGTGGCTCTTCGGCTGGAAGCCGGTGCCTTTCCCTTCTCTTTCGGATGCATGGTTTGAAACTACTTTTGCTGATGAGGTAAGGTTGGATTGCTTTTCCGTTTCCCACAGACGGCGTCAATCTATTGCTGCTAATTTTGGTGTGGGAGCAAACAGATACATTTGTGGATTCTTTTTGGAAACAATAATGCAAACTTGTTGACTTTCACCGGCATTTGAATGGTTTCTTGTCGCTGCCGTTGACATGCAAAAAAGTTCGATACACTGGGATGTATCCCGGCGACGAACCCTCCAATGCTCTTGTCAGTAATCAGAAAGATTATGAAAGATCTTCATGTGGAAAAATATTGATTACCTTGTTATGGTGGGGAGAGAGGGGTATTTATAGTCGCCTTAGGGACCCATTTCGAGATAAGGATTTATCTATACTTCCCGGTGTTTTTGGATAAGATGTAGAATTTAAATCGTTTCATAGAGATAACCATTAATTTAAATTACTCTTTAAATATCTGAATTGGTTTGTAACGAGTTACTACCCATACCCAATAAGACATATCCATTTATGAGTTATTGGTCTTTGAAGAAAGACCCAGTTCCCATTTCAGACTTGTTTTTAGGTAAAATTACCGTTTTACCCCTTAGAGCTTTAAGATTCATGCCCGATTTGAACGGTCTCAATTTAATCCTGTTTTTAGCCATATCAAGTTGTAAGATGTGGTTGGCTTGCAGCACTTGAGGATCTTACTAAAGTCGGCACATATGATTGGGGTAGTCCCTCACTGACACTGTTATATATGACTCTTGATTCATGTTGCAGAAATAAAGTAAAGGCTTTTAACGGACCACGGCAAGTACTCGAGGTAAAATTTAATTTAATCATTATTTACTTAACTAATAAATACATTTTGTATATCAGCTTATTGAAACGAATACAACTCATCTTCTTCTCAGTATTGGGCTTATGAATAAACACATGTATGTATTTCAATAAATGCATCAACGAAAAATCTCGCGGACGTGTTAATGATTGCTGACAAGCGACCCAAAATTGCAAGTTGGAATCGCAACGAATTAGACATTCGAAGAACGGATCAAGTTAGATACAATATCTCTGTCGCCAGATATCAATTGGAGATGTGGACATCAGCATCTATTATATGGCAACCCTATTTGGGATCGTCATATGAGGGCGAGAATGATAATTTCCTTGCGAACATCATATATCGTCATCGAGTTATCTTCCAATTTTGCGAACAGGTGATAGATTTAAATTTTACTTACTTAATTATAACGTTTATATGTGTTCTAAAGTAAACATTGTGATATAGGGTATATGGTATCTTGGTGATCGTTTTATCGCCAACTGACTGGGATTATTGCGGTCCCAAGAGATCCATCGACTGTTATGTCTCGAATACTGCCACAAGATGCTAGTCCACCTACTGACACTACTCAGCTGGTCCATCATGTACACCAGAGTATATACGACCAGTATTGGGCTAAGGCATCAATATGTGCTATTATGAAAACACTATCGCATGCTGCAAATTTTGATTTCATTGGGCTAGCTTGAATTAGTGATCATACTACTTAGTTATCATTTCCATATCCTCCATTTTGGGCACCGGCTGAGTATACAACCCCCCCAAAAGCCTTATCAGGTACGGCGAGTGTGTAGTGGAATTGCTACTTTTTATCGGCGGTACAGTTACGAAAATTTTCCCTAAACCGTGCCCTGGATTGATCGCTAACGATCAACGGATCTTGAGTTATAGCAACACAGTTTTGGGATAGAATAATATCTTCAATAGCTGTGTATGTCCTACCTCTATTAGGATGATTCGCCATTGTATTGATTTACAAACACAGAAATGAGAAAGAAAGATGAGACTAAAAATTGGGGAATCAATAGATTGTAGTGGAATTTGTTGTGTCTATATATAGCCAATTGAAAATTCTAGCCGTTGTGCAATTGAATAATAGCTGTTGGAGCACTTCTAGTAAACGTTGGGATTGCAGGAGGGTATTTTAGTCTTTCAATAAATCTATTTTATTTGACGGGACGGAAAATCATATTTTGGCCGAACACATTTGAACAAATATGCACGGACGGGAGATCATCTCCCATCCGAATTTTTTTAAAAATATTTTTGGGTCGTCCGATTGAGTTTAAAAAAAATAAAATAATTGGGACGAGAATTCTATTTTCTCCGATCAACTTTACAGTTTAAATTTTGTAGGGACGAAATTTTATGTTTCGGATACTATATTTTTCAAATTCCTATATCACTTCTTAAATATAGAAGAGTAATGTTCCCCCAAACTCAAAAATTTAAAATTTAGCCAACAACTACTCAAAATTTAGAAATTTAGCCAACAACTATAGATAACTGTACATTCCACCTATTATCAATTATCTCAAAAGCGGTCTTGTGCTTATGTTCATTCTCCTCCCCTCCAAAAGCTGCAACTATGGCCTCTTTGACCCTGTCCAAAGCCTTATAGATAAATCTCATTACTGGCTTCTTCTCTCCGCCAACAAGTTTCAGCACACGAACTAACGGAGCTGTAAACTTCAAAGCATATAACACATTGTTCCAAAAGGATGACATATGAACTATCTTCTCTGCTGCCTTTCCCTTTGGTTCCTTAGAATTTTGCAAATTATTCCAAGCGTCGGAGAGGAACATTCGTCTTAAGTTCGCCTTTTGCTTATGTATACTCTCTAATGTAAGAAAAGAAGTTGCGAACCGTGTAACAGCTGGTCTCAACAACTCTGCAGTAACAAATGTCCTTATCAAGTTTATGCTCTTATAAATTAGAATTAGTAAGGGTCAACCAGATCAATTGTGTGGGGCCCAACTGAGGTGGCAGGTAACGAATGTATTGACTAGGGGACTTTTTGGGTTGCAATCTTTTGGAATTGTGCATGTGATTGTCCGAATTCGACATCAATGTCCTACTTCAAAGGATGATGTACCCTATACCCAACTCTGATACAATATGATTAGGGCTGCAATCGAGCCGAGCCGAGCCAAATACCTTCAGGCTCGATCTCGGCTCGCTTACTAAACGAGCTCAATTTTGAGCTCGAGCTCGGCTCGAGCTCGGTTCGAGCCGAGCTTTGACCGAGCTTTGACCGTATTCGAGCCGAATAGCTCGCGAGCTTAGCCTAAAAAAAATCCAAACTCGAGCTCGACTCGCTTACGAAACGAGCTCAGTTTTAAGCTCGAGCTCGGTTCGAGCCGAGCTTTGACTAAGCTCGAGCCGAATAGCTCGCGAATAACTCGATTCGTTTGCAGCCCTAAATATGATGATGTTGTACATATTCAAAAGAGTATTTCTATTATTTATTTAATCATAAAATTTTTTTCCCTTCCATGATAGACTTCATATCAACTTAGAGTTACTCTAGTCTTCCAGAAAGCTTGCTTGTCATTTTTTTTAACTTTTAAAAAGAAATAAATTGCAAAGTGTACCATTATCTCTTATATTCAGTCGTTCGATATTTGATGAAAACTGCTACTTTTGCCGTATACCCAGAGATTTTTTTCCTCATGACGCACAAAATAATTTTAGAATTTCCTTTTTAAAAAATTAAAATATATGTGACTATATATTGGTATGATTTTCTTTTTCCTATTTTGTTTAAAAATCCAATATTAACATATTCATGAGTGCTAGCTTCTAAATCATTCAACATGATCTCCATGCTCTAAACAATTAATGAATTTGATCGAAATGCACCTTCTCATATTTATGGTGGTTGCAATTAGCTTTTTTTTTTCAAATGTTGTTGGATAAATCCTTCATTTTAGAATCATTTGTTCCTGCATCAAAAAAAAAAAATCATTTGTTCCATACTTAGAGCACCCATAGTCGTATGTTTTTTTTTGCTTTTTTTTGCATTTTAGAAGTACTGTAGCCGACACAGTCGTTGGCTATTTTTCCAGTTTTTACCTATTTGGCTACAGTTGAAATATATAAATATCATTCGAAATAGCAAAATGCATATTATACCCCAATTATTTAATTATATTTTTAAATAATCGGACGAAACGTGATGTTTCGTCTGAATTAAAAAAAAATAAAAGAAAAAAAACCCACAAATATGCATATAATGGCTGGACGAACTATTGGGTCCCATTTCCTTTAAAAAAATTGCAAATTACCCTCATTGGTTACTGGGTGCAATTATTTTTAAAAAAAATTGCAAATTTATAAATTGGTTTTGCAATTTTGCAGAAGTTTTTGCTATTTTGTAAATGTTTTTTGCAATTTTTTTTGCAAAAAAAAACCTCCTTAAAACCCGATGTTTCGTCCGGTTATTTTGCAATTTTTTTTCCTTTCGGGACGTATATTTTATTAATATTTTCTCAGTTTCTAACTATATAAATAATTTTTTAATCACATGCTGTTTTTTATGGAAAATATGCATTTTTTGTCTTTTGACAACTGCAGCATTTCGTCGAGATGGAAAGGTAAAATATGCATTTTGTCATTTTTTTACCTCAAACGATTGTGGATGCTCTTACACATTAGAGTTTATGCACATTTACATATAATTTTTTTTGAAGGAAACATTTACATATAATTTGCGGATATATATCTCTTTTCCATGTAACTACCTATCTCTTTCGTTTATTTCTACGGTTATTCAGTTAGCTTTCTTCTTACTAATCTAAATGAATAAGTTAAATCTTAGGAGAAATTTCTTCTTCTTCTTCTGGCACTACTTAATTTTGCCCTAAAATGACATTAACATACAGTTGTCATGTTCAGTATTTCATTCTTTCTAGTCATTGGATGTTCATGTCATTTTATGAACAGTTGGTCCTCTCTTTTCTAATTGCAAATTAAGGTGGCAAAAACCAACCAATAGCAATGAAGGACTCCCAAAACAACACTAATCATTTTTTTATTTTTTTTGAAGGAAAAAGGTGGAATCTGGCCACCATGTCATTAATAAGATTTTAACGAAACAAATCCAGAGTACTAGATGCCACCCTGGCCACCTGTTCCATTTTTGGCCAATTTTATTTTATTTCTACACTCTCCGATAGAGATAGATTCACGATCCTCGTTTTATTCATAATATCGCGCGCTATATTTTATGCAAAACATTGTCGACAATTATTTTACAATGGTTCCATCTTCTTCCCGTAATGACATAGTTAATCGAGATCTCTTTATTCTTATTTATTTCAGGTACCTGATGATTCTCTTTATTATTAACTATATCAACGGTCTCTTCTGGAGAGACATCCTGGTTTCGACCATCATTTTTATTTGCTCCTTATTTTTTTGAGGATGTTTATAATTTTCTTTGGAAACAAGTGATCTACCACGCTTCAGGCGTGCCTTAGACTCACTAGTAATTATAGGTAATCCTTCAGGGATACCAATTCTGATTGGAGCGTTATCAGTTGGAAATAAGATTTGGTTGCTTTTTTTTTGTGAGTAAATGTCTGGCAGTTAATTGACATTATCTTGCAACTGAATTATCCTTTGAAATTTTGGTTTAAACTAATTTACTCGAGGATTAAAACTCTCAATGATAATTCCATTATATTTCTTTTCCAACTGTTTATTTCCTCCCCTTGATGTTGGAAATTAAAGTGACAACCTGCAAACCTTGCAGTAAATACATCTCTAGTCACTAGGGAAATAATTATTATAATTGGTTGGCCAGATGCGTGTAAGTTGTGATGAGTACAAAACAGCATGTCCCCAGGTCCAAGCAGAGAGATTAGATTTCATAATCATAGCTCTCACAATTCAATGTATTCGTATTTGAAAAATCTTCTGGTCTTTCAATGGACTGACACATGAATTCTCAATTATTTTCGCATCAGTAATGAATCGGGATGGTCTAATCGGTCGTGCCAAATCTTAACCATCTTTGTAAACTTATGGTTTACAATCTCGATTAAATTTCGGGTTTACTGTGATATGATTCAACCATTCTTATATATGTACAATACAATCCAGATCACAAAGTGGAGTAAACTTTGCAACACACACCTTTTGATTGTCATACTCAAGGTAACGCATATACCTTGTTCATTCGTAGTCTGATATCTGAACAAATTTATCGGGACTTTAGAGAAAATGGTGTATTTTTGAATTCTGAATTTTATGCCTTCAAGCATCATGGAATTAGCTCTTCAGGAGCTTATGAAATTTAACTCTTCAAGATTTTTAATTTCACACAACCATATAAATTTATATAATATTGGTATGTGCTTCATCATATCTCAAATGAGAGAATATGTATTATAGAGTGTATGTGATAATAATGTCTTCAAGACATTTGTCCCAACTTGAATCTTGAATTTATACATATAAAAAAATAATAAAAAAAAGAAAATAAACAAACTTGTAAAGCAATATATCAAGCATATATGATAATATTAAACTTAAATAAACAGAATATTATCATAACTTATAACAGACATGAAAAACAAAACTTATAAATATAGTAACTTGAAATGATAAATCATTTTGATCACTTCTGGTGATCATGAATTTTTTTTTTTATCTTCGGGATAGTATATTTATCACTTCTGGTGATTATCACTTCCATCTTCAGAATGGACAGAGAAATCTGCCACCTTTAAGTGTATCATATCATTGAGGTTATGACCATCAGTTAATTCTTTCCTTTATTCTTTAATGATTCTTGATATAGATCAACAAAATACATTACCGTACTACAGGTACACGACCGATGGTCTTGCTTCATACGCCAATGATGGATTGTTTATACATTTTATTTTCTTTTCATTATCCAAGTCCACATCTATGGCCACGATGATGGGTACCCTCATGGCTAAAATCACTAGAACAGTTATATAGCATCACATTCACTTCGGGGAATGGAGCATGTCCAATATATAAGACGCAGTCATCATTTTTCCATACATTTATAGTTAGCCACAGTTATACATATTTAGATCTACAGGATCGTCATCAATTCATACTCATTGTATTGTTATCATACAAACAATATTTTCTTCATTTCGAGAGATCTTCGGGATCTTTAATTTTGATATATGAAATTCTCACATAATTCTTTTTGCTAGATGAACAATATTTTATTTATCTTTCAAAAGATCTTCAGGATCATTGATTTTGATACAATCTTTCACTTCTTCAGGGAGATTGTGACAAAAGAAAATTATAGCTTTCGTTATATCTTTCGTATGATCTCATTTCGATGATTCTTTGAATCCATCAATTGTCTCTTTGAGACTTTCGGTATTCAAATGAATTTCAACATCCAAAACTCATGAGAAGTAATTCTTGTCGGTTATTATAAAGAGCTTTGAAAAATAAGAACATAATGAAATTATATGCATAATTAGAAATAAAAAGACGATATCAAAATATAACTTTTCTGATACACCAGATCCATAAAAATTAGCGAGTATAGAGCATACTAAGTTATATTGATCTTAAGGAAATGATCAAAAGTTAAAAAAAATAATAAGATGAACTCAAGATTAACATACTTACATATATAAGACCAAATATTTTTCTTTTTCTTCGGATGAACTTGAGACTCGAAAGGTAGAGACTCGTGATATATAAGACCAAACATTTTTCTTTTTCTTCGGATGAACTTGAGACTCGAAAGGTAGAGACTCGTGATATATAAGACCAAACATTTTTCTTTTTCTTCAGATGAACTTGAGACTCGAAAGATAAAGACTCGTGCTGATAACGTGTTGTAAAATAATAGAAACAATAAACAAAGGAAATAGAGACGATAGAAAAGAAGATTATTCTCATTCATAGGTTTTTCATCTATCTTACAAATGATTCACCCAATGACCTATTTATAGGCTTACAAAGAATACAAAGAGACAATTACATAATTATTACATCTCTACTACTATAATGGGAGAAGGCCTTAGTCTAATTTGTCCGTAATCCAACCCGTGCAAAGCACGTTCACATAAAGTATCCGTTCAAACTAAGTATCCTTCCCTTTCTCTTTCTCTATCTCTGCCTGTTCATCTCCCTCCCCCTCTCTTTCTCCCTCTCTCTCAACACCAGGCATCGCTTCATTTCCCTCCCTCTCACCACGCATCACCGCCGCCTTCTTTCCACCACCGTCGCGCCGCCCTATCGTTCACCCCTCGCGCCGGCCTGCCTCACCACCCACTGCGCCCAGCGATCTCCTCGCGCTGCCCCGTCGTGGACTCCTCGCCCCGACCTGCCTCACCACTCCCCCCGCGCCAAACGCGATCTTGACGCCGCCCCCCTGTGTCCAGCGCGATCCTGGCGCCGCCACATACCAAACTCCTCGCGCCGCACCGTGATCTCCTCGCTCCCCAACGTCGCGATCTTCTCGCGACGCCCTGCCTCGCCACCCCCTGCGCCGCCCTGCCTCGCGAATAAGTATTTGTAATTGCTTCGTTTGTTATTGATTTCGTAAATAAGTAATTTTAATTTGAATGTATTTTTAAATTCTTGGTTTGTTACTAACTTAGCAAATATTATCTCTCATCCTCAATTTCTTGAAGTTTCTTAATGAATTTTAATTTTATTAACGAAGGAACGTGTTTTTAGTTTTAATGAATTTTTAACTTTTTGGGTTTGTTATTGACTTCGTACATATTCTTATAATTCGATCAGAATTAAAATTTTAACTGTATTTTAAATTTTTGGATTTGTTACTGACTTCATTAGTAGTATTTCATGGACAAGAGAAGGTTTACGATTTTTAACGAAGGGTTGGTTTTAGTGTAGGTGGATCATAGTCAAAAGAAGGAACGCGGTTTGTGGTCTACAAAGGAACGAGTGCCTTCCCATTGGCTGCAATTAGGTGTTGATAACTATCAGTGTAGGTAATTTTTGTTAAATTTTAACTTCATCTTCAGTATTTCATCTTTTCTGGTTTATCTTTAACAATTTTACATCTTACCTGATCATCATTAATTATGCACATGAAGGGTAAAATTGTTTGAACATTTAGTTGTAGAAAGAAGTAAGGGAATACGAAAATATGGTCGTGGATGTATCTATATGGTTCATGACGTTGAGGGAACCACAAGGAGACCACTGTAAAGATCTTTAACGAATTTCAGATAACTTTTAGTCTTGATTTTCTTCTCTGATTTTCCTTTCATATCTTTTCGTTGTTGTTTTTGTTGTTGATGGTAGTAGGAAAATCAATTGTTCTCGAAAGATGTTGATGATTATAAGATTGTTGGTGGTGGTTTCATATATTTTCCTTTCATATATTTTGCGGTTATATTCATCAGATTGATTTTCTTCTCTGATTTTCCTTTCATACATTTTATTTGTTGTTTTTGTTGTTGTTGTTGGTAGTGGGAAAATCAATTGTTCCTGAAAGAGGTTGATGATGAACATTTTGCAAGAACATAATGTTTAGATGTAGTGAACATAATGTTCTCCTTTACTTCCGGTTCCACAGAGACCGAAGAATCAACCTACATATAGTACATTAGTGAACATCTACATGGAACAAAGCAATGATTTTTAAATCATAGTGAAAATTTCATTGCTTCCCTGCCTTCACTCAAAACTTGCAATAGAATTTTCATATTCTATTTTGCTTTGCATATCATGAAGCAAGCAATAGAGTAGATTCATGCCTTGCATACTATTTTTTTTCTTCGGATTTTTTTTATTTGTTTTATATTTCAATAGATTCCCTGTGGATGATCATGGCACTATGCAGTGAGTTGTTCAAAGAGGCACTCAAAGAGGTTGAATGAGAAACAAATAACTGCTCTTCTTAAGGTGACCTGTCAACAATTGGAACTCTTACTTTTTGTTTTCTGTTTTTATTGAAGTAGAAGAACATAAATTCACTTCTGTCTACTTATAATTTACCTTATTTATATTCGTTAGTTTTTTTTCAGACACTGAAAATTCGTCTCTATTACACTAGAGAACATTGCTTACTGTTAATGTAACACCCCTGCCCCGAGCCCGGACAATTTATACAATTTATAAGACAACTTAGATACTATGTAGTACAACTGCCCACCACAGGCTGCCTCTCAAAAGGTGGTTAACCGAATTGGTGACTCTTGATCCTTGGCAATTATATTTATATAATATTATTTTATTCGAAACTATCGATATGGGACAAAGTCCCACTCTTTCCCATTTCCATTCCGTGCACAACCCACTTGAAAGGATGCCACGTCATCGATTTCAATCAAGAAGCACAGCATGTGCTGTTACTTCTTCATCCAAACCGGGTGGGTCCCCCCACCACCCATTCAAATCCGGTTTTTAAGAATGAATCCCATTTTCAAATCAATTACTTTATAAATCCCTCCTATAGGAATCTCCATAGGACAAGTTTCAAACCATTTATTATATATATTTCAAACCATATATACATTTCAGAAATACGGGGTATTACATACACCCCCCTTCAGAAATCAGCGTCCTCGCTGATGAGCACGGGGCATGCACAATCTAGTGCAGGATCTACTTTCTAGCCGATGTAGAGCATTTCTGTGAGCGTCACTCTCGTCTTTGGAATTCTGGAGACCGACCCCACTCTGGGATCATTCTGTGGATCTCTGTCCATCTGTCTCACTCCGCCGGGATCATTCTGTGGATCTCTGTCCATCTGTCTCACTCCGCCGATCATCCTGGAGTCCATAACTCACTGCTCTCACACCCTCGGCGTCGAAAGTCGGCTCCTGGAGTTCGAGCTATTGATCCTAAACCCCAGGGTCCGCCCGACGGATAATCTCACTCTATGGTTCTGCATGTTTCCGCTCGACACTTTCGTCTTGGACTCTGCTTTCCAATGCACCCGTTCGTCAAGAAGGTACTGAACTGGTCTGGGGTGAGTCCGATGCAGTATGGGGCCAACTCCTAGAAGCAACGTGTCAGCTTCATCATGCTATGTAGGCAGAAGGAGGTATCGTCGAAGCTCGAGTACTTCCGAATTTGCTTGGGTTTATGTACCGCTCGGATATACGTGGAACGATGCTTCTTTTCCTCTCGACTTGGGAGGCATGTGGTATAGAATCATCTGGACTCCATCAAAGGATGGAAGTCAAAGTAAATCATCGTCCGGAATCATGAGCCCTGGGACATCCCCACCAAATGGGTGTATGATATTAATATGGGTAAAAATAGAACCAAATCAGGACCGTTCAAATCGGGCATGAATCTTAAAACTCTCAGGGGTAAAATGGTAAATTCCACTAGAAACGGACTGATAAATGGGAGTTGGGCCTCTTTGTAGCCCAACAACTCAAAACATGCTTGTCAAACTGGGTTGTCATAATAGCACAGTATGAAGGAGTTCATGATTATCTAAAAACCATTTTAAACTCATAATTATCGATAAGAGACGGTTTAAAAATCTTAACTCTTTATAAAAGAAGAATCCTAAATCCATCTCCATAATCACTTCTCTCTTTTCACGAAGAAGAAAGTCAACTAACCATTTCTCTTTGCCAAGAGAAGGGTGAAAATGAGAATAACCAACTTTATCAAAAACAGTGAGAAGTATAGATAAATCATTATCTTGAAACTGGCCCCCTAAGCAACTATAAATACCCCATGACCACCACAAGAACCGGGTAATCAATAGTTTGCCACTAAAAAACTCACATATCTTTTAGAGTTCTAACTTAAGCGTCGGAGGGTCTGTCGTCGGGGCCAATCCCGGTGTTTCGGACTTTTGCAGGTCAATCGAAGCAATCATCACCATCCATATCAGATCCCACAGTTCGAACAAGTCAGATTTAGGATTCAAGATCAGCTGGAAGTAGTTAACATCGGAGAGAACTAAAAGGTCAGTTCTTTTTAAAGTTTCTAAAATAATTCACATTATCTATTTGCTCTCACACAAAAAAAAGCAGCAACAGATATAATGAAACACAAAGCTCCAAAGGTTAATTAGTTCACTCCGGAGGAGGTGGAGTTCGAAAGCATCTTAAGGGGGAGAATATGGACAGATCGAAGGTGTTCGAGAGGCACCTAGCGAAGTGGGGCTTCAATCCGGCCGACCCTCTTATGTTCTTAGTTTCTTTTCGCAACCAACTTTTTTGCCTTGTTCTAACATCCTTTTGTTTCTTGTTGCAACCACGCTTGGCGAGAAACAGATTAAGGTTCGACGGGCTGCGTTGGCCAAGAGGATCGCAGTCGAACAACCGAAGGGAAAGAAAAGACCCTCAACGTTGGCCTCCAACAAGTTGTCAGAGAGGCGTTCAAAGCAGAGGACCAAGAAGCGAGGGCCTTGATCATCTTCGAGGTGCCCGACTCTCCGAAGGCCGAATCAAGCCTTGCTGCGCTCAAAAACACCGAGCTTACCAGGTCCTCCCTTCCTCTGATCCATCCTCAGTTCAAGAGTGTCCCTGGGGACAAGACCGGAGAGACCTCGAAGCCGGGATGGACAGTGAAGGTGGCGAACTCCATCATGGAAGGCTCGGCCACCCTGGAGGTGGTGAACAACCTTGCCCCCCCCCGAGACAAGAAGTCTATTGCCAGGGAGATGTACGACTCAAGCTACCTCAAATGGGCTCTAGTGAACGGTGTGATATGTGTCTGACCCCCATGAGTTTGTTTCTATATTTCTTGTTTTTGAATTTTATAAGTGTTTGTCCCTCCTTTCGTAGGCGACTCGCCAGGGGGCGGTGATGAAGCGGCAGCACGAGCACGAGCTCAAGCTCGCTAACCGAAGGGCCACCCAGATCGAGAGAGAGTATAAGAACCTCAAGCTAAGGTTCGATGACCTCAGGAAGGGAGAGAGGGTGCACAAGGCAAAGTTAGCATCCATGGCCACTGACCGGGAGAGGCTGGAGAAGAGAATGCCGGATGGGAAGTGAGGGAGAAGGAGTTAGAGAGCGACAGGGTGAAGGCACCAACATGGTCACCAATGCTCATAATCAGGGCTATGACCGGATCCTGAAGCATGTCGAGCTCAAATATCCCGACCATGACCTCAAGGGCGTTTCCTATTCAATGAAGTTTGACGACGCTCCCCCAACCCCTAGGGAGATCCCCTCGGGTGGCAAGGGTCCCTTATCTCCCGAGAATGCGGTTCAGACGGTAGGCACCGAGATTTCCCCCACCTATGGCCAAAAGGTGCTCTCCTCTCCTAAGCAGTGGGACTTGCAATTTTGTTTAGTTTTTGTATTACTGCCGATCGCGGACTGGCCATCGCTCCTTTGCACCCAAAATTTATCAAAATGAATGAAAGCTATTTTGGCTTTACATCGTGATTTAAAACTTTTTGGTTGTTCATTTGCTTCCGTTGTGTTGTTGTTCTGAGCTTTAGCACTTGTAGAATTTATTTTTTAGTCTTCAAGCCCTAGCATAATGTGGCTTTTCTCCTTTTCTTATTAAATCTTCGGGTATGTTAGGGCCGACCCTCGAGATGCCGAGCTTGCCTACCTTCGGAACAGGCTGCGCATAGCGGAGTCGAGTTTGGCCCGTTACCGTAAGGAATCGAAAGATAGGGATGAAGCATTTTCTTATCATATCCAAAAGTCACACCAAGTGAACTTGGAGCTCACTTGTCTAAAAGAGGCGATGGTCGAAAGGGATTTGGGCTTAACCGTGGCCCAAGCGGCTTTCCCCGGTGAGTCATCCCGCCCGCCTCCCTCGGAATGGGCTATTCGGACGGCGAATTCTTTCTTCGGAAATGCTCGTAAAGGAGTTGGAGATATATCGTTTGAAGGTAGAGTTCGGAGTGGCTGGATCGAGGGCCACCCCTCTTCCTAATGGTTGGACTTCCGTTTGTGGCTCGTCTTCGGGAGTTCAGATGGAACTGGAGAACCCAGGGGATGCTCAGAGCGGGGTGTTGGAATGTCCAGCATGGCTAGGACTCGAGGGACCAGATCAGCAAATCGAAGTGCAGACCAGGTCGATTGGTCTGGACATGGTCCGCGTGAGTCCCAGGGGGACACCCTTGATGAGGAGGTCCCCTAGACGACTCCCGTCCCTTGGTTTTTTTGCTTGTACCAGTTAAAGTATCTAGGCTATGCCAAATGTATTAGTTTGTATTTGACCACTCGGCTTTACGAGCATGTAATGGTTTGTGAAATATTTTTGTTCGAACTGTCTTTCCCGTATCCGAGTTCACCGAGCTTAGATGTTTTATCTCTCCCTGAGATCGGTGCTTACCGAACCTGTAAACTTGGGAGTCTTTTTGGAGATTTAACAAGTTGTAAAAGCAACACCAAATGACGAGCCTATCCTCGGATTCGTAGGTTCACGAGTTAGGGGCTTGGCTTTAAGCCGCGTGTTGGACTCCTAACTTGTCGTATCGTTGGGGAGGTAATAGGTTGTGGGAGCAGTTTCAAATGGTGAGCTATATTCTGCAGTTGTTTATGTGCTAGTTGCAACAGAAGCGTCGAACCATGGGTTGGACTCCAAACATGTTTTTAGAAAAGTAAGGGTTGTTAGAGCAGTTCTGAATAGTGAGCCATGTTTGTGCAAGTCACGACAGGTACATCGGAACATGGTTTGGACTATGAACCTATTATTGAAGATTTTCAACTTGTCGTGGGTCCGGTTCCTGATGGCGAGCCTCACTTTTAACTTGTTGGTTACCGAATTGTAGAGGAAGCTATGAGCCATGGTCTGAACACTAGGCCTGTTGTTGGGGAGACACGCCGAGCAAAATCTATATGCTTTTTGCAAGTGGCTCGGAGACCATGCCGAGAGACAAACCAAACAAAATTTTAGGAGCTTTTAAGCGAGTGGCTCAGATACCATGCCGAGGGACGAGCCAAGCAAAAATTAGGAGTTTTTCGCTAGTGGCTCAGTTCCCATGTCGAGGGACGAGCGAGGCAAAAACTATAAACTATTCATGAATGGC
This sequence comes from Hemerocallis citrina, assembly GCA_017893485.1. Classification (NCBI taxonomy): domain Eukaryota; kingdom Viridiplantae; phylum Streptophyta; class Magnoliopsida; order Asparagales; family Asphodelaceae; genus Hemerocallis; species Hemerocallis citrina. The sequence goes on from CM030363.1 coordinate 54,699,433, forward strand.
TCGGAATCTGCACCAAGGGACAAGTCAAGCGAAATTTTATTCGATTTCGGAAGCGAATTTAGAAGATGATGCCGAAGGGAAAACATGTTAAATTTCGGTAAACTCCATTCATAAATGACAATAAACTTAAGTGGTTGTCTTTCGGCGAGCGTTTATTACATGCATTAACCTTCATGACCTTATTACAATTTTGTCGAAGCTCGTGGAGCAGTGTTAGGCACCCTCATTAAACTTTAATAGGTGTTCTACATTCCATTTCCATGATATTTACTTGCCCCCCGGTCTTCAATTCGGTAAGTCCCGGGGCAGATCACTTTGGAGTTATAAGGCCATTCCCAGTTTGGAGCCAACTTCCCCCTTCAACAGGGGTCGGAAATTTCGAACTTCATAAGGACCATGTCTCTATTAATATTGGCAGACCGAACATTCTCATTGTAGAACATCTCCACCCTCTGCTGATAGAGATATTCCTTCGGAGGGTGAATTTTTTGCACACTTCTTCGACTAGGTCGAGGTTGCCTCGGAGGCCTTCGGAGTTGCGTTCTTCATCGAAGTACATCAGTCAAGATGAAGGGAATCCAATTTCCAGAGGAATTACGGCCTCAGAGCCGTATGTTAGATTAAACGACGATTCTCATGTAGGGATCCGTTTAGTTGTTATATACAACCAAAGCATGCTCCGCAGTTCCTCCACCCATAACCCTATGGGAGACTCGTCAAGTCATTTTTTAAGACCGTCAAGGATCGGGCGGTTGGTATTCTCGACATGACCATTTGACAGAGGGTGGGAGATGGAGGAGAATCTCTGCTGAATTCCTAAGTCCACGCAAAACTTGCGGAACCCACTTGCTGCAAATTGTGTGTCATTGTTGGTGACCAATATTCGAGGAATCACGAATCTACAAATGATATGTTTCCAGAAGAACTGCTGAATTTTATCCTCGGTTATGGATGCTACCGGTTCAACTTCGACTCACTTCATAAAGTAATCTATAGCAGTAATATCCGTGCTTGAGGATCTTTCTGGTGAGTGATATGGCTCACTGTGGCAGCCGCCTACTCCCCCGTGCATTTCGTTGAGGGCATACTGCACTTCCACGGGGGAAAGACACCGAAGGTAAGGCCATCCATCAACCAAAGTATAAGAATGCTTGATTACGTTGAGGGCATACTGCACTTTTACGAGTGTATATCTCTCTGCTCTGGTCCGAACCTTTCTTGCATCCTTTCGTTCCACAGGGAGGATCCATTTGTTCAGGAAGTTAACTAACAGTTCCATCCAGTTGTCAACGATTATTTGCGCGTCGATGCAGAAGGTCTTGACAAATTATCCCTTGATTCTCAGACTGACTAGGACCTCAACAAGTACTGTATAATCCAATCCTTAGAAGGAAGAGGAAGCTAGTTTGGATAGGGCATCGCTTGGCCATTTTCCTCACGGAGGATCCGAGTGACCGAGGCATCTTGAAACGATATAGGAGTTCCCTGACATAGGCTAGATACTTGATCATATGAGGGTCTCGTGCTTCCTACTCCCTGGATATATGGTTCACCACTAATTGGGAGTCGCTGAACGCCTTCACCCATCGAGCCCTGGCTTTCTGGGCCAGAAGTAATCTTGCTATCAAGGCCGCATATTCGGCCTCGTTATTAGATGGTTGGAAATTCAAATAAGGGATATTGGAGGGCAAAATCGTCCGGTCCAATCAATATCACCACTGCCCAGCTTCCTTCTTCGAATAAGGATCTGTCGACATAAAGACTTCAGATGGGAACGTCTTTCAATAACTCGGATGAGTCGTGAATGGTGCTCTCAATGATAAACTGGGCCAAGGCTTTGACCTTAATAGCCATCCTCAGCTTATAATTGATATCATGTTGACTCTACTCAATTAACCATTAAACCAACGGGTCGGAGTTCTCCAATTTGTGGAGGACTGCTTAAGTGGCTGATCGGTGAGGACTTCGACGGAGTGTGCCTAGAAGTAGGGACGAAGCTTCTGCGTGGCGACAATCGATGTATACGCCATATTTTCCGTCCTTGTGGAGCGGAGCTCGGCGTCGTGGAGACCTTACTCACATAATAGATGGGTTTTTGAACCCTATCTTCCTCCCGTACTATGACGGCGCTCAGAGTCTCCTACGAAGTGGCCAGGTAGAGGTAGAGGATCTCGCCAAGCTTGAGTTTGCTCAATAGAGAGGCGTTCATTGGGAATTCCTTCAACTGGTCGAAGGCCCGCTGGTTTGATTCCCCCTACTCGAATTTTTTGGCTTCAAGGAGAGCTTTGAAGAAGGGGAGGCACTTTTCCCCAAATCTGGAGAGAAATCGTTTGATTGCTGCAAGGCGCCCGTAAGCCTCTGGACCTCTTTAACATTGGTCGGAGGTGTCATGTCAAGGATGGCTTGAATTTTCTCTGGGTTAGCTTCTATACCCTTCTAGCTCAGCATGAAGCCAAAGAACTTTCCTGATGAGACGCCCACTTTGAAGGGTCTAATCTCATGTATGCTTTCTCAGGATGCTGAAGTCCTCTTCGAAATCTTTGACATTATCCACCTTTCCAAAGCTCTTGACGAGCATATCATCAACGTAGACCTCCATATTCCGACCTATTTGTGTTTTGAACACTTTATCATCCAGCCGCTGGTAAATGGCACGTGCGTTCTTCAGGCAGGACGACATAACTCGGTAACAATAGAGTCTGTGGTCGATGATAAAGGAAGTCTTAGGAATGTCCAGATGAAACATCTGAATCTGGTTATACCATGGGAACATGTCCATGAAGCTGAGGAGTTCATGTTCGAACGTGGCGTCTATCAGGGCATCGATGCTCAAGAGTGGAACTTTGAAGTCTATACATATTCTCCACTTACCGCAGGCCTTCTTGACCATGACTATATTGGCCAGCCATTCGGGATAGCTAACCTCTTGATGAAGCGAGCATCAAGGAGCTCGTTGACCTCTTCCTTCACAGTCTGTTGCCTATCTGGGGCAAATTTTTGCGCTTCTATTGTACTGGTTTGACGTCGGGGTTGACTCTCAGTTTATGCATTATCAATTCTTTTGAAACGTCAGGCATATTAGAGGTCGTCCACGCGAATAAGTATTGGTTACTTCGGATGTAGTTTATGACCCTCTGCTTGAGCTCGGGAGGGAGGACCTGGTTTACTTGGAACTTATTTGTTTTGTCTCCTTCTGAGAATGGGACATCTACAAGTCATCAACTGGTTCAAAGTTGATTGAGCTTTCATCCGAAAGGAGCTCCACTGAATCAAAGGGGAGGATCGAGCCCCCCACTGTAGCGGTGTAGCACGCTCGATTACGCCTTGACTATCCCTAACACTCTGACCCTACTATCGTAGGAAATTTCATCTTCATATGGCAGGCCAAGGCAACGACTTTGAGTGATGCTAAGTCATGACGTCTGAAGATGGCGTTGTTTTGACATTGACCACCACAAAGTCCATTGGCATGGTCCTAATCGTAGGGGTCTTCCCTGACATCACGTCGAGGGTGATGATCCACTCAATTTGGACCAGTAGGTTTCCATTTATCTCGTCGAAAAAATTGTGGAGGGTATAACCAGTGGGTTTCAGTCTATCCTGGGAGAGCTTGAGACCCTCAAAGGAGTCCAGGAAAGGATGTTGACTGAGCTATCATTATCAACTAGGATCCGACTGACCTCTTGGTTCGCTATGCAGAGGCTTATCACGAGGGTGTCGGAATGAGTGGGGACACCCTCCAAGTCTTCATCTAAAAAAGAAATGAGCATCCCCAGGCTTTTGGGAGGAGGGCAGTTGTACACCGAATTCACCTTTCAGATGAACGTCTTCCTGGAGTAGTTAGATTCTCCCCCAATGGTCCATGTATGGAATGGAAGACAGCCTTTTGTCCCAACTCCTGAGTCTCGGGATCCTTCTCCGGATGCTTACTGGATCCTCGAACGGGAGGAGCTGCTTTATCCTTTTGAGTGAATTTGGACAGATAGCCTTGACGGATCAAGGCTCCAATCTCATCCTTAAGGGCCCGATAGTCGTCAGTTTCGTGCCCGTGATTACAGTGGAACAGTCGTCAGTTTCGCTTTGGGTGAGGTCGGAGAAATCCGTGGGCGGCTTCTTGGCGAGAGAGATAATGAGAAGGTCATGTCGGACATTGTGCCTGAAGGTCGTTGTTGTGACCCTGGAATCAAGAGAGGAAATGGACCAAACCTCTACTGTAAATCTCTAAACAAAGTTTCTAAGCAGGTCTCCATCCTTCTGCATTAAGTCTAGCAAGGATGCACTCATCTTCTCAGTCTTACAACTGGTTACGAAGTGTGTGAAAAAGCTGTCCTCGAGTTGGTGCGAGTAGATGGAGCCAGGGACTAGTCGAGAGTACCATTCTCTTGTTGAGCCTCGAATTGTGGCGGGGAATGTCATGCAAAGGACTACATCCGAGGCATTGTGAATCATTATTAGAGTTTTAAATCCGGGTTGGACTCACCTTTGTAAGTCTCGAAGGCGGGATGCTTGAAGTCTCTCGGGACCGGAGCTTCGAGGATGAAAGGGGCTAAGGGAGGTCATACGAGGTGGTACCTCCTTATTTTGTTGCATCTCCTCGTCATGTCCCTCGAATCGGGTGAACTCATAGGACTCTTCATTGCTGACTAGGCCAGTGCGAGAATTGCTCGAATGAGGGTCCCTTGCAGGCTCCCTGCGAAGAGCTCGTATAACCTCGTTCCTGAAGTCTTGGAACTTGGTGCTAGTGACGGTGCATCCCTCCTCTCAGTCGACCTTCGGAGCTTGCCGACTTATAGGAGTAGGATTCTGCTCGTTCCTCCGGCCGTGGGGGGAAGGCAATCTTCGAGGCCTCTGCCTGTGAGGGGAGAGGCTTCTGCGACTTCACTAATGTTTTGAATGGGAACCCCCGTTTCTGGAGCAATTATGCTCGATGTGGTGACGAGGATCTTCCTCCTACTATCGATTATTGATGATGTGTCAAAGATCCTGTTTCGCAGAGGGTTCCACCCTGGGGCCAATTGGATGAGAAGCAGCATGGATAGGGCCCTGGTCCTTTAGAAGAGGGGACCTGGCTGGGGTCTCAAACGTCATCGCTGGGACGCTTGGGTTGCTGCCTAGATGATGGAGGGGTGCAACGGTGGAGGTGACAGATTTGCCTGGCGACTCAGGGCTGTCGCCTTCTTTGCTTTAGGAGCCATGGCTAGCAGAGGCTTCTGACTGTGAGGTTTGACCAGAGGGCTGGATCTCTTTAACAGATTTCCTAACAGATTTGAAAGATTTCCTAAAAGATTTCTCGATGTCATGTAGAGGGATCTTTCAAATTTGATGCTACTTTTTTAGGTGTGGAAGCAAGCAAATAATGAGTTATTTGATGATTGGAAAAAGCTTAGATCTCACTTGTTAATCAAATCTGATATGAAGCTGATATTTGCGGTAGGATTCGAAATGGATGGCTGAGATACCGCCGCAAAAGGGCTAAATTTGAAAAGAAAAAAACCCTTGAACTATGCCCTTTATGCAGAAAACCTCACTAGACATATTTTTCGCAGAAAACCGCACTTAAGTATAGTTGCAAAAAACCCACTCCGACGGCCTGAGCTTTCTGCTGAAGTTGAGTAAGGTTTTTTGACAATAATGAGAAAGATGCATGATGTTTTATGAACCAACTTGCAAAGATGAATGATATTATCTAATACAAAGCAGAAAAGTTAGATGCGGTTTTTTGAAAATATACTTTATGGGAGTTTTTTGCAACCATACTTGAGTTAGGTTTTCTGCGCAAAAAAAAAAGTTCAGTGAGATTTTCTGCATAAAGGGGATAGTTCAAGGGATTTTTTTCAAATTTAGCCCAGAAAAATCCTAAAACACCGGAAGTTTTCCCAACAATAGGCCCTCTAACGATCAAGTCAGCAACTCAGCAGTGTTAACTGAATTTTAGTGGACAAAATATTGATTACCTAATAATTGGGGGCGATCAGCTGTATTTATAGACCTGAGCTGGAGCAATTTTAGGAAGATTTTCTAACAGATTTGAAAGATCCGTCTAATCCAGGGTTTCAATCAGTTAATCCTTTCCTGTTTTTGGGGGATTTGATTGTCAGTCATGATTAGCTAGTGGATCTCTCCTGTTTGGGTTGCGAATCAGTCTCGATCATGGGCTGAGCTGAGTTGGCGGGCCTGAGAGTGGCCCATCTCATTATGGGCCTAAGAATGGCCCATGTTCTCATTGTGGGCCTGCAGCTGTTGTGAAGTTACTATCTCACTCTTAGGAACTCCGAGATTCGTGTTGGAATAGAACGACCTCAACTAGTTGTAATTTTTACCCACATCACCCACTATTACAGACCAAAGTCGACTGTTAAGGACTATGAGGCTCTTCCAGCTTCCCATGATAATGAGCCATCCACAGCTACTCCTGTCTCATCTGATATGTCTGTTGTAGATCGCACAACTATACCTCACTATAGTACTCGTACATATTGTCACCAGATCAACTTGATCTTCTTGCTATTTCGTCGTATTCACCTTCTTTTCAGGCATTTCTCACAGCAGATGGTTCTCATTTAGAGTCATCCTCATATAATGAGGTTGTACAATATCCTCATTGGCAACATGTAACTCAAGTGGAGCTTGATGCTCTTCGTCGCACTCAAACTTGGGATATTGTGCCCTTCCCTGCTGGGATTACTCCGATCAGTTGTAAGTATATTTTTAAGGTGAAGATGAAATCAAAAAATTATGTTGAGAGCTATAAGGCATGTCTTGTAGCTAGGGACTTTCAACAAGAGCATAGTCTTCATTATGATAAGACTTTTGCTCCTGTGGCAAAGATGACAACTGTTAGCACTATTATTGTTGTTGTTGTTGTGCGATAGTGGCCATTATATTAATTTGATGTAAATAATGCATTTCTTCATGGAGATCTCTCAGAGGAGGCTTACAGGTAGCTGCCACTTGGTGTTTCCTATCCTCCTTCCTCGTGTGGTCGTCTGCGTAAGGATCTTTATGAGCATTAATGGCCTCAAGCAGGCTCCTCGCACAGTTTTATAGGTTCAGGGAAACGTTTCTTTCTATTGGATTCATTAAGAGTTCAATGTCCATGCCCTTTTTACCAGGTAGACTTCTCGTGGTCTTATTATCGTCTATTGTTGTATGTAGATGGCATGATTATCACTGGTGACGATGTTGCATGTATCACTGAACTTAAGAATTTAGGGTGTATTTCTTACTTCCTTGGGTTGAAGATTGGTTATACTTAGCATTGCTAACTTATCTCTCATCAAAAGTACATCTCTGATATTCTAAATCGTGCATCCTTTTCTGATTCTCATTTTGCGACCACACTGATAGAACTTAATCGGAAAATGCAGGCTTCTAATGGTGAACCACTTGCTAATCCTACTCGATATCGACAGTTGGTTTGAGCTCTTGTCTAGTTGATGTCCTGACATTGCTCATATCGTCCATATTGTTAGTTTGTTTGTCAACGCTCCTCGCACTGTTTACTATGCTGCTCTTCAAATTTTATGATTCCTTCGCAGGACTATGACTTTCTCATATGTACTCCTCTAACTCATTTTTGGAGTTGCGAGCTCATTGTGATGCTTATTGGGACTGTGCAACTGGGTTTGGTGTCTTCCTTGGTGATTCCTTGTGTAGCGCCCCGAATTTCGTACACTGGAAACTCGTGTGGGGAAAAATTTATAATAAGTGTGATTGCCTATGAGGTTTTCAATGAAAGGTATGGTGCGTGTTGGTTATGCTAATTCGTTGTTGTTCATTGGGTCAGACTTGAGCCGAGTTTTGAGCCAACTCATGGGAATTAATTGAGACCAAGTTTAAATATTATGTTGGTATATGTACATGTGTGAGATAACATATGATTTGGAAGCCAAGTTAGACCCTAGTTGGGTATAGTTGATTTGTAATCACTTAAACTCTAGAGTAAGAGTTTAGACTAGCTGCCTTATTCTTGGGAATCTGAGGATGAACTCCTAAAGCTTTAGTCTCCAATTACAAAGATGGTTCGAAAAGCTAGGAAATTGATTAACGGGGATTAAGAGTTGTGTGCGGCTCGCGAGTAAAAATAGTTAATAGGGTAGAATTTGTGCGGATGAGATGAATACTTAGAAGTTAAATATGATAATAGAACTTGTGATATATTGTGCAAGACTTGCTTATATTGTGGTAGAAATAGATAGAATAGAACCGTTAGAATGGAGTGAATCTAGTTGATAATGAGTCGGACTCGATTGCCTTCTAAATAGATTGAGACTGTCGTAGAAGTTCTAGTCTGTGTTTTGTTCCTAAATCTAGGATCGGGGCTCTTGAGGTTAGGCAAAGCACAGGGTACCGGCAGAGATAAGTTGTTACATATGACCGGTGGGGTACGCTAGTTGTAGGTCGTGTGACTATTGTTTGTAAAGACAGACACTAGTTGGACGTGTATTCACCTGTCAAGGGGACACGTGCGATGTGTGTACTCACTTGTTAAGGGGACACATGCGGTATCGTCTTGACTGTTAATTTATGGGATCTAGTGTAAGAAGAATTGTCGAAGCTAGGGGATGGACCCCTAAGTATCCATCTAATGTTCGATGTTGTTTAAAGCAAATAGGGAGCAAGAACTAGACTCTAAGACTCCCGGTGGGGCGAAAAAGTCCTGCGGGGGGCACATTTATGTTCGTAACAACCTTTGGGCACCTTCATGTTCGTAACAACTTTTGGTGAGGTCCAAGGGTGGAGAAAGACCGCATGGTTCGCCGCTACAGTGAATTATTTAAATTTCACGTAGTTGTCCGGGGTGGAGAAAGACCACAGGATCTAAGCAGAGTATGACCGGGGGGTGAAGGAAGACTGCAGGGTCCGGCACTACATTATCCAAATCTATCCAAATCTATCCAAATCTCACGTAGTTGTCCGAGGGCAGAGAAAGACCACAGGGTCTCCGCATACACAAAATGGCATGATCATGGCATGACCATTTCATTTCCAACTGCAGAGGCGGAACTAGACCGAACGACTGCACCCCCACGAGTCACTAGATAAATGTCAGACACAGAGTAAGAGTACAATGTCTACATTGCGAAGTATCGAATCCTACAAACAGAAATACGTTCAAGCTTGATTGGGAAGTATATAGTATGAGATGCATATGGTTCCAATCAAGTGAGCATTAGAATAGGAGCATCGTGTGCATTTGTATCTGTGCATTAGATTTTAGAGCCATGACATACACCGACACTTTTGTTCTATATGACTTCATATTTGTGCATCAATATTGGTTGTTAAGGTTTTGGCGATCGCTGATTTCATTAGTATTACATCAGTTGCATTCAACTGATGTGCCCATAATTGGTTAGTTGCAAGACTACTTGATCGTGGGAGCGAAGGACTCAAGCTGCGTGAAGCATTCAAGTGGGAAAAGGAAGTGTACAGTTACCACTTGTAATTCATGATGAGTTTTGTAACTATTTGTAACAATTATACAGTGTAATAACATTAATGTATTTATAAAGTTTAAATTTTCCTGTGATTTTTCTGTGTTATGTACTCATTTGAAATAAGATTCTGGATTATGTCATAAGTTTCCAGTGTAGAAAATTTGGAGCGCTACAAAGTGGTAGCAAAGCTGACTTCAAATTGTAGTCCAACACAGCTGGAAATTGGACTTGGATGCCCCAATTAGAGTCGGGTTTAGTTCGGATAGTAGGATGATCGTAAATCATATGGTTGCACTTTTTAACTTATGATATGATTTTCTATATCCGGAACTAACCATATATATGTTTCTTTCTAATACAAGACGTCAAAAAGGACCGGAAGCGGCTGCAGCGGGAGAACTGAAGGAGAAGGCAGTGGGGGCAACGGTGCTGACCTCAATGTCGAAAAAGAATCCGTGCAAATTTACCGAATGATGGGAGCTTTCATGGAAGCCAGCCGAAACATCATGCCGTAGCTAGGGGCTCAAGGCAGGAACCCAGGGAATTTCGTTACTGACCATGTCAAGATGGTGGAATCCTTCAAGAGGACGAAACCACCAGTATTTGAAGGCCAAGCGGATCCTACATCAGTAGATGATTGGATACGTCAAGTAGAGGTTGTTTTTGAAGTGCTGGAAACGCTAGAGAAAAGCAAGGTAAAGTTGGAAACCATCTTATTGGAAAAGGACGCAGAAGTATGGTGGCAGTCAGTAAAACGCACCATGGGCAACAGACCAATCACATGGGAGGAGATCCTGGAGGAGTTCAAACAACAATACTTTCCCTTGGATGTTCAAGAAGAGAAAGCAATGGAGTTCATCAGTTCTTCAAACACACATACATCTAACAATTAATTCATACAAAGAAACATACAAGAGGTTAAGAGAACACCCACCATATTTTGGAGAGTTCTAATGCACTCTTGGCTTCATGATTCTAGATGTTAGGCAAAGCACAGGGTACTGACAGAGATAAGTTGTTACATATGGCCGATGGGGTACACTAGCTCCAGGTCGTGTGACTATTGTTAGTAAAGACATGCATTAGTTGGGCGTGTACTCACCTGTCAAGGGGACACGTGTGGTGCTTGTACTAACATGTCAAGGGAACACGTGCGGCATCGTCTTGACAGTTAATTTCTGGGATGTAGTGTAAGAACGAATTGTCGGAGCTAGGGATTGACCCCTAAGTGTCCATCTAAAAATCTATGTTGTTCAAAGCGAACAGGGAGCAAGAGCTAGACTCTAAGACTCTCGGTGGGGCGGAAAAATCCTACAAGGGCACATTTATGTTCGTAAAAACTTTTGGGTACCTTTATGTTCGTAACAACTTTTGGTGAGGTCCTGGGGTAGAGAAAGACTGCAGGGTTCGGCTCTACGGTGAACTATCCAAATTTCACGTAGTTGCCCAGGGGTGGAGAAAGACCACAGGGTCCAAGCATAGTAAGACCGGGGGGTAGAGGAAAACCGCAAGGTCCGGCACTACATTATCCAAATTTATCTCACGTAGTTGTTTGATAATGGAGAAAGACTACAGGGTCTCGGCATACACAAAATGGCTTGACCATGGCATGATGATTTCATTTCCGACTGCAACGGCAGAACTAGACCAAACAACTTCACCAGTCACTGGATAAATGTCAAACACACATACATCTAACAATCAATTCATGAAAATAAACATACAAGAGGTTAGGAGAACACCCACCTTATTTTGAAGAGTTCTAACACACTCTTGGCCTAGGCAGTTAAAATCGTTTTTTGAAACTAATCGATCTAGGAGCGCCAACTGCAACGGCAGAACTAGACCAAACAACTTCACTAGTCACTGGATAAATGTCAAACACACATACATCTAACAATCAATTCATGAAAATAAACATACAAGAGGTTAGGAGAACACCCACCTTATTTTGGAGAGTTCTAACACACTCTTGGCCTAGGCAGTTAAAATCATTTTTTGAAACTAATCGATCTAGAAGCGATTAGTGATTAATCGGTTAATCAGAAAATAATCGGGGATTAAATCAGAAAAATCGATATATATATATATATATATATATATATATATATATATATATATATATATATATATATATAAAATTAAAAAAAGATATATCCTCCTTATCTAGCAACCATAAATCCTAACATAAAACTATTATGAGATTATTAAATAGAAACATATAGTTATAGAGAAAAAGAAGAGAGTACTTGGTTTGAACTGAGTTTGGATTCTGGATGTGGATCAGGTTGGGTTTGCTAGTTGGTTCTATCAAACAAAAACAATCGGGAAGGAAGAGCAGTGCGAGCAACAAGAAGAGGTGCAGATGCGGGCGGGTCAAGTATGCGACGGTACAGGAGGAGCGACGGCGGGTCGGGTTTAGGTTTGCTCGAGGAAGAAGAAGAGAATCAGTTTGGGTTTGGGTTTGGGTTTGCATAAGGAAAAAGAAGAGAGCGGCGATATGTCGGGTTTGGGTTTTTGCGAGGACCAAAAGGGGTCTGAATTTTGAATTTGAATTTTGGATTTTGGCCGGATTGAGCCCAAATAATGCAAACGAGCATGAAATTAGAGAAGGAGATTTAATTGGTTAATCGGCCACTTAAAATCGGCTGATTTACCACTAATCAGCTGATTATTCTCGATTAAATCGCTAACTATTAAAATATTATAAATCGCTTAAAAAAATAATCACTTAGCTTCTAATTAGCGATTAATCAGGGATTAATCGGGCGTAATCAGAAATTTTAACAGCTTAGCTCTTGGCTTCAAGCTTGCTTTCTTGTCCTCCTAGCTTCTTTCTTCTCCTTCTAGCTTGCATAGCTTCTTCTCCTCATTATTCTTGCTCCAAATAGCACTTAAAGAGGTTAAGAGAATGTTTGGAGTGAATTAGAGAGAATGAGATAATGTTTGGCATGAAGGAATGGAAAAATGAGTTAGGGTTTCACTCATGGCCTCCTTTATATAGTGGTCGGTTAGGGTTTGGGTGGGGATTGTATGGGGATAGGGTTAGGCTATGTAGGGTTGTGCTAGGGTTGCTTAAGTGTGCCTAATACAATCAATAGCTCCTAGGTTTTAGGTTACACTTAAGCCCTCCTAGGGTACACCTAAGCCCTCCTAGGGTTACACCTTAGAGTACACATAAGCCAACCCTACCAAAAAAATCGAGCCCTTCTTCCTCCCAATCAAAATTTGGAAGCTCTCCTTGTTCACACTTGTTCACATAAACAAGTTAGCATGGTTCATTTGATTGGGTTGGGCCAAATCTCTGAAGTGTTTGTTTCATAAAATGGCAAGTACAATTTATAACAATCTACACATAGTTGAGACAAAATTTATTAGCACGTACAACAATATTCATAAGTAAAATATTGTAATACATAATTAATTAATTATTTTGGGGATGTAACACCTTGATCTCATGGAAGAGTATGAAACATGATGTTGTAGCTCGCTCTAGTACTGAGGCTGAGTTACGAGCTGTCGACTACCTCCCGTGAGATCATCTGGCTTCGACGGCTTCTTCTTGATTTTGGTGTTCAACTCACCATACATAGTCATCTCTTTGGTGATAATCAGAGTGCAATTAAAATTACAGTTTATCCAGTTTTCATGAAAGAACCAAACACATTTGGATTGATGGTTATTTTGTCAGATTTTAGTATGATAAAGGCATTGCCTCTCTTCCCTACGTATTATGTTCACTTGATCAAATTGCTAACTTCTTCATCAAGTCTCAACCGATTATCAGCCTCAAAACTCCTGTTGGTTGATCCACCTTAAATTATTGGGGGGGGGGGGGTCCTGCTGCCTTATTGTTAGGGGTGGCAACTGGGCCGGGTCAACCGGCGACCCACCCGCGACCCGGCCCACGAACCCGGCCCGCATAAGGATTTCACGGGTTCGGGTCGAACCCGGTGAATAGGACCGGGTCGACCCGGGTCGCTTTTTTCCCGAATTTGATTCGCCAAACCCGGCCGACGAACCCGGTCAACCCGCGAATTGGACCCGCCAACCCGCGGGTCGACCCGCGAATTTCGACCTACCGACCCGTGACGGGTCGACCGTTCGACCCGCGGGTCGAACGGGTCGAAACCCGCGGTTCGAGGCCGGGCTGACCGTTGGGCTTAGGTGCCGTTGGGCTTCACAGCGTTGGCATGCAGCCAACGGCTCTTAGAGCCGTTGCTGCTGCCGTTAGATAGTTTATTTTTTTTTTTAATTTTTTTTTTGTTTTTTCCCAATTCTAAGTCTATAAATAGCCCCCAAAAATCTCCAAAAAAATCACACCTCCCTCTCTTACTCTCTCTACTATTATACATCAAAAAAAAAAAAAAATTGAAAAATTGTAGTAATCATCAAACAAGTGTACAAGGAGGCGTATACACGATCAAATTTCGGTCGTATCGGAGAACAAAATTCAACGTCTTCAACTCTCTTCAACCATCGACTCAAATCTACTTCAACTCTTCAATTGCGAAATCGGCAAAGCCCTCCTCCATCTTTTCTATTATATTCTAATTTTCACGGTTTTATTTTATACGCGTATTCCACGGTGAACGGTATCAAAATATCTCTATCTCTTTTCTCTTGTTATTATTTTTTTTGCGTTGTAGTTAAAATTATATAGTTTAACTTCGGATTTTTATAGTTTAACTTGTAGGGTTAGTTTAACTTCGGATTGTTGGACGGGTGTCAACAATATTCCAACGATGGGAATAACCTGTCATTGGATCGACAATGATTGGATTCTTAATAAAAGAATCATATCACTTGCGTCGTTGCCGTATCCCCATAGTGGCGCTGAAATAGCAAACCGTATTTTAGAAATTTGTGATGTTTTTCATATTCGCGATAAAATTATGGCTATTAGTTTTGATAATGCATCTAACAACAATGTAGCAATTAATACTTTAAAAAGAATATTAAACCCTCCATCTGACAATATTTTTCATGTTAGGTGTGCATGTCATATTATAAATTTATGTGTTCAAGATGCATTAGGTATAGCTGATCCATATATAATTAAAATTAGAGATTGTGTACATTTCATTGCATTAAAACCAAGCATTCTACAAGAATGGAAAGCTTGGTGTAGAGCTAGACATGTTCCTTTTAGAAAATTTCCAAAGGATGTTAGACACCGATGGAATTCTACTTTTGATTTACTAAATGTTGTCACCGAATATAAAGCAGTTGTAAATGATTTTTGTATCGCACAAAATATGCCTAATTTTCAAATGACTGCCGCCGATTGGTTTTTTGCTGAATCTTTGTTGAAATTTTTAGAACCTTTTAAAACCGCAACTTTAAAATTTTCAAAAACATATGAATCTACTTCTAGTAGCATTTTTATTGAATTAGTTAGCATGGTTCAAACATTTAACGAAATGTTAAATGATACCCATATTAGTGACATTGTAAAACCTGCATTTACTAAATTTTTGAAGTATTATTTTCCTCCTCCTATGTTGATTTGTGTTGCTACTGTTATGGATCCTCGTATCAAATTTGAAGGTACGAAGAATTTGATAGAAATATTTTTTGGATATTTAGATAACATTGTAGAATTAACAATTGATTGCGCTAGTTTTTTAGCTAAATTTGAATATACGTTAAATAACTTGTATGATTATTATGATAGACGTTTTGCTTCTAGTAGTACAACTTCTATAGTTAGTTCTTCTTCTGGTAGTTCTAAAGGTAAAAGTAGAATTGGTGATAGAACATTTAGTTTACTTGAAAAAATTCAATCAAATGTTGAATTAAATTGGTATAACCAACAAGATGCTGAGCCTTTTACTTCTGCACTAGATATTTTACAGTGGTGGAAAGAACATGAACACACTTTTAGTATTCTATCAATTATGGCTAAAGATTTACTAACTCCTCCTGTCTCTACAGTTGCTTCTGAGAGTGCATTTTCTACAAGTGGCAAGGTTCTATCAGATTATAGGAATCGGATGAAGCCCGAGACGTTAGAGATGCTCGTATGCACAGAAGACTGGCTGAAGGCTGAAGATAGGACGCAAGGGAAAGCACTATCGAGTTCCACAAGTGGGAGCAACTCGCCTGAAGACCAACAACAACAACAACAACAACAACAATAGCTTTTCTTGTTTTGTTAAATTAGAAAAATTGTAGTCAATTAAAATTGTACATAAGAACTAAGAAATATGTTATTGTATAAAATTTATTTGTGAATTGAATTTTTCATTTCGTTATAAATTGTTCAAATTGTACAACTTAAATTCATATGAATAAAATTTCAAAATTTGTTGTCAATTTCACTCTTTCAATCTTATTATTATTATTACGATTTTTTTTGTTTATTAGTATAATAGTATTATTACTTACTTAGTATTATAATTAAACATCATTTGGGGATATTTGATTCAATTTTAAGAATTGTAGTATTATTACTTATTAGTATTATTACTGAATTACATACTTAGACAGTTAGACTTAGTATTATAATTAAACATCATTTGGGGATATTAGAAGAATTGTATAATTTATTACTTATTAGTAGTATTACTTACTTAGTATTATAATTTTTTAAAAAATGTAATATTCATCAAACAAAAATATGGTTGTTTGTATAATTGTATACATCATTTGTAAAATTATTATTATTATTAGTTCGATTTAAGATACCCAAAAAAAAAATAAATAAATAAATAAATAAATAAATAAATAAAATAAAATAAAATAAAATAAATTATATATTAAACGGGCCAACCCGCGGGTCGACCCGGCCCAACCCGGATTGAGCCCTAATGGGTTCACGGGTTGGGCGGGCCACCCAAATCAGAATCTGACCCGGCCCGGCCCGGCCCGCATAACAACCCAACCCAACCCGGCCCGGCCCGCCCACTCCAGCGTGCCAACCCGCACGGATTGGGTCCGGCCCGGCCCGTTCGGCCCGTTCGCCACCCCTACTTATTGTACATTCATTCATTCATTCATTTATCAAAGAATCATATTTTCCATAATCCTAAGAAGTTTCATTCCAATCTCTCAGAAGTAAAGGAACGAAAAATTAGGCACTCTAAAGCTTCCTTTTCTCTCACCTCTCTCTCAAATCAAAAGAACAACAAAAAGAACAACAATTCATGTTCCCATCCAATCAAACTACAATATTCACTTACAACAATCTACAAATTCGTCCCACTAATAGATCAGGAAAAATCACGAAACTAACCGGTCCGAGTTCCAGCAACATCATCCGAAGCTCTGCAGCTCTAACCTAAATAAATAAATAGATAAATTAAAACTCGAAATTAATCTAACTAACTAGAAATTTGACGAAACTTCTAGATTTCAAGAAATTAGCCTGAAACATCTCATCGGATCAATCTTGTACGCGATCAAGGTAACGAAGACCGAACCACCGTCCGATCGCGGTTCCGATCTGCGCGAACCATCGGATCACCAGGACCGGCTTCCAGCAATAGATCGCGGCGATCTTCCGGATGTCGTACTCGCTCAGCGACTCGGCCTCAGTCGACGCGCCGCCTTCGAAGACGTAGCTGAATACTTGGTGAGAAGTCCACCTCAGCGGACGCGGCGATTCGGAGGAGACGGCGGTGGTGGCGGCGGAGGGGAGGCATTTGGCGGGAGATGGGGATGGATTTGTCGGGGGAAGAGGGAAGCGTAGAGAGGACAGAGGAGAGTCGTATTTGGATTCTGAGCGGGATTTTGTTTATGGGTTTCTGAAAGCATACCTGATCCTTTCCCAAATTTCCAAAATATGAGCTGTGTAGTCGTTTCCTACAAGCTATTTGCACGCGTGGGATGCACATCCTAATATTTTTTTTTTCAAATCAAACACCGAAAATTACAAAACAACACAGCATTAATTTTATAACAATTTCTAAAAAATAAAAAATCAAACACTTACTGGGCATCTTATAATAGTATAGATTTGTAGCGTCGATTATCCCAAAGGGACTTCGTTTCTAGCGACTGAATGTACATCGCCCCGCTTCTCAATCATCCTCAACCTCTCAGTCTCCAATACCGAACTGTACTCCTCCCATCCAGTCATCCCAGTAACCAAGTCCCATACCGCAAACTTTGCATCGTCCGAATCCACCACTTTCAAAACTCCAAACCCCTCTATCACCTTCACAAACAGACCAATCAGGCCACCCACAATCTTTTTAATTCCGAAATTGTCAAAATTGCAAGTAGGCTCTATGTAAATAACCCAAAATCAGAACTTTATAAGGGTGAGATATGTACTTACTTCGCCGAGTTTGAATGGGGGAATGTATGATCCATGGAAGTCCCTCATCCTCCCTCTCATGTAAGGGTCGCAAGAAAGGTAGAGATTCTTGAGGAGGACTCCACCCGAGCCATGTGGCACTTGGAGGTCAATCTTGGACTGCTTGAACTCTATGTCCGACTCCGTAGGAGCTCCGGTGATGTAGTTTTTTAGCACGATTTGCTTGTTGGAGGTGATTTCTGCCATGATTTTGAGATTTGGGGATTTAGGTTTTTTATTTTGGAAACTGGGGATATTTGGGGAGAAGGAAGAAGAAGAGTGGTTTAGTTGAGAGAGAGGGATAGGAATCGACGGGTCGGGGGGGGGGGGGGGGGGGGGGGGGGAGGTTTTTTGAGAGAGAGAGAGTGTGAGTTTGATTTGAGTAAAAATTACGGTTGTGACCTCCTTTCGTGTAGGGATTAGGGGCAAAATTTGACAGAATTAACCCTACATTATTTTTTTAGCTTTCTATGTTTATGAGGGCATGATAATAAAAAACCGCTAAAATTGTGCTTTGCTTAATAATAGTATAGATATTTGAAAATTTTAAGTTTCAAAAGAACAGTGTTCTTCTTATTTCTATATTTGAGAAGAAATATAGAAATTCAAAAATTTTAGCAATTGAAAGATGAAATTTCGTCCCAAGAGTTCGTTAACGGTTAATTATATCAGACGGAATATGAATTTTCGTCTTTCTTTTTCTTTTCTTTTTAACAATCGGACGAGAAATGAAGCTTCGCCCGAAAAAAAATTTTAAAAAAATTTATTGGACGGGAGATGAACTCTCGTCTGTGCTAAATTGTGTCCAAATGTATAGAACGAAATAAGATCACCCGTCTCTTAAAATAAATTAGCTTTTTTGAATGACTGAAATACCCCCTTTCAATCACAACGTTCACTAGATGCTACTAAAACTGCTAGTATTCAATATCACAACGGCTATATTTTTCAATTGTCTATATATATGAACACTATGTTCTTCCCAAATTTCAGACACAAATTGCTCCACTGCAATCTGTTTATTCCCCAAGTTTTAGTCGTATCTTTCTTTCTCAATTTCTTTGTTTGTAATTTGATACAATGACGAATCGTCCTAATAAAGGCATGGCATACACAACTATTGAAGATGTTATTCTATCCCAATCTTGGGTTGCTATAACTCAAGATCCGTTGATCGGTAGCGATCAATCCGGGACAAAGTTTAAGGATCACGTTTATCTTACATTTGTTAGTTTTATAGGCATGACAACCGACAGAACAGTCGGCTCCCTTTCAAGTAGATTCGGAGTAATTTCAAAAGAAGTTTCTTTGTACACTACGAAGTTGGGCAGCGTAACAAATAGAGCAGCAAGCAGAACTACTGAGGCGTGTATAGTTTATGTGGTTAATGCGAATTTATTGTTTAAAAAAAAAATAACTCAATTAGTGCTTTTGTAATTCTTATAGGTACGCGGAGCAAGAATGAAATACTTGCAAACTGTCGGGAAGGCCTTCAAATTCAAATTCGAGGATGACGATGAAACAAAAAGACTACGTACTAATAAAACAAATGGAAGAATACCGCATAATGAGTATGGATCTCACTACCTTACCTGATACTCAAAGCTATTATTTTATGTGTAGACAAAATGAAATCATGCAAAAAACGAGGTGACCATCCAGGGTAAAGTAGTATCTGTTTTATACTTTTATGTTGCATTATCTGTTGTATCATGCTTATTGTATCTGAATGTAGTTATATGAGATTATCTTGTAAAAGGAAGTAAATAAGTTTGTTGTAAGTTACTTTTTAATGGAGTTCAATGCATTTTTATTGAAAAAAATATTTACATACAATATTCAACAGACATACACTTGGTTTCCTTCTCATCATCTCCATATTCGTTCCGAATGTGTTCGACCAAATCTTGACGAAGTGCCTGATGTATTTGTCTGTCATGTAGATGTACATTGCGTGCAATTTGAGCTGCACGCTCAGTTGGTCCAGCTCTATTAAGTACGATGAAGGTAGAGTCAGCATGTTGGTCGTAGCCATATAAACTAATTCCTTCTGCACATTCGTCCTCAACAATCATATTGTGTAAAATGATATACGTCTTCATAACATATAAGAGACTGTTGGCATCCCAAAGTCTGGTTGGACCTCTTACAATCGCAAATCGTGCTTGTAAGTCTCTAAATATGCGTTCAACATCTTTTCTTGTAGCTTCTTGCATTTGGAAAAATTTTCTTTTTTTTGCTGTGTCTGGGGCCGAGTATGTTTTAATTATAGTAGTCAACGGGGGGTAGATTTCATCCGCTAAATAGTATCTCATGTTGTAATTGTGATTGTTAATCATATAATCTACCTGTGGTGCACAACCATCAAGAATGTTATTGAATAATGGAGAACGGTTAAGTACGTTTAGATCATTATTGCATCCTGGCATTCCAAAGAACGAATGCCAGAACCAAAGGGCATAAGATTCCACTGCTTCAAGAATGATTGTAGGTTCACGAACGTGGCCTGTATACTGGCCATGCCAGGCTGCGGGACAATTTTTCCATGCCCAATTCATGCAATCTACACTACTAAACATTCAGGGAAAACCCCGAGATTTGTTTTTTTCAAGGAGTCTCTCGACATCGTCGGCTGTTGGATGTCCCATATGCTGGTGCCCAAGTATGTTAACAATTGCCACACAAAATCAACAGATTGTTTTTAAAATCGTACATTCTTCAATACGTACATACTCGTCAACTACATCTGCAGAAGATCCATACGCCAAACACCCTACAACCGCCGTGATTTTTTGATGTGGAGATAAACCAAAATTTTTAGTTGCATCTCGTCGCTGAAGAAAGTATTGATCATAACTTACAATAGCTTCTCGTAGCTGATTGAATAAAACCTGACGCATACCAAATCTGCGGCAGAATAGATTGTCGCCGTAAATGGAGTTATCTAAAAAATAATTCCTTCGAAGACGTATAACACCATCTTCTCTTTCGCGTCGAATATATCGGTGGTGATTTGTATGTTGACTTTGTTGAACTTTCATAATAAATATTTGCATACGCCTCTCAAAAAATCTTGTAATATCTTCGTTCTCTTCGTCGGATGAATTCGAGTTAGAAGATGAGCTGAAAGTTGCCGTTAAGAATCCGACTAAGAAGTATGTGAAAGATACAATATCACATTTGATTGTGGATTTTGTTGATTGTAGTATGAACAGAATGAGTGGCAGAGTGTTAAATAGAATTGGAAATGGTAACTATGGCTTCACATTGTAAATGGTAAAGAAATGAAAAACAAAAAGTGAATCAGTGAAATTAATATGAGTGTGAAGGGATTGATATGAAAGAGATTAATTAAAAGCTGAGCATATTGAATAATCCAATAGTGTTGTTGTTATGTATCCAATTTTTTACCCACAATCCAAAGATAAAAATGATGTGCCACGCTAAAGTTAGCTAAAGTGAGGGTACAGTGTGCTTATGGAATCCAATGTCATGCTTAAGTACTGAAAATCGACATCTTATATTGTCGGTGCTAATATGTGGGAATGCAACAATTAGAACAACATTAGAATGCCTTGAAACAAAATAGCATGTGATTAAATTCCCTGTATCATACTAAAAATACAATAAAAGGTCCAATATTGACAACATTATATAATCATCAATTGACTATTCATCATCATCGAATATTGTACCTGGCACAAATTCTTGTGTTGGATTCGACGTCTTGATTGAACTAGCCAATATTTTGCTACATTCCGCATTGTCTTGAAGATGATGGTCGGTCCCCAGATACAGATCTCCTACAAGGAAAACTTGAGTAGGAACAAACTCTCTTAACACTGATCTGAAAGAATGATACGTCGTAATTAGTATTAGTTAGTTCCTGACAATGTCTGTATAATTCTTCCTGTTACAATATTTATCATTAGTAGTTACAGTCTAATAATATTCCAATAAATGTTATGAATGTACATAACTTACTATATACTCACATAAGATAGTATGCCGCAAGGCTAAAATTCGAACGATTCCTGTAGGAAACTTTTTGTAATTGTACCGCCAGAAAAAAGTGGCAATTCCACTACACACTCGCTGTACCTGACAGGTAGTTCGGGGGGGGGGGGTGTTGTATACTCAGCCGGTGCCGAAAATGGGGGAGATGGAAATGGAAATGGTAACTGAGAATTAGGATCACTAATGCTAGCTGGAAATTAATTTTTGCAGCATGCGATAGTGTTTTCATAATAGTACTTATTGACACCTTAGCCCAATAATGATTGTATATACGCTAGTGTACAAGATGGACCAGCTAAGTAGCGTAAATAGGTGGACTAGCATCTTGTGGCGGTATTCAAGACATAACAGTCGGTGGATCCCTTTGGATAGCAATAATCTCAGTCAATTGCCGATAACAGCGATCACCATGATACCATACACCCTATAGTACAATGTTTACTTTAGAACTCATACAAACGTTATAATTAGGCAAGTAAAACTTATTGCGGATTTAAATTTAGATAAAAATTAGGATTATCACATGTTCACAAAATTGGAATATAACTCGATGACGAGACATGATGTTCGCAAGGACAATATCATGCTCGCCCTCATATGGCGATTCCAAATAGTTACCATATAATAGATGTTGATGTTCGCATCTCCAATTGGTATCTGGCGACAGAGATATTGTATCTAACTTGATCCATTCTTCTAATCTCCAATTCGTTGTGATTCCAACGTGCAATTTCTGGCCTTTTGTCGGCGGCTAGTAACATGTCCGTGAGATTTTCGGTTGCGACACTTATTGGAATACATACATGTGTGTATTCATATGCTCAATATTGAAAAGAATACAAGTTGAATTAGTTTCAATAAGTTAATATACAAACGGTATTTGTAAGTTAGTTAAATAGCGATTTAATTAAATTTTACCTCGAGTACTTGCCATGGGCCATTAAAAGACTTTATTTCTGCAACATGAATCAAGAGATATATACAACAGTGCTAGTTTAAGACTACCCCAATCATATGTGCCCACTTGAGTTAGATCTCAAGTGTTTCAAGCCAACCACATCTTACCACTGAAGCAGCATTGGAGAAATAAAACTCCCCAAAGAAGAACATAAAAAATGCTCGTGCAACTATCATAGATTTATTATTATCAATTTTTGTTGCCTTAATCATACTGCTATGAAAGTATTTCTTCAGGAACAAACATCGTATTCTCCGAGACTTCCAATCAAAGAGGCGCTTATTCAAGCTTCACAAATCATGCTTTCAAACTTGCCGCAGTTAAATCATCTCAGTTAATTCAGGAAAGAAGCGGGTCTGAACTATTTCGAAAGGGTAATCTTCATCGTTGCATGGAGACTTTTCACCAACTCCGATGGATATTCCCATTAGCATTGCCCAATCCAACATGGTGAATCCCAACTTACCGCACGACAGGTGAAATGTGTGCGTAGTGTCCCACCATCTCTCAACTAAGGCTTTGACAAGACGTTGAGATGACTTCTCGATATCAATTGTAGAAAAACGGTGCCACCTAACATTATCGATGATTTCCTTCACTAGTGGCAAACGACAACATCGCATGCATGCTTTAATTGGACCATTCTAATTTTTCTAAATGTACAAAATCTACCATATGAGATCTCGGTAATATGCTTACAAATATGAGGGTGGTTGTCGACAATCTGTTTCCACATTGTTGGATCGCTGAGATCTAATTCAGGAGTATCTGATTCAACTTATTTTCTTCTATTGCGCTGATCTGAACTGACTTGATTTTTCAATTTGATCCTACCAATAAATCTTTAGATCGACATTATGTTTTGGAATTGATATCCCAGAGAATGTAATTGAGACGAGGAAAAAATATTTGGACAGAGAAGTGAAGTCAAAAGAGTGAGGAGTGAGTATGTATGAAGAAGGAAGTGAAACTAGATGAATATATAGAGTTTAGAATAATATACACTGTGAAGAGTAAATTAGGGGGAAAAAATTGAATTTGTGGGACAGGAGATGATGTATCGTCCTGCAATAATCCAATTTTTTTTAAAAAAAAGTTCTCTCCTATGAGACTCATTCTTCTGTCCGATGCTCTCAATTGACCTCCACACATGTCGGACGGGATTTAAAATCCTGTCCGTGCATGTTTAAAAAAAATAAAATAAAATCTCAGACGGGAGGTGGGATATGATATCCCGTCCGAAAAATATTTTTTTTTTCTTAATTGTGATGGACGGGAATTAATCAATCATCAAAAAATCAAATTTTCTTAATTTAAAAAAATCAAATTTTCAACGGGACGAGATTCTATCTACCGTTCGACCCTATTTGAAACTAGATTCTCAAATTTTGAGTTTAACGACTAGAGCGATAACTCAAAATTTCTATTTCCAAATGCCATATTTGGAAATTTTGAGTCTCAACGACTACAGATGCTCTGATTTCTTTTTTTTTCCCGGGTTTGAGAAGAGATTGGAGTGGATAAAGTGGACAATAGGGATGGACGGGTCATGCACGGTTGACCACACTTGGAAGTACGGGCAACCAGAGGAAAAGAGAAAGAAAAATCATGTTCATTGACTTTAAAGCAACTCCATCCATCATCCTCTCAAATGGGTTGTTATTTTCATTTTTAGCAACCCAAATGAATTTTTTTTTTCAAAATAGCAATAGGTTCTGCACTCATGGGTTGTCATTTCCGATTGCATCCACGACTTGCCAAAAAATGGCAAATGCCATTTTATTTTCCAAATTTGAGAAATAAATAGCAATTGTCATATTTGTCAACCTTTTGAGATGTTGGTGTTTCTCATTTGGGTTGCCAAATATGAAAATAGCAGCCTATTTAAAGAGATTGGTGGAGTTGCTTTTATATGCACAACACTCCTAAAATGGGTGATCTAGAGGATTGCTCGAGTTAGAAAGAGAGTCTTGTAGAAAAGATGCACACTCTAAAGGGAAAAGGTTCCACCTCATGAGATGGGGTAGAGTTTTCATGCAAAAGAATTTTGGCGGCCTATGAGTTATCGCCCTTAAGGAGATGAACCTTGTGCTACTTAACAAGCAGTGGTGGAAGGTGTTCCACTCGAACAGAGAGACTTGGCAAGGACATGTGTCCCAATATCTTCAAGGCAGAGGGAATAGGACCTTTGGGTGTTAGAATGTCAAGTACAATCTTGGAAGAGGGGATTCTAAGACCTATGAGATATTCCAACACTACGTTAAACCATCATTGAGGGGAATTTTTTCCCAAACTGCCCCATTTTTAAAAAGTTTTTCCCAAACTGCTCTACTTTTTTTTTTAATTTCCAAACCATCCCACTCGGTCTTTGAAAGACCGAGTGTAGTTAAAATTCACGCGGTCTTTCAAAGACCGAGTCTTACTCTTTGATTTTTCGAAGTGCAAGACTCGGTCTTTGAAAGACCGCATGAGTTTTAACTACACGCGGTCATTCAAAGACCGCGCGGTCATTTTGGTAAATACTTTGGAAAGTGGGGTCATTTTGGTAAATACTTTTAAAAAGTGGATTAGTTTGGTAACAAGTTCGGTTTGTAGAAGGAAAAAACACCAATTAAGAACTAGAGACCATTTAAGGTTGTAACAAGTGTTATATAATACTAGCAAACCACAAGCACCAACTTGATTATTTGGAAATTATGTCTAATATTAAACTATTTTAAACTATTATTGTATAATCAAATTAAACTTTATCGGAACCTAACTAATAGTAATAACACTTTACACTAGTTAAAACACAATATGAACAGAGAAATATGAAATAAATAAAAATAGTGAATAGTTAACTATGAATGTCAATAATAATTACTTAACAACCACATTTTAATATTAAACATAGAAAAGAGAGTTCCTGACCAAGGCAACCATCTTTTTCGGAAAGTACTCTTTTCCTTCCATAGACTTTGCGTCTTAAATTTTATGAACCTAAAAAAATATTGTAATTTGTTAAGTGTTTGCACCTTTAACTTTAGTATTGCAACTATTTATAGTATGTTTTCCTTCAAAATTTAAATTTCTTTAGTGTTGCACAGTCAGTAGAAATATTCTGGGCCAAAAGATGGAAGCTACTTATACCGGAACTTTGCCAAATTGTCCTCTTAAAAATCAATTTGGAGCAACCACAATAATCGAGACAAGGAATGCTATACAGTTCCAGATTCTACTTCCCGGGGTCTTCATAAAGTAACAACCTAGAAATGTCGAGTTGTTAACATTCTCTGTGTCCAGTTGTAGAATTATGTAATAATTTAGTCTCTGTGTTTGTTCAGATGGAGACTTACAATTTGAACTGGATCCTGACGGGACTTTAACAGTATCCGGGATCAAAACATCGGAACCTCCATTCGTGCTGGACCAAACATTTACTAAGGTGAACAGTAATAAAAAGGTCCAAGAAACAGACAATTTAGTTTTTTGGTATCGCTGGTGGTGCTGTTTCTTGGAGGTCCAAGAAACAGACTATTTTAATTTACTCTACTATGGAGTCTGAGTTAGTTGTTCTAGCTGCTGCTAGTGAGGAGGCAAGCAGGTTGAGGAACCTCTTGTCTTTCATTCCATCATGGAGTAGGCCTATACCTACGATCTTAATCCACTCACATAGTATTGCTACCAGAGCTAAAGTACAAAATGCTTACTATAACGATAAGAGATTAGTGATTCGTCGCAAGCACAGTACGGTGAGAGAGCTCCTCATGTCTGGTGCTGTTATTGTAGATTTTGTGAGATCAAAAAGTATAAGTTGGGGATTGTTGGAATTGAGTATACATTCAAAACACTTCTCTTGTTGACAACATTGTCATTTGACCTAACGGTTAAAGTTTTGAGTTCTCATCAGGTTGGGGATTCAATTCCTACATTCCACATAATATATATATATATATATATATATATATATATATATATATATTATTATATATATATATATAGGGTAAAAGGGATATGAGCAACTTGCTCATTTAGTAAATGAGCAAGTGATGAGGTGGCATGCATGTGATACATTGAGTATCTAACCACTTTTAGAATTTCTCAATCACATGCACGCCACCTCATCACTTGCTCATTTACTAAATGAGCAAGTTGCTCATATCCCTTTTACCCATATATATATATATATATATATATATATATATATATATATATATATATATATATATATATATATATATATATATATATATATATATGACCGGGTCGGGCCTTAGGACTCTTTGGGTCTCTTGAAAAAAGGAAAAAAAGAATTTTTTAATTTTTTGAACTTTCAAATTTCAAACAGATAAAAAAATGTTTTTTTTTTTCAATTAATAATATGACTGTTTCAAGAGATAAATGGGCTTTATGTTATAGCCGTTTTAAGAATTAAAGGATCTTTATTATGTAGCCGTTTTTTATTAAATGCATACACTATTTATTTCTTCATGGTTACTGGTTATAAAAAGGTATCATTTTTTTACCAAAAAAAAAAACAAAAAACAAAACAGTTCTTTCTCTTATTCTCGTCTATTTTCTTATAGCTTATTACAATTGAAACATAAAGTTTTTTGAAATTTTTTTTTTTTTGAAAAAATTGAAACATAAAGTTAATAAAGTTAAGTTTCATTCTTACCTGAATTTCTCCGGTTTCTATCTTTTGGAACGTGCCAACATCAATGATAGGATAAACAAGGGGGTCATTCAATTTTAGGGGTAAATGTCCTTTAGTAGGTCCATTTATGTCGTACTTGGATGTATCCCCAAATGAAAAGGATAAAATCATCCATTACTCCCAGAGGCAAAAAATAAAAGCATCCAAAATGACCCACTTTTTGAAAGTATTTATCAAATTGATCCATGTTCGAAAGTATTTACCAAAATGACCGTGTGGTCTTTGAAAGACCGCGTGTAGTTAAAACTCATGCGGTCTTTCAAAGACCGAGTCTTACACTTTGAAAAATCGAAGAGTAAGACTCGGTCTTTGATGTCTTCTCCAGCTTCGCATCCTAGATTTCGCAAAGGGTGGAACCTATCGATTCATATTATTATTTGGATAGTGTGGCTGGAAAGGAACCGTAGGCTCTTCTCGCATAGAGCTGCCACTATTTCTTTTCTGATCGATGAGCTCTTATTTCTTTTTAAATTTTGGTCTTCGAAAGTTAAGATCCAAGATAGAGATGCCTTTAATTGTAGCCGTTTAGATGAATCTTTTCATTGTCTTATCGGTCTTAATGCTTTATGATACTCTGTTTTTGGATGGTTGATTAGATCATTATGTTCTAGCAGGTTTAAATTGAGGGCTGGCTGCCCTATTCTGTGTTGGCTCTTGGCATCTTTTGGTTCTGGACCGGTTGTGATTCCTGCTGCTCGGCTGAGCTCTTTGGCGCTGTTTTTTGGTCTGTTTTTGCACAGCCTGTGGTGTTTGTTTTTTTGAGGCTGTATTATCTCTTGGCCTTGTGTTGGATCAGGCATCTGATGTATTTTATTGTGGTCTTCGGACTTTGGTTTTTGGGTTGTTTAGTTTTTTTTCTGTCGCCCTACTGCCTGTTCGTGTTCAGGGCTTTCTATGGATGTTTAGTCTCTGTTTGTTATGGATTTTCTTTTTTCTTCTTGGCTTCGCCTGTTTATTTTGGTTATGATTATTTCAGTCGCTTTTAGGTTGGTGATCGCTCGAATCTTATCTCAATTGCTTTTTTTTGGGGCGCTTGGAGCTAGTGTGCTCCTTTTGAGTTTGTTGTTTTATTTGGTGGGTGGTCTTGTAGTTCTCTCCAGGCTTAATGGAGATGTTTCCTTTCTTTTTCTGTTTCTCTTCTTGTTGGCTAGCTGAGTTACTCCTATTTTGGTTGTTTCATGGATGATTGAGTGTTTGCTGCGCTGTTTCTGCTTCATCGCTCTGCGCATCTCTCAGCTCCGAGTCCATTCTTGGCTCTGTTAGAGTGCCAGCATGTCAGGTCTATCCTAGCTTGTGAGGCGCGTGCGGCCTCTATGTTTGGCTTTGCGCCCTCTGCTAGCGAGTGTTGCAGTGGCAGGTTCTGGTGAGCGACTATTTCTGGTTCCCGGGGTTCTTCTGTGGCCCGTTGGCGTTCCGCAATGATCCGGCTGAGCTGTGTATTCGGCCGCAGGATGGTTCCTCTTCCTTTTGTCTACAAGTATGAGGATCGAAGATATGGAAAAACCAAATAGCACTCCACCTCCGATAGAAAAACCAAAGAAATTCTATAAACTCAGGTTCATAGAATTACTTGGTATAATCAACTCATGCAAGTATGACGATTGAGAAATGGGCACTTTATGCAGATGAAGGTCGAAGATATGGAATAATGACTACGAACCTGTCAGAATGCTTCAATTCAATCTTGAAAGGAGTCCGTAGTTTACCAGTAACTGCGATTGTTGAGACGATCTTCTTACGTCTCAACTCTTACTTTACTACTCGTCGACAGGAAGCTAGTAAGCTTTTATGTGAAGGGAAGATTTTTGCTAAAAGTGTACATGATTTGATTGATAGTCGTCGTGAAGCTAGTAAGTTTGGATGTGTTTAATTTTCGAAAATGTATGATTGACTGAGGTTTACATATTGGCCAAAGAGAGAATTTTGGAATCAATAAGTTTCAAATATATTCGAATCAGAATGTCTTGAAGTTTTTCGCAAAAAAGTTCAATCAGCTTCAAGGCTCGGTCTTTCAAAGACTGTTGTCATTTTAACAAGACTCTGTCTTTCAAAGATCGAGTCTTGATGCTGGTTGTAAAATATCACTTACAGACGTAAGACTCGAGTCTAGTTATATTTAGAACGGTCTTTGAAAGACCGAGTCTTGAGTTCAATCAATTCCACAATATCTCCACAACATCTCTACAATTCCAGAAACTCATTAACATCTCCACAATATTAACAAACTCATTAACATCTCCATATGTCCAACATCTCCACAATATTAAAAATCTCATTAACATCTCCACAACCACATCATCTCCAACATCTCCACAACCACATCAACAATCTCATTAACATCTCCACAATTTCAATAACATCTACACAATATTGTTAATATCATATCCACAATCACATCAACAATTTCAAAAACATCTCCACAATATCATCTCAACATATGCCCAACAGAACATTGAAAAAACTAGAGACATTAACAACATACTACTCTAAACTCGAGACAGAACATTAAAAAACTACAAAATCAAACTAACTAAAAATATTACAACACCTACCAAATCCAAATTCGTTGAGGGATAGAGAGAAGAAGAAAAAAATACGAAAAGTAAATAAAGTCGAGAAGAAGAAGAAAGGAGATCTGTGCAATTAAAACCCCTAAAGTGCAAGACTCGGTCTTTGAAAGACCGAGTCTAGTATAAACTAGCGCGGTCTTTCAAAGACCAAGTCTTACTCTTCGATTTTTCGAAGTGCAAGACTCAGTCTTTGAAAGACCGTGCTAGTTTATACTAGACTCGAGTGGATTGCTTTGGGAATTAAAAAAAAAAGTAGGTCGGTTTGGGAAAAACTTTCAAAAAGTAGGTCGGTTTGGGAAGTTCTCTGTGAGATCATTATATGCACGGGGATGCAGACTGAAGTGGTCGACTTTAGTGCGGAATATCAAGTCCTCATTAGAAGTTTAGGTACTTTTTCCTCGGGCTGGTCTGTGATTTAATCCTCACCAGAAATAATATCCTCAAAATATCGATACCCATCGACGGGACATGCAGAAGGTGTCACCTTCATGTTGAAACAATGGATCACTTGTTCATAGAATGCACCCACTGTGCATTGTGGGGATGAAATCCTGATGTCTACCCAACTTCATTCGAAGACCTTAGGATTGGTTTTCTGTGCTAAGCCCAAATAACCTCTACTTTCTTAACTCTATTAGCACTATTTCTGCATTTTTTCCCCGTATTTACGGTTTTATTTCATCTTGTCATGTATGTCTTCAGTGGGAGATAGAGCGTGGTTCTCAAGGACATTAACGGGCGTGGTTCTCGAAGACATTCACGGGCGTGACATGAGAATGGGGAGATGGAGTTTGGGCCAACGCTAAAGTATACCTAGAGGGTCGACAGGAAATTGAGGGGATGAGAACCTAACTCGTAGAGTTTTTTTTTTGTTTGTTTGGATGAGAACCTAACTCGTGAGTTTTTTTTTTTTTTTTTTTTTGAAGGAAACCTAACTCGAGTTGTTGGGAGTTCTTTTCGGTTCGTTTTTTATTTTGTTTTTTGCCTTGACCCCAAAGCTGTATTTGTTTTTGACCGGTTTCATAGGCTTGTTAAGGGACAGTGTTCTCCCAATTATATGGATATTTTATTTCGTTATTTTCTTAATGAAACATGGTGGTCCAATTCCATATTTTCTTTAAAAAAACTTTTTATGCACATCACATGCCATATAAAGGCGACAAAAGTAAATAAATAAATAAATAAAGGTTTTTTTGCACAAAGGTCACTAACATACTTAGTGTTTGCATATTAGTCCTCCACAAATCAATATCTTTATGCACAACACTAACAATGTGTGGTCTATTATAAAAAAAGCAGGGTAATTTCTAGCAATGCTATCGGGTTGAGTCCTTCACTACTAGGATCCAGTTTCCTATGGATCCAAAAATTGAACCCGGACCCAGATTTAGACCCGCGAGGACCGGGTCCTATTAAAAGATTTCTACCCGTTCGGGTAGGAGCGGGAGCGTCAGCGTCGAGTGGAGGCAGCGAGCGTAGGATTTAGAACAAAGGAGAGAAAAAGAAGGTATGGGTTTTGGGTTTGAAAGAGGATGATTTAGAATTGAGGAGGATATTAATTTTTATGTTTATTTTTTGGGTTTTTTTAACGGGTCCGGATCCGGGTTCAAGTCCGGTCTATTTTGAGCAGACTCGGGCCTGAACCCGAAAGTACAACGGGTCCTGTTTTAGGACTCGGACCCGGACCCGCACGGCCCGAGTCGGGTTCGGATATCAGATATTTATACCCCTACTAGTAGTCTCATGGTTTAATTATTAGCCCTATATCGTGCATGGCTAATTAACAAAATATCTTTGACTACATAAAAGACTTATCTCCATCCTATGTTATTTTTCCTTTACACAAATACCAAGGCAAAAATGTATCGGAATAAGAAGGTCATGGTTTGAGGCAGGCGAAGCAGTAGATTAGTGTTTCAAAGGTGGGGCAAGTATAGGATTAGGAGAAGAAACCATTAGGGATGAAGAAGAAGGAAGGGTACAAGAGTATAACGGTCAAAATATATACTATAGAAGTGTTAAAGAAAATGAAAAATTCTATTGGTTTGGATGGAAGATAATGCAGGTAACTTTTTTAATTGAACTTCACATTATTAGAGCATCCACTGTAGTTGGCTAAACCTATGCTATTTTTAGTAATGAGATTTTAGCTTTTAGCAACGATCGCTTCTATCATTATTTCTAAAATTTGATAAAGTAATGTATTGGTCGGATCTTGTTCATCTGTCTAACGCTTTTTATTTTTTATTAAAAATTGAGTAGACGGAGCTTCATCCTCCGTTTGAGAGAAGAAAAAAAAATGTTGAATTGTGTTGGACGGTGCTGGTTCCTCCGTCTCTCTTTAAATTTTTTTAATAAAAAAATTAAGTTGACAACACAAAAAAAAAAAAAAATTCAAATGAACAGTGCCAGACTCTGGCCTGTTGGTTTTTTGTTTTTTGTTGTTTGTTGTTTCTTTCACCTAGGCAAAATTACCAATATACCCTCACCTTCACATTTATTAAATGTTATTTATAAACTTTACCTATTTAATATATATTATTTATTTATAAAGAATTAAATCCACCAGGAGACGGAACATCTCTAACCGTCTTTCAATTTTATTTTTTTTATTCAACCAGACGGCATATCTTCACCCGTCCCTTTTCTCAAACGGCTGAATTTTGTCCGTTATTTATATTTAGCAATTGTCTAAAGGCGCTGCTAAGTTTAGCAAGCTACTGTTCGTTTCTATTCTAAATTTTGAATTTTTAGCAAACGATTTTCTAAATCTATTTCTAATTTTTTTGTCTTTAGCCAACGATACAGTGGATGCTCTTAGTGGTATATATGCAAATAGTAACTTATGGGGAGGAATCCACAATTTCAAAATTTTGTATGTGGCACGTGTATAAAAAAACCCATGATCAATAATAAGAAAAGACATGTATATTGTACGTGTTGATTAGCTTCGGCATTATGGATAAGAAATTTTTAGAACTCCAATAAACTTTAATTTCTTATTCCAAAAACAATGATAATCGAATCGATTCGACAAAGCTAATTACCACAACAGTATAACACAAAAACAGAGACTTTTCAAACCCATTTAAGTTTCACTTCCAAATATAAACCTCATACACATGAGAAAATCTTCATAAAAAACAAAACTATCAAGTACAGCCAATAGTAATAATAAAAAAAAATCTCCTCTTGTAAACATTAAACAACACTTTTATAATGTTATTTTTCAAATCCAAATGATATGATAATTAACGATATACTTTGTCTAAGCACCATCCAATCAACATGGAGGCATATATGGAGGTGGAGGCAGCATACTAGTTGATGGTGTTGGTCCATTCTTCACTATAAACACAGTGCTCATTCCCCAAGTCAGATGGGACTCAATATGGCAGTGCATATACCAAACACCTGCAAAATTTTTAAAAATTTAAAAAACAATTCTCAAATGTACTATTTATTAAGAAAATATAATTCCAAAATGTTCAGAAACTCAAAATAGTTATTCTTCTTAATAATGCAAATCTGACCAGGATTAGTGGCTCTGAACCTGATAGAAACCCAACCATTCCTGGGAACTGAAATGGTATTCTTCAATGGAGGATCCACAAGGTTATATGTAGCAGGGTCCTTGAATCTATCAAAATTTCCGAATCCCGAGCCAACAACGTAAAAGCTCGCCCCGTGTAAATGCATTGGATGATCTGACCCTCGAACTACGGATGTACCTTGAAACACTATCTCGATTTTGAGACCGTATCTCAGGAACTTCACTTGTCTTGAAACTAGTGGCACCAACACATTATCAGGCTGCTCATCAGCCGTAAAATCATAAAAGACTAGGGGCCTATCCGGAAAATTGACTCCGAACACCCCTTTGATGGACTTATAGTAAGCTTCAAGTATGTCAATCGTAAACGGATCAATTTCGTCAAAGCTTATGTTGTTAAGGCTAGCCAGCCTTCGTGACTCGATCATGTTCATTGATATAGCTATGAACAATTGCCGGTGTACCAAATATGGTAAATCGGCTGGTGTGTGTAGGGTCCGTAGTTGTTTTGTTAATTTGGTTGCAGCTTCAGTGTCATCGTGAGAGGGGAGAGAAGGGAGGAGGGGGGATTGATCAGTACTGTTAGAATTGCTTTTCTGATAAGTTAAGATTGCGGTAGCTGTAGTCTCGTCGAATACACCATGCTCGACGTAGCTCAAGGCACTAGCAGCCATGTAGTAGGAAAGAGATGGAGATTGGTCTGCTACTAAGAGTAGGTCATATGTTTCACCTGGACTGATTGTGATGTAGTCTACTATTAGGGGTTTTGTGTAACTACCATCTGATCCAACGATTGTGATAATGTGATGAGCGATGGAGAGGAAGAGTGCATTATTTAGAGCAGCGTTGATGACTCGGAGGAGGTAGGTTTTCCCTTGCTCAATTTGCATATTGAATGTATCTATAAAAAAAAAATAAAATAATAATAATAAAATAAAAATAAAAAAAAGTGCAACGCAACAACATATTTTGAACATCGAGAAAAATGTTACAAAGATTAGAGATCTGTTCATGCATATTTGTGAGAGTTTTATTAAAGATTAAGTAACAAAAGTCACCTTTCTTGGAACATGGATAGAGATCACCAGGTTGGCCATTAATAGTGAAGGCATCAGACGGCTCTGGCTCCTTTCCTGCCTTTGCCTCTTCATATATTAACTTGATATCTTTTATCCACCATTCTCCTATATATGTATGTATGATGAAGTTACTTGATTAGCCAAAATACATATAAGTTATTAATTTGATAAACTAGACATAAAGTCAAGTTCTAAACTTAACAAATAATTCCCATTCGGGTAGTTCCGTAAATCTTTTCATGATATTACAATTTTCTGCACATTTCTCTTCAAGACGAAGTCTGAGTATATAACAAAAAGAAATTAAAAAGATGGAATTAGAAACTATTTTGGAATCATACAATATACTTTTAGCTTGTTCGCAACACTAAATGTAACTGTAGTGCATTTGCATACGCAAAACTTTAACCCCTCGATTATTATTTTTTTCAGAAAGGCTCCTAGTTCAGAATTATGGTTCAGTTCTCCATTTCTTTCCTACTACATTATTTGTACTTTTAGCAATTGTGAAAAAAAAAGCAACAAAATGATAGAATTTCATTTAGAACTATCATCACAAAGTTTTGAAAATGCTGTAGCATTCAGCTCTGCTAAAAACTAAAAAAAGTAAGAATTATCAAAATAAAATATGAAATCATGAAATATATATTGTTAATTAATTACTGACCGAGTATGATCTCAAATTCTTTTTGTGGGGTTGGGAAGGGATAGGATGCATCAAATGGAGGATAAATCACAAGTGCACCATGAACTGTCGCTCTAATCCATTCACTATGCGCATGCCACCATACAGTTCCTTCCTCATCTGAGAGAATGATGACATACGAGAAATTTGCTCCAGGTTGAATAGGGCACTGTGTGATATATACTGGCCCATCTGACCATGGGTTCCTTGGTTGCTTCACTCCATGCCTGTGTATGCAATACACATGAAATTAGAACAACAAAGTATAGTTAAGTACGGTAAATTTTACTGTCTCAAGGACAAATAAAAGAATGCTTGTAATGCACATTAAGTAACAGGCGAAATTAATTAGGTCTCACAATTTGTTTTTAAGTAATTGTTAGTAACATCACCCTGGAATGTATGGGTACGTATGAGGCTCATCATTTATTTGATCACTCTGGTTATAGTTCGATAAACTATTTTAATTGGAACACGAGAAGAACTAAACTTGAATTGTTTTCTCTCAAAAAATGGAAAATAAAAAATAAAATAAAAAATAGTCGCAGATAGTTGGATCAGACCAGTAGTAGACCTCCTTGAGTTATAAAAGTAAACATAAACTGGATATTAAGTAATATAACAAAATAAATAGATATAGCCTCCGCAACAAGTAATTAAAGATGCATCTTGATTTTCATCTTACCAGTGCAGAGTGAGATTCTCTTTTGAATGATTGATCACATTGACCACAAATGTATCTCCTCTCCTTGCATACAAAGTTGGCCCTGGGAACAGCCCGTTTACAGTTAAGATTTCCTTTGTATTGCACAATCTTGTGCAAGAAGTTGATTCCACCTACAATGATAAATTAAATAGCCTCATTTTGATCAAAATTCAGGATATTTAAAAAGTGCTATGCACCATGGTTCATCATAAAGAACTCTCTTTAATAACCATTGGATGTCTTAAGATTCGCATTTCAGAGCGATCCATTAGCTATAAACCATGGTGCATACATAGATATGGTTTCTCCCCTCAAATTCTAGAGTTTTTTATAATGCATTGCTTAATTATGCTCTTTGATGCAAAAGCCAAAAGGCATGCATTTCAAAGTACATAAATGGGAGAGAGAGAGAGAGAGAGAGAGAGAGAGAGAGAGAGAGAGAGAGAGAGAGAGAGAGAGAGAGAGAGAGAACTCACAACAAATTCGTAGGAATGGGTCATTCCGAATGCAGGGGAACAAGAGAGAAGGCATTTCAATACAAGAACAAGGTTCAAGAGTGCACTAAGTATGGTAGATCTTAACCACATTTTGATGCAGAGAGTGAGAAGTAGAGAAAGAGAGAAAGATAGAACTCAATTGCCCACTATATGAATGTTATGCAGACTCTCTCAAGGGCTTTAATAGGTTAGTATTTAGCTCATATACCACAATGTATGTATGTAGATGTGAACAGTTGAATTTGAGGGGGGGGGGGGGAGAGGGGGGGGGGGGGGGGGGGGGGGGGGGGGAGAGAGAGAGAGAGAGAGAGAGAGAGGGAGAGGGAGAGAGAGAGAGAGAGGACCACTTTGACTCTTGTGCATGCAAAGTTTAATTGACATTTTATTAACCCATCAATAGTTAGGAAAGACAGTCAACTCCTCAAATGACAGATTTTGCATGATGTCATTCACTTCACATTTTTTTCAAACAAATCAAGAGATCATAGAAAATCTTACCAGGGAATAGCAATGCTAACATCTCAGATATAACTCTAATTCAACAATGCTAAAAAAATTGAATTATCTTCCATCTCTACTCCCGTAACCTTAGCTAGAGTTAATTTAATTAGAACGAGCGGGCACAATTAGTTGTGTGAATGGCCATGTAAAACGAAGACTTCTCACGTGTTTTTCATTTATATTTCATCAATGAACATCAACCTTTTGCATATTTTTCATGACAGATGGTATGGCAGCATACTAGTTGATGGTGTTTCTCGAAATATTTAGATGTTGTGGTAAACATGATCATAAATAAGAGCTTGGAGAAATTTTAAGGGCTAGATTTGTGGAGAAAACATTCTATCACTTTTTCTCATAAGCATTAAGTAATTAGATACTTGATTAATGATTATAAAAAAGTAGTTATTAGATACTTATTACAGAGTATTAATTCTGTAACTATGAGTTTATTGCAGACCAACTGTTTCCTAGTCAAACTTATTTATTACAAGTTTTCTTTACTTGACATAATGGTCACTTATTTTTAGTTAGAGTAGCAAATTTTCAATTGATTAGGGTTGCCAAAATAAAGATGAGATCCTGGTTAGAAGTCATGGTCCTTACGTATCAATGTGCTTAGATAAGTAAAAAGGGTTAATGATCATATTGACTTGATATTGTTCAAGTTTATGCATCGAATGCATATACATCAAATATGTTGGAAGGTTGAGAGTAGGTCAGAAACAATGTCAGTATTGGTGTCAAGTTAAAAACGAACACTTAAGGAAAACACTCGGAATAGTCCATTTCGTCAAATTTCTTTTTATGTTGTTGAATATTGACTACTTATCATCCTTCATTTTAATTATTAATGTCAAATGAAGTTAAGATCCCTAAAATGGAAATTTTAAGTTCATATCTGTCAATTTTTTAAAATGGGTCCACATTAAGTTGCTTTTTTTTTTCTTCTTTTTTTGAAGTGTTGTGGGAACAATAACAATTGCCTTCCATAGTTGATTTTCAGGAAAATGCTGTAGGTGAACGCTCTAGCTGTTTTTCTTTCTTCGTTGTCAAGTTCAGCCCAAAGACAGAATTGTAGAATCCCTAGCCCAACCAAAAAGTTGAAAGTAAATCTGCAATATTAATTTATTTAATTTCCGGTGTTATCAGCATCCAGTTCTCAGTTCAGGGATGAGATCCCAACATCGACAATTCTCAAGTCTGGGGTGAGATCCTATCATCGACTATGTCTCAAGTCAGGGGTGAGATTCCATCAGTCTATTTCTCAGTTCATGGGTGAAATCCCATCATTGACTATGTCTCAAGTCAAGGGTGAGATCCCATTACAGATCGGGATATGGAGATCCCGCCACTGTTCGGGATGAGATCTCAACAGTGCGTCACCACTACTTCCTTCCGCAACACTCTACTTCTCAGTTTCCGTCACATGCGCCATCAAGCGTCGTTTCTGCATCACAGTTTATCGTTCCTTCCACATGAACATCGTCAGTATTCTAAACTATTGTTGTTTGAACCAACTTGAGTTTGAGAGGGGGTGTTAGATATTATATTAGATCAGATTTTGGTTTAGTCCCATATTGGTTATGTATCAGTTTAGTCTTCTATTCTCTCATATATATAGGAGCCAATAGTATTCAGTTTAATCAATCAATAAAAAAATATTTTCCTATTCCTAAGTCTAATATGGTATCAGAGCCTATCGTCCTATAATTTCTATCCTAATTTGATCCTCGTCGTCAAGGTGGGGTGGTTCTCGTCTTCATCAGAATCACTCCACCTCCCGACACCCCTCTCCCGATTCTGATCAAAACCCTAATCTCCCCCAAAATCCTAAATCTCCAAAATCCTAGCTGTTATCTCCTATCTCTCAAACCCTAATCCCAAATCTCCAAAAATCAAAACCCTTCTCAAACACAAACCCTAGCCGCCACAGCAAGTGGCTACACTAACAATTTCGGCAACAACCACCAATCATGGCGCCACCATCAACACCATTGACCTCTCTTCTCCGGCGAACTCCTGGCACCACCAACAACAGCACCTCTCATCGTCAGCTTCGGAAGATGCTGATCGACTTCGTGCCCACCGTTGCTGGCGTCTCCCTCGCAGAGGCCCCCGGCTTTGTCAAGGCCATTGGCGGCGCCCCCACCAACGTGGCGATCGCCTTCAGCCGCCCTGGTGCCCGCTCCGCATTCATCGACAAGATCGGCGACGACGAGTTCGGTCGGATGCTGGCGGGAATCTTGAAGGAGAATGGCATCGTCGGCAGAGGGATTTGCTTCGACGGTGGGGCCTGCACCGCGCTGACATTCGTCACCCTCAGAGCAGACGGCGAGAGGGAGTTCATGTTTTACAGGAACCCTAGCGCTGACATGCTCTTGACGGTCGACGGTCTCAAATTGGATCTCATTCGCAGGTCTTCATTCTTCCACTATGGCTCCAAAAGCTTGATTATGGAGCTTTGCAGAACAGCTCATCTGAAAGCAATGGAAGTTACCAAGGAAGCCGAAGCCCTCTTCCCTTACTACCCCATTTCTTTTTTTTCTTTTTCTTTACTGTGTTAAATAAAATAAATAAATAAAAATAAATAAAAAAAACTTGCAGGATCTTATGCTTCTACATCCAGATCGTCAACTCACTCCGATTGATCGATCGTGATCGTCATCTCACTCCGGTTGATCGATCGTTTCTTGTGGTTCTACATCCAGATCGTCAACTCACTCCGGTTGATCGATTGTGAGTTTGAGAGGGGGTGTTATCAGCATCCAGTTCTCAGTTCAGGGATGAGATCCCAACATCGATAATTCTCAAGTCTGGAGTGAGATCCTATCATTGACGATGTCTCAAGTCAGGGGTGAGATCCTATCAGTCTATTTCTCAGTTCAGGGGTGAGATCCCATCATCGACTATGTCTCAAGTCTGGGGTGAGATCCCATTACAGATCGGGATATGGAGATCCCGTCACTGTTCGGGGTGAGATCTCAACAGTGCGTCACCACTACTTCCTTCCGCAACACTCTACTTCTTAGTTTCCGTCACATGCGCCATCAAGCGCCGTTTTTGCATCACAGTTTACCATTCCTTCCATATGAACATCGTCAGTATTCCAAACTCTTGTTGTTTGAACCAACTTGAGTTTGAGAGGAGGTGTTAGATATTATATTAGATTAGATATTGGTTTAGTCCTATATTGGTTATGTATCAGTTTAGCCTTCCATTCTCTCCTATATATAGGACCCAATTGTATTCAGTTTAATCAATCAATAAAAGAATATTTTCCTATTCCTAATTCTAACACCCGGTTAGGAAAAGAGTTATGAAGATCTTTGGAAAAAACTTCAAAGTTTAATCTTTAAAATCTGATCAATTTTTACATATTCTACACATGGGTTTATCAGATTTTCTTCACTGATGCCTTCTAAAGCCCTTGGCTAATCATGTGAGAAATTGGGACGACCACTCCGTTAATTGAACGACTTGGGGAGGTCTTAGAGGTTCTCTAGGGCATCTGTACTTGTTGGCTATATATCCAAAATTTTCAAAAAATAGAAAAGAGTGAGTTGTAGTCGTTGGCTTATACCAAAAATTTGGGTTTTGGGTGAACAATACACTGCTATATCAGATGATGTAACACCCCGAATTCCAAATAAGACCGAATGTGAGATTTCAGAGGATGTTTACTTCACTTCGTATAATTTTACAAGGAAATTAAAATTTTTCAATAATACATGAGAGTTCATTACATCTTTGTTTACACAGCAAAAAAATACAACAATGAAATAAAATACAAATTGTGCAACTATAACAATGTAAATCATCAATTGCATCATAACATCTTCATGGCAAAGTTCATTACCTGCATATCAAGCTGTGGGCACGTCAGTCACTTACGACTATCCTCTCTATGCCGTACATATAACGATCTCATTACTTTAACAAATTATAAAAGTTGAATGGACAATAAAGTGTTAAATTGTGACTACGCTAAACATATAAGTATATGCCATGTCTTAATTCCTAATGCACACATTTTATACTAGGATGATACTAATGCACATTTGTTCGGATTCTATGCATCCCATACTACATAGGTCCAAGGGCAAGCGCCTACGTACTCCATATTTTAGGGTTCAATCCCTCGCCATGAAACTACCCAGTAATAAGACAAAGTTAGGATGTTCCACGAGTATGGATCCCAGTCCCGGTGAATCGCCGCAACAAATCCCCCGCCCGACTGTTATACAGACTCATCGTTGTGCGAACCTCCCGCAAGTACCCCTCTAGCCCCGGTATACGTATATACATGGAGAACGACAAACTATCCGCCCAACTATGTATAGTCCCGGATTTAAAATAAAAGCTCGTCTTCCACGAGGCAACCACAGTCTCGGAGAACCGCCACAACAAATCCCCCCCGACTAGGTTTATAGTCCCGATGAACCGCTGCAACATGCACACCGTCCGACTATATAGAGTGCCCCACTCATGTTTGCCTAGGTCTTACTACATCTTCACTTATGTGCCTAAAATTTCTTAAGTTCAAAACACGAATAATTTTCCACACCTAGAATTAGTTTTACCTTTTCCCGGACTTAATCAACAAATACGAGATAGCTCCATGGCCATATCTCCAAATCATATCTCAAATCTTTCATTTCAATAGTGCCGGTACCCGATGTCTTACTAACTCTAAATCATAACCTTTCATGTACAAGAAAAATCATGAGTACACATACCCTTCAATGAACATGTCTTAAACTTAAATAATCTCATCTTCAATTTATTCATAACTTAATCAATGTCTATTCATGATTCATTTATTCTCAATCTTAATAGCAATAATCCTTTTTCATGAACAAATTTTCATCCATCATCAATCTCTTTAATAACTTAAGGATAAATAACAATTTCATATTTCAACCCATACCAAGTATTCTTAAATCGAATAAGCGTATAATCACATCAAGAGGAATCCATTCACATGAACAATTTACTCTTATTCTACAAATAAATCTCATTTTCATTAATAATTTATTTTTGTCAAAGCTCATTTCCCCCTTTTTTAACTTCTCAAATATACAAGAAAATTATGAAACTACTTTTAACAAATTCCAAATCTCTTTAGAGAATTATTAGGATTTTCCCCTAATTTTTATTTGCATTAAAACTCATCAAAACATTTAAAACACAACAAAAAAATATAAAGATGGCCACCGGGTTTCGAACCCAAACCCAACCGCAAGGCACAGTCAGCGCCCAAACCTAAACCCACTATCCACTAAGTCCTTTGTGGGCTTGTGTCCAAATCTCACACCGAACGCCCCTTAAATACTCTCTCATTTTTTATAATTATTTTAAAATAAAAAGAATATTTTGGCCTTAGCAGGTTTCGAACACACAGTCAGCAAGGAGACCAGTATAGCGCCAGGCCACTAGGCCAAGTGCGCCTA
This sequence comes from Hemerocallis citrina, assembly GCA_017893485.1. Lineage (NCBI taxonomy): Eukaryota > Viridiplantae > Streptophyta > Magnoliopsida > Asparagales > Asphodelaceae > Hemerocallis > Hemerocallis citrina. The sequence goes on from CM030363.1 coordinate 54,741,893, forward strand.
TCGGTATGAAGGTTCTTCATATGTTTTTATTCCAACCTTCTGTTATTCTATTTTATTTATAAAAACTCGATTCCTCAACTTTTCTAATCTTTTGTTAAACTGAATTTGGTTCAAATAAACCGAGTTACTCTCTAACAGTAACTCATAGATTTCAAATCCACATTTTAGACAATAAAATTAATTTTCAAATAGTTTCTTCTCACTAATAAACATAAATTTAAATTTTATCAAAGTAACACAATTATATGTCTTGTCAAATAGATTCAATAGTATCAATTTTAAAATAAATAAATAAATATTCATTTGCTTATCAAAAGAAGACAACCAACCATTGTTCATACAGTCCGCAATTTCTTCATTCATGATTATTAGTGAATGGCAAAATAATTAATTTCTTCTTTTCTCATAAACTACTACATTATGTAAATTTTAATTCGTCAAACATAACATGAATCACATCCATAATATATTTGGTTCTACTTTATCATATCAAAACTACTCATTTTATTAATATTAGCATGCAAATGTCAATATTTAGAAAGTAAGAGAACACCCACCCAAGGAAATTAAATTCCTAGCAATCCTAGAATGAGAGCTCCTAGAACTCTGATTGGCCTCCTCGAATTTCGCGTGCAAGAAAACTCCTCATGCTTCGCTTCAACCAAGCAACGGAGGCTCCATCACCATGAACAGTGACCAAACTCAAGGTTTATGTACTTATATATATGTATCAACATATATTTACAGATATATATATGTGGAGAACAAATGAGTTGGCTGGTGGCTTTGCTTGGACTGATTTCGGAAAAGGACAGAAGGGGAGAAAGAAATGAGGAAATGTGAAAGGAGTTTGACATATATGTATATTTATAGAGATACATCCAAATAACTGTATACGGATTTGGACATAAGCAAAAGAATCTTGCTGGACTTAACTTTGGATTGGAACAGAGAAAGGATTTCGGAAGTGACGGAAGGAGGGAAGAGGGGATGAGGAGAAAGGTGAAGGAGTGGGGGTATTAGTAGGACTTATTTAGTAGTTATTAAAGCTACCAATTAATCAACCCATTACTCCAACTCTCCATCTCCCTAACCCCCAATCTGGCCTATCACCTCCCAAACCGGCCAAATGCCTCTTGGAATGCACACACGTGCACGTGCAGTGCACAAGTGCACGCTCCACAAATTTATTATTTCTAAAAAAAAATAATTTATATATATACATAATATGTACGTAAAGATTATTTTAATTAAAAATTATAATGTTTCATACACAAATAAAGTTACGCACTCCAAAATTTTTTGGAAATGAATTTGCCCAAATATGTTTACCGAAAACACGTGCGTCGCACGTGAAATATTAAAATGTGAAATCGACTTTATCAACGAAAAATTATAAAAAATATAATAAAAAACAACATAAGGAAAACATATTTATTAATTTTATATATTCCATGATGTAATTACTACGTACGTAGAAAACACGTGCATTTTACGTACAAAAATCATTTTAATCACAATGGAGAAAAATGAACTTTTGTTTATAAAACGAGTTCGAACGCTGATGTGTCTAATTTATATATATACTAGGTATGCCCGTGGGACGTGCCTACGGCACGTATTCGGGACTGCATGTAAATTTAGTTAGATTTATTTGATTGGGTGAACTACATAAGTGGGTGTAAATTCTGTCAGATTTAGTTAAATTTAGTTAGATTTATTCAGGACTGCATGTAAAAAAATTAAAACATTTTAACGAATAAGTGGGTGTAAACAAAAAAGGTGGGTGTAAACAAATACACCCACCTTTCTAATACAATCAACTACTCTATACAGGCCTCCTCTGAAATTATATTGTTTCCTAATAGTTTTCTAATACGACGTCTTTAAAATGTTTCATACGGCATGTTATCGCGACGTCTTAACTTTCTTTAAAATGTTTAGTAAACATTTCGACAGTATTATTTAAAATTTTACAGGTAGGATTGTAGTAAAAATTTCGATAGAATCTCTCATGAAATATTATTCCTTTGAGAGCAATTCCTTAACATCATAGAACAGTCAAATTGAATCCTCCCTAGCCCAATCCAAGCCACATTACACAGACATAATATATATTGGGCTCTGGGGAAAAAAAAACTTCATGTGACTAAAGATATAGTTTGGAATCATAATAGATTTTAGGAAATTTTCCTAAAAATTTTGACAGAACCTCCCTTAAAATATCAGCCATTTTACAGCAATTCCTTACAAAATTCTGTTCACAATTAAAAATTTATCATCACAGTCAAGAAATATAAATCCTCCCCGGGCCAATCCAAGCAACATCACATAGACATTATATATATAGGGCTCTGGGAAGAAAAAAATGTGTTTGTTGAAACCAAGATACAAAATATATATGCCATTTTTTATGGAAAGGAATTTCTTAATGTAAGATTGGCATCAGGCTGGCTCCATTAAGTGAGGCGTTAAGTCACCTTTTACTGCTGTATATTTTCTCTCTGGATGACAAAATGTATTTTTAGGATTACCTATTTGATAAGTTAATTAATTGATGCCTCGTCACGGAGTGGACAGTTGTTATATCCAGTTCATTTGATGTTTGGATCAAAATATATATGATCTTTTGTTAGTCGAGCTGTGTCTACTGCTGTAAATAAATAATGGAACCGATCATAATGTTCTGCTGCATGTTGGAGCTTATGGGTTTCTGTTTGCAGACCAATATCATAATTTTTCTCGACATCTTGTGGGCTTCTTTCTGTCTGCAGATTCAGAGATTGAGGAAACGATCGAATTCATCAACTTTTGTTAAACGGGACATGATCTGTTGTTAAAAAAGAAGAGAAGAGATGACCCATTGAGGGATGCTGCCTCCAGCCTTTGCTGGGAGCTAGCTAACTTTATGGATGATAAGCATGCCATGGCCCAAACTGAGATGCAGAAGGGTGGTGGCGGTGGTCAGCTAACATTACTCATGAAAGGGAAGGGAAGATAGTTGCGAATCTGTGGCTCATTTTACTGTGGAAATTTGGCATGGTATTGGCAGATGGTTGTCCTTAATGTCCCAGGTTTGTTTGACTTGATTAGATAGGAATTAAATGAACAAACAAAATTCCTGTTGTCCTTTTTGGTGATGATGAAATGGCCTTAGCCTTTTATTAGCCCTCAAGGCTAACCAACCAGCAAATTTCATTTGAAAAACCAAGATATTATCACATGACTAAGATACAAAATAAAAACCAAGCATTTGAAAACATAATAAATTTTAGAAAATTTAGTAAAAATTTTGACAGAACCTCCCTTAAAATATTAGCCCTTTTACAGAAATTCCTTACGAAATTCTGCTAACAATTAAATATATGACATCACAGGTAATAAATATCAATCCTCCCCAGGCTCAATCGAGCAACATCACACAGGCATCATATATATAAGGCTCTGGGGGAAAATTTCAGAATATAATGCAAGATACAAAATAAAAACCAAAAATTCGTTTGAAAATGTAATAAATTTTTTGAAAAATCTTCGAAAAACCTTTAAAAAACCAAACACAGAACCCAATACTCCACAAAATTGCGGGTACGGGTATTAACATAACTATATTATATCATCATTATATACAATTACTTACATCATCTCCAAAAATGCTAAATATTACAATTATTACAACTATTACATCCTCCACCATACTAAACACCAACCAACTGAATGAAAAAAAAAAAAAAATACATGGTTGTAGGTTCCCACAATGGTTGAAGTCTTCAAAAATAGGACCAAACAGTGAGCCTAAAAAAACAGTTAGAGTTTTGAATCAAATAGTAAGAATTTACAATAAACAATTAAAACAATAGTAATAGTTTTGAAACCATTACCTTTCAAACAGAACAATGGCTTCAACCAAACATGTTCCTCATCACCCCTACAAAAAGTTAAACTGTCAATATGTACATGACGGTTTTGAGTGTGGACGACAATCTGGGAAAAAAAGAAGCATTAAATTAGCAGCAATTAACAGTTAATATTTTTCCTAGAACTTTCACAAATTGAAAATGTTTGTGCTGAGTTGACAGGGTCATCGCATACTTCGAAACCAGTGGAAAGTGCGGGTGCAGCAGTCGATGATTCAGAAGGTTCTCGAGACATTATGCCCATTTGGATTTGGTTTGCCTGAGTAACAAATCCTTCCACATTTATTGCAAAAGATCTTTCATCAGATATCCGATTACCTGAATTTTGCATTTGGTCATTACGTACCCCGTGAAAAATTTTTGTTGCAGCATGATCAGAGCTTATATGTACTGGCATTTCTTGAGAATTATATAGGCTAAAAGAATTTCCATCTAAAGCTTCTTTGTCCGTTTGGGTACCATGCTTTTTGCGTTCTAAAGCACCTTTAAGCATATCCACGACAGAAGAAACAGAGTCTGCAGTGGCAATTGGAGTGTTGAATGCAGATGTGGATGATATGGATGGATACATGAATGGCTGCTGTTGGTTGGGGATCTCACCCATTGATATGTCACTAAAATTACTTGTGTGATTTAACTCTTGCTTCATTCCAGTCACATCTAGTCCTGTCATATGTGGGGATTCTACAACTGTTGGTGTCTGAAAATTTTGCATGGCAGCATACCTCCTGCAGATGAATATATAGCTGCATTTTAGAAAAGATACTAACATGAAAATTCACAGAAACTAAGATTATTTTTTTTTCTTTTCCAAGGATTGCTGTTTTTTCTCGTAGGGTCTACTTAATCTGCGGTGGACTCCGATGAATTTCACAATGCTGCATGATTCTCTTTCGTAGCTTTAATCATGAATTAGCTTCGTAGAAAAATGTAGTTGGCCCTTGACTTCAGTTATCCTTAGTTAGTTCAAGCTAGTTCTGATCTAGCTAATCTGGTAGGCCTACACTGATGCAATAGTTTAGCATGCAATTAACAAATCTCAAGTGCATGGTAATGTATTGATCTAAACTTCTGTTGTTCTAAACTTCTATTGTGGACTGACTCACTTGCATAACTTAGTGTTCAAATTTGAATAACACAAAATATCTTTTTGAGGTGATGAGACAGATAGGAATTAGCGTCTAGTTTGATCTACCTTATATAATGTAGATTGTGATCGACTAAGTGACGGTCAATTAGATAGTAATTGACCTACAGATACTTAGCAGGTTGACTTGATTGAACAGTTTTAGTCACATGAATGAATGAATGTATGCAAGTGCTGTTGCAGTTCAGCAGCCTATTAGTGGGCAAGAGGTCTGGGGTTCAAATCCTGCATAGGCCTACTATCGACAAAAGAATAAAGAAAGAAAGAGAGAAAGAATTGAACAACAAATTTGACTACAAATGTCAGCTGCTTCCCAGTTCATCAATGTAGTTGCATTTATAAATTTGAGGTCCATGTCAGCTGCTTCCCAGTTCTATTAAAGTTCAAAAGTAAAACAACAATGAAAATAAGTTTTAGTAAGGTAAATCTATCATATATAAATGGATTTTTTTATTTTGTCGTCTTGTTTCACTATAGACGACCCTCATTCTAAGTCGTCTTGTCGTCTTGTTTCATTTTTGTCGTCTTGTCGTCTTGTAACTGTGACCTTGCTACTTGCACGGAAGCACAAAGTAAGCATCTTTTCCATCTGCTGTTTTTAGCATTCATGAATATCAATGTACCATTTTTTTTGTTCCTTTTCAGATTCTCATTTTCTCTCAGTGGACTAAAGTCTTAGACATAATTGAATATTACTTGGGTTAGAAAAAACTCGAAGTTTGCAGGATTGATGGTAGTGTTTTGCTGGATGAAAGGAAGAGACAGGTAAGGGTGTTTATATTTTCATGTTGGTTAAGTTCTTATGTATATCTGTTGAAAAGCCTCAACTTTTTTGCACAAAACACAACATTTATAGATCATAAAGGCTTAACTGCATATTCATGTTGGTTAATTGTTCCATGTTGTTTAGCAAGAAGTTGTTCCGTATCATCATTTTGCATGTGTTTGATTTTGTTTTCTGGCAAATGTTGGTTAATTGTTCCATGATGAAAAGCCTCCACTTTCTCTCACAAAACACTTGCATTGATGTTGTTCTTGAGATTCAGTTCATTGAAGTTTCAGTACTGGTGCATATTTAGAGCATTAGAATCATATTCTGAGCATTTAATTTTCTATGCAGTAGTGTGAAATTTCATAAAATTTCTTTTCATATGTGCACTACAGCATCACTTGTTCTTGCTTATTACAGAGAGACGCCTTCAATGACTTAGATAGCAGTGTTAGTATATTTCTTCTTAGCACTCGTGCTGGTGGACTGGGTTTAAACCTCACTACAGCAGATACATGTATTCTTTACGACAGTGACTGGGTAAACTTTATAACTAATCTACTTTCGTAATTTAATAAAGGACTAAGTTTGCCCGTTGACACGTGCCTACGGCACGTTTTCGGATTGGTACACCTAAATAAATTTTGAAGTCCAACAAATTAACACCAGCAAACATAGAGCAAAAAACATATTATTTTTGAATTATTTTTAAAAATTTTAAATTTTAAATTTTTTTTTTAAATTTTTTTTTAAAATTTTTTTTATTTAAAAATTTTTAAAAAAATTATTTTCTTAATTTTTTGAATAGAAGAGGGACAGAGAGAGAGAGAGAGAGAGAGAGAGAGAGAATTTTTATAAAAAAAATAAATATAGGGTTGTTTTGGGTGGAAGATTTGAATTTGAGTTTTAGGGGGAAACTTTTGGGAGGGGAAAATATGTTTTGTGAAGTTAGATCTGGGCCTTTGATTTTTGGGGGATTGAAGGAGAGCCACTTGATAGCTTTCTTTGTGTTTCACTATACAATAAGTTAATAGACGACCCTCATTCTAAGTTAATTGATTTGAAGAGTTTGCTGGCTCATTATTGATTTAATGTTTGCCATCAAATAATAGAAAGGGTGATACTTGTTTTTGCTAAAATAATTTTTTGTTATTGCAACTCCAATTGCAATATAGTTGAAAATTTAGCATCGTCTTGCAGAAAAATAAAGAGAGATTCAATATATATATGCTTGTGTTTAAGATAACCATAGTTATATTTAATATCAATCTCTATGAAATAAGTAAAGAATTGAAAAAATGTGAAGTGTAACTGTGAAGTGTGAATTATGAAGTGTGAATTGTGAAGTGTTTAAGATAACCATAGTTACAGATTTAAACATATGAGTAGTGTAACTGTGAAGTGTGAATTGAAAAAAAGATGATCACACTAAAGGCTTGATAGTGTAACTGTGAAGTGTGAATTGAAAAAAAGATGATCACACTAAAGGCTTGATTGTGTTTTGATTAATAGATAGAGTTTTGAATTAAACTACTTTTACTTTTAGTTATCTTTTTTATACTCATTCTCGGAAGCTTGAACTAACCAAATGTAGCCAGCAATTAGAAATGGAGAATTTTGATGTGTATCAAAAAAAGTGATGAAGTTCTTGCTTCACCTTTTATCTGTATGTTGTCATATTTATGTTTTTCAATTAATGTGCTTCATATTACCTATTAGGTAGGTGTGATTGGTAATTTGGTCCATTCTTCCCCAAACATAAAAAAGCAAGTTCTTGCCGCTGGGGCCTTGCAGCCTGTTTTTTGGTACTGTCATCAATCATTAATAAAATTATTTTGAAAACATTTTCCTGGTGAGATGTAAGTCTCTAATTATAGGGAATGTCAATTCTTGGAACATGTGGAGTTTTACGATCTGACTGGCATTTGACTTATTTTGCAAACATAATTCACGTCGTCAGTAACATTAGTTGTCTGATTTTTATACCAATTAACTGCTTTTTTAGTGTGTGATGACTTATGATGCCAACATAAGTGTGCTTTTGCTATTATGTTTACCTTTTGGACTATGAGTATTGGAATGATTGTAGTATTATTTTAAAAGTGTAATATTCAGTAGTAGCAGTTGAAGAAATTATTGTTACTATGCTAACAGCTTCATTATAATCTTCTTGTGAAGAAATTATTGTTACTATGCTAACAGCTTCATTATAATCTTCTTGTGCTTACTATACTATCGTTCTGCCGAGGTGGTGGAAAAACAAAGAATATAATATCATCTAAAATGTAATTTAGACACTGTATACTTGAGAGGATGTGCTGAGAGTATGCACAGTTTGGTAGATGCATTTTTTAATTCTATTTAATAGTTTGTGGATCATCCATAATACTATTTAATAGTTATAAAAAGTTTTATTCAAGTAAGGTTCATTAGTTAAGTTAAGAGTATGAAAAATTTTTATTGAAAGATAATCAAAGTCATAAAGTAATTGTATTTTCTGTTGAGAGTATGGTAGTGGTACCTCTATAAAAGAACTTCAGGATAAACAATTGTTCGAGGTAAACATTCGTCAGTTGCGTCTAATACTCGTATAGAGCACATTTCAAGTTTCTCTAATTATCGTCGTCTACGTTGGGCCAACGTAGCTTTCGATATAACATGAACATTATGAGCCTAAATTTGTGAAAATGAATCGTTATAAATGACTGTTTAAGAGGAGAACCACTTACTTATTTGAGAATGTATTAATTTTCACAGTGTGAGGATAAATAAAAGAAGCAGTGTGAGGAAACATAAAGAAAACGCATTGTAGATATAAAGCAAGATAAAAAAGCAAGAATGTGAGCCACCTGATAGCTTTCTTTGTGTTTTATTATACAGCACTACTTTCAAAACCCCCACCAACATTTTGATGAATTCCGAGTTGCAACCTTAAGTTTCTCTTTTAGTTTTATCCATCTTCACTACCCAAAGTTTATTGGAAAAGGGAAACATTCTAGTATTTTTTGCATTTAAAAGAAATGAGAGTAGCTTTTAGTTTTTTGGTGATTTTTTTGGGTTGTTTTTTTTTGCATTTTAACAAAAATAATAATAATGAAAAAATGCAAGGTCAAATACTTACTTGTCAGGTAACCAAACATTTGTCAAAGAACACATCAAAGAAGCAACCTAATCATCTCTCAATATTAAGAAAATATCATGTTCATAATGGTTTTCATTTTTGTAGAGTTTTTTTCCCCTTTTCTAAATAAAAGTTGAAGGATAAATATTGGCAGCTATTGGAAAGAAGTTTATATTCTCACCTTTGGAAGTTTTCCAACTCCTTCAACCTTATCATCGTCTTCATAAAAATCGACATCGGTAGCTCCAAACCTTTTCTTTTCATGTTCACTTTCTCCTGAAGTCAATTGAACATAGGAAGAAGATGAGAAAATCTATATTTATCTACGAACTTGGGATGTGATGCAGATCTATGCATATTTTCAAGACTTTTGACATTAAAACAAAGAGTATGAAAGACCTCTTAATAAATTCAAATAAATATGAGAGAAGGAGGATTTGCACGGGCATATATAAGTTATGCAAACCATCACTCTTTTACACACAGTAAACTTATTCTGCAACTGCAAGAATTGGCAAAACACATGAACATTATCTAAATAAACACTGATTGGATGTTTTCCAATAATTTTGAAGAAAAACCAATCCGACAATTGATGTCTAGACTAATTAACTAATGCACAAATCATTTCATGGTACCCGAACCATAGCAGAGGACGGATAAACGAAAAGAACGAAAGCCATCAAATTTTAACTCTCATCAAAAGAACGAAAAGAACATGATGAGTAGTAGTAGTAACCGAACAATCTTAACTCTCAAACCATCAAATTTAAGTAACCCATCATAATGTAGTAACCGAACATGATGAGTAGTAGTAGTAGTAGTAACCGAACATGAGAATGAGCATCAAAATTGAAATTGAAATTGAAATTTACATGAGAATGAGCATCAAAATCATATCTCAAACCATCAAGTTTAACTAACCAATAACTAACCATCATGATGAGTAGTGATGGATTTTTTCCGTCCAATCTAACCCATAAGAACATTGAAATGAGCATCAAAACTGGAAATTGGACTGACCCATTAGAGGAGGGGAGGACCGTCGAGGCGTCGGGGCTGCAGGAGGTGGGGCGTCGAGAGGATATCAGTGCCTTCGACGGAGGCGAGGCGTAGGGGCGTCGGGGCGGCAGGAGGTGGGGCGTCGGGAGGGGATCGGGAAGAGAGAGAGAGGGGGGTTCGGGAAGTGAGGAGAGAGAGAGAAAGAGGATCGGGATGGACGTCGACGAAGTTGAGGCGTGGGGGCGTCGGGGCGGCAGGAGGTGGGGCGTCGAGAGGGGATCGGGAAGAGCGAGAGGGGGGGGTCGGGAAGTGAGGAGAGAGAGAGAGAGACAGAGAAAGAGGGTCGGGATAGCTGAGAGAGAGAGAGAAACAGAACTGGGGAAGTGGGAGGGGGAGAGAGAGAGAGAGAGAAAGGGTTGTTTAAGTTAAGTGTTTTGGGGTTTGAATTTTTTGGTTTTGGAGATTTGAAATTTTGGGCGGGAAAATATGTTTTGTGAGAGTAGATCTGGTCCATTGATTTTGGGATAGATTGAATGTGAGCCACCTGATAGCTTTCTTTGTGTTTTATTATATAGATATATATATATATTTGTACTCATTTACCCAGTAAAATTGCTTGTTTTCGTTGATATTGTTTATAATTCATCTTATTTCCATAAGATTTCAATTGATTAATTATTTTTGAAGAAATAATATTTTTGATGCAAAATGTAAAGATTTGTGGAAAAAATCAACAAACAAAGCAAAACTATGGAGTTATTAATTTTGATTGTTTTATTCAGTTAAAAGTGCGATAAATAATTTTAAAAGGATTTGAATGAGCTAATATGATTTTTAGTTAGTTTAATTAATTTTAAACTAATTAATTTTATTTTATTTAAATCCTAAATTCTAATCTTATTTTATGTATGCAGCAGCACGTGTTTGCAAGAAAAGGAAAGAGCGGAAGAAAGGAGAAAGAAATAAGTATCTGGTTAAAGAAGGAAGGAAATAAAAGAAAGGAAGGGAGTTTTCTGCAAAAGCGCAAATCCTAATTCTCTCTCCCGTTTGCCTATAAATATGTACAAGGTTGGAGTACAATTCTCAAGAGGTGACGGCTGACAAAAAAAAAACAATAAAATAAAAAAGGGGAAAAGGGGCGTGAAGACAGGCAGAGGAGCAGCACGTGCGACTCTCTCTCTCATTTGACGTGTACGAAGCGGTCTTCGAAGCGACGTGATCTGCAGACGTGACTTGGGCGCTGGGTTCGAGACAGCTACCTGAAGTGACTAGGCACGTGGCTTCGGCTGGCGTGCTGGCGTGGACCACACGACAAAAGAGAAGCACCAGACGCCTGCTGCGTGCTGACCTGGTAGCTCAGAACCCGACAAGACAGCGACTTGACGTGCTGACCTGGCGATTACAGCGCTACGACAGCGATAGGCGTGATAGGCCTGAGGTGCTGACTAGGGGTGGGCTGTACGGCTCTGACAGCGTTAGCTTTTGGCATCTTCTTCTTCTTCTGGCGCAGTTTTTGAGACAGAAGAGAGATAACGGCCTGGACTCGGTTCTAGGAGTTCGGTTTGCAATATTTTTATATCTTTTTGTATCTCTTCTTCTCTAATTTTTTATGATGCAATCCCAAACAATTTTTGTTAGTTTCAAATTGAATATGAACTAAATTTATTTTTCTAGAGGCTAAGATGTAGCCTAGTTTTGTAGAACACAATTTTAATTCCATATTATTATTCTATTTTTCCTGGTTGTGTTTTGATTTTTATTCTTTATGCGTACAATTGGTGGATAGACATTTGTATGATCTTTTAAATCATGAAGAGACCAAACTGGTGATTTGTGGTTAATAAAAATTAAATAGTGTTATTGGAGGACGTGACCGTTAAGAAATCCAAATTTTCAATTAATAATTTGATGGATCGGCGAATAATTAGTTGAGAATAATTTTTAGACTACGTGGATAGAGTGGTTAATATTTTTAGGATTTTGGTCTACACTTGGAAAGATAATATATTTATTCTTAAGGAGTTATATTTTGTATGTGTGATAAACGAGGTGAAATCAAGAGCCCTAGAACTAATTTTACCATTAACAAATCACAAAAGCTTCACAGTTTCACAGCCCTCTTCCTCTTCACTAATATAGTTAGCTTTAATTAGATTAATTTAACTTAGTTGTTTTATCATTTATAAATTTCGATCTTCCAAATAGTAATTAATCTAGTAATATCGGTACTCAATAAAATATCGAGTCCCTGTGGGTTCGACACTCTATTCACTTAAACTATACTACTTGTTGCGATTTTGTACACTTGCAAATATTCACATCAAGTTTTTGGCGCCGCTGCCGGGGACTAGTTATTGTTTTACTGATATTGAAAATTGCTAGATTATTGCTAGTTTGGATTTTTTATAATTATTTTTATTTTATTATTATTTTACATCTTTATTTTCTTTTGACTAACTTTTATTTTTATTTATTTTTCTTATTTTATTTTTATTAGTTTTTCTATTTATTTTTTTTCGATAGTTATATTTCAGGACATACACGTACATTATCACGGGGAAAGATGAGAACATGCCTTTGAGAGACTATGCTATGCCCTCAATTTATGAATCAAGCATAAAGAAGCCTGTTATTGAAGCTAACGATTTTGAGATTAAATCGGCAATGATTCTAATGATTCATCAGACTGTTTAATTTTGGGGACTACCGCACGAGGATCCTTATGCTCACATTGCAAACTTTCTAGAAATTTGTGACACTTTCAAGCACAATGGAGTATCAGATGATGCAATTAGATTGAGACTCTTTCCTTTTTCACTACGAGATAAGGTGAAGGCTTGGCTACATTATCTACCACCCGGTAGTATTACTACTTGGGAGGGACTTGCACAAAAATTTCTAGCCAAGTATTTTTCGCCAGCCAAGACAGCAAAGCTAAGAAATGATATTTGCACATTTACTCAATTTCAGACTGAGTCTTTGTATGATGCATGGGAAAGGTACAAAGAGTTATTAAGAAAGTGTCCTAATCATGAACTACGGAAATGGCTGCAAATGTAAACATTCTATAATGGTTTGGGAGTTACACATAGATCTATGGTTGACGCAGCAGTTGGTGGTGCACTTATGAGCAAAACATACCAAGCAGCCTATGATCTTTTAGAGGAGATGGCATCAAATAATTACCAGTGGTCATTAGAGAGAACAATGCCAAGAAAAGTGGCTGGAGTTTTTGAACTTGATTCTTTTTTTACTTTAAATGCAAAAAATGATATTTTATCTAAACAAGTAGAAAATATGAATTTTAATGCTAATCAATCTAATATGATTTGTGATCTTTGTGCAGGAAATCATTCAAGTTCAGATTGTCAAGTGGGGAACTCTTTTGCTACATCAAATGCCGAACATGAAAATTTTGTGTCAAACTTTCAAATGCAAAACAATCATTATGCAAACACATACAATTCAGGATGGAGAAACAACCCCAATTGTCCATGGAACAATTATCAAGGAGCAGTTGTACCACCTCAAAATTTTTCACAGTAAGAAAAGAAGCCGACACTGGAAGACATGTTTATGCACTACATGCAAAGGGCAGAACAATACATACAAAAGACAGATTCGGCAATCCAAAATGTTGCAAATTCAACTTCGACTTCCATTCACAATCTTGAGGTACAAATTAATCACTTTTCAAATATTCTTAACGAAAAAACTGCAGGAACATTACCAAGCAACACAGTTGTTCATCCCGAGGAGCATGTCATAACAATAACACATAGAAGCGAGAGAACAATTTAGCAACCGCAAGAAGAAATTACCGAACAAAAGTCGGTTGCAAAGGAAGAAGAGTACGAACAAATTGTGGAGGAACGAATTCAGCATGAGCAAGTAATGTATGATGTTTTTAATTCCATAAAGTTACCTCCTGAAGAACAGTCATCTATTCAAGTAAGTGAAACTGATTTAATTATGGGCGAGAAACATAAGGCTAAATTTGAAAAATTACCAATCGAAATATGTCCAACAAATTCAGCAGCTTTTGAGCCTGAAAAAGAAAATATTTTTGAACATGTCATGTATTTGGATGCTGCACCTTCTATTTATTCATTTTTTCAGCATAAATTCAAAGAGGTGGGGGAATCAACGACATCATCATCACGAAGGAAACGCCTCAAACTAGAGCTTGAACCTGATCCACATCTGAAGAGAAAAATTAGAAAGGATGTTTTAATGTTGTTGGATCTTGGCGTTACATAACCATCTCACCTCCATGTCTGGCTGAAAACTTAAAACTTAGCGCTTCTTGGGAGGCAACCCATGTTTTCTTTTATTGCATTTAGGTTTGATTTATTTTTTAGTTTATTTTATTCTAATTTTTGATTTTATCTTGTAGGATTGCATAAATTTTGAAAGTTGCCGGGCGGAGCTGTTTTGTACACCTTCATTGATGGCTGTTTTTTTGCAGTATGGAGTCAGAATCTGGAAAACTGATTTAAATAGCGATTGTAGCCTATCGTCTTAGCTTTCCAGAAGAAAAAAAAAATCAGTCCATTTGGACATCTACAGCTCCAGATATCGCCAAAATACTGAACATCGTGCGTGCAGAAATTTAAAGACGAATCAGGGGAGAAATTCTAAACTTTTTGCATTCTTTTTGTTTTTCTTTTTCTTTCCCATTGAGGACAATGTGATATTAAAGTTTGGGGGAAGGGTTACAAATTTATTTTTATTTTTTTTGAAAAGAAAAACAAAAGTGATTTCAGTTAGGCTCACCATTACACTTTTGAGTCCTTTATTGTGATAAGCATTGAATATTTTTATTTTTTTATTTTTTATTTATTTATTTATTTATTTATTTTTTTTGGGGATAGGCAATTGCTTATAAAGCAAGAGTTATCATACTTATTTACTTTAGGATTATTGAATTTCAAAATTCCTTACAAAATTGTGTGGGTCATGCTATTATACATAAAAGACAAATGCGATGCTTTCTCTTGTGATTATCCCCTTCGATCTAGTCCTAAACAGAGTTTAAGTAAATAGAGTAATAATGAAAAAAAAAATGAATAAAGTCAATCTGCTCCAATGTTTTAAGTTGCTTAGTAACTAGGGGTATTCATCACAAATGTTTACTTTTATGTCAAACGGCAACTTGAAATATGAGTATGCAAAGCACTTTAAGTTTGTGGCATGTTGAGTAACCGGGTGAATTCATCACAAATATTTTGCATTCGCGTCAAAAGGCAAATGACAACTTAGAGAAGAGACTGGAAAAAGAGAAAAAAAAAAAAAAAAAAAAACTCTTGTTTGCTACTCGGTTTGTAGTAGAGAGAAGGGATAATCACAGATTAAGTTGTTACATACTACAATTACATTAATTGCATGAAAAATACGATTGGGTTGGGAATTATAAATAAATAATAGCACTGGAGAAAGTGAGTATGCTTAGGTTTACTTTATTTGCTATTGTTTATATTGTTAATTGACATTTTGATGCTTGCATGATAAGATCTGTTGATGTGATGGGTTGAGTCTACTATTATTATTCCCTTGTTCATGATTCTACTTTTTGCTCGAGGACAAGCAAAATCCTAAGTTTGGGGGTATTTGATGTGTCTAATTTATATATATATATATATATATATATATATATATATATATATATATATATATATTTGTACTCATTTACCCAGTAAAATTGCTTGTTTTCGTTGATATTGTTCATAATTCATCGTACTTCTATAAGATTTCAATTGATTAATTATTTTTGAAGAAATAATATTTTTGATGCAAAAAGTAAAGATTTGTGGAAAAAATCAACAAACAACGCAAAACTATGGAGTTATTAATTTTTATTGTTTTGTTGAGTTAAAAGTGCGATAAATAATTTTAAAAGGATTTGAATGAGCTAATATGATTTTTAGTTAGTTTAATTAATTTTAAACTAATTAATTTTATTTTATTTAAATCCAAAATTCTGGTCTTATTTTGTGTATGTAGCAGCACGTGTTTGCAAGAAAAGGAAAGAGAGGAAGAAAGGAGAAAGAAATAAGTATCTGGTTAAAGAAGGAAGGAAATAAAAGAAAGGAGGGGAGTTTTCTTCAAAAGCGCAAACCCTAATTCTCTCTCCCGTTTGCCTATAAATATGTACAAGGTTGGAGCACAATTCTCAAGAGGTGACGGCTGACAAAAAGAAAAAAAAAGAATAAAATAAAAAAGGGGAAAAGGGGCGTGAAGACAGGCAGAGGAGCAGCAAGTGCGATTCTCTCTCTCTCATCTGACGTGTACGAAGCGGTCTTCGAAGCGACGTGATCTGCAGACGTGACTTGGGCGCTGGGTTCGAGACAGCTACCTGAAGTGACTAGCCACGTGGCTTCGGTTGGCGTGCTGGCGTGGACCACACGACAAAAGAGAAGCACTAGACGCCTGCTGTGTGCTAACCTGGCGGCTCAGAACCCGACGAGACAGCGACTTGATGTGCTGACCTGGCGATTACAGCGCTACGACAGTGACGGGCGTGACAGGCCTAAGGTGCTGACTAGGCGTGGGCTGTACGGCTCTGACAGCGATAGCTTTTGGCTTCTTCTTCTTCTTCTGGCGCAGTTTTTGAGACAAAAGAGAGATAATGGCCTAGACTCGGTTCTAGGAGTTCGGTTTGCAATATTTTTATATCTTTTTGTATCTCTTCTTCTCTAATTTTTTATGATGCAATCCCAAACAATTTTTGTTAGTTTCAAATTGAATATGAACTAAATTTATTTTTCTAGAGGCTAAGATGTAGCCTAGTTTTGTAGAACACAATTTTAATTCCTTATTATTATTCTATTTTTCCTGGTTGTGTTTTGATTTTTATTCTTTATGCGTACAATTGGTGGATAGACATTTGTATGATCTTTTAAATCATGAAGAGACCGAACTGCTGATTTGTGGTTAATAAAAATTAAACACCGTTATTGGAGGACGTGACCGTTAAGAAATTCAAATTTTCAATTAATAATTTGATGCATAGGCAAATAATTAGTTGAGAATAATTTGTAGACTACGTGGATAGAGTGGTTAATATTTTTAGGATTTTGCTCTACAACTTGGAAAGATAATATATTTATTCTTAAGGAGTTATATTTTGTATGTGTGATAAACGAGGTGAAATCAAGAGCCCTAGAACTAATTTTACCATTAACAAATCACAAAAGCTTCACAGTTTCACAGCCCTCTTCCTCTTCACTAATATAGTTAGCTTTAATTAGATTAATTTAACTTAGTTGTTTTATCATTTATAAATTTCGATCTTCCAAATAGTAATTAATCTAGTAATATCGGTACTCAATAAAATATCGAGTCCCTGTGGGTTCGACACTCTATTCACTTAAACTATACTACTTGTTGCGATTTTGTACACTTGCAAATATTCACATCAAGTTTTTGGCGCCGCTGCCGGGGACTAGTTATTGTTTTACTGATATTGAAAATTGCTAGATTATTGCTAGTTTGGATTTTTTATAATTATTTTTATTTTATTATTATTTTACATCTTTATTTTCTTTTGACTAACTTTTATTTTTATTTATTTTTCTTATTTTATTTTTATTAGTTTTTCTATTTATTTTTTTTCGATAGTTATATTTCAGGACATACACGTACATTATCACGGGGAAAGATGAGAACATGCCTTTGAGAGACTATGCTATGCCCTCAATTTATGAATCAAGCATAAAGAAGCCTGTTATTGAAGCTAACGATTTTGAGATTAAATCGGCAATGATTCTAATGATTCATCAGACTGTTTAATTTTGGGGACTACCGCACGAGGATCCTTATGCTCACATTGCAAACTTTCTAGAAATTTGTGACACTTTCAAGCACAATGGAGTATCAGATGATGCAATTAGATTGAGACTCTTTCCTTTTTCACTAGGAGATAAGGTGAAGGCTTGGCTACATTATCTACCACCCGGTAGTATTACTACTTGGGAGGAACTTGCACAAAAATTTCTAGCCAAGTATTTTTCGCCAGCCAAGACAGCAAAGCTAAGAAATGATATTTGCACATTTACTCAATTTCAGACTGAGTCTTTGTATGATGCATGGGAAAGGTACAAAGAGTTATTAAGAAAGTGTCCTAATCATGAACTACGGAAATGGCTGCAAATGTAAACATTCTATAATGGTTTGGGAGTTACACATAGATCTATGGTTGACGCAGCAGTTGGTGGTGCACTTATGAGCAAAACATACCAAGCAGCCTATGATCTTTTAGAGGAGATGGCATCAAATAATTACCAGTGGTCATTAGAGAGAACAATGCCAAGAAAAGTGGCTGGAGTTTTTGAACTTGATTCTTTTTTTACTTTAAATGCAAAAAATGATATTTTATCTAAACAAGTAGAAAATATGAATTTTAATGCTAATCAATCTAATATGATTTGTGATCTTTGTGCAGGAAATCATTCAAGTTCAGATTGTCAAGTGGGGAACTCTTTTGCTACATCAAATGCCGAACATGAAAATTTTGTGTCAAACTTTCAAATGCAAAACAATCATTATGCAAACACATACAATTCAGGATGGAGAAACAACCCCAATTGTCCATGGAACAATTATCAAGGAGCAGTTGTACCACCTCAAAATTTTTCACAGTAAGAAAAGAAGCCGACACTGGAAGACATGTTTATGCACTACATGCAAAGGGCAGAACAATACATACAAAAGACAGATTCGGCAATCCAAAATGTTGCAAATTCAACTTCGACTTCCATTCACAATCTTGAGGTACAAATTAATCACTTTTCAAATATTCTTAACGAAAAAACTGCAGGAACATTACCAAGCAACACAGTTGTTCATCCCGAGGAGCATGTCATAACAATAACACATAGAAGCGAGAGAACAATTTAGCAACCGCAAGAAGAAATTACCGAACAAAAGTCGGTTGCAAAGGAAGAAGAGTACGAACAAATTGTGGAGGAACGAATTCAGCATGAGCAAGTAATGTATGATGTTTTTAATTCCATAAAGTTACCTCCTGAAGAACAGTCATCTATTCAAGTAAGTGAAACTGATTTAATTATGGGCGAGAAACATAAGGCTAAATTTGAAAAATTACCAATCGAAATATGTCCAACAAATTCAGCAGCTTTTGAGCCTGAAAAAGAAAATATTTTTGAACATGTCATGTATTTGGATGCTGCACCTTCTATTTATTCATTTTTTCAGCATAAATTCAAAGAGGTGGGGGAATCAACGACATCATCATCACGAAGGAAACGCCTCAAACTAGAGCTTGAACCTGATCCACATCTGAAGAGAAAAATTAGAAAGGATGTTTTAATGTTGTTGGATCTTGGCGTTACATAACCATCTCACCTCCATGTCTGGCTGAAAACTTAAAACTTAGCGCTTCTTGGGAGGCAACCCATGTTTTCTTTTATTGCATTTAGGTTTGATTTATTTTTTAGTTTATTTTATTCTAATTTTTGATTTTATCTTGTAGGATTGCATAAATTTTGAAAGTTGCCGGGCGGAGCTGTTTTGTACACCTTCATTGATGGCTGTTTTTTTGCAGTATGGAGTCAGAATCTGGAAAACTGATTTAAATAGCGATTGTAGCCTATCGTCTTAGCTTTCCAGAAGAAAAAAAAAATCAGTCCATTTGGACATCTACAGCTCCAGATATCGCCAAAATACTGAACATCGTGCGTGCAGAAATTTAAAGACGAATCAGGGGAGAAATTCTAAACTTTTTGCATTCTTTTTGTTTTTCTTTTTCTTTCCCATTGAGGACAATGTGATATTAAAGTTTGGGGGAAGGGTTACAAATTTATTTTTATTTTTTTTGAAAAGAAAAACAAAAGTGATTTCAGTTAGGCTCACCATTACACTTTTGAGTCCTTTATTGTGATAAGCATTGAATATTTTTATTTTTTTATTTTTTATTTATTTATTTATTTATTTATTTTTTTTGGGGATAGGCAATTGCTTATAAAGCAAGAGTTATCATACTTATTTACTTTAGGATTATTGAATTTCAAAATTCCTTACAAAATTGTGTGGGTCATGCTATTATACATAAAAGACAAATGCGATGCTTTCTCTTGTGATTATCCCCTTCGATCTAGTCCTAAACAGAGTTTAAGTAAATAGAGTAATAATGAAAAAAAAAATGAATAAAGTCAATCTGCTCCAATGTTTTAAGTTGCTTAGTAACTAGGGGTATTCATCACAAATGTTTACTTTTATGTCAAACGGCAACTTGAAATATGAGTATGCAAAGCACTTTAAGTTTGTGGCATGTTGAGTAACCGGGTGAATTCATCACAAATATTTTGCATTCGCGTCAAAAGGCAAATGACAACTTAGAGAAGAGACTGGAAAAAGAGAAAAAAAAAAAAAAAAAAAACTCTTGTTTGCTACTCGGTTTGTAGTAGAGAGAAGGGATAATCACAGATTAAGTTGTTACATACTACAATTACATTAATTGCATGAAAAATACGATTGGGTTGGGAATTATAAATAAATAATAGCACTGGAGAAAGTGAGTATGCTTAGGTTTACTTTATTTGCTATTGTTTATATTGTTAATTGACATTTTGATGCTTGCATGATAAGATCTGTTGATGTGATGGGTTGAGTCTACTATTATTATTCCCTTGTTCATGATTCTACTTTTTGCTCGAGGACAAGCAAAATCCTAAGTTTGGGGGTATTTGATGTGTCTAATTTATATATATATATATATATATATATATATATATATATATATATATATATATATATATATATATTTGTACTCATTTACCCAGTAAAATTGCTTGTTTTCGTTGATATTGTTCATAATTCATCGTACTTCTATAAGATTTCAATTGATTAATTATTTTTGAAGAAATAATATTTTTGATGCAAAAAGTAAAGATTTGTGGAAAAAATCAACAAACAACGCAAAACTATGGAGTTATTAATTTTTATTGTTTTGTTGAGTTAAAAGTGCGATAAATAATTTTAAAAGGATTTGAATGAGCTAATATGATTTTTAGTTAGTTTAATTAATTTTAAACTAATTAATTTTATTTTATTTAAATCCAAAATTCTGGTCTTATTTTGTGTATGTAGCAGCACGTGTTTGCAAGAAAAGGAAAGAGAGGAAGAAAGGAGAAAGAAATAAGTATCTGGTTAAAGAAGGAAGGAAATAAAAGAAAGGAGGGGAGTTTTCTTCAAAAGCGCAAACCCTAATTCTCTCTCCCGTTTGCCTATAAATATGTACAAGGTTGGAGCACAATTCTCAAGAGGTGACGGCTGACAAAAAGAAAAAAAAAGAATAAAATAAAAAAGGGGAAAAGGGGCGTGAAGACAGGCAGAGGAGCAGCAAGTGCGATTCTCTCTCTCTCATCTGACGTGTACGAAGCGGTCTTCGAAGCGACGTGATCTGCAGACGTGACTTGGGCGCTGGGTTCGAGACAGCTACCTGAAGTGACTAGCCACGTGGCTTCGGTTGGCGTGCTGGCGTGGACCACACGACAAAAGAGAAGCACTAGACGCCTGCTGTGTGCTAACCTGGCGGCTCAGAACCCGACGAGACAGCGACTTGATGTGCTGACCTGGCGATTACAGCGCTACGACAGTGACGGGCGTGACAGGCCTAAGGTGCTGACTAGGCGTGGGCTGTACGGCTCTGACAGCAATAGCTTTTGGCTTCTTCTTCTTCTTCTGGCGCAGTTTTTGAGACAAAAGAGAGATAATGGCCTAGACTCGGTTCTAGGAGTTCGGTTTGCAATATTTTTATATCTTTTTGTATCTCTTCTTCTCTAATTTTTTATGATGCAATCCCAAACAATTTTTGTTAGTTTCAAATTGAATATGAACTAAATTTATTTTTCTAGAGGCTAAGATGTAGCCTAGTTTTGTAGAACACAATTTTAATTCCTTATTATTATTCTATTTTTCCTGGTTGTGTTTTGATTTTTATTCTTTATGCGTACAATTGGTGGATAGACATTTGTATGATCTTTTAAATCATGAAGAGACCGAACTGCTGATTTGTGGTTAATAAAAATTAAACACCGTTATTGGAGGACGTGACCGTTAAGAAATTCAAATTTTCAATTAATAATTTGATGCATAGGCAAATAATTAGTTGAGAATAATTTGTAGACTACGTGGATAGAGTGGTTAATATTTTTAGGATTTTGCTCTACAACTTGGAAAGATAATATATTTATTCTTAAGGAGTTATATTTTGTGTGTGTGATAAACGAGGTGAAATCAAGAGCCCTAGAACTAATTTTACCATTAACAAATCACAAAAGCTTCAAAGTTTCACAGCCCTCTCCTCTTCACTAATTTAGTTAGCTTTAATTAGATTAATTTAACTTAGTTGTTTTATCATTTGTAAATTTTGATCTTTCAAATAGTAATTAATCTAGTAATATCGGTACTCAATAAAATATCTAGTCCCTGTGGGTTCGACACTCTATTCACTTAAACTATACTAATTGTTGCGATTTTGTACACTTGCAAATATTTACATCAAACACGAAAAATAAATAATCAATACTCATAAAAATATGACATGTAGCGATGAAAAAATACGTAATTGATACGTGTATCGAAAACTCATAAAAAGCACGAAAAAATGCATAGATTGAAATTTAATATTTTTTTTTGATAGAATAAAATGTACGGGAAATGCATAATTATTCAAAAATCACAATATGTAATAAAAATACGTTACAAATATTACCAGTAATGGTACAAAATACATGTGCGTAGCACAAAAGGGCAAAATTGTCATTTCCAATTTTGCGGGGTGTTACAGATGAAATATCATCTTTTGTCACTGTTTTTTTTATAAAAAAAATTGGATGAGAAATCATTTTCCTTCCGTTCCGTGCACGGACGGAAAATGATTCCCCGTCCCAGCCCATTTGTATTACAGCCTATAAATATTTCTATATGTATAAATTAAGTTTTAATTAAAATTAATTAAATATTAAGAATTATTTAAGATTTAATAAGATTTAGATAGGATTAATTTAATACTAAATTATGAATTAATTAGGAGTTAAATTTTTTTAAAAAAATTCTCAGACGGGAAATGATTGTTGTCCGTTTGTTTTTTATTTAAAGGAAAAGGTCATCCCCGGCGCTTTTTTTGGGCTTCTCCGGTATTTATAAACACCGGGGAATAACCTACCGGAGTTTGGAAAAGCGCTACAGCAAGTGCCGGTGTAGCGCGTGCTGGGGATTGTTTGGCAGCCTATACCGGCGCTTTTGAAAATGCTGGTGTTGGTGTAATATACCCCGGCGTTTGCAAAAACGCCGATATATACTTTTTAAATTTTTTTTAATTTATTATTATTTTTTTTCGGGGGGGGGGGGGGGGGGGGGGGGGAATCTACCCCGGTGTTTTGAAAAATGCCAGGGTAGGTAAACATTTTTTTTAAAAAAAATTAATTTTTTTAATGAATGAATATATAAAAAATTCATTTTCACATACATTATTTTTGCTAGTTCAAGATTACATTGCTAATCATAAAATACATAGTCACATTTTCACAACACAAAATTACATTTTCACAACACAAAATTTTCAAGATTACATTTTCACAACACAAACCACCCAGCACAAAATTCTCACCTCCGAAAGTTACAAGTAGGGGAATAACCAGCCAAGCGCATCCAACCAAAGAGCAGTCCAGCACTGGCAAGACCCAAACCAACGAGAAAACCAACTGTATACTTACAGATGCCACATTTCTTGTGCTTCTTCATTCCCTTGCTGTTGTTCTCCTTCAGTGGCATCCAAGGAAGATCAGGGAATAGTGTTGAGATTTTGAGCTGCCATCTCAGCTTCCCTTGCTCGTGTTTGAGAATGGTGGAGTGCGTCCAGCAATTGATCCCAGCTCGAATTGGTCTCAGAGACCGGCATAATATCCGGTCGGCCTCTGTTAGTCCCGGTAGTAGTGCAAAATTTATATAAACATCAATAAAATGTATTAAGTAATAAGAAATTGAGAAGAGGTTCGAGAACAAAAACCATCGACGATAAATTATTGAAGCATGACAAAATAGAAAATGAGTGGAAGAAATACTTTGACCAGTAAGTAAATACTTTAATGATAAATCCAATACGCCTAGTCTGTAAGTCTAATATTATATAGAATGTCGATACCCATATCAAAATTAGAAGGCCGATAAGGAACCGATACAGAGTTTCCAGTGGTTCTGAATAATAATCTTAAAACACATAAAAGAAAGTTCAAGGTTTATAATAACTAAATTCTGAAGACGGTACATCAGTAGACAATGTGAAATACTAAAATTTATTTGCTAACTAAAGAACGTGAGAAGTAACAAACTTATATAAAAATTAAATATTTAGATCATTGAAGGTAAAGTTGGCGTCAGAATTTAGATCAGGTAACACAATGTTTCTTGGTCCAATAAAGAAGAAAATATAATTTATAATATAAACCGAAAGAAATGGAACTATTTACAAGAGAAGATAGAAAATCACGACGAGAAACTAAAAAGTGAAAAAGAAAGATGCCAATTTTAATTCTCAAGAATATAGTGATACTGCTGCGAGTATTCTGAATGCAACAGACAATTGGGCTTCTCTTCAAAAGAGCACAGAAATTGCATTTTGTAGACAAGTTTTTTTAAGATGGTGAAGTTCAAAACATCAAGAATTTAAAATGAGGGGTGACATCTAAAGATCAACTGGGTCAGCATTGACGTCTGCCTATGTTATTATCACACAAAAGTCTATTCCACATAGATGGCTTAAGAAAGAATCTACATCTTGCTCCTAAAACAATCTGGGGCATAGATTTGAAAGAAAAAAAATATTAGCACATAAACATAAATGCGACATGTAGGCTTGGTCAATTGTTCTTGTCCTACAAATAGTATGTGCACTGTGTGGTACTTCATGAGAACAGAAAATACAAAACAAATAATTTCATTACCCGCAAGCCCTATTATAATACCCAGGGCAATGGGGAAATTAATCAAATAAACTATCTGGAACATTATTTCATTTTAAAAATAATTATAGTAACAAAATAAAGGGAAGAGAAATGGTAATAAAGGGAAAAGTAGGGCTTTATATCGGACCGAACGGGATCAGACAACCATATGTTCAAGCTCGGACCGAAATTCTAATCGGGCGGGCTAATGTCCGGCTTAGGCTAGGTCGGAAAATTTTTTTATAGTCCGGACTCGGTTCGATACCGTAATAATACTCGGACGGACTTATGTCCGGCTCGAGCTCGGTAAAGAATCGGATCTAATAATTTGTTCGAGTTCGGTTCGTATAACAATTCAGACAGTCCACGGTCGGACCATTTCTCGAGCCGGACTCGGACGGACGACGGATCGTCCTGTTCATTTTACACCCCTAGGGAAAAGGACAAGGAAACTATCAAGAGTATACAAAACCAGTACCTGTACAGTTTCGCAGTATCTTTTGGCAGATGTCCTGCTTCACCAGATGACCAATACTTCTCATCTAAGCTCCCAGATGTGGAACTATATTGCGGATAACCAATTGGATCACACATGCTAGTATGTGACTTACAATTTCTTGATGCCAAGAAAATCCTACTTACAGGCACATTCTTAGCAGGTCTAGAAAGATCACAATTCTCAATGCGTTCAAGTGATTTCTGAGCAACCAGGGAAGCCAATTCATCTTGATCAGGTATACGCCACCAGGGTTCAGAATTATTACCTCCTGCCCAAGGTGAGCCCATGTCTAAAGGAACTTTATCGGTCTTTCTAGATATCAACCTTTCATCTGGTTCCAATCCATGAGTTCCTCGTCTTTTAAAAAACAATCCTCCATATCTAACTTTCTCCATATCTTCCTAGACAAAGCAACGTTTTGTTGTACGTTGCCAAGCAGCTCTTGCTTCTGCTGCTGCCAGTATGCTCTCATCCTACAAAACCTTTCATGACATCAACTTTACCAGGATAATTCATGAACCTCCACATAAGAAAGCAACAACATATAAAGCGTAAATTGACGAAAGTAGATCACGATCATTGTGAATTCAATTTTACAGCATAATGAGATGAGTTTAGCAAATTAAAAAGAAAGACTGCTAAAAGAGATATATTGGTAAGGATGGCATAACCAGTACCAAAATGAGTAATGCACTTTGAATATTGCTATCTGGGTTTTAACCACAGGAGCAGGAATAGTTTGAGAACATCAAACAACACAGTCTTTAAGTGGGATTGTACAAGGAACACTTCGTTACTCTGCATAGATGTTGTCATGAATGACTTGATAAATGTCCTAAAATAAAAATCAAATATATTGGTGCTTGTAATTCAATGATGGTTATTAGATCTATCAATCAGTAATAAAAAAACAATTGTTGTGACCAAGTAATCCGAAGTAGAACCCATGGTTTCCGTCAACACATATGTATCACACTATAACCAAAAAACGTGTACATGAAAACAAAAAAGTAACTCCTACACTAATTTAAGCCTAAAATATACACAATAGAAGAAAATAACACCTAATTAACGTTACAGTGATGAGCAAGCTGCTCTCTACCAAAAAATTATTAATTTGAACAAAAAATTCTATGGCAACTCCAAAATTGAACAATAATTTTTCCAATCCCAAACCCTAATTATTCTTCTCACAATCTCAAATTATCAAATACACAAATTAACAAATAACACAAACCATAATTATTCCACAACCCCAAACCCTAATTATTCTTCTCCCAATACAACGACAACAATAGCGGCGAGGTCGGGGGCACGACGTCGTGTAGGGGGGAGCCCAGCGACGCGGACTGGAGGGTGATGAGGAGGAGGGGGTGTTGGGTTCGTGAGAGAGAGAGGGGGGAGGGGGGGAGAGAGAGAGCGAGTGGGCGAGGGAGAATGAAAAAAAATTTAAGTGGAAATTTGGAGAGATTCGAGATCGATGGGGGATATTTTAGCCTATATCCCGGCATGTTTTAAGAAACGCCAGGGTACATAATTCGACCCCGGAATGTCGGGATAGAAAAGTCTTTTTTATTTACTTTCATAAAATTTATATTTTACCCCGGCGTTTTCAGAAAGCATCGGGGTAAAAAGGCCGGTGAAGACTTAGTTTGTTGTAGTGAGCCCATTTCGTCAAATTTCTTTTTATGTTGTTAAATATTGACTACTTATCATCCTTCATTTTAATTATTAATGTCAAATGAAGTTAAGATCCCTAAAATGGAAAATTTAAGTTCATATCTATCAATTTTTTAAAAATTGGGTCCACATTAAGTTGTTTTTTTTTCCTTCTTTTTTTGAAGTGTTGTGGGAACAATAACAATTGCCTTCCATAGTTGATTTTCAGGAAAATGCTGTAAGTGAACGCTGTAGCTGTTTTTCTTTCTTCGTTGTCAAGTTGAACCCAAAGATAGAATTGTAGAAGCCCTAGCCCAACCAAAAAGTTAAAAGTAAATATGCAATATTAATTTATTTAATTCTCGGTGTTATCAGCATTCAGTTCTCAGTTCAGGGATGAGATCCCAATATCGATAATTCTCAAGTCTTGGGTGAGATCCTATCATCGACTATGTCTCAAGTCAAGGGTGACATACCATTAGTCTATTTCTCAGTTCAGGGGTGAGATCCCATCATCGACAATGTCTCAAGTCAGGGGTGAGATCCCATTACAGACCGGGATATGGAGATCTTGCCACTGTTCGGGGTGAGATCTCAACAGTGCATTACCACTAGTTCCTTCCACAACACTCTACTTCTCAGTTTCCATCACATGCGCCAACAAGCGCAGTTTCTGCATCTCAGTTTGCCGTTCCTTCCACATGAACATCGTCAGTATTCCAAACTCTTGTTGTTTGAACCAACTTGAGTTTGAGAGGGGGTGTTAGATATTATATTAGATTAGATATTGGCTTAGTCCCATATTGGTTATGTATCAGTTTAGTCTTCCATTCTCTCCTATATACAGGAGCCAATTGTATTCAGTTTAATCAATCAATAAAAGAATATTTTCCTATTCCTAATTCTAATATGGTATCAGAGCCTATCGTCCTATAAGTTCTATCCTAATTTGATCCTCGTCGTCGAGGTTGGGTGAGTCTCGTCTTCATCAGAATCTCTCCACCTCCCGACATCCCTCTTCCGATCTTGATCAAAACCCTAATCTCCCCCAAAACCTTAAATCTCTAAAATCCTAGCCATTATCTCCTATCTCTCAAACCCTAATCCCAAATCTCCAAAAATCAAAACCCTTCTCAAACACAAACCCTAGCCGCCACAGCAAGTGGCTACACCAACAACTTCGGCAACAACCACCAATCACGGCACCACCATCAACACCATTGACCTCTCTTCTCCGGCGAACTCCTAGCACCACCAACAACAGCCCCTTTCATCATCAGCTTTGGAGAGGTACTGATCGACTTCGTGCCCACCGTCGCTGGCGTCTCCTTCGCTAAGGCCCCCGGCTTTGTTAAGGCCCCCGGCGGTGCCCCCGCCAACGTGGCGATCGCCTTCAGCCACCTTGGTGCCCGCTCCGCCTTCATCGGCAAGCTCGACGACGACGAGTTCGGCCAGATGCTGGCGAGAATCTTAAAGGAGAATGGTGTCGTCGGCAGTGGGATCTACTTCGACGGTGGGGCCTGCACCGCGTTGGCATTCATCACCCTCAGAGCAGACGGCGAGAGGGAGTTCATGTTTTACAGGAACCCTAGCGCTGACATGCTCTTGATGGTCGCCGATCTCAATTTGGATCTCATTGGCAGGTCTTCAATCTTCCACTATGGCTCTAAAAGTTTGATTATGGAGCCTTGCAGAACAGCTCATATGAAAGCAATGGAAGTTGCCAAGGAAGCCAGAGCCTTCTTCTCCTACTACCCCAATTTTTTTTTCATTTTCTTTACTGTGTTAAAAAAAAAAACTTGCAGGATCTTATGCTTCTACATCCAGATCGTCAACTCACTCCGGTTGATCGATCGTGATCATCAACTTACTTTGATTGATAGATCGTTTCTTGTGATTCTACATCTAGATCGTCAACTCACTCCGGTTGATCGATCATGAGTTTGAGAGGGAGTGTTATCAGCATCCAGTTCTCAGTTCAGGGATGAGATCCCAACATCGACAATTCTCAAGTCTGGGGTAAGATCTGTAACGCTCCGAATCCCAAATACACTGAATTCGAGATGTTCTACAGGATTTTTTCGCTTCTCTTAGTACAATTTTACAAGGAAATTCAAACTTTTCACTTTACATCAGAGTTTACATCAATATTACACTTTTCATTTGCACAGCGGAAGTAAAAATTACAACAATTAAATAAATGTACAACAATATGGTATAATCTTTAAGCATTTGTTCCTCTTTGCTCTTTTTCATGCCATTGATCCTGCATACAACACTGTGGACACGTCAGTTTATTCAACCGACAATAATTATACATGGCCATCCTCTCTATGCCAGGAACAGTATAATGATTCTCATTTCTTAACAGATCACAAACTTGTTCACAATCAAAATAAAGTAAAGGGAAATCTTAATGATGTCGTGTCGTGATTGTGCACTTAATCCTTAATGCAATTACTTAATTTACATGACACTAATGCACACTTGTTCGGATTCTATGCATCCCATACTACATAGGTCCGAGGGCAAGCCTCTTAATCGTTCTTCATCTTTATAGGGTTCAATCCCTCGTTATGACTTAATCTACTACTGTAATTACGGTAAGTATCCTAGATGTTTTCTGACCTACGAACTCATGTCTAGGCACTCTGGAGGGAATCCCATCGCTGACATGACTCATCATACAGACATCCTGTGGTAATTCAGCTCTCACCATAGACATGACACCACCCGTAGTCTTCAAACATCCCACGAGCGTTGCCACCGGGACGGTACTCTGGAGCAGCATCCTCACCCAGACTCATCATGGAAATTCCTGGG
This sequence comes from Hemerocallis citrina, assembly GCA_017893485.1. NCBI lineage: Eukaryota > Viridiplantae > Streptophyta > Magnoliopsida > Asparagales > Asphodelaceae > Hemerocallis > Hemerocallis citrina. Next base: position 54,771,793 of record CM030363.1, read on the forward strand.
ATACGCTCTCGTCGCTATCCAATGGCTCTCATACTCAAGGTTTTTCTCTTACTTTCATCACGTATCCACTATGTACTAGTCCTTACTTTTATTAGAATCATGAACAAAATCAAAGCTCTAGAGTTAGCCTCTCCATTAAACCGGACTTAATCATTCATTCAACATGACCAACCTTGGTCTTTCCTTTCAAATTTCATTTCATTTCCATTGCCGGGGGAGACTTAGCTACTCTTTTGTTTCAATTTCCAATTCACAACTTCCAATTTGAGCATTTCCAACTCATGAATTCAATTTTCATTGCCTCAGCATATTTCCTTTATCATGTTCTTAGCTTTCATATTCATGTAATTCTCAAATCAAAACTATGATTCATTTCATGTAAATTCTCAATTCAAAACTATGATTCATTTTATGTAAATTCATGCAATAACAAATAGAGTTTATCAACATCAACCATAAGGTTCACAATCTTCAAAATAAACAGAATAATGTTCTCTGTCATATCAAAACACTCTGGACAGTCGACTTGGAGAAGTCCAGTCGACTTGTCCAGTCAGTTCAAGTTCTTCATAACCATTCGGGAGAGTCGACTGCTGCACATGGCCAGTCGGCTGCTCCGAAACTTTCTATATTCAAAATATCATTCACGTAACAGTCGACTGTCATTAAATCAGTCGTCTGTACCGGATCTTAACTGTACATTTTTATATTCAGCCCAGTCGACTTGCTACTTGCATTAAGTCGAATGAACCGGTTCACATTTCAAATTAAGGGATTATCTTCCCATCTGTTCTTCCATGCACATGCATCCTTATGTCACATTACAATAAATATATATATTCATTCTATAAAACACGTAATTTCTTAGTTGTTCACTAATACCACAACATGGAATTTCACATAACTAATATTTTTCTTTCCTCAAGGAAATGTTTAACATGCATTTACATTTGTTCATCACTTTCTTGCAGAGATGAAATATTACTCTCAGATTATTCCACTAGGACAACACAGTGGAAAATACTTCATTTCAAGGAATTACCGGACTATTCATAGTTTAAATCAATGCATCGGTCGGCTGTTCATATTAACAGTCGACTGCACAGGCTAATCTCAGTTTTACTAATTATCACTAGTTTCTTTTCATATGTTCATGTCTCGTCAGTCATGTACAACATGGAGGTTATGAATTTAGCATTCCTATATCTTTTAGTTTGTACACATGTACATCATGAAACATTCCAACAACCATGAGAAAACTTACGCCTCGTACCAGTCGACTTGTCCAAACGGCAGTCGACTGTACAGATCCAATTTGTTCTTATTTACAGTGTCATTACTACATTATTAGCCCCTCACAACCATCATCATAAACATACACAGAGCAAGCTAATATGTTTGAATTTACTTTTCACAAGCATGGTAACAATCATCATAATCATGACATATTTCCTACATTAGAAGTCCTGAAAAACACCCACCTTATTGACGAAATAACCGAAATCCAGAAAAAACTCCTTAATGCAATGGACGATTCCTTGCTCCTTGCTCCTTGCTCCACACCGAAACCTTCAGAAGTGATGCTCGGCCTCCGCAGAATAGTCACACACAACTCTCTCACAATATACCTCTCTTACAATATGATCTTAGTGTAAAAGAAACAATTGAATGAGAGGGGTATTTATACACCAATTTGGGTGAGATGGAGGGTTAGGATTTAGTAGATAGTTATAGGATCAAGGAATAGGATGTACTAGGGAGTTGTAAAAACTACCCACACCCTAAATAACTACCCATGACTTAAACCCACTCCCAACCCAATCCGGCCAAGAGAAGTGTGCTCTTGCACGTGTATGCAACATGCACGTGCATGCACAAGTCACCCTAACAAGAACTTGTACACAAATAAAAGTCTTTAAAAAAATGTTACACATTACAAGTTGTAGAAGATAAGAAAAGGGATTAAATCATGGGCTTAAAATAAATGGCCCAAACAATAAAATAAACGAAGTATACTTTGGGCTTTAAAAAGGCTTTTTATTTAATTAAAATAAAGCTTGGTACAAAAAGCACCAATTGAAATATCTTTACTCTTCTTAATGAAAGTATTAACCAAAAATATTACACGTGCACACTACGTGCAAAAATAAATAATTTTTCTTTAATTTGAAAATCAGGGTATTACAAGATCCTATCATCGACTATGTCTGAAGTCAGGGGTGAGATCATATTAGTCTATTTCTCAGTTCAGGGGTGAGATCCCATCATCGACTATGTCTCAAGTCAGGGGTGAGATCCCATTACATATCGGGATATGGAGATCCCGCCACTGTTCGGGGTGAGATCTTAACAGTGCGTCACCACTACTTCCTTCCGCAACACTCTACTTCTCAGTTTCCGTCACATGCACCATCAAACACCGTTTCTGCATCACAGTTTGCCGTTCCTTCCACATGAACATCGTCAGTATTGCAAACTCTTGTTGTTTGAACCAACTTGAGTTTGAGAGGGGGTGTTAGATATTATATTAGATTAGATATTGGTTTAGTCCCATATTGGTTATGTATCAGTTTAGTCTTCCATTCTCTCCTATATACAGGAGCCAATTGTATTCAGTTTAATCAATCAATAAAAGAACATTTTCCTATTCCTAATTCTAACACCCGGTTGGCAAAAGAGTTATGAAGATCTTTGGAAAAAACTTCAAAGTTTAATCTTTAAAATCTGATCAATTTTTACATATTCTACACATGGGTTTATCAGATTTTCTTCACTGATGCCTTCTAAAGCCCTTGGCTGATCATGTGAGAAATCAGGACGACCACTCCGTTAATTGAACGACTTGGGAAGGTCTTAGAAGTTCTCTAGGGCATCTTACTTGTTGCCTATATATCCAAAATTTTATAAAAATAGAAAAGAGTGAGTTGTAGTCGTTGGCTATATACCAAAAATTTGGGTTTTGGGTGAACAATACGCTGCTATATAGATGAAATATCATCTTCTGTCACTGTTTGAAAAAAAAAATTTGGATGAGAAATCATTTTTCGTCCGTTCCGAGCACGGACGAAAAATGATTCCCCGTCCCAGTCCATTTCTATGAGATGTGGTAGAAAAAAATCCGATAGACTACAACCTATAAATATTTCTATATGTATAAATTAAGTTTTAATTAAAATTAATTAAATCTTAAGATTTATTTATGATTTAATAAGATTTAAATAGGATTAATTTAATAGTAAATTATGAATTAATTAGGAGTGACGGGAAATGATTGTTGTCCGTTTGTTTTTTATTTAAAAAATAAAAATAATAAATAATGAACGGGAAATCATTCATTATTCGGTGAGTTTTTAAAATTAAAATTCAAAATTTGGATTCAAAGAATTATATGTGAAACTCATGTTTCCTATTTATATATGCCAAATACTCAAAATTTGATTGGAATTACTTCAGATGCTCTTCCATAAATACTTTTTCTTATATCAGCATAAATGCATATAGCCTGATAAACTACCTAGGCCCTTAGCAGGCCCAGGGGCAATGGCCTAGGAATATAAAAATGATTAGGGGGCAAAACCCACTTAAAGGTCCAATGCCCGAAGGTCCCCATCAAACCTGTGCTTGCCATGCCATGTAATAAGTTAGGTGGCACTAATGGCACCGGATATTCTGGAAAATACGCACTACTCTTTGTTCCCTCTATTAATAACCTCCTTCCCATTTTCTTCAAAAAAAAAAAAAACCTCCTTCCCACTGCTTATTACAAATTTTGGGTTTTTAACATGTATACCCCTAACAAATATGATAATATCATATATATCCCTCACAAATATATATTTTCGTATATACCCCTAACAATTTAGACTGTATTTTATATTTACCCCTATGTTAATGTCGCTAAGTTAACTATGATTTTACCCTTACGAGACAAATAGAAATCAAATTAAAAGATTAGACTAGACAATCAAATGATAAAAGATTTAAGAGTTTTAAGGAAAATAAATGAGAAAGCTTATAATCTATCATTAAAAACAAGATTGATGACAATTTTGGAGAAGTAACGTGAGGAAGAATATGTAGTTTTCAAAGATGTACTATTAGTTTGTCTATTTCTTGAAAAAAATGAAGAAAATTTGAGAAAAGTTAATGAGTCTCGGTCAGATTAACAATTGTCTGGATTTACAAGAATGAAGAATATATAGTTTGAATGGTAGAGAATAGAATATTCCATCTATTTTTCATCAAGTTCATTAAAAAAAACTGAAAATTTCCATCGTTTTGAGTTTTTTTTAACTAGAGGGATAATTAAGAGATGTGGTATATATTGTTGGGGACAAATATGAAAATACATATTTGTGAAGGGCATACATGATATTCACATATTTGTTAGGGGCATATATGTTAAAAACCCACAAATTTTTCATATACGTACGAATTAAAAGAGTAGATTGAAAGTTTAACATTTTTAATATAGACGAAAAATTCATCCTTGTTTCATTAATCAGTCATAATGAAGTAAAAGTACAACAACAAACAAGATCAGAACCAGCATAACGACAAAAAGTAAAACAACAAGAAAAATAGAAGCAGAAAATAGAAACAAATTTAAATAGTCTAAGGACGCCCTGCAAGACAAAACGAAAGCAAAAGAGAACGGAGCGGCTTGCCAAAAGATACTGAAAACTGAAAAAAGATCAAGTACTCGCCAGCAAATTACGTCATGTTCTTAAACACTAATACAATCGTCAATCTTCCAAGAATAGAAGGTGTTGCCGCTAATTTCGGTGTGGAATCAGATGAATTTGTGAGTTCGTATGAAATCGAAGGGGTCAAACCTGAACACTTCCACCGGCATTTAATTGGATTCCCGCTGCTGCCGTTGACCTGTACAAAGTTCGAAATACCGGGATGGATCCCGGCGATGAACCCTCCGACGCTTTTGTCAATAACCAGGAAGATTAAGAAAGAGCTTTAGGTAGGAAAAAATTCATTACTTTGTAACGGTAGGGGTAAGGAGTATTTATAGTCGTCGTAGGAATCCGTTTCAAGATAATAACAAATCTCTACTTCCCGGTGTTTGCTGGATAGAAGTGGTTAAAACCACTCCTTAGGGATAAGGACGAATTTGGATTTTTCCCTATCCTTCTGAACTGGTTTGCAACGGGTTGGGACCCGTATTTAATAGGGCAGATCCGTTTATGGGTTGTTGGGCCATGAAGAAGAGATTCAGTTCCCATTTTAGACCTGTTTGTAGGTGAAGTTACTGTTCTGCCCTTGTGAGCTTTAAGATTAGTGCCCGATTTGAACAGTTCCGATTTAGTCTTATTTTTAGCCATATCAGAAGACATTCATCATCTTTATTGAAAGAATTTGAGATACACGAACGTAGGGTTTTGAAATTGGGAAAGAACGGTAGAATCAAGAAGAAGAAGAAGAAGAAGAAGAAGAAGACGAAGAAGAAGAAGATGACGAGAAGATGACGAGAATAGAGGGATTGGTTACAAGTTCTAACTATCTCTCTCTTACTCTAGCTCTCTTATTTATACTAACTCACTGTCTAATCACAATCAATCACCACCATATACCTGTCCATCCTTTCTCCTGCTTATGTTCCTCTTCAAACTCACAGCCAAAAGTAAGTGCAACTCACACCAAGACCAAATCCTCTAGATGACTGGGCTGCACTACTCTTCTCTATAAATTTGGGGGGGGGGGGGATTAAATCTTAAAGTAAATGCGTAAAGTAAAAAGTAGAGTTAGAGAAAGCCAACAATGCAAGGAGACAAAGACACAGTGATATAAGTTGTTCGAACCTTATGTTTAATCCACTATCCATTACATGCAACAATTCACCGCCGTAAGAGTTCCACTATACTTCAACCCCGTACAGTGAGTTCTAGATATTTAGGCCGAAGTTCCTACTACATCTAACGGGACTTCTATTACTTTATAAGCCCCAAAAATCGTCTCAAGGCGAAAAAGAAAATAAAAATAATCAAGATAGGTGTTGATGCTGCTTTTTTAAGTGTGGGGGCACCAGGTACGAGTTCTTGTTATTTATAGTGAAAGGGACAGATCTGAGACAGATCTCAGCCACAAATCTGGATCTGGGATGTGGAAGTTGTGTGAAGATGTGGATGGGGTGTAACACCACGCAAAATTGGAAATGACAATTTTGCCCTCGGGTGTTACGCACGTGTATTTTGTACCGTTACTGGTAATTTTGTAACATGTTCACTACGTATTTTGTTTTCAGACTATTTATGCATTTTCCGTATATTTTATCCTATTTGAGTTAACTAAAATATTAAATTTCAATCTCTGAGTTTTATGTGCTTTTTATGTGTTTTTGATGCACGTATCGATTATGTATTTTCATCGTTACGTGCAATATTTTTTTATGTATTTAAATTATTTATTTTATGTATTCAAATCCATTTTATAAAACGAAAATTCAATTTCTCACATTTTGATCTAAATACTTTTGTACGTGTAATGCATGTGTTTTCTATGTACGTAATGATTACGTAGTGAAATATATAAAATTAATAAATACATTTGTCTTATATTGTATTTTTCTTATCTTTAACATTTTTCTGTTGATAAAACCGAATTTCGTATTTTTATGTTTTACGTGCGAAGTATGTGTTTATCGGTGCACGTATTTAAGCGTATTTATTTTCAAAATAAATTTCGGAGTGTGTGTAATACCACATAATTTCTAAAAGTATAATATATAGTATATAAAATATATATAAAATATATATGTCGAAAGAGTTGGCTGTATGTATAAAAAACATAATGCAGATGGCAGTTTGGTTAATATGTTGAAAAGGAATAGTGAATGAGAGAGGGGGGGGGGGGGCACATTGAGGAGCAAGAGCACATTTTTGTGCTGGTTGTTTGGGTGATGACATCACCATGGTTTTGAAGAGGGGGTCGGTTATTGGAAGAGGGAAGGCCAGATTGGGGGTTTAGGGAGTTGGAGAAGTGAAGAAGTGGGAAAGTAGAGAGTTTTGTAGGGAGTTATTAGGTGGTGAGTTTTGCAACTTAGCCATTCTCTTGTCCTATAAGTACACCATAGTTTTTCTTCTCTTTTCACACCTAAAATAAACCAAATTAAAGAGAGGAAAAAGAAAGAGAGAAAGAGAGTGTTTTGGTGCATTGGAGGCTTGTTGGAGAGCTCTTGCTAGGAGAAGAAGGACTAGGAGTTGCTTTGTTGGAGCTAGGAGCTAGGAGTTGTATCTCATCTTCCTTGTTCTCAAATTCTTCATTAGAGGTGGGTGGTCTTTATACTTTCTATTTCATAGGTTGAGCATGGTAGAATATGACATTAATAATGTAGATCAAATTGATGTGATGTGGGTGGTCTTTATACTTTCTATTTCATAGGCTGAGTATACTAGAATATGACATTAATAATGTAGATCAAATTGATGTGATGTGGGTGGTCTTATTGCTTTCTAATTCATAGCGTAACAATTGGCCCATATATTCATAAAATTAATATATTGTGTATAAAAATTGCTAATACGAATCCTAGAGGCATTTTAAATCCAATTGCAAATCTTCTCTTGGATGTAAAAAATTACTTGAGGGTGATCTTTTATTTTGGCCCCAGAGGTAAATTCCCATCCCGTATAGGAATAGTACAATTATAACATTAAATTTTGGATATACTATAAGAGTTCTGCTTATACCTCTTATATTTTAAAAGAATAGCTTTGAGGACCCATGATTTATCTCGTACCACATCTGTAACATACCTCATCATTATTTGCATTCCGTAAATAAATAATATAGCTTCAGCAAAATAACACATCAAGTATTTGGTTCCAAATTATATATGCATTATTATATACCATCGTGGCTTATTGTATCATTAAAAGATACAAATAACATGAAATAGAACCTAGTATAGATTTGTTCCGAAATCGAGAACCCATTATTTGGGGATTTCGGTTTGGCATCATGACGCCAAGTTCATATGGACTTATTGGCTAGCTGGTTGGGCATTTGGGCGGTTACTATAGCCGACGTGGGGGTTTGGGTTCGAAACCTATTGGTTTCAAATATTTTTTTTTGGTTTTGTTTTAATCTAAATGAATTTTTAATGAAAAGAAAAATATGGGGAAAAATTCTAGAATTCTTATAAAATGAAATAGAATTTATTAAAAATAGTTATAGAATTTTTCAAGTATATTTGAGAAGTTAAAAAGGAGAAATTGAGATAGAAAACGAGTTTTGACTTAAGTTTTAATTATTAAAGAGTATGAGATTTTATTTTAGAAAAAGAATAAAATATTGTTGTGTGAAGAGATTTCTCTTGAGCTTAAATTTTATTTTGTTTAAGAAATATTTTGATATAGTTGAGACACATTACATGAGCTTAAATTGTTAAATATGATTTCATGTGATGAATTTATGTTCATGAAGAGAATTATTGCTTCTAAAGATTATGAATGAATAAATGAATCATGAATGGTGATCAGACAAGACTTTGATCAAATTGTGAATAAATTGAAGATATGAATACATTAAGTTAATTCATGATTATTGAAGGGTATGAATACCCATGAATTCTTGTACATGAGAAGTTGTGATTTAAAGTTAGTGAGACCTCGTATACCGGCGCTACTAAATTAAAAGGTTTGAGATACTTTTGAGATATGGCCATGGAGCTATCTCGTATTTGTGATTATGTCCGGTAGGGGGTAAAACTAACTCTAGGTATGATAAATTATTCAAGTCTTAAACTTAAGAAACTAGGCATTTAAGAGAGGATGTAGTATACCTGGAAAAATGTAAGTGGGACACTTTATATAGTCGGGCGGTGTACTCTGGGACTATTTGTAATACCTTGATTTTCATTTATGAAAATTATTATTTTGTATTATTAATTTGGTACGTATTGTGCACGTGCAATTTTGCAGTATAAAATGTTATAATTATTTTCATTGCATAGACAAATGAGTATATATATATATATATATATATATATATATATATATATGTCATTTCTAATTGTTTTTATTAAAGCCCATTTTTCTTTAATAAACATAAGTTTCTTTTATAGCCCAATTTAATTTATTTTTGTAAACTAATTTGGCCCATTAAATAAAGGCCCATGAGTTATTTTCCCTTTTAAAACAACTTCTAATGTAGACAATTTTTTTAGATTATTTTTATAAAGAATAAAATGTACAAATTTTAAAATGGGGGACTATTGAATGCACGTGCATTTCACGTACATGTGTAGTGTGCACTCCCTTGGCCGGTTTTAAATGGGAGGGAAAGGAAAAGAGAAGTGGAGTTGTGGGAGGTAGTTTTTGTGATCATGGTTGGTTATTACAACTTCCCCTTAAATCCTAGCCTTTGGTCCTTAACTCCTAGATTAATCTTAACCCTTTATTTGTCCCAAAATTTAGTATATCCCTTGGCCAGTTTTGAATGGGAGGGAAAGGAAAAGAGAAGTGGAGTTGTGGGAGGTAGTTTTTGTGATCATGGTTGGTTACTACAACTTCCCTTTAAATCCTAACCTTTGGTCCTTAACTCCTAGATTAATCTTACCCCTTTATTTTTCCCAAAATTTAGTATAAATACCCCCCCTAGCCTAGTTATTCTTGCACTCTTCATTCTCCAAACATATAGTAAGAAAATACAATTATTAGTAGTGAGTTATTAGTAGGAAGTGAGAATAAAAGATTGAGAGAGTGGGTTTTGTGTGTGCTTGCAACAAGGAGGCCGGCTACTAGGAGCTCTTGGGTTGCATTTGGAAGGCTCGGGCTGCATTCAAGGAGGAGGATGAGCGCTCGTTTGGCAAGCTCGAGAAGGACTATTTCGTTTAGGAGGTGTTGTGAATCTTTCTCTCCAAATAAGGTAGGTTGGTTTTCTATATTTCTAACTAGATACCATGTTAGGGGTGAGTGAAATGATAATGCATGAAAGAAACTAATAAGAATACGCTTAATAGGAAAAAAGGACTTGCTAGTTGATTAAATTGATTGCTTGATAGATTGCATGTTATCTTGTCATGAATCTTAAGTTGTATGCGAATCGTTTTGTAGGGATGGAATATATGAATTAGAATTGTTGTTAATATCAAAACTAAGTACAAAATGCTAGTAGATGAAATTGTTTGTTTTGTGAGTTTAGTTGGACTTTCGAGATATTGTTTAGAATGAATAAATTATAATATGTTTTGGGTTTATGAAAGAGGGAAAAACAGGGAATTGATGTAGGAAATTTTTATACCAAGTTATGTTCGAGAAATGTCAAATGAATTATGAAAAGAGTAGTACACAAATTTAAATTATATTTGGAGAATTGAAAAACCCCGTAGTACAGTCGACTGGCCATATGCAACGGTCGACTGCCCTGATCATTGATTCCGAGTTGAAAAATATCGCAGGACCGCCGACTTACTACATTTAACAGTCGACTTCCCTGACCTCCTTAATTTCGGAATTTTGTATTTTTGCAGAACAGCCGACTGACCATATTCGACCGTCGACTTTCCCGAAGCTTCAAGTAGATCTGCCTTCTTTTGTGAGAAAATTCCTATGACGTGTGGCCTACTACAGATGAGTACAACCTATGAAAATTTATTTGGAGTTATTGGACTAAAATAAAATGTATTTGAGGTGAAATTGTACTCGAAACTATTGTTTTCTTATAATTATAATTTCATAAAAATGTGGATTTTCATGAGGTGATTAATGTAAATGCTAAAAAGCAAAATTGATGGAAGGAAAATATAATTGTGAAGTTTTTATATGAGTTATTCTTATTAAAGAATAGTGCGACAATAGTGAGGTTGTGAATATTCACTTTGACTAGATATTTGTGATATGATTTTAAATATGGAAATAAATGTTGGTTATGAAATGCATGATGGATAATTGAACTTCATATATGATTATTGAGTCATGAAAAGATTGGGAATCATGTGATTGAAAAAGACAAATGTTTTTGAGTATGAAAACTCAGATTGTGAATTTGTGAATTGAAATTGAGAATTAGGATGTAGCCAAAACTCACACCGGCAAGTAAAAAGTTATGAGATATGATAATTGAAATTGAAAAGACCAAGTTTGGGTCAATATGAAATGAAAGAAATAAGACCGGTATTGGTGAGAAGGCTAACCCTAAGAGATTGATTTTGTTCATGATTTCATTAAATTAAGGATTAGTACATAGTGAAGAGGTGATGAAAACACAAGTATGAGGGCCTCGAGTCTACGATGTGGGTGTGATTCACAGTTTGTCTTCACGATACGTCGTGACATGACGTGGGCACTACTCCAGAATTATCGGGATCTTGGCGACGCTTGTGGGGTGTTTGGTGACTGCGAGAGGATCGTGTACCATGAAGGAGGCTGAATTGTCCATAGATAGTCTTCATGATGCGTCGTGACATGACGTGGGATTCCCCTCCAATGTTTTTGTACATGAGCTCGTACTCATAGAACATCTAGGATACTTACCGTAGTTATAGTAGTAGATTAAGTCATGACGAGGGATTGAACCCTACAAGATGAAGAACGATTAAGAGGCTTGCCCTCGGACCTATGTAGTATGGGATGCATAGAATCCGAACAAGTGTGCATTAGTGTCATATAATATAAATAACTGTATTAAGGACTAAGTGCACAATCACCACACGACATCAATAGGGTATTCTCCTTAGTTTGATATGTGAACAAGTTTGTGTTTGTTAAATATGGAAAATCAATTATACTATTTCCGGCATAGAGATGATGGCCGTGTATAATATTCGTCGGTTGAATAAACTGACGTACCCATAGTCTTGTATGCAGGGTAAATGGCATGAAAAGATTAAAGAAGAACTGATGCTTAGAGATTATTCAAATGTTGTTGTACTTTTATATACATTTTATAAATTTGCTTCCGCTGTAAAATGTAAAGTGTAAAGATTCCCTGTAACTCTGACGTAAAGTGAAAAGTTCTAAATTCCTTGTAAAATTGTATGAAAGAAGTGTAAAGATCCTGTGGAATCTCGTATTCAGTTGTATTATGGAATTCAGGGTGTTACAGAGTGGTATCAGAGCCACGCTTCACACTAGTACTAATTTATAAGGAACGACACCCTAGAATTGGACATTAGAGTGTGCGTTGAGTCCAGAGATTTAAATGTAAGTTACTTACATTTGTGTTGCTCTATGACTTATGTTTCTTCCTCCCTTTTCTAAGATGGCTGATCACTTCGACCCTGCTGGAGACGAAAATTGGCATATCATAGAGGAAGATTATTATCCTGGACAAGCAGATTCCGAGAAAGAGTACTACCTCGGGCAAGCAGACTCCGACGAAGAGGAATGACCTGAGTCCCGAGAGATCACTCCACCTCCGCACTCATCTGATGACTCTTCTGACGAAGAAGAAGAACCAATTCCAAGTAGTCTTGTGATATCTCTTCAGAAATAGGTAGAAACACTGCGGGAGAGAGTCGGATGATTGGAGGCTCAGTTGGCAAAGCGCAATGATGATTTTGCAGTTCTCAGTCATCGTGTATGGAAACTCGAGAAGAGGAAAAACATGACCGATGTACTGAAGGAAGAAGTTGAAGAACTACAGGGAGAGCTTCGTGAAGCCAAGAGGAACCGTAGGAGTTAGACCGTTGTATCGTCTACTGCCTTCATTTTGATGTCAAAAATATTTTAATTTCGAATGTATAAAGTTTGAAATTCAATGAAATGGAAATATTGACTCAAAAGTTAATAATTTCACACTTCGAATTTAATGGATCTTTTGCATCAGAATATGGCTGGAAGAAGAGCAAGAAATGGTGAAGGTCTGGACTTGGAAACAGAACTAGCGAGGGTCTATCAGACACTCAATGTCGTGGCCATGAATCAGAATCAGAGAAGGGTGCCTGCGAATCTGGTATCCGAAGCAGTCAAACTCGTGGAATCATTTAAACGGATGAAACCACCGGTGTTTGAAGGGAAGTCAGACCCTGACACGGCTGACAACTAGATCAGGCAGGTAGAGACTATTTTCGAAGTTTTGGAGACCCCTGAAGGCAGCAAGGAGATGTTGGCAACTCTGCAATTCGAGAAGGATGCGGCTGTGTGGTGGCAGTCGATGAAGCGGACGATGGGAGGCTTGGTTCTTGGCTGGAAGAAATTTTTGGAGGAATTCCGCAGTCATTACTTTCCTTCAGACGTCCAGGAGAAGAAGGCCATGGAGTTTCTGTCACTGCAACAAGGTGGCATGTCAGTTAGGGAGTATGAGACCAAATTCACTCAGCTCTCAAGGTATGCTCCTGAATTGGTGATGGATGAGGCGAAGAAGGCTCGTAAGTTTGAGCATGGATTGAGACCGAGTTTGAGATCTAGAATGATACCTCTCGGTATCAGGAGGTTTGACAAGCTGGTCAAACGAGCGGCAGCCACGGAAGCAGACATGGAGCAGTTTCATGTTGTTCAGAATCGGAGGAACAACTGGCAGTCTGGGAAGAGGCCCACAAATTCTGGGAATTTCAAGGGACAACCATTGGCACAAAGGTTCAAACCGATAGGGGCGAACGCTATCAGTGTGGTTGGAGGACCCGAGAATAATTTTGTGAGACCTCCTGCGGTAAATTGCTACAACTGCGGTGAGACGGGACATTACGAATCTCAATATCCCAAACTGCGGAATGTTAATCGCAAAGTACCAATGCAGCAGACTGGGAAAGTACCGTACCAGTAAGGACGAGTATTTGCCTTGACTGAAGTTGATGCCGATGAGATAGATCATGTCATCACTGGAGAACATTATTTGAATGGAATGAAAGTTGTTGTTTTGTTCGATACTGGATCCTCTCATACTTTTGTGTCTCCTAAATTTGCTAAAGTGTTGGGAGTTGAACCGAAGATTTTTCCAGGCAAGATCTTAGCAGTAGCTACTCCATCAGGAGAAACTTTAACCACTGATCGGTACTATGCTGATTGCGAGATTGGGACAGAATCTTCAGAATTGATCTAATCGAGCTGACTATCTTGGGAGTCAATGTTATCATTGGCATTGATTGGATGTCGATGTACAGTGCAAGCATCGAGTGCAAGACCAAGACGGTGACAGTGAAGGCTCCAGGTGGAACTGAAGTCACTTTCCAAGGGAAGAAGAAGTGTTCCAAACTGGTGGCAGCTATCTACAAGGAAGAGATTCCTGTGGTTCGGGACTATCTGACTGTGTTCTTGGATGATTTACCTGGGTTACCCCCACAACTTGATGTAGAGTTCAGCATCACTATTCAACCGGGAAGTGTACCCATTTCTAAGGCACCGTATAGGATGGCTCCTGTGGAACAGGATGAGGTGAAACGGCAGATTGAGGAACTGTTGGAGAAAGGCTTTATTCAACCTAGTGCGTCGTCTTGGGGAGCACCAGTGCTTTTGGTAAAGAAGAAGGATGGATCGATGAGGATGTGTATCGATTACCGAGAGCTGAATAAGGTCACTGTTCAGAATAAGTATCATATTCCCCTAATTAATGACTTGTTCGATCGTCTACAAGGAGTTGCTATTTTCTCCAAAATAGATCTTCGATCAGGATATCATCAACTTCGAGTGAAAGCTGAAGATGTGCACAAAACCGCATTTAGAACTCGACATGGGCATTACGAATTCTTAGTTATGCCATTTGGAGTGACGAATGCACCCGCAATCTTCATGGACATGATGAACAGAGTTCTGAGGCTGTTCATTGATTCTTTCGTCGTGGTGTTTATCGACGATATTCTCGTGTACTCTAAGTCAGAAGAAGAGCACACAGAGCATCTGGCAACAGTTTTGAAGAAGCTGGAAGAGCAGGAGTTTTATGCCAAGCTATCCAAGTATGATTTCTGAAAATCTGAAGTGGCATTCGTAGGTCACATCCTTTCTAAGGAGGGAGTGTTAACTGATCCTCAGAAGATAGAGGCAGAGAGAGATTGGGCAATGCCTACTACAGTAAAGAAAGTCAGAAGTTTTCTTGGATTGACTGGATACTACAGGAGCTTCATTCAAGGTTACGCTCAGTTAGCCGTGCCGCTCACTAGTTTGACCAAGAAGAATGTGAACTTCAAGTGGACTGAGCAATGTGAGGCAAGCTTTCAGGAGTTGAAAGAGAAGCTGACTACTACACCTATTTGGCTTTGCCTAGAGCAGGTGTTGAGTATGATGTTTACAGCGATGCTTCACATCGTGGGCTTGGTTGTGTCTTAATGCAAGAAGGAAGGGTGATCGCTTATGGGTCTAGGCAACTATGACCACATGAGAAGAATTATCCGACTCATGATCTAGGTTAGCTGCGATTATCTTTGCCTTGAAGCAATGGAGACACTATGTGTACGGTGAGAAATTGAACATGTACACGGACCACAAGAGTTTGAAGTACATATACCAGCAGAAAGATCTGAATCTGAGGCAGCGGAGATGGTTGGAAGTGCTTGAGGACATGAGATCAAGTATCATCCTGGGAAAGCTAATGTTGTTGCTGATGCATTTAGTCGCAAAAGTAGTTTATCCAGTTTGATTACAACTCAGAAGCATCTGGTCGAAGAATTGGATCGAGCAGGTATAGAAGTTTTCTTGCAAGGATTGGGAGCATCTTTAGCTCAGTTGAGGCTTCAGCCTACTTTGAATGGAAGGATTATTGCAAGTCAGGAGGTTGATGCTGATATCTTGGGGATGAAGGAGCAGGTTCGTGCTGGCAGGTTGGCCGGATTTCAAATCAGGGATGGAGTGCTGTGGTTCGGAGATAGACTGTGCGTTCCAAATCAGGCGGACCTGAAAGAGAGTATTCTTCAGGAGGCACATGCTACTTTTTTTTCGGTACATCCTGGGAGTACTAAGATGTACAGAGACATCAAACCGCATTTCTGGTGGTCAGGTTTGAAGCGGGATGTGGCTGAATTTGTGGCAAAGTGTGAGATTTGTCAGCAAGTCAAAGCCGAAAATCAGAGATCCGGAGGTCTATTACAGCCGTTACCTATTCCAGAATGGAAGTGGGATAACATCAGTATGGATTTCATCACAGGATTGCCCAAGAGTCCTAAAGGCAATGATGCGATTTGGGTTATAGTCGATCGACTAACCAAGTCCGCTCACTTTTTGGCGATGAAACTCACAGCTTCGATGGACAAGTTAGCTGAATTGTATGTTGGCGAGATCGTCAGGCTCCATGGTGTTCCGTCAACTATTGTGTCTGATCGAGATGCACGGTTTACTTCGCATTTCTGGAGGAGTTTTTAGACAGCTTTGGGTACCAAGACGGATTTCAGCACTGCTTTTCATCTGCAAACCGATGGGCAGACCGAGAGAGTCAACCGTATTCTTGAGGATATGCTTCGGTATTGTGTACTAGAATTTGGAGGCAGTTGGGAAAGACATTTACCTTTGGTAGAGTTTGCCTAGAACAAAAGTTTTCAGACTAGCATCGGGATGGCGCCGTACGAAGCTTTGTATGGCAGGAAGTGCAGAACGCCTATTTGTTGGTTTAAAGTTGGAGAGCGTCAGTTGTTTGGACCTGAGCTTGTGAAGCACCCTCTGAAAAGATTGATCTGATCAGGAAAAGGTTGGTAGAGGCTCAGAGCAGGCAGAAGAGCTATGCAGACAACCGAAGAAGGGACCTTGAGTTTGAGGAAGGTGACTTCGTCTTTCTGAAAGTATCGCCGAGTAAAGGTGTGATTCGATTTGGCAAAGGCGGGAAGTTAGCCCCAAGGTTTATAGGCCCGTATAATATATTGAAAAGGATCGGAAAAACTGCTTACCGGCTTGAGTTACCGGAAGAGTTATCTCAGGTGCACAATGTCTTTCATGTGTCTATGCTAAGAGGTTATATTCCAGATCCAAGTCATCATTTGCCTGAAGTGCCGGAAGGTTTGCAATTGGATCTCAATTACATCGAGTCTCCTGTCGAGATTGTTGATCGTCGAGAGAAAGTCTTGAGGAATAAGACGATACCGATGGTCAAGGTAGTCTGGAGAAACCATCTGGTTGAAGAGGCTACTTGGGAGTCTGAGGAGAGGATGTTGAGGGATTATCCTGAGCTTTTTGCTTGATTTGTATTTTGTCTTTTTCTTTTGCTTGTTGTGAGTGTTTTGTTTCTCGCTCTTGACTGTAGTTCCGGGGACGGAACTATTCTAAGGAGGGAGTGTTGTAATACCCTGATTTTCATCTATGAAAATTATTATTTTTTATTATTATTGTTGTGCGTATTGTGCACGTGCAATTTTGCAGTATAAAATTTTATAATTATTTTCATTGCATAGAAAAATGAGTGTATATATATATATATATATATATATATATATATATATATATATATATATATATATATGTCTTGTCTAATTGTTTTTATTAAAGCCCATTTTTCTTTAATAAACATAAGTTTCTTTTATAGCCCAATTTAATTTATTTTTGTAAACTAATTTGGCCTATTAAATAAAGGCCCAAGAGTTATTTTCCCTTTTAAATACAACTTGTAATGTAGACAATTTTTTTAGATTATTTTTATAAAGAATAAAATGTACAAATTTTAAGATGGGGGAATATTGAATGCACGTGCATTTCACGTACACGTGTAGTGTGCACTCCCTTGGCCGGTTTTGAATGGGAGGGAAAGTAAAAGAGAAGTGGAGTAGTGGGAGGTAGTTTTTGTGATCATGGTTGGTTACTACAACTTCCCCTTAAATCCTAGCCTTTGGTCCTTAACTCCTAGATTAATCTTAGCCCTTTATTTATCCCAAAATTTAGTATATCCCTTGGTCGGTTTTGAATGGAAGGGAAAGGAAAAGAGAAGTGGAGTTGTGGGAGGTAGTTTTTGTGATCATGGTTGGTTACTACAACTTCCCCTTAAATCCTAGCCTTTGGTCCTTAACTCCTAGATTAATCTTAGCCCTTTATTTGTCCCAAAATTTAGTATAAATATCCCCCTAGCCTAGTTATTCTTGCACTCTTTATTCTCCAAACCTATAGTAAGAAAATACAATTATTAGTAGTGAGTTATTAGTAGGAAGTGAGAATAAAAGATTGAGAGAGTGGGTTTTGTATGTGCTTGCAACAAGGAGGCCGGCTACTAGGAGCTCTCAGGTTGCACTTGGAAGGCTCGGGCTGCATTCAAGGAGGAGGAGGAGCGCTCGTTTGGCAAGCTCGAGAAGGACTCTTTCGTTTAGGAGGTGTTGTGAATCTTTCTCTCCAAATAAGGTGGGTTGGTTTTCTATATTTCTAACTAGATACCATGTTAGGGGTGACTGAAATGATAATGCATGAAAGAAACTAATAAGAATACGCTTAATTGGAAAAAAGGACTTGCTAGTTGATTAAATTGATTACTTGATAGATTGCATGTTATCTTGTCATGAATCTTAAGTTGTATGCGAATCGTTTTGTAGCGATGGAATATATGAATTAGAATTGTTGTTAATATCAAAACTAAGTACAAAATGCTAGTAGATGAAATTGTTTGTTTCGTGAGTTTAGTTGGACTTTCGTGATATTGTTTAGAATGAATAAATTATAATATGTTTTAGGTTTATGAAAGAGGGAAAAACAGGGAATTGATGTAGGAAATTTTTATACCAAGTTATGTTCGAGAAATGTCAAATGAATTATGAAAAGAGTAGTACACAAATTTAAATTATATTTGGAGAATTGAAAAACCCCGCAGTACAGTCGACTGGCCATATGCAACGGTCGACTGCCCTGATCATTGATTCCGAGTTGAAAAATATCGCAGGACAGCCGACTTACTACATTTAACAGTCGACTTCCCTGACCTCCTTAATTTCGGAATTTTGCATTTTTGCAGAACAGCCGACTGACCATATTCGACAGTCGACTTTCCCGAAGCTTCAAGTAAATCTGCCTTCTTTTGTGAGAAAATTCCTATGACGTGTGGCCTACTATAGATGAGTACAACCTATGAAAATTTATTTGGAGTTATTGGACTAAAATAAAATGTATTTGAGGTGAAACTGTACTCGAAACTATTGTTTTCTTATAATTATAATTTCGTAAAAATGTGAATTTTCATGAGGTGATTAATGTAAATGTTAAAAAGCAAAATTGATGGAAGGAAAATATAATTGTGAAGTTTTTATATGAGTTATTCTTATTAAAGAATAGTGTGACAATAGTGAGGTTGTGAATATTCACTTTGATTAGATATTTGTGATATGATTTTAAATGTGGAAATAAATGTTGGTTATGAAATGCATGATGGATAATTGAACTTCATATATGATTATTGACTCATGAAAAGATTGGGAATCATGTGATTAAAAAAGAGAAATGTTTTTGAGTATGACAACTCAGATTGTGAATTTGTGAATTGAAATTGAGAATTAGGGTGTAGCCAAAACTCACGCCGGCAAGTGAAAAGTTATGAGATATGATAATTGAAATTGAAAAGACCAAGTTTGGGTCAATGTGAAATGAAAGAAATAAGACCGGTATTGGTGAGAGGGCTAACCTTAAGAGATTGATTTTGTTCATGATTTCATTAAATTAAGGATTAGTACATAGTGAAGAGGTGATGAAAGTGAGAGAAAAACACAAGTATGACGGCCTCGAGTCTACGATGTAGGTGTGATTCACAGTTTGTCTTCACGATACGTCGTGACATGACGTGGGCACTACTCCAGAATTATCGAGATCTTGGCGACGCTTTTGGGGTGTTTGGTGACTGCGAGAGGATCGTGTGTCATGAAGAAGGCTGAATTGTCCATAGATAGTCTTCACGATGCGTCGTGACATGACGTAGGATTCCCCTCCAGTGTTTTTGTACATGAGCTCGTACTCATTGAACATCTAGGATACTTACCGTAGTTACAGTAGTAGATTAAGTCATGACGAGGGATTAAACCCTACAAGATGAAGAACGATTAAGAGGCTTGCCCTCGGACCTATGTAGTATGGGATGCATAGAATCCGAACAAGTACGCATTAGTGTCATATAATATAAATAACTGTATTAAGGACTAAGTGCACAATCACCACACGACATCAATAGGGTATTCCCCTTAGTTTGATATGTGGACAAGTTTGTGTTTGTTAAATATGAAAAATCAATTATACTGTTTCCGGCATAGAGAGGATGGCCGTGTATAATATTTGTCGGTTGAATAAACTGATGTACCCACAGTTTTGTATGCAAGGTAAATGGCATGAAAAAGATTAAAGAAGAACTGATGCTTAGAGATTATTCAAATGTTGTTGTACTTTTATATAAATGTTGTAAATTTGCTTCCGCTGTAAAATGTAAAGTGTAAAGATTCCTTGTAACTCTGATGTAAAGCAAAAAGTTTTAAATTCCTTGTAAAATTGTACGAAAGAAGTGTAAAGATCCCGTGGAATCTCGAATTCAGTTGTATTATGGAATTCACGGTGTTAAACTATTGACCCAGTCGGGCGGTGTACTCCGGGATTATTTTCCCAGTCGAGCGGTGTACTCCGGGACTGAGGTTGCTTCGATCGAGACGAATTTTTATTGTAAATTTGGGACTATGCGTAGTTGGGCGGATAGTTTGTCGTACTCCAGTGTATATACGTATACCGGGGCTAGATGGGTACTTGCAGGGTATTCGGACGACGAGGAGTCTGTATAACAGTCGGGCGGTGTACTCCGGTACTGGGATCCGTACTTGTGGAATATCTAAACCTTGTTCTTATTACTAGGTAATTGTCATGGCGTTGGATCGAACTCTTTAATGTGGAGTACGTAGGTGCTTGACCTGGGACCTATGTAGAATAGGATGCATAGAATCCGAACAAGTATGCATTAGTGTCATCATAGTATAAAATATCTACATTAGGCATTAAGGCATCACATATACTTACGTATTTAGTGTAGTCACATTTAACACTTTATTTTGCATTCAAATTGTGGTTTGTTAAAGTATTGAGATCGTTATATGTACGGTATAGAGAGGATGGTCGAGTATAACATTTTCGTCAGTTGTAAATAACTGATGTGCCCACAGCTTGTTATGCAGGAATCAGACTTTTTCTTGAAGAAGTAAAGTCGTTATGATGCTGTTAATTAATTACTTGATAAAGATGTGCAAGTTGTACATTATTTTCATTGTTGTACTTCTTTTTATCTTCCGCCGTATAAACAATTGTAAAGAACTCTGATGTATGATAAAAAGTTTAAATTTACTTGTAAAATTGTACGAAGTGAAGTGTAAAGATCCCGTGGAATCTCAAATTCAGTCTTATTTGAAATTCGGGGCATTTCAGATGGTATCAGGGCCACGCTTCATAACTAGTACAAATTTATAAGAAACGACACGCTAGAGTGGACATTAGAAGTGTGAGTTCAGTTTGTAAAGATTTAAATGTAAGTAATTTACATTTGTGTTGCTCTATACACTGACGTTTTTTCTTTCCTTTCCTTATTGGATGACTGGAGTCGTGAATGAAAGTTGTTATTGAACTTGCATTCAATTTCATTCATGATGTTCTCCTTGTATACATTGATGTGAGATTGTATGCGAGCACATTTCCCTGGGTATCAGAGTGGCACAGTGGAAGCGTGATTGGTTTAAACCTACATTCGTGATACATTACACGTAGACACATTTCCCTCTCAAATTATTTTTCGTGGATTTTTTCTTAGTATTTTTCAACATTTAATATTTTTCAATACTATTAAATCACTTGAATATGTATTATTTTATCTATCTTCCTTAGCCTTGATCTTTTAAATTTGTTTTATGTGTTTTTCAGTCTTAAAATTTTATCTTTTATGCTTTTATGTCCCTCTTTGTTTATCCTTTACTTTACGTATTTTATTGCCACTTATTAAATAAATTTTGCAACTATTATTATTTCTATTATATTTTGAATTTTCTTATGTTCATTCATTTTGTATGATTTTACTTTGTGATAGTATATTTTTCATTATCTTATGTTGCCTTATATATTTCATTATATTTTTAAATAAGATTGAAAATTTCTACCTATATATGACCTACCATTTTATTCTATTGTTATTACATATTATTTGCTAATTTGTTTTGTTATATTCACTTCTACTATTAATCACTACTCATTAATTTTGTAGTTTTACGCTTCTTCAATATAATACATACACTACATAATTATTGTTTCCATTTGTGTTTTCATCTCGTGCATATGCTTTACACTATTTTCGTCTTAATATTATGAGTCATTTTCATTACTACAAATTTTGTATATCTTATAGTCTATCTATTTTAATATTTTATCGTCATAATTTCCTACTTTATTTACAACTTTTCCATCCACTTTTATATCACTGATTTCAAATATAATACTATATTTTATTAAATATCCCAATATCCAAGAGTACATGGAAGATTACATCTTTCCATCTCCCGTTTTGGTGCAACCTGATGTCGAAAGGTCAAATCTACAACTAGACGTCAATGGAGGCAAACTGCAACTGGACGTCGGGGAGTCAAAGTTTGCAACCGAATGTCCAGAAGACAAACTGCAATTGGATGTCATACAGGTAATTCTGCAACTTGAGATAGTAGAGGCAAGTCTGCAGTTGGACACCAACGAGGCGAACCTACACCAGAAGGAGATTTTCTACTTTGATAACCCCTACTTGTTTTCTATAAAATTTACATACGACTATTCTATTTTTGTAATAGCTTATACTATTTTACAACCTAGCATTATATTAATTAAACTAATTTCTATATCTGTCTTATTTTGCATATTTACTACTTAATCTCGAGTATCCTACGATTTTCTTTTTATTTTGAATTTTTTTTATGAGTAAGTATTTCACATAACTTCATCGTATTTTGCTATTAACTAATCTTAGATTTGGTGGCTACTCACCTAACAAAAATAAAATTTGTATTTATACTTTTTCTTCGATTCGTAAGTTATTTCTATATGATTAGTTTTCGCACTATTGTAATAATATGTTACTACTTTTACAACTATTATGTTTTGTTTTACTCCTACAAATCTTTCATAATTTTCGTGTCATGATATTGTTTGTTTCACCCTATAAGTTTTATGCTTATATACGTATATAATTTTGTATGTTGTTTTTTCTTGCACTACTTGACAATTCGAAAGTATTTCGAGGGATGCCTTCTATATCTTTAATTTTCAAATCGTATGTATAATTATTATAGTTACCTTACAAATTATTTTACGATATTAATTTGTTTATGCTTTTAACTAAATTTCATTCTCGTTTATTTTTCAAACTGTTATCCAATAGTCTTGTTTTAAATTGCTAAGTCGATTTCGTTATACAATACCAATTCAGTTTGCAATTTTCTACTGTTTATTACTTTGATGAAATTTGATTACTAAATCTACTTATAAATTATCTATTGACTATGATTTCTTTATTGTGTTGTTTCTGAACTATTCCAAATTAAAGACTAAGTTTATTTTTCTGTTTTATCTATTGCTTTACCTAATATTATTTTGTATGAAACTTTTTTCAATCTATCCTATCTTTTATGGTCATATTTATTTCCTTAGATTAATTTTCCTGAGTTTCCTCGTTCCGTTCTTATAAAATTTGGATACTCATTATTTTCTTATATAGAGTTTGTCTTGTTTTTTCTCGTTGCGTATTTTTATAGTACATTTATTCTTCTTAAGGTTTGCGGTTTTTATATACAATAATGATATTTTCTTTGGCGTGTACAAAATACAACCTTTACCCTAGCGAGTTCCGGGGATGGAACTATTCTAAGGTGGGGAGAGTGTAACACTCCGCAAAATTGAAAATGACAATTTTGCCATCGGGTGTTATGCACATGTATTTTGAACCGTTACTGGTAATTTTGTAACATGTTCACTACGTATTTTGTTTTCTTACTATTTATGCATTACCCGTACATTTTATCCTATTTGTGTTAACTAAAATATTAAATTTCAATTTCTGGGTTTTACGTGCTTTTTACGTGTTTTTGATGCACATATCGATTATGTGTTTCCATCGCTACGTGCAATATTTTCTATGTGTGTAAATTATTTATTTTATGTATTAAAATCCATTTTATAAAACATAAATTCATTTTCTCGCAATTTGATCTAAATACTTTTGTACGTGTAATGCACGTGTTTTCCATGTACGTAATGATTATGTCGTGAAATATATAAAATTAATAAATACATTTGTCTTATATTGTATTTTTATTATCTTTAACATTTTTCCGCTGATAAAACCGAATTTCGTATTTTTATGTTTTACGTGCGAACTACGTGTTTATCGGTGCGCATATTTAAACGTATTTGTTTTCAAAATAAATTTCAGAGTGTGTGTAGCACCCTGTAATTTTTAAAAGTATAATATATAGTATATAAAAAATATATATAATATATATGTTGAAAGAGTTGGCTATATGTATAAAAAACATAATGCAGATGGCAGTTTGGTTAATATGTTGAAAAGGAATAGTGAATGAGAGGTGGGGAGGCCCACGTTGAGGAGCAATGACACATTTGTGTGCTGGTTGTTTGGGTGATGACGTCACCATGCTTTTGAAGAGGGGACAGGTTATTGGAAGAGGGAAGGCCAGATTGGGGGTTTAGGGAGTTGGAGAAGTGAAGAGGTGGGAAAGTAGAGAGTTTTGTGGGGAGTTATTAGGTGGTGAGTTTTGCAATTTAGCCATTCTCTTATCCTATAAATACACCTTAGTTTTTCTTCTCTTTTCACACCTATAATAAACCAAATTAAAGTGAGGAAAAAGAAAGAGAGAAAGAGAGTGTTCTTGTGCATTGGAGAATTGTTGGAGAGCTCTTGCTAGGAGGAGAAGGACTAGGAGTTGCTTTGTTGGAGCTAGGAGCTAGGAGCTAGGAGTTGTGTCTCATCTTCCTTGTTCTCAAATTCTTCATTAGAGGTGGGTGGTCTGTATACTTTCTATTTCATAGGTTGAGCATGCTAGAATATGACATTAATAATGTAGATCAAATTGATGTGATGTGGGTGGTCTTTATACTTTCTATTTCATAGGTTGAGCATGCTAGAATATAACATTAATAATGTAGATCAAATTGATGTGATGTGGGTGGTCTTATTGCTTTCTAATTCATAGCGTAACAATTTGCCCATATATTCATAAAATTAATATATTGTGTATAAAAATTGCTAATACGAATCCTAGAGGCATTTTAAATCCAATTGCAAATCTTCTCTTGGATGTAAAAAATACTTGATGTGGGTGATCTTTTATGTTGGCCCCAGAGGTAAATTCCCATCCCATATAGGAATTGTACAATTATAACATTAAATGTGGGATATACTATAAGAGTTCCGCTTATACCTCTTATATTTTATAAGAATAGCTTTGAGAACCCATGATTTATCTCGTACCACATCTGTAACATACCTCATCTTTATTTGCATTCCATAAATAAATAATATAGCTTCAGCAAAATACCACATCAAGTATTTGGTTCCAAATTATATATGCATTATTATATACCATCGCAGCTTATTGTATCATTTAAAGATACAAATAACATGAAATTGAACCAGTATAGATTTGTTCCGAAATTGAGAACCCAGTATTTGGGGATTTTGGTTTGGCATCATGACGCTAAGTCCATATGGACTTATTGGCTAGCGGGTTGGGCCTTTGGGCGGTTAATGTAGCCGGCGTGGGGGTTTAGGTTCGAAACCTGTTGGTTTCAAATACCTTTTTTGGTTTTGTTTTAATCTAAATGAATTTTTAATGCAAAGAAAAATTTGGGGAAAAATTCTAGAATTCTTATAAAATGAAATAGAATTTATTAAAAATAGTTGTTAAAATTTTCAAGTATATTTGAGAAGTTAAAAGGAGAAATTGAGATAGAAAATGAGTTTTGACTTAAGTTTTAATTATTAAAGAGTTTGAGATTTTATTTTAGAAAAAGAATAAAATATTGTTGTGTGAAGTGATTTCTCTTGAAGAGATTATACTATTATTTTGTTTGTTAAATAAGATTTCATGTGATGAATTTCTGTTCATGAAGAGAATTATTGCTTCTAAAGATTATGAATGAATAAATGAATCATGAATGGTGATAAGACAAGACTTTGATCAAATTATGAATAAACTGAAGATATGAATACATCAAGTTAATACATGATTATTGAAGGGTATGAATACCCATGGATTCTTGTACATAAAAAATTGTGATTTAGAGTTAGTGAGACCTCGTATACCGGCACTATTGAATTAAAAGATTTGAAATATTTTTGAGATATGGCCATAGAGCTATCTCGTATTTGTGATTAAGTCCGGTAGGGGGTAAAACTAACTCTAGGTATGATAAATTATTCATATCTTGAAATTAAGAAACTAGGCACTTAAGAGAAGATGTAGTAAACCTAAGCAAACGTAAGTGGGGCATTCTTTATAGTCGGGCGGTGTACTCCGGGACTATAGACCAAGTCGGGCAGTGTACTCCGGGACTGAGGTTGCTTCGATGGAGACGATTTTTTTTTATAAATCCGAGACTATGCGTAGTCGGGCAGATAGTTTTTCGTGCTCCAGTGTATATACGTATACCGGGGCTAGAGGGGCACTTGCAGGGTATTCGCACGACGAGGAGTCTGTATAACAGTCGGGCGGTGTACTCCGGGACTGGGATCCGTACTCGTGGAATATCTAAACCTTGTTCTTATTACTGGGTAGTTGTCATGGAGAGGGATCGAACCCTTTAATGTGGAGTACGTAGGTGCTTGCCATCGGACCTATGTAGAATGGGATGCATAGAATCCGAACAAGTATGCATTAGTGTCATCTTAATATCTGCATTAGGCATTAACGCATCGCATACACTTACATGTTTAGTGTAGTCACATTTAACACTTTATTTTGCATTCAAATTGTGGTTTGTTAAAGTATTGAGATCGTTATATGTACGGCATAGAGAGCATGGCCGAGTATAACACTTTCATCAGTTGTAAATAACTGACGTGCCCACAGCTTATTATGCAGGAATTGGACTTTTCCATGAAGAAGTAAAGTCGTTGTGATGTTGTTGATTAATTACTTGATAAAGATATGCAAGATGTATATTATTTTCATTGTTGTACTTCTTTTTATCTTCCGATGTGTAAACAATTGTAAAGAACTCTGATGTATGACGAAATATTTAAATTTTCTTGTAAAATTGTACGAAGTGAAGTGTAAAGATCCTGTAGAATCTCAAATTCAGTCTTATTTTGAATTCGGGGCATTACAGGGGGAGCTGCTGGTAGTTGGATGCCCTTAGTACCTGCAAATCACCTAGAAACACCGGGAGTGGTCCTGCAACAGGTCCTCTGACAATCTAGTCAGTCACTGGAATAAATGAAAGCCAGGGTTCAAGTGGAGAAACTTTCATTCCCTCTGAAGGGGATTGGGGGCCTGGTATTTATTGGCAAAGAGAATGGGTATGTTAACCCTAATGGGCCAGGTCGACTCGTTTCTTGGTGGGCCTGAATTTGTAGAAAGCCCATTGTATCAGAGAAGAGCAGATTTTGAGAGGATCCGAAGGCTCGGATTGAAATAGATTATTTAGCCACATCATATGCCCCCCACTCCTGGAGGGTTGTATGTATCAACCGTCGAGGAGTAGTCCGTTCTGGGGAGAAGATCGGTAGATGGTGTTTCATGAGAGGGGCAAAGACTTCGAAAAATTATATATATATATATATATATATATATATATATATATATATATATATATATATATATATGCAGAAAAAAAGGAGGGGGAGGGGGGGGGGGGTGAGAAGATCATATTGCAAGACTTCGACAGTAAAGAGAAACCTTACTACCACGCTGGCGTGAGAAAGTAAATAAAGTGTATGATATAAAATGAATATGAGAAAGTATAAAAAATGTATAATATGAAATGAAAATGAAAAATGTAAAGGAAGTATGTGTGTGAATTAATATAAATAAAATGAAGAAATTGTATTAGGGGAATGAACACGAGAAGTGAAGAAAATGTATTATGCATTATATGAATGAAAGTGAGGAAGTATGTATTTGAATGAAAATGGAATGTGAAGAAATTGTGTTATGTGGGTATCTATGAAAAGAGAAGAAAATATGTATGGGAATGAATATGAAAAGTGAAAGAATCCTGTAGGTAAATTAATATGAAAAGTAAAAGAAAAAGTGGATATATTATACGAATGAAAAGTAAAGTTATATGTATTAAGAATGTGAAACATGAAGTAAAATATATTATGTGAAGAATAATATAAGTAGTATTAGGTGATGAGAATGGTTATTAAAGTAAAATATGATGTGATATGAGTTTGTTGTACCTTGGAAGTGTGTCGAGGAACTACTCGCCCGCTATTTCTATGGAAATGGTGGGAACTACCTGTCTTGGCATAACTCCCAGGGTGAATCGGTGGGTTGTTGATGTGATAGTTGTATTGTGAAATGGAATTGAATAGTAAAGTAAATTGTAAAATGAGATGTAAATGAAAATGAATGTAAGATATAATATTGATAATAATGAGTAATAACTAAAGTTGTATGATGGGATGAGAATGAATTATAAAGCAAAATATATGATAAACTGAGAATGAGCATTAAAATAATTTGTATGATGAAATCAGAATGAAGAGAAGATAAATTGTAACATATAAAGAGAATGAAAGTTAATGTATTACAAGATGTTATGATGTGTTATAAGATATGAATGAATGGGATATTTGAGATTGAATAAGATGCGATGAAAACGGATGAATGTGATGATATGCAATAAAATAAATACATGTGATGAGAGGCTATAAAAATGAATGTGATAATATATGATTGAATAAATGTGAAGTTATGTGATGAGTATATATATGAAGATGTTATAAGATTGAATGAGTGTGATGTTATGCAATGAAAAAGAATGGTGAATAAAATGTGTGGTTAAATAAGTATGAAAAATGAGGGCATTGCATTATGTGATTATATATGAAAATAAAGTAATAGTGATATGAAGATATTCATGAATAACTCGAACAAATTGTGTATGGAAAAGAATATGAGGAGTAATGAAAGTTGTATGTATGACATAATATTATATGAACGTAAAGTAAAGGTATATGTGATATTAGTATGATGCATAAAGTGATGTGTGTTAAGTGATGAATATGAGAATGATTTTAAAACCAAAGAT
The DNA here is from genome assembly GCA_017893485.1 of Hemerocallis citrina. Taxonomy (NCBI): domain Eukaryota; kingdom Viridiplantae; phylum Streptophyta; class Magnoliopsida; order Asparagales; family Asphodelaceae; genus Hemerocallis; species Hemerocallis citrina. Next base: position 54,800,907 of record CM030363.1, read on the forward strand.
AAGTGTGATATGAGTTGATATAAGTTGATATGCCTTGGAATTATGTCGAGGAACTACCCGCCCGCTATTTCCATGAAAATTGTGGGAACTACCTGCCGAGGCACAACTTCATGGTAGTGAGAGTGGTTATGGATATGTAGATCGGTGCATATTTAGAAGAGTACTTTGATATAAAGTCGCATTTATGATGTTTTTATGTTCAGATTTCAGGTTGAATTTTATTATCTTGATAATCGTAAGTTCATTCTATTTTCTTTATATAATTTAATCAATTTTCTAAACTAGTAAATTATACTCACACCAGACATGGCTAACCTCTGTTATTTTCTGGGGGTTAGTGGAGTCCCTCCCCGAGGCTGGACAACCCTAACTCTCCTGCAGGTTTGATAGCTGCGAGGTGAGCTAGTGTTTTAGTTTGGTAGTTACACTTTTGCTTGTAGTAAAATGGATTATATTAATATGTATTTATTATATGGAGAAATGGGGGGAGTTGATGCATTATTTTGCATTATGGTAGATTATGTGTATAATTGTAATGTGTAAGAATATATATAGTGCTATGATGAAGTATGAAAGCCCGTACCCACCTCGTTGTGGTGTATTGGGTTCTGTGGTTGATTTTTGAAAAGGTTTTTGTAAAATTTTTCTAAAAATCATATATGTTTTCAAAAGAATTTTTGGTTTTTAATTCATATCTTGCTTGTTATGAAGTATTATTCCCCCAGAGCTGTTTATATTATTGCTTGTATGATGTTGAATGATCTGGCCTGGGGAGGATTGAATTATATTACAGGTACATTGATTTGTGTGATTGTTTACAGATTTCTGTAAGGAAATTCTGTAAAGGGGCTAATATTTTAGGGGAAACTCTGCCAAAATTTTTAATAAAAATCTATGAGTATTTTTCTAAGTAATGATGTAGACGAGTAATAGGTTAAGTTGATGATCACTGGAATAAATTATAGTAAAAAATAAAAAATTTGGGGTGTTACAGTAAGTGTCTATGGCCGGGGCCCAGATGATGAAGCTTCACTGTTGCGAGCTCCAGAAGGAGGTGAGGAATGCACAACTATACGAGCGTGAGATGAAGGACTTGAAGCTGAAGCTGGACGCATCCACATCATGTGAGCAGGGCCTTCAGGCCGAACTGGCCTCCATGGCGGGCGACTGAGTCCGGGCCGAGAGAGAAATAAAGAAGGCAACCACCCAGGAGATAAGAAGACCAAGACCGCAACCATCGATAAGGTCATCGCCGCTCAGGACGATGCGTACAATCGGGCCTTCGAGCACGTCAACTTTTATTTCTCTGAGTGCCAGCTCGAGGAGTTTCATTATGGAATGGAGCTTCCTAGGCACCAGATACGCCTGGAGGCGACGTCGTGTAGGGGGGTGAGGCGATGCGCTCCGAGGATGTCATAGTAGGGGTTGCCAACTAGGTCGTTGATGCGGAGGCCGGCGAAGAGGTTCCCCTCTCTTCCCTGCAGTAGTTTTAAGCCTTTCTGTATTATATATATTTTTTGTATTTTGCCAAGCGTGGACTAGCCATCGCAGTTTTGTAAGGATTTTGGTTATGAAATAAATTTTGGCCGGACCGTTTGACTTGAGATTTCTTTGGCGTAATCTGTGATGTGAGTTTTTGAGATTTCTGAGGCTCGGAATGATGTAATCTTCCTTTCTTTGTGCCAGATGGACGTGCCCTTCAGGGTCGACCCTCATGGTGCCGAGGTGGGGTGCCTCAGGGGCAAGCTCGCATCTCTAGAGTCGGTCTTGGCGCAGGCTCGAGATCGGGAAGGGGTCGTTTCTTATTTCATTAACAAATAGAAGGATTTGAGCTTGGATTCGGCTCGCCTGAAGAATACGATTGCCGACCATGACATAGGGAGCACCAAGACTAGATGGTCAATGTTTGGTGCTTCCACTCGGACACCAACCTCAGAATCGTTCCTCCGGGAGGTGATCGTGGAGAAGGAAGGGGAGATACAAAGGTTCAAGGTAATGCTCGGCATGAGTGGATCGCGATCTCGTCCTTTTGGAGGTGATTGGCCCATCGTTGGAAGCGCAAGTCCAACCCCGAGGCTAGAGATGGCAAGGCCGGGTGATGCCCAGAGCTCTGTCACCGGAGTGTCCTCCTTGGCAACCCCGAAGGAGCCCGATTGGCGAGCTAGCGAATAGACCCGCTCGATAGGACTCGAGCTGGCTGGTGCCAGTTCTTAGCCTCCCCAAGAGAAATATTAGGACGAGGTTGTAACAGTTGTAATAATCATGTAATAATGTGGCCTTAGAGATTGTATTAATGAACCTTCGTATGTTGTCGTAGAAATGATTCTACTTTTCTCTATCTTTTGTCCGGGGGTCAAGGTCCATGTGAGAAAGGGATCTGGTGGTGTCGATGGGGGGGTATGTCGGGCGTCGAGCCTTGTCGGCTTGTGAGCGATATGGGCTGAACCGCGGTCAAAGCTGGGCACCGAGCCCTGTCCACCTGAACCGGATGAATGTTCATTGTTTCTCCTTTCAATATCATTAATTGAACTGGAGACGTTTGGCCTTCCATGGACATTTATTGATCCCATTAATGCATTGTGGGAGGCGTATCGTCACGTCCCTGGCTATATTACCCCTCCCCCTTTCATTCTCTATTCCTTAGTTCCTTGAGGTCTCTTGCTCCTGGTGGTTCTCCTATCACCCTCTAACAGTTAGGGGTAACGGCTGTAAGGGCCGTTTTATCCCTGGTTGTCAGCGGGTGGGAGAGGGACCGACTTAGTGGAGCGGAGCTCGAGCTTGCCGAAGGCGAGGACCATAAATATAATCAAAACATTTTGGAGTCACGTAAGGAGGGAAATCTCTCGCCGAGTCACGTAAGCGTGCTGAACGATGAACCTGTGTGACTTGTACAGAGGCTAGTTTGAGGTCCAAAATGAAGGGCTAGGACCTGCGCAGCTTGTAGAGAGGCCGAGCGGCGAGGAGTTGAGAGATTGATGAACCTCTCATTTTTGTAGGAGTTCAAGCCGAGTGGCGAGGACGTAAGAGATTGAGAAATTCCTCGTTCGGGGGGCACAAGTCATGCCGAGCTTCAAGCAGCTTGTAGAAAGCTGGCTGCTTGCTCGAAGTCCAAGCTGAGTGGTGAGGACGTAAAAGATTGAGAAATCTCTTATTTGGGGGGTACAAGTCGTGCCAGGCGTCGAGCAGCTTGTAGAAAGCTGGCTGCTTGCTCTAAGTGCAAGCCGAGTGGTGATGACATAAGGGATTGAGAAATCTGGCGTTTGGGGGGCACAGATCATGCCGTGCATCGAGCAGCTTGTAGAAAGCTGTCTACTTGCTCGAATTCCAAGCCGAGCGGCGAGGACGTAAGAGATTGAGAAATCCCTTGTTTGGGGGGCACAGGTCATGCCGAGTGTCGAGCAACTTGTAGAAAGCTGTCTGCTTGCTCGAAGTCTAAGCCGAGTGGCAGGGGCGTAAGAGATTGAGAAATCTTTCATTACAGCCAGGTAAAATTAACAACACAATCAAAATAAAAGAAAATTCATTGTCTTTACTTGCTTGGTTACAAAGGAATAGTTGAGCTTAGCACTGGTTACAACCAGGGGGTCTACTCTGGCTCCTCATGAAACTTGATAAGGTGTTCTGCATTCCAGGGTCTCTTTATCATCTTGCCCTCTAGGTTTCGAGTCAGTACGTGCCATGGCGTATGACTTTGAAGACTTTATATAGGCCCTCCCATTTCGGGGCGAGTTTGTCCCTCTTGCTGGGGTCTGAAATAGCGATCTCCTGAGAAAGAGGTCACCTTCTTTGATGTTGGCCGGGAGAACCCTCTTGTTGTAGTACCTCTCGATCCATTGCTGATAGATGTTTCTCTTGATGGTGGATCTCTGGCGGATTTTGTCGACTAGGTCCAAATTGGCCCTGAGGACGCTCGTGTTAGATTCTTCATTGAAACTCAGGATTCCGGGCGAAGGAATCTTAATTTCTATCGGGATGACCGCCTCCGTTCCATATGTTAGATTGAAGAAGACTCGCCCGTAGGGATCCTCTTGGTCATTCGATATGACCAGAGGACACTGGGTAATTCATCAACCCATAGGCCCTTGGGAGAGTTGTTCAACCGTTTCTTAAGACCATCCAGAATTTGGGGGTTGGCATTTTCGGATTGGCCGTTAGACTGGGGATGGGATATCGATGAGAACCGCTGTTGGATCCCAAGGTCTTCGCAGAATCTGCAAAAACTTTTTCCAGCAAATTGAGTTCCGTTGTCGGAGATAAGCACACGCTGTATCCCGTACCGACAAATAATGTTCTTCCAAAAGAATTGTTGGGATTGATGTTAGGTGATCATGGCTAGGGGTTTTGCCTCGATCCACTTGGTGAAATAGTCGATGGCCACTATGAGGAAGCGCCTTTGGCTGGTAGCCTTGGGAAACGGGCTGACCAGGTCCATTCCCCACATGAAGGGGGTTGGGCTGGAGTGTGACTTGAGTTCGGCTTGGGGCATGCGCCTAACCGAGGAGAACCTCTGGTAGGGGTGCATCTCTTCACAAGATCGTGGGTGTCCCACAGTATGGTCGACCAATAGTAGCCGTGGTTAAGTACCTTTTTGGCGAGCGACCAGCTTCCCATATGGCTCCTCTCAATTCCTTCATGCAACTCTTAGACAGTGTACTTGGCTTCATCGGGGTACATGCACGGAAGATATGGTCTTCCGTCTACCTTTGTGTACGAGCGCTTGAAGAATATATTATCGACAAGGGTGAATCTCTCTGATCGGGTTCTTGTCTGCCGTGCTTCAGCTGGATCTAGGGGGAGTTCTTCGTCTAACAGAAATTTACAGACGGGATCCATTCATGTGCCCGTCTGAACGCCTTCATTGATATAGAGGAACTTGTGGTTCTCGATGCTAGGCTTGAAGTGGATCTCAATGAGTACTGTATGATCGAGGCCCATGAAGGAAGATGAGGCGAGCTTGGAAAGGGCATCGGCTTGGGTATTGTGTTCTATCTGGATGCGCTCATCAACGGCCTCCTGAAGACTGTTATGAGTTCTCTGACGCGTGCTAAGTATAGGTGTAACACCCCGGATTATATTATGGGTCGATTTTGCCATCGTGGTGGATGGTTAGGGCTACGGGACGGTTTTTGGGAGAGTTGCATTCCAAGGATGCACGAGAACGAGACGGACCGATACAAGTATAACAGCTAGTTTTCGGCACGACGCACATGCAAATATAACACGGTATGGTACTACAGTGAATATAGGTTGCGTTTGCTCGTTAAAACACGCGTCTTACACTCGTTGGAGATCGTTAAGGGTTATGTTGGGCAGCCAACCTAACACACACAAAACCAATGGGCTAAGCCATGGTTTTGGTCTACAAAACCATCTATAGCCTAAACCTACCCCCCCCCCCCCCCCCCCCCCCCCCCCCCCCCCCCCCCGTCAAATCCGGCCTCCACCTCCCATCACCCTCATTTCCCACTTCTTTTCCCCCCTTTTGCTCTGGAATTTTCAGAAGAGAACACCACAAGAGAAGGAGGAGAGAAAAGAAGAAGGAAGTAAAGGAGAAGGAAGAAAAGGAGATTTCCAAGAGAAGAGCCTTCAAGAAATTCCTTCTACTACTACAATCTAAGGTGAGAAGTTTCTCTAAACTTGAAATTCTTATCTTTTAATTAAATTTGGTTGCATGCATGTGTTCTAGAATGCATAGGATTGCTTTTCTAAAGGTTAGAAGTAGAAGTCAGGATGGAATTAGGAAAAGCTGGTTTAGAGTACCATTTTGTGGATTTTTCCGAGAGCACAATATGTTGAATTAGACCACAAGATTAAAATTTTTTGTTCATTTATGTGTTAGGATCATCCATGATTTCTATCAGATTTTTCTATGATCATTTGATATGCTAATAAAATTGAGAGATGGATATGTGTCGTAAGGCAGACTCAGAAAATGAAAAACAGGATGGCTGATATTGTAGAAATTTTCGTGATTTATTAATGCATGGTATTGATCTGAAATTTTTACTCAATATTCCAGAATGCATGTTAGTTATGTAAAAAAATCAGTAAATTATTTGGATGATCTTAGAGGCATTAGAAAAATCGTTCTATAACCAGTAGCTAATGTTGAATCAGAAAACATGATGGTTTCTGTGCTAACTTCCAAAAGCTATTACTCACTGTATAATTGGAATTTTGACATGAGCTCTTTGCATGATATTGGGTATGATGTATAGTTTTACCACCATAAATTTTATGTCAATTGGACAAGTGTGCAATTTACTGTGATTTTGTGATTAAGCACTGTGCTGTATTCATCCAGTTTTGATACTCTGTAAAGATTGGGAATTTGAGACCTGTTAGAAGCACATTTTGAGGATCATGACTCAGTAGAGGGTTGTAGTGGACACCTAGACCTTTCCAAAAAAACTAATTTGAGGAAATTCCAGTGAACGGTTGAATTATTATGATTTTTGTAAGACTGGACAGGGGACTAGAGTAGGGCAGAGTGCTCTGAATTAGAGAGACCAATTGTGTGCATTAGTGTATTGATGATAGATGAGTGTGTTAGGGTGACTTAATGGCATAATTTGGACTCATGACCAACTAGAGAGTTGTTGAGGACACCCACACCCTTCTACAGAAATTGAGTTTGTGTCGTTCTGATGAACAAGTAGAATTTTGTGTTAATGGTAAGGTGCAGCCCGTGCATAGGAAGCACGCAGGCTGGAGCTTGAGAAGCTATGTCGAGGACTTAGCTGGTTGAATCTAAGCGCGTGATCAACTAGAAAGTTGTAGCCTAGGATCATACCTTTCCAGGTTTGGCCCATGCACTCCTATCGGAGTTGTATCGATAGAGGGATGACCATTTTAAGATTCGGGCAGCACCCATAGGTCGCTTAGTCTGGGTTTGGACTAAGGGTTGTGAAAGCATTTGTCCCTTGTGTGTTATTTGAGTCGATGGCTCGTGTCTAGGGGTGGTTGATCTCTGTTATTGAGGTTGTTGACTCCCCGAGTGGGATGGGTGACTCGAGTTAGTCACTAGGGTAAAGGATACCCTGCACCTATCAAGCCTATATTATTAGACTTCTGCCGTGCGTAGGATGTCCAAGCATGCCATTGAGTGGAACTCACGGGGCAATTATATATTTACTGTCGGAGTCGCAGCAGGCGTAGGTGATGTGTCGGATTTATATACAAATATTTGTACTCATTTACCTATTAAAATGGCTTGTTTTCGCTGATATTGTCTTTAATTCATGATATTTCTATAAGATTTCATTTAATTAATAATTTTTGAAGAAATAATATTTTTGATGCAAAAAGTAAAGAATTGGTGAAAAAATCAACAAACAAAGTAAAATAATTGATTTATCATTTTTTATTGTTTTGTTGACTTCAAAGTGTGACAAATAAATTGTAAACAGATTTTTATACGCTAATATGATTTATAGTTAGTTTAATTAATTTTAAACTAATTAAATTTATTTTATTTAAAAATCCTAATTTCAGGTATTATTTTGTGTATGCAGAAGCACGTAGTGGGCAGAAAAGGAAGAAAAGAAATAAAGAGAAAGAAATAAATTCAGATCAATTAAAGGAAGGAAATAAAGAAAGAGTGTGGGCTTTTCTGCAAAAAGTGCAAACCCTAAACTCCTTCTCCTTCTCTATAAATACAGATCAAAAGAGAGATTAAAAACCAGGAAGTGTGCCGACCTTGGACTCTGATGCGTGGGACCAGCGATTTCTTCTTCTCTCTCTTGCGTGTTGGACGAAGCAAACAAAAGCGAACAGCAGATCGAATTTATTGCGGTGCAGACCTGGGACCACGTGCTGACTCTGGTGCAGCATCTGGCGCGCGGGATTCGAGGCGACAAGGCAGCAGGACGTGACAGGTCAGGCTGCTGTCTCTGTTCAGTGACGTCAACGCGTCTTGCGGTGTGCACTCCGAAGCGTTTTCAAAGCTCTGTTCGGTATTTGAGAAGGAACAATATGTATCATTTTTTTTTTATATATTCTCTGTGTTCTTTTTCTTTAAATATTTGTAGATGCAACCTGAACATTTTGTTAATTACAATTCGAACATGAACTGAATTTGAATGTTCTAGAGGGTGAGATGTAACCAAGTTTTGAACACAGATTTTAATTCCTTGCTCTTACTATATTTTTCCTGATTGTGTTTTAAATTTTTATTATTTATACATACAACATGGTGGATAGACATTTGTATGAATTTTTAAATCATAAAGAGACCGAATAGGAAATTTGTGATTAATAAAAATTAAAGACCGTATATTGGAGGACGTGACCGTTAAGAAATCCAATTTTTCAATTAATAATTTGGTGGATAGACGAATGATTAATTGAGAATAATTTTTAGACTACGTTGATAGAGTGGTTAATATCTTTAGGATTTTGGTCGACAATTGGGAAAGATAATATTTTTATTTATAAGGAATTATAATTTGTGTGTGTGATAAATGAGGTGAACCAAGAGCCCTAGAACAAATTTTACCCTTAACAAATTACAAGAGCTTCAAAGTTTTACAGCCCTCTCCCTCTTCACCAATTTGGCGCCGTTGTACACTTGCAAAAACTTGATGTTGAATTTGCAAGTGTACAAAATCGCACAAGTAATATAGATAGGTGAATAGAGTGTCGAACCCACAGGGACTAGATATTTTACTGAGTACCGGAATAACTAGATGAATCACTATTTAGAAGATCGAATGTTTTGAATAATAAAACAACTAAATTACTCTAATCTAATTTAATCTAACTAAATTGGTGAAGAGGGAGAGGGCTGTAAAACTTTGAAGCTCTTGTAATTTGTTAAGGGTAAAATTTGTTCTAGGGCTCTTGGTTCACCTCATTTATCACACACACAAATTATAATTCCTTATAAATAAAAATATTATCTTTCCCAATTGTCGACCAAAATCCTAAAGATATTAACCACTCTATCAACGTAGTCTAAAAATTATTCTCAATTAATCATTCGTCTATCCACCAAATTATTAATTGAAAAATTGGATTTCTTAACGGTCACGTCCTCCAATATACGGTCTTTAATTTTTATTAATCACAAATTTCCTATTCGGTCTCTTTATGATTTAAAAATTCATACAAATGTCTATCCACCATGTTGTATGTATAAATAATAAAAATTTAAAACACAATCAGGAAAAATATAGTAAGAGCAAGGAATTAAAATCTGTGTTCAAAACTTGGTTACATCTCACCCTCTAGAACATTCAAATTCAGTTCATGTTCGAATTGTAATTAACAAAATGTTCAGGTTGCATCTACAAATATTTAAAGAAAAAGAACACAGAGAATATATAAAAAAAAAATGATACATATTGTTCCTTCTCAAATACCGAACAGAGCTTTGAAAACGCTTCGGAGTGCACACCGCAAGACGCGTTGACGTCACTGAACAGAGACAGCAGCCTGACCTGTCACGTCCTGCTGCCTTGTCGCCTCGAATCCCGCGCGCCAGATGCTGCACCAGAGTCAGCACGTGGTCCCAGGTCTGCACCGCAATAAATTCGATCTGCTGTTCGCTTTTGTTTGCTTCGTCCAACACGCAAGAGAGAGAAGAAGAAATCGCTGGTCCCACGCATCAGAGTCCAAGGTCGGCACACTTCCTGGTTTTTAATCTCTCTTTTGATCTGTATTTATAGAGAAGGAGAAGGAGTTTAGGGTTTGCACTTTTTGCAGAAAAGCCCACACTCTTTCTTTATTTCCTTCCTTTAATTGATCTGAATTTATTTCTTTCTCTTTATTTCTTTTCTTCCTTTTCTGCCCACTACGTGCTTCTGCATACACAAAATAATACCTGAAATTAGGATTTTTAAATAAAATAAATTTAATTAGTTTAAAATTAATTAAACTAACTATAAATCATATTAGCGTATAAAAATCCGTTTACAATTTATTTGTCACACTTTGAAGTCAACAAAACAATAAAAAATGATAAATCAATTATTTTACTTTGTTTGTTGATTTTTTCACCAATTCTTTACTTTTTGCATCAAAAATATTATTTCTTCAAAAATTATTAATTAAATGAAATCTTATAGAAATATCATGAATTAAAGACAATATCAGCGAAAACAAGCCATTTTAATAGGTAAATGAGTACAAATATTTGTATATAAATCCGATACATCAAATACCCCCAAACTTAAGATTTTGCTTGTCCTCGAGCAAAAAGTAGAATCATAAACAAGGAAATAATAATAGTAGGCTCAACCCTTCACACCAAGAATTCTTATCATGCAAGCATCAAAATTACAATTAAAAATATAAACAATTGCAAATAAAGTAAAACTAAGCATACCCACTTTCTCCAGTGCAATTATTTATTCATAATTCCCAAAAAAAACCGCATTTGTCATGCAATTATTGTAATTATAGCATGCAACAACTCAATCTGTGATTATCCATTCTCTCTACTACAAACCGAGTAGCAAACTAGAGTTTTTTTTTTTTTTTTTTTTTCTTTTTTCTTTTTCGATACTTATATTGCAGGACATACACGTACATTGCCATGGCGAACGATGAAAATAGGCCTTTGAGAGACTATGCGATGCCCTCGATTTATGAATCAAGCATAAAAAAGCCGGTTATTGAAGTTGACGATTTTGAAATTAGACCGGCGATGATTCTAATGATTCAACAGACTGTTCAATTTTGGGGACTACCACACGAGGATCCTTACGCTCACATTGTAGATTTTCTAGAAATTTGTGACACTTTCAATTACAACGGAGTATCAGATGATGCAATTAGATTGAGACTCTTTCCTTTTTCACTACGAGATAAGGCTAAGGCTTGGCTACATTATCTACCACCAGGTAGTATTACTACTTGGGAGGAACTTGCACAAAAGTTTCTAGCCAAGTATTTTCCACCAGCAAAGACCGCAAGGCTAAGAAATGACATTTGCACATTTACTCAATTTGAGACCGAGTCTTTGTATGATGCATGGGAAAGGTTTAAAGACTTATTGAGAAAGTGTCCTAATCATGAACTACCAAAATGGCTGCAAATGCAAACATTTTATAATGGTTTGGGAGTTACACATAGATCTATGGTTGACGCAGCAGCTGGTGGCGCACTGATGAGCAAAACTTACCAAGCAGCCTATGATCTTTTAGAGGAGATGGCATCAAATCATTACCAGTGGTCTTCAGAGAGAACGATGCCAAGAAAAGTGGCTGGAGTTTTTGAACTTGATCATTTTTCTACTTTAAATACAAAAAATGATATTTTATATAAACAAGTAGAAAATACAAATTTTAATGTTATGCAATCTAATATGATTTGTGATCTTTGTGCAGGAAATCATGCAAGTTCAGATTGTCAAGTGGGGAACCCTTTTGCTCCATCAAATGCAGTACAAGAACATTTTGTGTCAAACTTTCAAATGCAAAACAATCATTATGCAAACACATACAATCAAGGATGGAGAAACACCCCAAATTATCCATGGGACAACAATCAAGGAGCAGTTATACAACCTCAACATTTTTCACAGCAAGAAAAGAAGTCGACACTTGAAGACATGTTTGCGCACTACATGCAAAAGACAGATTTGGCAATTCAAAATGTTGCAAATTCAACTTCGGCTTCCATCCAAAATCTTGAGGTACAAATTAGTCAAATTTCAAATATTCTTAATGACAAAATTGCAGGAACATTACCAAGCAACACAGTTGTCAACCCCATGGAAGATTTCAAGGCAATAACACTAAGCAGCGGGAGGATAATTGAGCAACCACAAGAAGAAAATGAAGAACATAATGTGGTTGAAAAGCAAAGTGAGATTGAACAAATTATGGAGGAACAAATTCAGCATGAGCAAGTAATGTATGACATTTTTAATTCCATAAAAATTCCTCCTGAAGAACAGTCATCCATTCAAGTAAGTGAAACTCATTTAATTGTGGGCGAGAAACATAAGGTTAAATTTGAAAAATCACCAATTGAAGTATGTCCAATAAATTCAGAAATTTTTGAAACTAAGAAAGAAAATATTTTTGAACATGTCATGTATTTGGATGCTGAACCTTCTATTTATTCATTTTTGCAGCATGAATTTAAAGAGGTGGGAGAATTAAAGACTTCATCCTCTAGAAGGAAACGCCTCAAATTGGAACTTGAACCTGATCCACACAAGAAAAGAAAAATTAGAAAGGATGTGCTAATGTTGTTGGATCTTGGCGTTACTTAACCATCTCACCTCTATGTCTGGCTGAAGACTTAAAACTTAGCGCTTCTTGGGAGGCAACCCATGTTTTCTTTTATTGCATTCAGTTTTTATTATCTTTTAGTTTATTTTATTTTAATTTTTGATTTTATTTTGTAGGATTGCATCAATTTTGAAAGTCGCAAAACGGAGCTGTTTTGAACACCTGCATTGATGGCTGTTTTCGAGCAGTTTAGAGTCAAAATCTGGAAAACTGATTCAAAGAGAAGTTGTAGACAATTGTCTTAGCTTTCCAGAAAAAAAAAATTCAGCCCATTTCGACATCTACAGCTCCAGATATCGCCAAAATACTGAAGGCTGCGCGTGCAGAAATTTAAAGACGAATCAGGGGAGATATTCTAAACTTTTTGCATTCTTTTTGTTTTTCTTTTCCTTTCCCATTGAGGACAATATGATATTTAAGTTTGGGGGGAAGGTTTACAAATTTATTTTTATTTTTATTATTTTAGAAAAGAAAAACAAAACAAAAGGATTATAATTAGGCTCATCATCACACATTTTGAGTTCTTTATTGTGATGAGCATTGAAACAATTTTTTTGGTATAAACAATTTTTTTTTTTTTTTTTTTTTTATTTATATAAAGCAATATTAAGCATACTTATTTACTTTAGGATTATTGAATTTCAAAATTCCTTACAAAATTGTGTAAGTCATGCTATTATACATAAAAGACAAATGTGATGCTTTTTCTTGTGATTATCCCCTTTGATCTAGTCCTAAACAGAGTTTAAGTAAATAGAGTAATAATGAAAAAAAAAAAAAATGTTTATGAATAAAGTCAATCTACTCCAATGTTTTGAGTTGCTTAGTAACTAGGGGTATTCATCACAAATGTTTACTTTTACGTAAAACGGCAACTTGAAATATGAGTATGCAAAGCACTTTAAGCTTGTGACTTGTTGAGTAACCGGGTGAATTCATCACAAATGATTTGCATTCGCGTAAAAAGGCAAGTGACAACTTAAAGAAGAGACTATATAAAAAAAAAAAAAAAAAAAAAAAAAAAAAAAAAAAAAAAAAAAAAAACTCTAGTTTGCTACTCGGTTTGTAGTAGAGAGAATGGATAATCACAGATTGAGTTGTTGCATGCTATAATTACAATAATTGCATGACAAATGCGGTTTTTTTTTGGGAATTATGAATAAATAATTGCACTGGAGAAAGTGGGTATGCTTAGTTTTACTTTATTTGCAATTGTTTATATTTTTAATTGTAATTTTGATGCTTGCATGATAAGAATTCTTGGTGTGAAGGGTTGAGCCTACTATTATTATTTCCTTGTTTATGATTCTACTTTTTGCTCGAGGACAAGCAAAATCTTAAGTTTGGGGGTATTTGATGTATTGGATTTATATACAAATATTTGTACTCATTTACCTATTAAAATGGCTTGTTTTCGCTGATATTGTCTTTAATTCATGATATTTCTATAAGATTTCATTTAATTAATAATTTTTGAAGAAATAATATTTTTGATGCAAAAAGTAAAGAATTGGTGAAAAAATCAACAAACAAAGTAAAATAATTGATTTATCATTTTTTATTGTTTTGTTGACTTCAAAGTGTGACAAATAAATTGTAAACGGATTTTTATACGCTAATATGATTTATAGTTAGTTTAATTAATTTTAAACTAATTAAATTTATTTTATTTAAAAATCCTAATTTCAGGTATTATTTTGTGTATGCAGAAGCACGTAGTGGGCAGAAAAGGAAGAAAAGAAATAAAGAGAAAGAAATAAATTCAGATCAATTAAAGGAAGGAAATAAAGAAAGAGTGTGGGCTTTTCTGCAAAAAGTGCAAACCCTAAACTCCTTCTCCTTCTCTATAAATACAGATCAAAAGAGAGATTAAAAACCAGGAAGTGTGCCGACCTTGGACTCTGATGCGTGGGACCAGCGATTTCTTCTTCTCTCTCTTGCGTGTTGGACGAAGCAAACAAAAGCGAACAGCAGATCGAATTTATTGCGGTGCAGACCTGGGACCATGTGCTGACTCTGGTGCAGCATCTGGCGCGCGGGATTCGAGGCGACAAGGCAGCAGGACGTGACAGGTCAGGCTGCTGTCTCTGTTCAGTGACGTCAACGCGTCTTGCGGTGTGCACTCCGAAGCGTTTTCAAAGCTCTGTTCGGTATTTGAGAAGGAACAATATGTATCATTTTTTTTTTTATATATTCTCTGTGTTCTTTTTCTTTAAATATTTGTAGATGCAACCTGAACATTTTGTTAATTACAATTCGAACATGAACTGAATTTGAATGTTCTAGAGGGTGAGATGTAACCAAGTTTTGAACACAGATTTTAATTCCTTGCTCTTACTATATTTTTCCTGATTGTGTTTTAAATTTTTATTATTTATACATACAACATGGTGGATAGACATTTGTATGAATTTTTAAATCATAAAGAGACCGAATAGGAAATTTGTGATTAATAAAAATTAAAGACCGTATATTGGAGGACGTGACCGTTAAGAAATCCAATTTTTCAATTAATAATTTGGTGGATAGACGAATGATTAATTGAGAATAATTTTTAGACTACGTTGATAGAGTGGTTAATATCTTTAGGATTTTGGTCGACAATTGGGAAAGATAATATTTTTATTTATAAGGAATTATAATTTGTGTGTGTGATAAATGAGGTGAACCAAGAGCCCTAGAACAAATTTTACCCTTAACAAATTACAAGAGCTTCAAAGTTTTACAGCCCTCTCCCTCTTCACCAATTTAGTTAGATTAAATTAGATTAGAGTAATTTAGTTGTTTTATTATTCAAAACATTCGATCTTCTAAATAGTGATTCATCTAGTTATTCCGGTACTCAGTAAAATATCTAGTCCCTGTGGGTTCGACACTCTATTCACCTATCTATATTACTTGTGCGATTTTGTACACTTGCAAATTCAACATCAGTAGGCCATTATGCTGGACGAGTCCAAGCAGGGGAAGTGGCGAACCGGATCGGTATCGCCAGGGGTCTGAGGTTGATAGGCAAGTGTGGAAGCAGTTAATTCTTACCCGAATAATTAGAGTAAGGTAGGGGTTAGAATGGTTTATTAAGGGATTAGGAAATTGCTGTTAGGGTTATATACTGAAAGCATCACTTTTGTATTAACTTTATTTCCTTATTTTTTTTTGAATGATAATCATATGGGCATATGTTTGCATATTGTGTTTATTATAATATTAATGCAAGTGTCTGATATTCTATAAGGTTGATAATATGGTGTGAGGTGACATACAGAAGATCATATTATCAGTTCCCTATGGAATATATAAATAGTTCATAACCTAGACGGACTTGGACAATCCATTGGAAAGGTTGTAGTGTAATCTGGTATTAGTCTGTTTTGACTATATATTTACACTAGTACACTTTGTGTGTATTGAACAGGACCACTTGAGGTTGTTCTCTTTGTACTGACTACAAAAGAGAACAAACACCTCTGTTATTATGGATGCTTATGCTCTTAATCCAGATATAATAACAGACATGTATATGCAGTGTGCATTACTTTGACTCATAAAAGAGTGAGATTCATTATGGATCAACAACCTCTATGAATTGGGTAATAGCATTGTATGTATGATGGGCTGTTGATTGTAAAAGGAATCCATGTCCCGATACGTCGGGTTGATGATGTCCCCTTAAGGAGCTCATAAGGATTGTCATGTAAACCCTGCAGGTGGATTACATCCGACATGACAAATAAAGTTGAGTGGTACTACTTAAGGATAAAAGATGTTGATCAATGTAGTTGTCAGTAACTTAATTTGATCGATGGACATTCGATATCTTAACATGGGGAGTTGAACGAGCATATAATAAAAGGAGCCCATAAATATAATTTGGGATTAGGAAGGTAGTGCAACAATAGCTCCTTAGTGGACCGAGCTATTGTTAATGGGCCTGGGTTGTGTGTTCGGGCTGAACACGGGATACCCAGATTCGTTAGGAGACCTAACCCTAATTTCTCCTCATGGTCCCTGCCGTAGCCTTATATATATCCTCTATTCTCTGGCCGTCATTGACAATCTGAAACATAAGATTTTTCTCTAAATTCGTGATACACGTAAGGAGAGAAAGAGAGGTCAGCCAAGGAGAAGAAAGGTTGGGAGATCGTCGCCTACACGACGCCCAACCCGAGGAAGGAATACGTGCAGAAGATCTTGGGGTCGCTGTCGTCTTCTTCTCACCGCAGGTATAATTTGTGAACCCTAGATTCCGCTATATAGGGTTAGATCACATTTTTAATCTGTTAAATTTTTAACGATCGATACGCACACCAATCCGTAGTCCTGGGAATCATCTCATTTCCATCAATTGGTATAAGAGCCAGGTTTGGATCTGCATATTGATTGTTACATCAATGTTGTCCAATAAAACTTGTGTTGTATGATAGTCGGTAGATGTAGATGTGTTCTAACTCGGTTTTGCAGGCATCTTAGATCCAACTATTATGGTCCAATGCATGTTTTGTTTGTGTTGTTGTTGTTTTGTGGATGTAATTAATATCACGAGGGTTGATCGTGCTTATAATTTTAATTTTTCAATCTAGATTATGTGTGAACTCCTTCGGGAGGCATAGGATTGATGTAATTTTAATTTTTCAATCTAGATGATGTATGAACTCCTTCGGGAGGCATAGGATTGATGTAATTTAACTTTTTTTGATCGATCGTGATGGCGGTGGTGGCTGTTTCTGACGCCGGAGGAGATGCTGTTTCAGGCAGTCCGGAGATCGACAGATGGTTTCGATGAAGAAATCGGGCAGCCAAACCTTTAAAAAAAAAAAAAAAACCCCGCAACCTGTCGAACCCCGTATAGCTCCGCGCAGGGTCAGATTTGGGCTTCGCACAGTCGGGGAAGAATCAGGAAGGATGGCCATAATAGTTAGATATTTTTTTTCAAATTTATTGCCATTATTTCTTATTCTGATTATGCATGCTTATTATATTGTGATGTTTTTTTTGAAAAACTAGGATCACATTAATAATGGACAACATGGACATAAATTAACTAGTAGAAAAACCCTCATTGTTAAATAACTAAGTGGGAGAGGGAATTCATTTAACATGAATCCCACGGTCTCCATTGCTGGTTTGTAGGTGATATAATCATACTTGCGTGTTGGCTTTAGTGCTTTCCTCCATATCGGATGAGTATAATTATGGATCCCCAGTACAGACTTCCTTAGGGATAATTGTAGAAAGTTACCTAGTATGTGTTCACTTCTCCATCTGAAGGAACTCAATACAAGATAATGGACTTAGTATTAAGCAATAGTATACACTTAGATACAAATAATGGTATCCTCCCCATCGGAGTCACTGCTATTATTTGTAGGACCAGAGCAAGACCAACAGATTAATTTTATTTGTCAAAAAGTTGTGTTGACATGATAGTAAAATTAATAGGAAAAACCTACTTGAACAAATATTGAATTTGTATACGTCCACACTATCGTGGCATGCTAAATTCATGGTGTTTAAGGTGTTGGTGAATTTGTTTTATTATTGTTTTGAGGGAATCAATATTTAATTAATTCAAAAAGTTTTGCCCTACATAATTTTTTTTATGTGATTCTCAGGATTTCAAAAATGGGTTCTTTCAGTCCACTTATGGTGATTCTTAAAGAAAACAAACTTACTGGCCCTAATTATATTGACTGGAAATGTAACTTGGATATTGTCTTAACTGCTGAAGAGTACAAATTTGTACTCAATGAAGTATGCCCACCTAAGCCTGATGCTGACTCTGATGAAGAGGCCAAAGAGGCTTATAAGAAGTGGAATAAGACAGATGAGATGGCGCGGTGTTATATTTTGGCATCTATGTCAAATGTACTGCAGCATCAGCATCAGGCCATGTCCACAACTTATGATATGATGTACAACCTTAAGGAACTCTTCGGACATCAGAGTAGAGCAGCTAGGCAATTTGCTATGAAGAGTTTGATGAATGCATCTATGGCTGAGGGGACACCAGTAAGGGATCATGTTTTCAAGATGATGGGTCATCTAAATGAGATGGAGATCCTTGGTGCTGAAATCGATGGGGAAACCCAGGTCGATATCATTCTCGGGACTCTGCCTAAAATTTTTGACTCGTTTTGCCTTAATTACAACATGAACAAAAGGTTGTATACTTTGTCAGAACTTGCAAAAGAACTACAGGATGCTGAAGCTCTCTTCAAGCAGAATGCCCATGTTTATGTGACTGAAAAGGTCTCTACTTCTAAGCCGAAAGGTGGTAAGAAGAAGAAAGTTCAGAAACAAGTAAACTCAGCAAAGAAGGGCATGAGACCTCAAGGCACTGTGAAAAAGCCGAAAGGCAAGTGTTTCAAGTGCAAAGGGTCAGGACATTGGAAGACTGACTGCCCACTTCTCAAACAAAAGAACAAAGAAGGTATATCTCATTTACTAGTTGTTGAAACATGTTTAGCGGTGCTATCTACCGGCACCTGGTGTGTAGATACAGGAGCCACTAATCATGTCTGCAATACATTGCAGGGGTTCCAGGAAACCAGACGGCTTAGTGATGGAGAGATATGCTTGTTTATGGGTGACGCTACAAGAGTAGCGGCCGTTGCAGTAGGAGATGTTATTTTATCTTTTGGTAAAAATAAGTCTTTGACATTGAGAGATTGTCTTTATGCACCTTCACTTAGAAGGAATTTAATTTCTGTTTCTATGTTAGTTAAGGATGGATATTCAGTTTATTTTAATGACAATATTGTTATTAGAAAAAATAAGCATTTTATCTGTTCTGGTGCATTGGTTGATAATCTATATGTCATTAATCCTATTTCGCCCACGATGCAACTTATGAAAATGAATAATATGTCTTCTAACATAAATAAGAGAAAAGAACCTTCTTGTATGAACCAAACATATCTTTGGCACTTGTGATTGGGGCATGTTAACCTAAGAAGGATTCAAAGACTGGTTAAAGATGGACCTTTGAGTTCATTGGAAGTGGAGGCACTACCAGTCTGTGAATCCTGCTTGGAAGGTAAAATGACCAATAGGCCTTTCAAGGCAAAGGGGTATAGGGCCAAAGATGTGTTGGAATTGGTTCATTCTGATTTGTGTGGGCCCATGACTGTCCAGGCTAGAGGTGGCTTTGAATATTTTGTCACATTTACTGACTATTATTCAAGGTATGGATATATTTATTTGATGCGCCGTAAGTCTGAGTGCTTTGAGAAATTCAAAGAGTACAAGGCAGAAACGGAGAAGCATCATGGAAAATGTATCAAGTCATTACGTTCAGATCGTGGTGGCAAGTATCTCTTTGGGGAGTTTAAGGACTATTTGTCAGAGACTGGGATTACATCCCAATTATCAGCACCTGGAACACCCCAACAGAATGGTGTAGCAGAAAGAAGGAATAGGACTCTTATGGAGATGGTTAGATCAATGATGAGTTATTCAGATTTACCAGATTCGTTTTGGGGATATGCCTTAGAAACTGCAGCTTATATTTTGAACTTGGTTCCTTCTAAGTCAGTACCAATTACTCCCACAGAACTGTGGACTGGGCGTAAGCCTAGTCTGAAACATGTTCGGATTTGGGGTAGTCCAGCACACGTGCTGAATGGGAAAGCCGATAAGTTGGAATCTCGTACAGAAGTACGCTTGTTTGTAGGCTATCCAAGAGGAACGAAAGGAGGTTTATTTTATAGTCCTAAGGATCAGAAGGTCATTGTTAGCACCAATGCTCGATTCTTAGAGGAAGACTATGTGATGAACTATAAACCCATGAGTAGAGCTATTCTAGAAGAACTGAGAGGTGAGACACCAAATACTTCAGTACCAACAGTACAACAGGATGTACCACCAGTAACTGCACAACGTGTCACAAATGTTACACCACAACCGATAGTACCTCGTCGTAGTGGGAGGGTTGTGATACAACCTGATAGATATATGTTCTTGGGAGAGTCGTCAGACTTTGTCCCTGAGGAACAAGATTATGATCCCTGTACCTACAATGAAGCACTCCAAGATAAAGATGCAGAGTCTTGGCAAAAAGCAATGATATCTGAAATAGAATCTATGGATTCTAATCAAGTCTGGGAGCTTGTAGAACCACCTATTGGTGTAAAAGCCATTGGATGCAAGTGGGTCTATAAGAGAAAAAGAGGATCAGACGGTAAGGTTGAAACCTTTAAAGCTCGGCTTGTTGCAAAAGGTTTTACTCAAAGAGAGGGTATCGATTATGAGGAAACTTTTTCGCCAGTAGCCATGCTTAAGTCTATCCGGATTCTTTTATCTATTGCAGCTCATCTTGATTATGAGATTTGGCAAATGGATGTCAAGACAGCTTTCCTTAATGGAAGTCTTGAGGAAGACATCTATATGAAGCAACCAGACGGGTTCATTGAAAAGGGCCAAGAGCATCTCCCCCCCCCCCCCCCCCCCCCCCCCCGTCAAATCCGGCCTCCACCTCCCATCACCCTCATTTCCCACTTCTTTTCCCCCCTTTTGCTCTGGAATTTTCAGAAGAGAACACCACAAGAGAAGGAGGAGAGAAAAGAAGAAGGAAGTAAAGGAGAAGGAAGAAAAGGAGATTTCCAAGAGAAGAGCCTTCAAGAAATTCCTTCTACTACTACAACCTAAGGTGAGAAGTTTCTCTAAACTTGAAATTCTTATCTTTTAATTAAATTTGGTTGCATGCATGTGTGCTAGAATGCATAGGATTGCTTTTCTAAAGGTTAGAAGTAGAACTCAGAATGGAACTAGGAAAAGCTGGTTCAGAGTACCATTTTGTGGATATTTCCGAGAGCACAATATGTTGAATTAGACCACAAGATTAAAAATTTTTGTTCATTTATGTGTTAGGATCATCCATGATTTCTATCAGATTTTTCTATGATCATTTGATATGCTAATAAAATTGAGAGATGGATATGTGTCGTAAGGCAGACTCAGAAAACGAAAAACAGGATGGCTGATATTGTAGAAATTTTCGTGATTTATTGATGCATGGTATTGATCTGAAATTTTTACTCAATATTCCTGAATTCATGTTAGTTATGTAAAAAAATCAGTAAATTATTTGGATGATTTTAGAGGCATTAGAAAAATCGTTCTATAACCAGTAGCTAATGTTGAATCAGAAAACATGATGGTTTCTGTGCTAACTTCCAAAAGCTATTACTCACTGTATAATTGGAATTTTGACATGAGCTCTTTGCATGATATTGGGTATGATGTCTAGTTTCACCACCATAAATTTTATGTATATTGGACAAGTGTGCAGTTTACTGTGATTTTGTGATTAAGCACTGTGATGTTTTCATCCAGTTTTGATACTTTGTAAAGATTGGGAATTTGAGACCTGTTAGAAGCACATTTTGAGGATCATGACTCAGTAGAGGGTTGTAGTGGACACCTAGACCTTTCCAAAAAAACTAATTTGAGGAAATTCCAGTGAACGGTTGAATTATTATGATTTTTGTAAGACTGGACAGGGGACTAGAGTAGGGCTGAGTGCTCTGAATTGGAGAGACCAATTGTGTGCATTGGTGTATTGATGATAGATGAGTGTGTTAGGGTGACTTAATGGCATAATTTGGACTCATGACCAACTAGAGAGTTGTTGAGGACACCCACACCCTTCTACAGAAATTGAGTTTGTGTCGTTCTGATGAACAAGTAGAATTTTGTGTTAATGGTAAGGTGCAGCCCGTGCATAGGAAGCACGCAGGCTGGAGCTTGAGAAGCTATGTCGAGGACTTAGCTGGTTGAATCTAAGCGCGTGATCAACTAGAAAGTTGTAGCCTAGGATCATACCTTTCCAGGTTTGGCCCATACACTCCTATCGGATTTGTATCGATAGAGGGATGACCATTTTAAGATTCGGGCAGAACCCATAGGTTGCTTAGTCTGGGTTTGGACTAAGGGTTGTGAAAGCATTTGTCCCTTGTGTGTTATTTGAGTCGATGGCTCGTGTCTAGGGGTGGTTGATCTCTGTTATTGAGGTTGTTGACTCCCCGAGTGGGATGGGTGACTCGAGTTAGTCACTAGGGTAAAGGATACCCTGCACCTATCAAGCCTATATTATTAGACTTCTGCCGTGCGTAGGATGTCCAAGCATGCCAGTGAGTGGAGCTCATAGGGCAATTATATATTTATTGTCAGAGTAGTAGCAGGCGTAGGCCATTAAGCTGGACGAGTCCAAGCAGGGGAAGTGGCGAACCAGATCGGTATCGCCAGGGGCCAGAGGTTGATAGGCAAGTGTGGAAGCAGTTAATTCTTACCCGAATAATTAGAGTAAGGTAGGGGTTAGAATGGTTTATTAAGGGGTTGGGAAATTGCATTAGTCCTAGTAAACTATAGTCGGTGTTGTATCTTCCAGTCGTAGGGATACGTTCTCGGCCGCTAATGAATTGCATCCCCGGCTCGTATCTCGATCTGTTGATTCCCAAAGTTCTGCCGAAGTAAGGTGCGGGAGGTCCGGAGGATTTGACCTCCCGTGGTGCTCACGTCCCTAAAGCGCGGGTTCTGTGTTTTGTGTTTTTTTGGTATATATCAGTTCATTACCCGATGAGGGGTGAACACGCATGCGAGAGTCCATAAGTGGACATGTGGAACCAAGGGTCGTAAGGACCAGGTTCAACGTGGCTTCTAAGGAGGTCCGTACGCGGGTACCAACTGGCGGTGACCACTTGGGCACTGCAGGGCGGAATTATACCGACCGCTGAAATCTCCTTGGGCGACAGACAGTCTATTGGGAACTGGAGTGTGTACAAGAGTAGGGTGTATGGCGAGGGTTCGAATCCCTAAATTGTGGAGAAAGACGGCTAGATTTGGGGGCGTATGTAGTATGGGATGCATTCGTGCTCCAAAGTCTTGCTTGCATTAGAAGTTAGGCATGTGAGTTTGCTGCATCTAGTCATAGGATCATGTCATAACACTGCACTAGAACCTGAATCCACTAAACCCTTGTTTTGGCACACACTTTTCCTTTTTGCATAAATTATTGGTTGTGATTGAATTTTAGAGGATCGCTGTTATCACCAGCTTTGCGTCAGTCGAAGTACTGACGTTTCCCACCTTTTAGGTATCGGTTATACCTTCCGAATAGGTGCAGAGATATCAGAGTCGTGCAGCAGAAGCCTGAAGCTGAGGAGCAAGTCCCGGGGGAGCCGATGGGCCGCTCAGCAAAGTTCCGCAAGTATTCGGTCGATTACCATTCCAGGAGACAGCTGATAGCTTTACCAAAGGAGTCTGTAAATACTTGTAATAAGTTGTAATGGATTGATATAATTTGTACTCCTTGTCCAAGAACAAGTTATCGGTTGTAATCAATGATGTAGTGACTTATTTGGCAAATAAAAAGTTGTTAAATTTTCGTGTTATTACTGTTTTGAGATGCATTTGAAGGTAAAGATTCTGGAAGGTGTCACGAATGTCCGGTAACAGGGATCCGGGGCGCTACAGAGTTGGTATCAGAGCTTGGTTAGACAAGAAGGCTTTAGAAATTCGGAAACATGATCAGGGGTTCTCACCGAGTGATTGATGGCGAAGCATTGGCTCTTGCCCTGACATGTCCAGATCGGCTAGCCACCGATGCGGTTGCAACAGTCGAGAGGCTGTTGGCATAAAACAAACTCTGAGGTTACCCTTTCTGGCCATTACCGTCCTGAGTGTCAGGCGGTAGGCTACAGAGTTGGTATCAGAGCTGACTTCAAATTGCAGTCTAACACGGTAGGAAATTAGACTTGAAGGCCAGATAAAATATTCTAGTTGACAAATAGGATGATTATAAATCATATGGTAGCGCTACAACTTATGATTATGATCTTCCCTATATGTGAACCAGTCTCAGATTACTTTATTTTTACTAACATGCTTGGAGCAGTCAAGTCCAAATTGTGGCTAGTCTATTACCAGACATTAGTGGAGGCAAACAGAACAAGATGTGTCTGTGATTCCAAAACTAAACCCTGTTTATGTTTTGTAGATGGTGTTCGAAGATATCTTCATCTAGGATGGGTCAGTGGGTAAGCCAATGCCTACGAGGGAAACGATAACGATGGAGGATGAAATAAAGAAAGTGCTACAGGAGACCGAAGGTGAGGAGAACTCTCCTCCACCATCGCTAGACCCAACGACAGAGCAGCAGAGGATAGCCATCGGGTATTTGGAAATGAAAAGGGAAAGGGAATGCAGGGACAAGGCGATCCACCGGGCCCAGTAGCAGATCAAATTTCATCAAGCATAGATAACATACCTGAAGAGAGAACGAAAGCAGCTTCAAGATGGTATGACACACCTTCAGAACCGCTGGTGGGAACTTCAGAAGGGTCCCAAGCCAAAAACTACTGGGAAAATCACCAAACATTCTAAAGGAGAATACCCTAAGAGAACAATTGCGTCTAAGAGTTATTACAAATGCAGGGAAAGTAGGACACTACAAGTCGCGTTGCCCAACAGCGATCAAGGGTTGTTTCAACTGTAAGGAACTTGGGCATGTCAAGTCAAATTGCCCAGAATTACAAAGGGGATGCTCATCGAGCAAGTAACCAGATAAATGACAAGGTGAAGATAATATGTGGACCTACTATATTTTGAGATCTTTTGGAAGTCGAAGAAGTAACGTAATCAAGTTTAAGTTGTATTTTGGGTTTATGGAAGTTGGTGGATGATGTACTGTTGTAACAAGACATATATATAAATGGAATTTTGGCAACAGTCTTGTTTGATAGTGGATGGACTCATTCTTTTGTGTCAAAATTTTTTTTGAGAAAATTAAGATGCACACAAAGGGAAATCCCAGAGTTCGCTTTGACGGTAGCTACGCCGTCAGGGGCAACCCTTACTACAGATCTATGCTATAGGGGATGAAGCTCCAGATTAGTGGAGAAACCCCAAGTATCGATTTGTTGGAGTTGGGTTTTGCCGGGACAGATGTCACTATTGGCATGGATTGGATGTCGAGGCACATGGCAAGCATTGACTGCAAGGAGAAGAAGGTAGTTATGTCAGCTAAAGGAGTGGAACTTGTATTCCACGGGGAGCAGTGATCGGAGGCAATGACTTTCGCAACTGCTAGTGAAGTACGGGTACCAGAAGAGGTGAGCTAGATACCAGTGGTGAGAAAATTTCCACTTGTATTCTTAGAGGATTTACTGGAATTCTCCCACACCGTGATGTCGAGTTTAGCATCACAATTCAACCAGGAAGCGCTCTAGTATCCAAAGCACCCTATCGAATGGCACCAGTAGAGCATAATGAGATCAAGAAGCAGATTGAAGAGTACTTGCAGAAAGGGTTCACTATGGTTTGGTAACCGACTATGTGTACCAAAGGACGGGGAGTTGAGGGAAGACATCATGAAGGAAGCTCACTCCAAATTACTTACGATTCACCCCGGAAGCACCAAGATGTATCACGATGTGAAGCAGCACTATTGGTGGTCAGGGATGAAGCGAGATATAGCAGAGTTTGTCGCCAAATGTTTGACATGCCAACAAGTTAAGGCCGAAAACCCGAAACCAGGAGGATTGTTACAGCCTTTACCCATCCCAGATTAGAAATGGGAGAACATCAGTATGGATTTTATCACTGGGTTACCCAGGAGCCCTAAAGGAAATGACTCAATATGGGTGATTGTGGATTGATTGACCAAGTTAGCCCATTTTCTTCCAGTAAAGATGACTTGGACAGTCGAGAAGTTGGCCTGAGGTCTACATTGAGAATATGGTGAAGCTACATGGAGTGCCAGTGTCGATAGTATCCGACTGAGATGCAAGATTTACGTCTCGATTCTGGCGAAGTCTACAGTCAGCATTGGGAACTAGAACAGACTTCAGCACAGCTTTTCACCCTCAGACGGATGGACAGACGGAGAGAGTCAACAGGATTCTCGAGGACATGTTATGGGCATGCATTTTGGACTTCAGAGGAAGTTGGAAAAAATACTTAGACTTGGTAGAGTTTGCTTATAATAACAGCTATCAAGTAAGCATTGGCATGGCCCCGTATGAAGCTTTGTATGGACGAAGATGCAGGACGCCGATTTGTTGGTTCGAGGTAGGAGAGTGGCAGATGTATGGACCAGAAATCGTGCAACAGACGTCGGAGCAGATCGAGCTTATTCAGAAGAGGCTTCAAGGAGCACAAAGCAGGCAAAGAGCTATGCAGACAACTGCCGAAGAGAGTTGGAATTTGAGGAAGGTGACTCTGTATTTCTCAAGGTATCGCCGACCAAAGGAGTTATCAGGTTTGGGAAAGGCGGGAAGTTAGCTCCGAGGTATATTAGACCATACAAGATTCTGAAAAGAATTGGCAGGATGGCTTATAAGTTGGAGCTGCTGGGCGAGCTATCTCAAGTGCATGACGTGTTCCACGTCTCTATGCTACGAAAGTATGTCCCGGATTCGAGCCATCGGTTGCCAGAGATTCCGAAGGATTTACAGATAAATCTTTCCTGTAGAGAGAAACCAGTCAGTATACTTGATCATCAGGACAAGGTACTGAGAAACAAGGTTATCCCGATGGTCAAAGTTCTCTGGAAGAACCAGTTCGTGGAAGAAGCCACGTGGGAGCCGGAGGGCTGCATGAAGGCCTTATATCCGGATATATTTTGAATGTTTCCTATTTTGTTTGTTGTGTTCTTTTCTCCCTACTAGGAACGTTCTGGGGACAGAACGACTCTAAGGAGGGAGTGATGTAACACCCCAGATTGTATTATGGGTCGATTTTGCCATTGTGGTGGATGGTTAGGGCTACGGGACGATTTTTGAGAGAGTTGCATTCCAAGGATGCACGAGAACGAGACGGACCGATACTAGTATAACTGTTAGTTTTCGGCACGACGCACATACAAATATAACACGGTATGGTACTACAGTGAATATAGGTTGTGTGTGCTCGTTAAAACAGGCGTCTCACACTCGTTGGAGATCGTTAAGGGTTATGTTGGGCAGCCAACCTAACATACACAAAACCAATGGGCTAAGCCATGGTTTTAGTCTACAAAACCACCTATAGTCTAAACCTACCCCCCCCCCCCCCCCCTGTCAATTCCGGCCTCCACCTCCCATCACCCTCATTTCCCACTTCTTTTCCCCCCTTTTGCTCTGGAATTTTCAGAAGAGAACACCACAAGAGAAGGAGGAGAGAAAAGAAGAAGGAAGTAAAGGAGAAGGAAGAAAAGGAGATTTCCAAGAGAAGAGCCTTCAAGAAATTCCTTCTACTACTACAACCTAAGGTGAGAAGTTTCTCTAAACTTGAAATTCTTATCTTTTAATTAAATTTGGTTGCATGCATGTGTGCTAGAATGCATAGGATTGCTTTTCTAAAGGTTAGAAGTAGAAGTCAGAATGGTACTAGGAAAAGCTGGTTCGGAGTACCATTTTGTGGATTTTTCCGAGAGCACAATATGTCGAATTAGACCACAAGATTAAATTTTTTTTTTAATTTATGTGTTAGGATCATCCATGATTTATTTCAGATTTTTCTATGATCATTTGATATGCTAATAAAATTGAGAGATGGATATGTGTCGTAAGGCAGACTCAGAAAACGAAAAACAGGATGGCTGATATTGTAGGAATTTGCATGATTTATTGATGCATGATATTGATCTGAAATTTTTACTCATTGTTCTTGAATGCATGTTGGTTATGTAAAAAAATCAGTAAATTCTTTGGATGATTTTAGAGGCATGAGAAAAATCGTTCTTTAAGCCAGTAGCTAATGTTGAATTAGAAAACATGATGGTTTCTGTGCTAACTTGCAAAAGCTATTACTCACTGTATAATTGGAATTTTGACATGAGGTCTTTTGCATGATGTTTAGTATGATGTCTAGTTTCACCACCATAAATTTTATGTCAATTGGACAAGTGTGCAATTTACTGTGATTTTGTGATTAAGCACTGTGCTGTTTTCATCCAGTTTTGATACTCTGTAAAGATTGGGAATTTGAGACCTGTTAGAAGCACATTTTGAGGATCATGACTCAGTAAAGGGTTGTAGTGGACACCTAGACCTTTCCAACAAAACTAATTTGAGAAAATACTAGTGAACGGTTGAATTATTATGATTTTTGTAAGACTGGACAGGGGACTAGAGTAGGGCTGAGTGCTCTGAATTGGAGAGACCAATTGTGTGCATTGGTGTATCGATGATAGATGAGTGTGTTAGGGTGACTTAATGGCATAATTTGGACTCATGACCAACTAGAGAGTTGTTGAGGACACCCACACCCTTCTACAAAAATTGAGTTTGTGTCGTTCTGATGAACAAGTAGAATTTTGTGTTAATGGTAAGGTGCAGCCCGTGCATCGGAAGCACGCAGGCTGGAGCTTGAGAAGCTATGTCGAGGACTTAGCTGGTTGAATCTAAGCGCGTGATCAACTAGGAAGTTGTAGCCTAGGATCATACATTTCCAGGTTGGGCCCATACACTCCAATCGGAGTTGTATCGATAGAGGGATGACCATTTTGAGATTCGGGCAGAACCCATAGGTCGCTTTAGTCTGGGTTTGGACTAAGGGTTGTGAAAGCATTTGTCCCTTGTGTGTTATTTGAGTCGATGACTCGTGTCTATGGGTGGTTGATCTCTGTTATTGAGGTTGTTGACTCCCCGAGTGAGATGGTTGACTCGAGTTAGTCACTAGGGTAAAGGATACCCTGCACCTATCAAGCCTATATTATTAGACTTCTGCCGTGCGTAGGACGTCCGAGCATGCCAGTGAGTGGAGCTCACAGGGCAATTATATATTTACTACCGGAGTAGCAGCAGGTGTAGTCCATTATGCTGGACGAGTCCAAGCAGGGGAAGTGGCGAACCGGATCGGTATCGCCAGGGGTCAGAGGTTGATAGGCAAGTGTGGAAGCAGTTAATTCTTACCCGAATAATTAGAGTAAGGTAGGGGTTAGAATGGTTTATTAAGGGGTTAGGAAATTGCATTAGTCCTAGTAAACCATAGTCGGTGTTGTATCTTCCAGTCGTAGGGATACGTTCTCGGCCGCTAATGGATTGCATCCCCGGCTCGTATCTCGATCTGTTGATTCCCAAAGTTCTGCCGAAGTAAGGTGCAGGAGGCCCGGAGGATTTGACCTCCCGTGGTGCTCACGTCCCTAAAGCGCGGGTTCTGTGTTTTGTGTTTTTTTGGTATATATCAGTTCATTACCCGATGAGGGGTGAACACGCATGCGAGAGTCCATAAGTGGACATGTGGAACCAAGGGTCGTAAGGACCAGGTTCAACGTGGTTTCTAAGGAGGTCCGTATGCGGGTACCAACTGGCGTGACCACTTGGGCACTGCAGGGCAGAATTAGACCGACCGCTGCAATCTCCTTGGGCGACGGACAGTCTATTGGAAACTGGAGTGTGTACAAGAGTAGGGTGCATGGAGAGGGTTCGAATCCCTAAATTGTGGAGAAAGACGGCTAGATATGGGGGCGTATGTAGTATGAGATGCATTCGTGCTCCAAAGTCTTGCTTGCATTAGAAGTTAGGCTTGTGAGTTTGCTGCATCTAGTCATAGGGTCATGTCATAACACTGCACTAGAACCTGAATCCACTAAACCCTTGTTTTGGCACACACTTTTCCTTTTTGCGTAAATTATTGGTTGTGATTGAATTTTAGAGGATCGCTGTTATCACCAGCTTTGCGTCAGTCAAAGTACTGATGTTTTCCACCTTTTAGGTATCGGTTATACCTTCCGAACAGGTGCAGAGATATCAGAGTCGCGCAGCAGAAGACTGAAGCTGAGGAGCAAGTGCCGGGGGAGCCGATGAGCCACTCAGCGAAGTTCCGCAAGTATTCGGTCGATTACCATTGCAGGAGGCAGCTGATAGCTTTACCAGAGGAGTCTGTAAATACTTGTAATAAGTTGTAATGGATTGATGTAATTTGTACTCCTTGTCCAAGAACAAGTTATCGGTTACAATCAATGATGTAATGACTTATTTGGCAAATAAAAAGTTTTTAAATTTCTGTGTTATTACTGTGTTGAGATGCTTTTGAAGGTAAAAATTCTGGAAGGTGTCACAGATGTCCGGTAACGGGGATCCGGGGCGCTACAATAGGATCATCTGGGCATTACGGGCCTCGTACTCACTGGTGATCTGTTTGACCACAAGTTGGGAGTTGCTGAAGGCCTTTACCCGTTTCCCCCCCACTTTGTGTGCTAGCGTGAGCTCGGCGATCATCGCTTCGTATTTGGCCTTGTTGTTGGACGCATGGAAGTTTAGACATAGGGAATACTGGAGTGCAAAGTTGTCGGGGCCCTGAAGTATGATACCAGCTTCGCTTCCATCCTCGCATGATGAACCGTTTACATAGACTTCTCATATTGATTCGTCCTCTAGGACTTCTGAGGCTTCGGGAATGGTGCATTCCGTGATAAATTCTGCGAGGGCCTGCCCCTTGATGGCCGTCCAAGGTTTGTAGCTGATGTCATGCTAGCTGAGCTCGATCGACCACTTGATCAGGCAGCCAGAGTTCTCTAGTTTGTGAACTCTAGTTTGTGGTGGACAGTTCTAAGAGGTTGTTAGGACTTGGATGAAATGCTCCTGAAAGTATGGTCGGAGTTTCCTAGCGGCGATTACCATGACATAAGCGATCTTTTCCAATTTGGTGTATCAGAGTTCAACATCATGAAGAACTTTGCTGACATGGTATACGGACTTCTGGATGTCTTCCTCCATGACTAATACGGTGTTGAGCGCATGCTCTAACACAACCAGGTAAAGGAAGAGGGATTCGCCCAGCTCGGGTTTGCTGAGGAGCGGGGGGTTGGCCAGGTATGATTTCAGGTGGTCGAAGGCCTATTGTTGGGGGTTCTCCCACATGAAGCTTTTTGCCCTCCTAACGGCTTTGAAAAACGGGAGCGACTTTTCTCCAGACTTGGAGAGAAAATGGCCGAGGGCTGCCAGTCTACCCGTAAGCCTTTGGACCTCTTTGATATTTCTTGGAGATGCCATGGCTAGTATGGCCTGGATCTTCTCGGGGTTCGCCTCGATGCCATGTTGGTGACGACGAATCCGAGAAATATTCCCGAAGTGACGCCGAAGGTGCATTTGGAGGGGTTGAGTTGCATATTGTAGGAACGTAGGACCCCGAAAGCCTCCTCCAGATCGTTGACATGATCTTGACCCCTCCGGCTTTTGACGAGCATATCGTCGACATATACCTCCACATTCCGTCATATCTATTTCTTGAAGACCCGGTTGACTAGCCTTTGGTATGTGGCACCGGTGTTCTTCAGACCGAAGGGCATAACCTTGTAACAATAGAGACCTTGATCTGTCACGAAGGCGGTCTTAAAAATGTATGGAGGGAACATTCTGATATGGTTGTATCTCGAGAAGGCATCCATGAAACTTAGT
Organism: Hemerocallis citrina; assembly: GCA_017893485.1. NCBI lineage: Eukaryota > Viridiplantae > Streptophyta > Magnoliopsida > Asparagales > Asphodelaceae > Hemerocallis > Hemerocallis citrina. The sequence goes on from CM030363.1 coordinate 54,832,528, forward strand.
AGCTCGTGATCCGATGTTGCATCTATCAGGGCATCGATGCAAGGTAGTGGGAACGGATCTTTGGGATAGGCCTTGTTGAGGTCGGTGAAGTCTATGCAGATCCTCCACTTGCCACTTGGTTTCTTTACCATTACAACATTTGCCAGCCATTGCGGGTAGCTGACTTCTTGCATGAAGTGCATTAAGAGGAGCTTGTCCACTTCTTCCTTCATGGTCTGTTGCCTATCGGGAGCGAACTTGCACCGCATCTGCTGAACCGATTTGGAGTCCGGGTGGACGCTCAATTTGTGCATAATGAGATCTTCCAAAATCCCTGACTTGTCCGAGTGGGGACCACACGAATAGTTCGGCATTCCGATGGATGCAGTCGATAATATCAAGCATTAGGTTCGGAGCGAGAGACTGGCTTACTCGGAACAGTTTGGATTCATCCCCCTTGTAAAAAGGGATCTCTTCCAACTTGTCGACGGGATCTGCATGCAACTACCTTCTGTCAGATGGGAGTTCCACCGCGTCAAGGGGGAAGACTCCGCCCCATACGGTGGATATATAACAAGCACGTGCGGACTCCTGATTACCTTGGACACTGCCGATCCCGTGATCAGTAGGAAATTTAAGCTTCAGATGATAGCAGAGGGTACCGCCTGTAGGGAACGGAGGCCAGGTCTACCTAGGATAGTGTTATAGGCGGCCTTGACGTTGACCACCATGAAGTCCATGACCTTCGTTCGGATGGTCGGGGTCGTTCCGGCTGTCACGACGAGAGTGACAATTCCCTCAATTTGGACAGGGACGACCGAGAACCTGTGAAGTGTGTACCCCGCCAGCTTCATTCTCTCGCGAGGGAGTTTGAGCTTTTCGAAGGCCTCCTGGAATAGGATATTGACGGAGCTTCCGTTGTCGACTAGGACTCAGCGGACCTAGTGATTCGCCATGTCAAGTCCAATTACTAGAGCCTCACAGTGAGGCAGCCGAACCCCTTCTAGGTCTTCGATAGAGAATGAGACCGGAACCGCTTGGTCCATGGGGGGTGTGTAGTTGTGAATGGAGTTAACCTCACGTACAAAGGCTTGCGTGAGGTACAATATCCTTTGTGGACACAGTGAAGAATGGCCTGCTGTTTCGGGCTCCGCTTCGGGACCCCTGTCGGACGTACGGGGAGGAGGCGATGATCTCTGGTCCCTCGGGTCAGTTCGAGTGAACTCCCTTAGATACTCCCTCTGTATGAGTGCCTCGAGCTTGTCTTTGAGAGCATGACAACTATCTGTTTCGTGCCCATGGTCCCGATGGAACCGATAATAGAACCTCCTATTCCTTTTCTTCTTGTTGTTCACTCGGGGAGGATGGCTGACCATCCCCTTGTCCTCGATCTCCATGATCATGGCTGATATACTCTAAGTTAGGGGAGTGAATCTCTCAAAATGGGAAATAGGTGTAGGTCATTTTTTACCGAAGCCATCTTTTTGGGCCTTCATCAGTGGATCATAGTCATCGGCTTTTCTCTTCCCCTTGGAAGGGACTTCTTTCTGCCCTCCTGGATGTAGAGCCTCCTCAGCTCGGATGTATTTTTTGACCCTGTTGACGAAGGCTGGGAAAGTCAAGAGGCGGCTTCTTTGCCAGGGATGCCTTAAGCTATCCATGGTAGACATTGTGTCGGAAGGCTGCAGATGTAACACCAGCGTCGAGAGAAGAAACTGCCCTGGCCTCGGTAGTGAACCTCCACACAAAGTCCCGAAGGGACTCTCCTTCCTTCTGTTCTAGGTCCAGGAAGGACGCGCTCATCTTCTTGTCCTTCCGGCTGGTCACAAAGTGGGCAAGGAAGATTTCCTCCAGCTGGTCGAACGTGAAGATCGAGCCGGAAGAGAGTTTCGAGAACCACGCTGGGCTGCATAAAGTGGCTAAGAATGCATGCAAGAGGAGAGGATCCGTGGTGCTGTGAATCAATATGAGGGTTTTGAACCCTTCCATATGATCAGCAGGATCAGACTCTCCGCTATATATCTCGAACTGAGGGGGTCTGAAGTTCTTTGGGATTTCAGCATCGAGTATGGTTGCGGAAAATGGGGGTCGGTTAAGCTGAAACCCTCAGTTTGGTTGAGGCCCGCTCTCTCCGATCCAAGCAAGGCGATTCTCCATTTCTTGGAGGTGTTGGAAGACGGCCTCCTCGTGCCTCGCCAGTCGCATTGAACCGCAGGATTTGCTTCCCATGGGCTTCCTCCCGACGAGGGTCATTGTTTAGGACGCTCGGCTTTGAGATCGCCTCGGAGAGCCTGGAGGACCTTATTCTGTAAGTCCTGAAACTTAGCCTTCGAGACCGGGGCCAACTTGCCCTGGCCACGCAGGGGCGGGTAATATATCGAAAAAGGGGTGCACCAATGCTCTCGGCCCTGAGATGGATAATTACTGTGGGTTGGAGCCTGGTTAGAGGGTACAACCCCTCTCCTCGATCGGCTGAGTTGATGCCGGAGGTCATTCGTGAGTTGTCATTTATTAAGGACGTACCAGAGGTCGTCGGCAACTGAACGTGAAGCGCTCTGACCGGGCTCCGACTGACCCTCGGCTAGTTGCCTTCGGGGCCCCTGCGTGATGGCGTGACTGCGTGAGTGATGAGGAGGGTCGGATTGACGTCCAACCATTGGTGCTTTCCTGGCCTTTAGTTCCATGGAAAAGTACAGTCTCGAGGTTGGATCCGAGCTTAAGATCGAATCAGTTTGTCGATTCACACAGACGGCACCAACCTGATGCTTCTTTTTTAAGTGTGGGAGCACTAGGTGTGAGTTCTTGTTATTTATAGTTAAAGGGACAAATCTGAGATAGATCTCAACCACAGATCTGGATATGAGATGTGGAGCAGTGTGTAGCTGTGGAGGGGGAGCAGCTGGTAGCTGGCCATCCTGAGTACCTGCAAAGCACCTAGAAACACCGGGAATGGTCTCGGCGATAGGCTATCAGCCGATCTAGTCAAGCACTGGAATAAACGAAAGCTAGGGTTTAGGTGGAGAAAGTTCATTCCCTCGGAAGGGAAAAGGGGGCCTGGTATTTATTGGCAGAGAGAGTGGGTATGTTAACCCTAATGGGCCGGGTCGACCTGTTTCTTGGTGAGCTTGAACCTATAGAAAGCCTGTTGGATCATTAGGCCTGATGATCAGAGAGGAGAGGATTTTGAGGGGATCAAACGGCTCGGATTGAACCAGATTATCTGGCCACATCAGACGTTTTGACGAAGAAAACAATAAAAGTGCACACTCTCTTGCTTGTTGATAAAGTATTGAGTTTAGAAGAATTCTAGTCAAAAGTAATGAAGAATACTCAGTGAATGAACCTCTATTTATAAGGTGTGAAATAATTTATTTCCAAAAAAGTTGAAAAGAAATACCAAATATAGTTTTGTGTACGTATCGGTCGACTACAATTTTTAGGCAGTCAACTATGAATTTTCCTAGATTTATGATATTCGACCGTCACATACCAAAAACAGATTTATTTGGTGTATCCACTTTATATTCTTTCCTTTACTCAATATTCTACCAATGATTCTTTACATATTTGTTCCTCACAATTCCAATATACAATCTTCTTGAGTTGATGGCTTCTTTGAGGATTTGAGCACATTTTTTTGTGTGAGAGAATCTTTTTGATTCTAACTGTTTTAATTTGATTCGAAGACCTTGAAGCTTTATTTGAAAATCTTGATATCATGTACACATCTTAGATAAAAGCATAAGATATATGTGTATATTTTGTACACATCAAACTTTAGGGTCAACAATCTCCCTCTTTTGGTGTGAACAAAACACACTTAGAATCTAAAGATGAATACTTCCCTTCAATCCGATACTCCCCTTCATCCGAAGATAAACAAATGTGTGAACATGATGCATTCTATATGAAGAACAAAATATGCACAAAACATGCACATATTAAATATAGGCAAACATACATATATGATTTAAGAGTTTCTAAATTTCATGCTATTAAGGAGATATGTCATTTGAATTTCAAAAATATAATAGCGCTACACAATCATAGGCTTCAAATGAATAAAAAAGGAAAAAGATTTTCAATCATTACATATATCGTTTGATTACAAAGATCTTACATAATACCATGGTTTGCAATACACTTTGATACACGGTGAGAGATCATCATGATACCTTAATTGAGATACTCTTTTAGATAATACAAAATACATTAAAAATAAAGAAAAAACAACAAGATCTTCAAATTCTAGCCCTACTTCTCTCCCCCTTTTTGGAACACACCAAAAGAGAGTTACTCCTCGTTGTCGGCATTCTCATCGTCACTATCCCCAGTTTCCGCCGTGTTGCCTCGACTGCTACTAGTAGCAATGCTAGAGAGAATACGAGGCAGAATTAACTCCCAACCTTCTTTGTTACTAGCGTAGTCAATTGTGTTGACGCAATAGCTGTACATGAGGTCTTTGAGGTAGACAACTTGCGCAGGTGACACATAGGAGGAAGGAGCGGATGATTGGTAAGTAGAGGCAGATATCTTTTGAAGTGAGTGCCCGACTTGAGTGACATCAATACCCATTTGAGATGGAAGAATGTATTTGTTGGGTTTGCTAAGAAGGAATTGGCTAATTTCAATGCTGGAATCAATGGAAAGATAATAGATCGACAAGCTAAAAGGTAGAACATGCAGGATTTTAGGAGCATCGCTCATGGTTTTGAATGATAAATAATGGGAGATCAAAATTATACGCACCACGAACGAGAAATAGGATAATAGACTAATCAAGGCAAATCTCCGTTTTGTCGTTTCCGTTAGGTCGAAAATTAGCTTTGATGATTTTATTGAGGACGCGGGAAATGTAAGTAAAATTGGTGTGTTTGGGGTTTTTAAGGGCTAGTGCATTTGGTCGGAGAATTAAGCTGAGAATAGTATTTCGATTGTGGTTGGGTTTACATGGAAGGTTGTCAATAGTGAGGCGATATGTATCAAAATCACCGGATCGCAAAAAATATTTGGTTTTATTGTACGTGGGTGAAATTTGGATGGGTTTTCCAAGGATGATAGATGATCTGGTCATTTCATCTGAGTCGAAAACAAGGTTAGCATAAAATAGACGGGCGACAAATTCGGAGTGGTTACCAAGAATTGCTAGATATTCTTCCCACCCAAGAACCTTAATAATTCTAACTATACCATCAAATTGACTGCATAGTTTATCAAGATTTATAGATCTATTGGGGACGATTGTTTTGATGAGAAGGGTATCAAAATAATGATTAACATTTCCTTGGCTCTGATAGGTGATGCCATCCTCGGTTCTAAAGAGGGAAAAAACAGGTTGCTTACCACGAGAAGAGGAAGATGAGGCGGTGTTGTGGGAAAAACGCCTAGAGTGAGAAACCATTATCACGAATCCGAAAAGATCAAAGTACCTAAGAAGTTTGATTTGGAAATATAGGTAGGAAAAGTGGGAGATCTGAAATTTTTTGATGAGAAAGACAAAGGAGGCTAGGGTTCGGTCTGATGGGGAAAGGGGGAAATATATAAGAGCTTGAGTGCGTCCCTAACTTTCATAAAGAGAGAAGGAAATAACTAAAGTATTTAACTGCATATGACGGTCGGCTGCTCAAAGCACAGTGACCGCCTAAACTCTCTATTTGAGATTATAGTTTTTGGCGGTTGACTGCGCAGTCAACCTCAAGAACTTTGTCTTGAGAGTATGATATTAGATGGTCGACTGCAGGGTGTGTCTTCGACTGCTCAAACTCTCTAGTTTGAGATGCACATATTGCAGTCGACTGTCTACTTTTCGCAGTCGACTATTAATTCCTCAAAAAAGATGTGATTTTGATAGTCAACTGTTCGCTAATCGGTCGACTGTAAGTATGTTCATACATGAATACAAATATAAAAAAATTTGAGAAATTAGGCAGAAATATCGTTTACATTTAATTCTCCTTTTAAGTAACGAAAATGTATTTCATCTAACGTTTTTTGTGAAAATATCATCTAATTGTAAATCCGTTGAAACATAGTCAAGAATAATATCTCCTTTTTAAAAATGATCTTTATTGAAATGATATCAAATTTCGATATGCTTTGTGCGACTATATTGATTAGAACTCTTTTTCATGTGAACAATGCTAGTATTATCGCATTTAATAGGAATATGATCAAGAAATACCTTATAGTTTTCTAATATATGTTTCATCCATAATACCTGTGCACAACAAGCCCGACAGCTATGTATTCGGCTTCGGCAATAGACAAGGTTACAGAATTTTGTTTCTTTGAAGCCCATAAAACTAGACAATTTCCCAAGAACCACTTGTCCTTTTTCTATCGGTTTGATTTTCAACAAAGTCAGCATCTGAGTAGCCTACAAGAGAAAATTTTCGATTTTTCAGGTACCAAAGACCTAGATTTGGAGTACCTTTAAGGTATCAAATGATATGCTTAACAACAACCAAGTGTGACTCGTTTGGACACGATTGAAAACGTGTACATGAACAAACACTAAACATAATATCAGAAAGAGATGTAGTAATATAAATTAAACTACCTGTCATACCACGATAGATAGAAATATCAATGTAGTTACCAGTTTCGTGCTTGAAAAGTTTTGAAGTGGTTGCCATGGGTGTTTTATATGCATTTGCGTTATCCAGTCTGAACTTTTTTAACTTGCTCTTTCGCATTCTTGGATTAATTGATAAAGATGCCATCTTTTCTTTGTTTCACTTGGAGACCAAGAAAGTAATTTAGTTCACCTATCATACTCATTGCAAATTCATCCTGCATTTGCTTGGAAAACTCCTTGAATGTATTTTCATTAGTAGATCCAAAGTTAATATCATCAACGTAAATTTGAACAATTAAAATATCTTTGGAGTGGTGTTTGATAAACAGTGCAATCTACTTTCCCTTTGGAAAAACCTATGTGAATGAGAAACACGCTTACTCGCTCATACCAAGCACAAGGTGCTTGCTTCAAACCATATAATGCTTTATCAAAATGAAATACATGATTTGGGTCTGTAAACCCTGGTGGTTGTTTAACATAAATTTCTTCGGAAATAAAACCATTTAGAAAAGCACTTTTAACATCCAATTGAAAGAAAGTAAAACCGATATATGATGCATATGCTAATAAGATTGAATGGCTTCAAGCCGTGCTACATGAGCAAATGTCTCATCAAAATCAACGCCTTCTTGTTGGTTATAACCTTATGCAATAAGACAAGCCTTATTTCTAACAATAGTAATGGTCATCTACCTTGTTTCTAAACACCCATTTTGTTCTGAGAAAGGTTCTACTACGGGGTCTAGGAACAAGTCTCCGTACTTGATTCCATTCAAATTGATTAAATTCTTCTTGTATGGAAATGTTCTAGTCATTGTCTTGCAAGGCCTCCTTAGTATTTTTAGGTTCAAGTATGGAAACAATGCAGAAAAAACACATAAAATTCTTAGGCTGATTTCGAGTGGTTACCCCCTTTGACATATCACTTCGTATCAATTCGGATGGATGACTTGACATGATTTTCCATGCAGGTCGTTTTTCAATATTGGGAGTTGGAGCTGGAATATTTGTATGTTCGTTACTATCTTCCACCTGGTAATTCTCTAGTTGTTGCATCCTGGTCATTCTCTAATTGTTGTATCTCTTCGGTAAGGTGCTCATTGATATTATTGTTGTCTTCTTGTTGTAAAGGGGGTTTTCTAACATGAGTGAAGTTGTTTTGAGTGTCCTTATGCAACTCATTTTCTATGTATACCAGTCTTTTCTCTAGCCGAATACATGCCTCATCATCATCAACGACATGTATTATCTCTCTAGTAAGAGAATTAATTTTATCAAATATAACATCAATTGATTCATGAATACTGTGTCTTCTTTTATTGAAGACACGATAAGCTTTGCTACTTAGAGAATACCCCAAGAATACACCTTCATCACTTTTACGATCAAACTTTCCTAAGTTACCAAGAGTATTTAAAATAAATGCTTTACATCCGAAAACTCGAAAATAGCTTATATTTGGTCCTTTTTTGTAATAAAGTTTAAAAGGTGCTTTTCTCAAGATGTTTTTTGATTATTAATTGGTTAATAGTGTAACATTCTATATTGACAGCTTCTGCTAAAAAAGATTTAGGAAGATCGTTTTCACTAAGCATGGTGAGAGCCCCATCTGGAAGAGATCAATTTTTCCTCTCAACAACCTCATTTTGTTGGGGAGTGTGAGAACAAGAGAACTCATGATTTATTCTTTTTTCATCACAAAAAGATGTGAAGAGTTCATTTTGAAATTCCCCACCATGGTCACTACGAATAAATAGTGAATATGGTAAGGCTTTTCTCATTTTCAACTATACCACAAAACTTTTGAAAGATATGAGGAATTTCATCTTTTTGTGATAAAAAAGCAACCCAAGTAAATCTACTATAATCATCAACAATAATACAAGCATATCGTGTACCTCCAGTACTTCATGTATGTGATGGTCTAAAAATATCCATGTGCAAGAGTTCAAGAGGTCGAGAAGTTATACCATTTTCTTAGGTTTGTGAGTGCTCTTGGTTTGCTTACCAAATTGACATGAGTCACATGGTTTATCTTTCTCAAATTTGGTTTTTGGAATACTTCGTACAAGTTCTTTGTTTTCCAATTTGTTAAGATTGTCCATTGTTGTATGTTCAAGCCGCCGATGCCATAGCCAACCGTCTTCATTTCTAGCTACAAAACACTATATTTTCTTTAGATAATTCGTTAGAATTAATAACATAAACATTATTGCAACGATTAGCAATAAGTACATGAGAATTACTATTGTCTAATACAATACATGCATGCTTCTCAAATGTAACACTATATTCTTTATCACATAATTGGCTAAAACTAACTAAATTATGCTTTAAACCACTTACCAAAAGCACATCATCAACAAAGCAAGATGAATCAAAATTAATTTTACCTTTGCCAATTATTTTACCAATACTATTTTCTCCGAAGATGATGTCTTTCCCTTTTTTCCTTAATAGTGATGCAAAAATATTTGCTATCCCCGGTTATATGATTCGAGCATCCACTATCAAGGTACCACTGGTCTTTTGGTTTTGCGCGTTGATGTACCTACATTAAGATTAGTAGGTGTAACTTTTGTTGTCCAAGTTTGTGTTGTTCCTGTAATTTTATTATTCTTTACCGAAACAAAATTAGTTTTTCTTTTAAAGCACAATTATAGGAAATATGACATAATCGACAACAATAATGAAATATAATACGATTATGCCAATAGTTATACTTTGGTTTGCGTTCATTAGATTGAATATGCATATGTGTATGACATGTTTGCTTAAGATTTTGACGTTCTTATGGATCATTGTAACCAAGTCCTAGGTTATTATGAAAATATCTTGTTTGTTTGGTCATAATATAAGTGGGCCCCTTTTAAAATATTTTAATAGTTGTTTCGAGCTCAATTATTCTATGGCAAAGCCTCTTTCTAGTGTGATCATCATCTTTGGTATTCCAACGAAGAGTATCAACTATGAAGAGCTGCTTCAAGTTGTCTATTATGTTCTAGGGCTTCTTTACAACCTTCCACTACTTCGTCAAACTTTTCTTTGCATTCATTAAGTTCAATAGTAGCAATATGGGCGGATTTCTCATGGATTACTTTTAGATTTTCATTATTTACTAATAGAGTTTTTTGAATTTGTTCTTTTAAACATTTATTTTCCTCTATCAATAAATCATGATCTTTTCTAAATGACTCAAGTTTTTCAATGATTAAAGAATTTTTATTTTTCAATTTTTCGTTTCTAACAATACATGTGTCATGTGATCCATTAGACATTCGATTACATTGCTTGAGCTCACGAATAAGCTTGTTTGTATAATCTTTTAAATCATTACAAATATCAACTGATCATCATAAGTAGGTTCTTCGATTACCTCTTCTTGGAGTGATGATTGCCCCTCACCATTTCCAAGAGCCATAAATCCTAAGTCATTATGTGCCTGCTCATCATCATTGTTGCTTGAACCTGAATCAAGCCAAGTTGCCTTCAAAGCCTTCTTTTTGTAATTTGGGTTTGAAATGTATGCTTTGTTTCTGTCTTGAGAGATGGCAGTTTGTAAGGATATGTCCGGGCTTCTTATATTTATAACACACATCCCCTTGCCTTTGTCTCTTCCTCCCTGGAACCTACCACATTTCTTATATTTAAGATACTTGTTGAATTGTTTGGTCAATAGTGCGATATCCTGGTCAGATCCTTCAAGGTTTGGTTCTAAATTTGTATATCGTGATGTTGAGGCTTTTTGGGCATGGTCTTTTCTTCAATTTTGGGAATGATCTCAATGTTCTGCATGTACCTTTTCGTCTTCGCTATCTCCGTCTCAAATGTTTTCAGTTTGCCCTGAAAAGTATTGTAATCGAATCCCTTCTCTTCGAGTGTCTCTCTCATGGCAGCAGCTTTGATATCTCATTCCAGTGTAAGACAACTTATGAGTTTTCCGATATTAGGTCATCATCTAACCCCTTACCCAAGCTTTCAAGTTCATGGGGAATTATGCCAAAGCGAGCCAACATCTGATCTACATTTTCACTTGGAACATATGAAAAACCTCAAACTTATACAAACATAATGCAACTTTAGCTTTTACCTCAGATATGGTTCTTTCATGATGTTTTAGCATGTTGTTCCAGATCTCATAAGTAGTTTTGTAGTTGCGCCCAGATTGCATTTGTTTCTCATTGTTTAGGTTTGTGTACAGTGCGGTCATAGTCTTCGAGTTTGCTTTTTTCATTGAAAATTTAGCTTTAGTGAAGGACTTCTTTTCATCAGTGACAAGAATATCTATTTGGTTGATGCAAACGTTCCAGTCATCTTTTCGAAGTATTTGCAAAAAATGAGACATATGCACATTCCAAACATCATAGCAATTTCCATCAAAATAAGGTGAGCGTGTAATACTTGTCCCATTGGAGACGGAAGGCTCCGATGAGTACAAGTCTTCGGGATGAAGGATTTCGGCTATTGGATATTTTGCTTTAGCTTTTAAGCTAATAATGAGCACCTCGTTATGATATCATTGTAAATCACCCTACGGAGGGGGGGGGGTGAATATGATGATTGTGCAGAATTTAAAAACATAAAGTAAATGCGAAAAGTAAATAGCAGAGTTAGATAAAACTAACAATACAAGGAGACATATACACAGGGATATAAGTGGTTCGACCTCCAGGTCTAGTCCACTACCGGTTGCTTGCAACAATTCTCCGCCACAAGCGTTCCCCATACAATGAGTTACCCCAAAAACCGCCTCATGGAACACAAAAAAAGAAGCCAGATTGACATCATCACACACACACACACAAAAAAAAGTGCACTCTCTTGTTCATTGGTAAAGTACTGAATTTAGAAGAATTAGAGTCATAAGAGATAAAGAATGCTTGGTGAATTCACCTTAATTTATAAGGTGTAAAATATTTTCTTTCGGAAAAATTTGAAAAGAAATATCAAATATACTTTTGTGCATGTGTCGTTCAACAACAATTTTTAGGCAGTAGACTGTCAATTTCTTGTATACCGAAGTAAGAGAGAAATGACAGTTGACTACACTAAAACACACTAAGTGTGCATTCGACTCTCAAGAGCTGTCGACTGTTCTCTGTGTGGTCGACCGTCACACACCAACAATAGATTTATTTGGTAAATCCACATTATATTCTTTTCTTCACTTAATATTCTACCAATGATTTTTTTTACAATTATAGCATATAATCTTCATGAGTTGCTGGCTTCTTTGAGGATTTGAGCATATATTTCTTGTGTGAGAATCTTTCGATACTTCATTCGATTCAAAAATATTGATCCTTTATTTAAAATTCAAATATATATTCCTGTACACATCTTATATAAAAACATTAGATACATGTGTATATTTTGTACACACCAAACTTAGGGTCAACATTCTCTTGAGCTTCTGCTCTTTATTAAAACCCGACTCATTCAACCCTGTATCAATACCCTCCCTTCAACTGAACCTTTCCCACAAGGTTCACAAGAGGAAATGCTTTGGCCATGACCGCAACATCCTCCTAAGTAGCATCTTCCATCGGAAAATTCTCCGACCTAATCAACACCTCCTCAAGTAGACCTTGTCCTCCCTTCATCCACCTATGCCCTAACACCTCCATAGGCTGAAAAATCAATTGATGATCATCATGTCCTTTAGGCAAAGGAATTAGAATGGAAGTTGTGTGATCCCCTACACACTTCTTATGCAAAGAGACATGAAATACTGGATGTATACGTGAACATGTAGGCAAGGCTAGCCTGTATCCAACTTTCCCCACTCTCTTCACTACTTCAAAGGGACCAAAGTATCTCTTAGATAGTTTTTGTACAACCCTATAAACTCTTGACTTCTGCCTATAGGGTTGAAGTTTAATATATACCCAATCTCCCACAGCAAATTCCCTCTTACATCTCTTCGAATCAGCCCGATTCTTCATTCGAGTCTGAGATTGAAGTAAATGATGCTTGAGTTTCATCAATACTTCTTTTCTCTGACTGAGGAATGATTCCATAGCAAAATTAGCTGCATTGCCGTTGATGTAGTCTGGGGTACATGGAGGTGGTCTTTCATACACCGTCAAAGGGATCATCCCTACTGATGAATGCCAAGTAGAGTTGTTCCAATCCTTCGCCCAAGTCAAAAAATTTACTTACTGCTGAGGCTCCTCACTAACAAAATCTCTCATGTATTTCTCCAGATATCTATTTACTATTTTTGTTTAACATCACACTGGGGATGATAAACTATGCTCATCTTAAGTGTAGCACCCTGTTGTTGAAAAAGTTCTCTCCAAAAAGTGCTAAAAAATAGGGTCTCTATCAGATACAATGGATTTAGGAAGACCATGCATTTTCAAGGTATTATGTGCAAATACTTCAGCTACTTCAACTGCAGAGAATTTAGCAGCAAGGCAAGAAAATGGGCATACTTTAATAGCATATCCACCACCACCACCATTATGTTTGTTTTGCCTTGGTAATTTGGTAGACCAGTGACGAAGTCCATGGATATATCCTCTTGAATTTGATTTGGAATTGGCAATAGTTGATGCAAACACCATGGTTTAGATGTCTCATTCTTGGTCAACTGGCATATATTGCACTGCTGTACTAAATCTTGTACATGTTTGTGCATGTTTTTCCAATAAAAAAAGGCTATTATTTTTGCCAGTATGCAACCCTTGCATTCCCACCAATAGGAATGGAATGAAACTTAGCCAAAATCTCAGTATATAGAGTCTCAGGCACAACAATTCTTCCCTTGAACAACAGAAGTCCCTCCTTGACAGTATAATTAGGCAGTAAAAGGGAAGATTGATGAATAAGGTCTCTATGGTGTGGATTTAGCTGCAATTCTGTGACACCCTGCAAAATTGAGTTATGAAAATTTTGCCCCACATGTGTTATACACATGTGTTTTGTACATTATCAATATAAATATTTCACATTTTTGTATTTTGATCTGTTATAAATTCATTCGTTCTTTTAATTCATTTTTGATCTCTTATTTTGAACTCAACCCAAATATTTTCTGATTCATTCCAAATTTTTCTGATTAGTCATTTTGAGTTTAATTCAAACTTTAACCCTGATTAATCAGAATCATACTCCTAATCCTAATTTAATCCAACAGCCAACCCTCATTTCCCAACTACATTTTAAGACCCGCATCAACCCACCTCCCCTACTGCTGTGTCCACCTCCCCTACTAATCTTACTCCTAACTATATATATACACACACACACACACACACACACATGCAGCCTAGCCCTTACTACCACCTCCTTATATATATGCATACATACATTATCTCACCACCTCACCCTACCTATATCTCTATATATTTATACATATATACCATATCTCTCTCAATTCTATATATATTCACATACATGCATACATAAACTCCTTTACTTTCTTCTTCTTCATCTTCTTACACCACCAGACCAAACCCAACTTGAGCTCCTCCCTCTCCTCCACCGCAAGCTCCACCCGCCACTCTCTGCCTCACCCTCACCCTGAATCCATTCCCACCCTGCAACCATCACCATCTCCTTCGCCACAACCTCCATCGCAGTCGACACACCTCACTGATCCCACACGAACACCAACGCCACCACCACCAAATGCCAACACCTCCTCCTTGATGCTGCCTCTTCCCCCCGAACACCCCTGTACACCCTCACCTGAAGCTCCCTGTCTCCTTCTCACCCTCCAACTCGCAACTCCACCTCTCTGTCATCCGAAGCTTCACTCACTGCCATACTCGAAGCCACTACAACTCCACTTGCTGCATCCTCTCCACCATCGCAAGCCATCGGAACCCACTACCGAACTCCACACCACTCCACTTGCTGCATCCTCTCCACCATTGCAAGCCATCGGAAACCACTACCGAACTTCACACCCCTACTCACTATCTCTCTCTTTATATATATATATATATATATATATAGTGCCACCATCATCATCATGCTTGCTGTCATTATGGATGTTTGCTTGTCATTGTTCGTGTGGTTGCTATCTTCTTCAAATCGAGCGTAGAAACAATCGAATTTAGAAACGAATTAGTGGGTAATAACTTTAACCAATTCTATTTATATTAAAGAATGTATGTATGCTATATAATTTATATAAATTGAGTATTTATGTTTAGATTGTGTATGGATGTTGTTCGATTATGAGTGTTAATTGCTGTTAATTAATTTATGAGATTACGGTATGATTAAACTAGAAATGCTATTATAGTTTCTTTGCTGAATTTTGATCTCACTTCAGAAAATCGTTTCTCTCTAACTAGATGGAAATTTTTTATATGTGTAACCTGTATGTGTGTACAATATCTCCTTAAAATTTCATTATTTTTAGATGTCGTTTGGTATTTTAATAAAATCTAAATACATTACTGGTTTATAAATGAAACAGAATTTATTTCATAATTCTGGCTGAATATCATACTTATTTCCAAAAATCATATCTCTCCAAATATATGGAAGTAAGCCAAACTTTTTATATGTGAATCTAGTGTATGTCTAATATGTTCACAAAGTTTCATGAATTTTGGATATCGTTTATTATTTTTAATAAATTCGAACTTATAACCTATTGACAGTTTTCTTGGATTTTGGAAATTTATAAACCTTCTGGTGTTTGATCATTTTAACCCCTTAAATGAAGTATTTCGAGGAAACTACAAACTGAGAATTTGAAGTAGACTCGTTAATCTTTATTTTGATTCTAAGAAATCCAATTTCCAAGAAGTGTGGGATTTTTTTGTGATTTTTAAAAGTAGCAAGAGCTACAGTTTCTGGATTCTGAACGTACTGTCTTACAAATGGTTTTAGACAGATTAATTGGGGTTAAATCCAGAGGTTTTTAACTACATTGTTGTAGTAGACTCATTGAGGTTTCATATGAGATTAAGAAATCAATTTTCTAACATGTATTAGAATTTATATAATTTACATGCGGCGTTCTCTCGACTATTAATTTCTGGGATCTAGTGTTAAGAATGATGGTGCAGATGTATAGGCCGTAGACTCCTATCGGAACTTAGGGGATCGACCAATAAGTGTCTGTTGATGTTCTATGTTATTAGATACAACTGAGAACCGAGAGTTTAACTCTGCGTCTCTAGGCAGAGCAGGAAATGCCTGCAGGGTCGTCTTATATTCGTGATAACATTTAGTGAGGTCCGGAAGCAGAGAGAAACCACATGGTCCCAGTAGTACCGTGGAGTGGAGAGAAATTGCTGGGGTTCGGGCAGAATGGAATATGTAAGACCGGGGAGTGGAGAGAGACCACAGGGGCTGGGTACCATTATGGATGCTCAAGAGTGGAGAAAGACCACAGGATCCCGGCATGACCACTACCGACTGCAGGGACGGAATTGAACCGAACAACTGCAACCTTACTAGTCACTAGATAAATGTCAGAAACAGTGTAGAATACATGAGTATGTATTGCATAACGAGGGATTAAACCCTATAATGAGAAGAAACGCCAGTAGCTTGCTTTCGAAAAATATGTTGTATGGGCGACATATCGTTCCAAACAAACGTGCATTAAAAGAGCATATTTGGATTTGTGCATATTTTCATAATAAGCATATGTTTGATGTTATAGTAAATTAGATCTACACTTACTCATATGACATTGTATAATTGACTAATTTTCATTTACATTTATTACATCGGTAACTACCGTTCCCGCTATTTTCATTTTTTCCCTTTTTGTAATATTTTATTTGTAATTGAATAAAATACCTTATTTGTGTTTCTTGATTATTTTAATTTAATCTTGTTCATGAAATTCTTCGTTCTTCGTGATTGAGCTATTCTTGTTGATCCTATTTTCTTCTATCTAATTGTGGTTATTTTTATTTGAACCCAATTGATTTGGATCTAATTCAACCATAAAACCCAATAATATTTGTTCTTAACCCAAATCCGCTATTATTGGGCCCTAATTCACCAACCTAGTACCCTAATTGTCCCTATAAATACAATTCTATTGCAAACCCTAAAAATTACACATAATCGAAACCGTAGCTGCTTATTCTCTCTCCTCTCTCCTCGCCGTTCTCTCTCTCTCTCTGCCATTTCCCGCCCAAATCCCAAACGAACCCATTACCGAGCTTCATCTTCTCCGGCCATCTCACCTTTTTCCGGCCACGCCCTCGTCGTCGCCTACTCCCCGACCTCCTATCGCCACCCCCTGACCCTCCTCCTCCGTCCTCGACATTTGCAGTGCCCAAGAACCCAGATCCCAGTCACCCCTTCCTCCCTGTTTCGATTGCCGACCACAACCACCAGCGCCAACCCGTGCGTCACTCGACCTCGACCATCGACGCTGCCCTCTGGTCGCCAGCTCTGTCGCCCCCTTGGCTGGCCCCTTGTTGCCAGTTGCTCTCTCCTGAGATTTATTGCAGTTGCTGCTGTCTCTTTGTTTGCTTTGGCTCTTTGCTCTTACACATGTATTGCATGTGTTAATCCTTATCCCGTTATTCTTGGTATTCATTTTCACCGTCTGTAAGGCAAGTCACTGTCTTCTTCAATTATTAATTGTATCAAATTCATGTTTTGATAAAACTCTTGCAAGTAAATTCCTTTGTTATCGTATTATACATTGTTCATCTCATTCGTTGGGTCTATTGAGGGTTTACACGAGCTAACCCCAATATTCTTGACATCGTGCTACTTTGAATTCAAAAATATTGAATCTTGCATACAACATATACTATTGATGATAGGAAATTTTCATGCATCTCATAACACGATTAACAATTGTAGAGACAATTGCTAGGTTGTAAGTTGTTTGATCAATTGATGGCTGATTGATGATAAGTTGATGTATGTATGTGTTCTTAATCTTATTTACCATATTTTTATACCCTTCATGCTGATTGAGAAGTTTATCGACTAGTAGAATTGATACCCATCATGTTTAATTAAATTATTTCATGAAAATACCCTAAAACCTGTATCTTGCTTGCTGTACTGTATGTTGACTTCTATTTTTGAACCATTAAATGATATTAAAATGAATAATTTTATGAATAGGAATTGTAGCCTTATTGTTCTAGTTTCTAGAACATCTTGAATTTCTTAATTCTGAGTTGTGTAGCAAAAGTTATGCCCGTTTTACTATAGCTTATGTTTTTTTACTTTCAGATTTTTAGATTCTTGTATCTTTCATGTTTAAACAGTAAAAAGGCTGATCAAATAATAAAATTTTGTTCTGATAATTTCCAGATTGTTAATGATCATGTTCAGGAGTGCAGAAAATATTTTTTATGAATTTAATATTAAGTTTTTGCTGATTCTAAAATTAAATAACATAATGTCGAATTTCTGCCTCAACATGAAATTTGTAAAGAACAATGTGATTGACCTAGCTACTGTTGTCAAATTTTGAACTTTAAATATGCGTTGGAACTGTGTGGATGTCTAGTTTCAAGAACTTCTAACGGATTCAGTTTTCAAGTTCTGAAACAGCGGAAAACTACAATTTTGTACTGACTGCTCTTGCTGTCCAGAATTTTTTATTCATATTTTAATATATTAATCATTCCTAGATCGTAATATTGCATGAATTAATGTATCTATGTTGTATTGCATGATCCCAATGAGTTATTGTCACCATCCTAATTGTCCTACTTCATGTTACCATCCTGTTGTTCCCCTATTGATACTATTGTTCACCGAAATGTCCATTAATTGCATATTGTATTGTTGCATTGATGAAATAATTAATAAGCCGGGGTTTAAGGGATTGAATAGAGTAGTTGATGATATAGAGATTGTACTCGGATGATGGCCTGTTATTATTACCGTTATCGTTATCGTGTAAGAAATTACACCATGGCCCGTGTTATTACCGTTATCGTCACTGTGTAAGAAATTACACCAAGGCCCATGTTATTACCGTTATCGTCATCATACCGAGTACATGAAATATAGAATCTACCAAGTCTAAACGAAATTTATTGTATGCATCGAACCTGTAGAATGGGATGCAGTAGTACATGCATTAGTTAGGATTAAAATGAATAATAGATTAAGAATTGACAAATCACCGACATTGCATATTGTTCCTCATTGTTTCTATTGATATCGAATATTAGCTAAGTGTTACCGTTATTGATCATTGATTAGCGTTACCGAATATTGCATAATTGTTTATAACCATTGTACCGATTATCATGATATCGATTATTGTTATTGTCCCGTGTTATTGATTCCTACTGAACCATTGATTCATTGTTATACCATTATTCTATTGTTCCTTGCTTTTTCTACTTTCTGTCCATGACTTTCTCTAAGGATAATTTTTCTTTTCTTTTTAGATGAAGTGTACACAGATTATGAAGGAGAATTGCGTGCTAGGATTGGAGAGCAAACTTTTTAAAAGACCACTACTTTATAATTAAATGTTATTGCATTGAACTATTGAATTGAGACTTATTTCTATTGTGTTTGAGACTTATTATTGTATTAAGATTTATTATTGTGTTGGGCTTATGTCCCGGATTTTATTATTGTTCTAGATGTTGGACTATAATTGTATTTGGATATTTTTATTGCTTCATTCCAAGTATTATTGTTCATGAGATTATTATTATTGCATGCGCATTTGTTCAGTATTGATTATATTGTTGAGTTGATCGGATAAACAACTTATGGGTGACGTTAGTCATTCATGGGCCAATGTCATGTACCCGTATTCTGTATTTTTGGGAAGCGGAGTGTGACAAGGTTTTTAGTGCTATCAGAGTCCAGGTTTGGATAATATATCAGTCAAACGTGACTAACGAAAGGAGATTTGGCTTTGATTGATATATTAATCAGATTTGGGTTTTTATCGATTTGACTCAACAGTATGTGCAATACAGAGATCACATGAACAATTGATAACCAACTTATGATATGGAAACTAGTCTTATTTGATTTCTTTTGATCCCTTCTTATTCAGTTCCTTCATTTCTTGTTGTCTGTTGTCCCTCACATTCATTGATTCCCTGTTGGGTATGATTTCATTCTTTTCATACCCATATTCTTTTGATTCCGATGGCATCTATTCTTCTTCTTTCTGCTTGGTTCTTCGATTGGCATCACTTGATCTACAAAGACATGCTACAATTTGGAACTTCACCATCAGAGTAGCGCAACGGAAGCGTGGTGGGCCCATAACCCACAGGTTCCAGGATTCTCATGTTGCTTCTCCTTCCTTCCATTGTTTGCTTCCTTTTTCCTTGCTATATTATTCTTCTATTCTATTGCTTATTCATGTTAGCCTCTCATTCATGTATGTTTCTTACATTTTGCTTCTGTCTTTTGTGTTCTCACTTTAACTTCTTGCTAGGCAGTATCCTTGTCCATTCATTTTCTGCTCATACTCTTTTTGACTCTGGTGCTACTCATTCATTTGTTTCCTTCCGCTTCGTCGATCTGCATCTCTTGGCTAGCAGCGCTATGCCAGTAGCTTGGAATATTTCTATAGGTGGAGGTGTTGTCGTGTGTTCTCAGATTTGTGAGCAGAGTCCCTTGGTTATTGATGGTGTTGATTTTGTTGCCGATCTGATTGTCATTAGCAATTCTGGTTTTGATGTTATTCTGGGGATGGATTGGCTCGGTGCCACTCATGCTGTGATTGACTGCCGTAAGAAGAAGTTGGTGTTTCGTATGCCAGAATGTCAGGAATTTGAATTCTGTGCCGGTGAAACGCCGCTTGCGTATGTTGAGAAGTTGGCTAGTCAGGAAGTTGGAGTTATGGAGGAAGTGTGTGTTGATGATGTTGTCACACCGTTGGTTGTGCGGGATTTTCTGGATGTTTTTTCCTGAGGAATTGCCGGGATTACTACCAGATCTTGAAGTGGTGTTTTGTATTGATGTTCAGCTAGGAACAACTATAATCTCTAAGAGTCCGTACAGAATGGCTCCTGTTGAGCTAGCTGAGTTGAAGGAGCAGATTCAGGAGTTGTTGGATAGAGATTTTATCAGGCCAAGTGTTTCGCCTTGGAGAGCTCCAGTTCTGTTCGTCAATAAGAAGGATGCTTATCGCAGGTTGTGTATTGACTGTCGTGAGCTCAATAATGTCACAGTGAAGAACAGTATCCGTTGCCAAGGACTGATGACCTATTCGATCAATTGCGAGGTGCTTCTGTATTTTTGAAGCTGGATCTTCATTCTGGTTATCATCAGGTTAAGGTGAAAGCCGAGGATGTACAGAAGACTGCTTTTCGTATGAGATATAGGCACTATGAATTCTTGGTGATGCCTTTTAGAGTTACTAATGCTCCAGCTGTATTTATGAGCTTGATGAATTAGGGTTTTCTCTCCCTTCTTAGACAAGTTTGTGGTAGTGTTCATTGATGATATTCTTATCTATTATCGGAATCGGGATGAGCATGCTGAGCACTTGAAGGTTGCTTTGCAAACTTTGAGGGATCATCAGTTGTATGGGAAGCTTAGCAAGTGTGAGTTTTGGTTGGATCGTGTGGCTTTCTTGGGTCACATTATTTCTCGTGATGGTGTTTCTGTCGATCCGTCCAAGATTTCTGCGATTAAGGATTAGCCGATGCCAAAGTTTGTATCGATAGTTCGGAGTTTTCTTGGTCTAGCGGGTTACTACAGGAAGTTTGTTCGGGATTTCTCGAAGATTGCATGGCCGCTGACCAAGTTGACTGGGAAGGATCAGAAGTTTGTGTGGGATGAGTCCTGTGAAGAAGCCTTCGTTGAATTGAAGAATCGGTTAACATCAGCACTTGTGTTGACTATATTGGATGGATCAGGAAGTTTTGTAATTCACTGTGATGCTTCAAGTAGATTTTTGGGTGCTGTTTTGATGCAACGAGCCAAGGTCGTCGCATATGCATCAAGACAGTTGAGGCCGCATGAGAAGAATTATCCTACACATGATTTGGAGCTTGCTGCTGCGATCTTTGCCTTGAAGCTTTGGAGGCATTATTTACTTGGAGACCGAGTGCAGATCTTCACTAATCACAAAGGTCTCAAGTATGTGTTCACTCAGAAGGAGCTGAATATGAGGCAAAGGCGATGGTTGGAATTGATGGCAGATTATGATATTAGTTTGTAGTATCACCCTGACAAGATTTATTCGGTATCTGATGCTTTGAGCAGAAGACCTGTTGCTATGGTTCTTACTGAGTAGAAGGAGCTTGTGGGAGCTATGAGGAGATTGGAATTGGATGTGGTATTTCCTGGTTCTGAGCAGAGTTGTATGGTGCTTCAGTTGCAGTCATCTTTGGTAGATCAGATTAAGGAGGCACAGTCTGGTGATGTGCATTACAGCAGTTTTGAGCTGAGGTTGAAGCTGGTTTTAGAACTGATATGGTGGTTCACGAGGATGGATCTCTCCATTTTGGGACTCGTATTTGTGTTCTGAAGGGAGAAGTCAGGCAGAAGTTACTTGAAGAAGCTCATTGCTCGTCATACTCTATTCATCCTGGTGGTACGAAGATGTATCGGGATTCGAAGTTGCATTTCTGGTGGCAATGCATGAAAAGGGATGTTGCAAGATTTGTTTCGTAGTGTCTGATCTGTCAGCCAGTGAAAGCAGAACATCAGAGGACAGCTGGACTTCTTCAATCGCTTCCTATTCGAGAGTGGAAGTGCGAGACTATCACTATGGATTTCGTGACTGCTTTGCCTAGAATTCCCAAGGGTCACAATGCCATCTGGGTGATTGTGGATCACTTGACAAAGAGTGTTCATTTCATTCCTTTCAGAGTTGGTCAGTCTACAGAGAGCCTGGCAGAGAGGTATATACAGGAGATTGTGAGATTGCATGGTGTTCCTGTTAGTATTATATTAGACAGAGATACTAGGTTCATATATCAATTTTAGGAGAGTCTTCAGACCAGTCTTGGGAGTAAGCTGAAGTTCAGTACTGCATTCCATCTGCAGACAGATGGTCAATCGGAGAGGACTATTCAGACCTTGGAGGATACGTTAAGGTCCTGTGTGCTTCAGTTTGGAGGATCTTGGAAAGATCATCTGCATTTGGTGGAGTTTTCATATAATAATAGTTACCAAGCTAGTCTTCAGGTAGCTCCATATGAAGTCTTGTATGGTCGGAAGTGTAGATCACCAGTGTGCTAGGATGATATTGGTGAGAGGAAGCTTTTGGGGCCAGAATTGATCACGAAGACTGTTGATACAGTGGCCCAGATCAGGAAGCATTTGCAAGCTGCACAGGACAAGCAGAGGAAATGGGTAGACATGCACAGGAGACCATTAGAGTTCGAAGTAAGTGACCATGTGTTCCTTAAGGTGTCTCAATGGAAAGGTGTGATTCGTTTTGGTGGTGGGGAAAAGTGGAGTCCCTAGATTCATTGGTCCATTTGATGTGGTGGAGCGAGTAAGCAAGGTGGCCTATAGACTTGCGTTGCCGCCAGTTCTTTCTAGAGTACATGGCGCTTACATGTTTCTCAGCTCAGGAAGTATGTTCGGGATGATTGTCATGTTACTGACTATTCGGAGTTGTCGGTTCGACCAAATTTGTCTTGTGAGATTCATCCAGTTTCGATTGTGGACCGGAGGAAGAAGATTTTGAAGAATAAGGTTATCAAGTTGGTTCGTATTGCTTGGAATCCTCACTCGCCTAGTGAGTCGACTTGGGAGCATGAAAGTGTGATTCGGAAGAGATTTCCCCATCTTATTGAGTAGTTCTTGTTCTTTCTTTTCTTTGGGGTTACCCTACTACCACTTGCTTAAATTTCGAGAACAAAATTTTATTGTAAGGTGGGTAGGATTGTAACTACCGTTTCCGCTATTTTCTTTTTTTTCCTTGGCCGGCCCCTTGCTACTGTTACTGTCTCCTGAGCTCTGTTGCAGTTGCTGCTGTCTCTTTGTTTGCTTTGGCTCTTTGCTCTTACACGTGTATTGCATGTGTTAAATTGTACTAGTTCGTGGGTTCGTTGCTTCGGGATCCTTATCCCGTTATTCTTGGTATTATTTTCACCATCTATAAGGCAAGTCACTGTCCTCTTGAATTTTTAATTGTATCAAATTCAAGTTTTGTTGAAACTCTTATAAGTAGATCCCTTTGTTATCGTATTATACATTGTTCATCTCATTCGTTGGGTCTACTGAGGGTTTACACGAGCTAGCCCCAATATTCTTGACATCGTACAACTTTGACTCCAAAAATATTGAATCTTGCATACATCATATTGTATTGATGATAGAAAATTTTCATGCATCTCATAACACGATTAATTATTATAGAGACAATTGCTAGGTTGTAAGTTGTTTGATCAATTGATGATAAATTGATGTATGTATGTGTTCTTAATCCTATTTACCATGTTTTTATACCCTTCATGCTGATTGAGAAGTTTATTGACTAGTAGAATTGACACCCATCATGTTTAATTAAATTATTTCATGAAAATACCCTAAAACCTGTATCTTGCTTGTTGGCTTGTATGTTGACTGCTATTTTTGAACTATTAAATGATCTTAAAATGAATAATTTTCTGAATAAGAATTGTAGCCTTATTTTTCTAGTTTCCAGAACATCTTGAATTTCTTAATTCCGAGTTGTGTAGCAAAAGTTATGCCCGTTTTACTACAGCTGTGTTTTTACTTTTAGATTTTCATATTCTTGTATCTTGCATGTTTAAACAGTAAAAAGGCTGATCAAATGATAAAAATATTGCTCTGATAATTTCCAGATTGTTAGTGATCATGTTTAGGAGTCCAGAAAATATTTTTTATGAATTTATTGAGTTTTGCTGATTCTAAAATTATAATAACATGATGTCGAAATTCTGCCTGAACATGAAATTTGTAAAGAATAATGTGATTGACCTAGCTACTGTAGTCGGATTTTGAACTTTAAATATGAGTTAGAACCGTGTGAAAGTCTAGTTTCTTAAATTTCTAACGGATTCAGTTTTCAAGTTCTGAAACAGCGGGAGACTGCATTTTTGTACAGACTGCTCTTACTGTCCAGAATTTTGTAATTCAGATTTTAATAGATTAATCATTTCTAGATCGTAATATTGCATGAATTAATATATGTATGTTGTATTGCATGATCCCAATGAGTTATTGTCACCATCCTAATTTTCCTACTTCATGTTACCATCCTATTGTTCCCCTATTTATACTATCGTTCACCGAAATGTCCATTAATTGCATAATGTATTATTGCATTGCTGAAATAATTAATAAGCCGGGGTTTAAGGGATTGACTAGAGTAGTTGATGATATAGAGACTATACTCGGATGATGGCCCTGTGATTATTAGCATTATCATCATCGTGTAAGAAATTACACCATGGCCCGTGTTATTACCGTTATCGTCATTGTGTAAGAAATTACACCATGGCTCGTGTTATTATCGTTATCGTCATCATACCCAGTACATGAACTATAGAATCTACCACTTAAGTCTAAACAAAATTTTTTGTATGCATCGAACCTGTAGAATGGGATGCAGTAGTACATGCATTAGTTAGGATTAAAATGAATAATAGACTTAAGAATTGACAAATCATCAACATTGCATATTGTTCCTCATTGTTTCTATTGATATCGAATATTGGCTAAGTATTACCGTTATTGATCATTGATTACCGTTACCGAATATTGCATCATTGTTTATAGCCATTGTACCAATTATCATGATATCGATTTTTGTTATTGTCCCGTTTTATTGATTCCTATTGATCCATTGATTCATTGTTATACCGTTATTCCATTGTTCCTTGCTTTCTGTACTTTCTGTCCATTACTTTCTTTAAGGAAATTTTTCTTTTCTTTTTAGATGAAGTATACACAGGTTATGAAAGAGAATTGCCTGCTGCGATTGGAGAGCAAACTTTTCAAAGGACTATTGCTTTATAATTAAATGTTATTGCACTGAACTATTGAATTGAGACTTATTTCTATTGTGTTTGAGACTTATTCTTGTTTTGGGATTTATTATTGTTTTGGGCTTATGTCCCGGATTTTATTATTGTTCAGATGTTGGACTATTATTGTATTTGGATATTTTTATTGCTTCATTCACTACAAACCGCACAGGCTATAGCGGCGCTTTTACAAGGCTATAGCGGCGTTTTTTAGCACCATTATAGCTCATAACGGTGCTTCTGAAATCGCCGCTAAAAGCACCATTAGAACGTCTGTCGTTATAGCTATATGGGCTATCGCGGCATTTACCAAGCGCGCCGCTATAGGGTGCCAAACTATAACGACGTTGCCAGGCCGCCGTTATAGGTGCATTTCCGTTTCAAAATTTTCAAAAAAATCGAGCTATAGCGGCGTTTTTCCAAGCGTCGGGATAGAGTTTACTCAAATTAGCCAGCGGCCAGTCCCCTACAGCGGCGCTTGTAAAGCACCGCAATAAAGGGCACTACCTTTTATAGCTGTAGTATCTATTGCGGCGTTTCTTGTTGAATGCCGCGATAGGTCTTTTTTTTGGGTGCATTTCATTATAAAATTTTGAATTGAAAAAACCAGTAATTAATCGCATATTACAAATACATGTAATCATATTAAATTTAAATAATTAAATCTTAAAATCAATATAACATCATAATCAATTAACAAAAAGTCACACATCACAAAAAACAACTCAATAGAAAACAAAATATATAACACATATAAACTGTCATACAACGAGTGTCAAATGTATATGTTGTACAAAACTTAGTTATTACAAAACAGAGATTGAATTCCTACAAACATTTAAAAAAGTCCAAATCCGAAAAACTACAGCGGGGGAGTCTCCTCGTGTGGCCCGGTGTTGCTTCCAATTCCATCGTTATTTTGCCCTAGTGTATGTGCTTGACTGGAAATCGATGGAATACGCTGCCCCTGTAGAAAAACACAAATATTTCATTATCAATTTGTCAAACAAAAGAAGAAAAAGAGCACAAATTGGAGCAATTAGTAAAATGCTTGAGAAATTATACTTTTCTCTCTAGCACTTACTTCATAAAAAAACTATCTAGTGGTGAGCATGGAGTCAAGTAGTAGTAACAGTAGGCTTTTGTCCTTTGTCTTTTTGTCAAATATAAAAACTCATGATCATCATTCACACATTAGAACTTGCAGTTGTCTCATAGTATTATTTAGATAAACAAAGCATAACAAGATTAAAAGCATTAGACTTCGAGTAAGGGTGATGGAAAATGGATTCAATTCTTGTAATGTAGTATATATCTAATTATTTATGCTCCTATGCATTTATCTTATTTAAATTGGATGCATGGCTGGTAGTTATGCTGCCTGTGTCCCAAGTGCGAACCACCTCACAAACACCATTTCCTAGTTGCCTTCATTTCCCTTAAACTTCTCATCCATCTCAGTGTCTCTACCAAACGTTATGATCCAATTTATAAAATTTATTACGTTCTATGAAGCATCAATTTCCAACCTCATTTGCCAATAGAAGACTACAAACACTATGCATTGTGCTTCTCCACTTAAGCAGATAATAATGAGCTAGACAAACTTGTTTTGAGAATGACTTGTCTGACATCTATCCTACAGTTTATGTATTACATGAATATGTACCATAGCTTTTCTTGTTAACAAAGTGTGATAACTCTCCTCAAAGTTCTAAAGAATACAATTTTCCTTGTTTACCTCAAAGTTACGAACCATTGGTCGAGGTCCAATCGTAGGAGCACTTTGATTGTTTGAGAAGTCTTCCAGATCACAAATATTTGGTTTATTCACATCTTTGCTCACTGCATTGAATATATCAACTAGTTTCCGCTACCGAAACCGAACATCCTTCTCACGAACTTTTTTGTGCAGCCAATCAGGATGGATGACTCTAGGAATAGGATTAGTGATCTGAAATAGAAAATATTGTGTCAAGACTTTAAACTGAAAAAATATCAGTGTTTAGAAAATTTAAAGTTTAGTTCACCTTCTGCATTGCAGCAGGAATAGTAATAATCTTTTGAATTGCTGAACTAAGTTGTTGGTTATAACAAGACTAATCAACAATAGATCGAATAGCCGAATCAGCCAAAATTTTGTACCATTTCCGCAGGTAGAACTTTCCAACTTCTGGAAAGATGAAACAATTATTAGATGTACAAACTCACAAATTTAACAGTGTTGTTAGATTTTTTTTTGCCTAACATTGTGTTGATACATATTTGCCAACAAGATCTGACCTGAGAGGAGAAAGTAGGGAAATGGTTAACATATATCAAAATGAAGCAATTGCCGAAGCATCAATCCATGCAGGTCATTTTGCATTATAATGAAAATGCGCAATCATATGGAATGACTCAGAGCAATCTTTTTTATACAATATACATGACATGACAATAGGAAACATATTAAAAAAAATACTAGCTTTTTAAGAAGGTGTAGATTTTGTTAACACTTGATGTCTA
Organism: Hemerocallis citrina; assembly: GCA_017893485.1. Classification (NCBI taxonomy): domain Eukaryota; kingdom Viridiplantae; phylum Streptophyta; class Magnoliopsida; order Asparagales; family Asphodelaceae; genus Hemerocallis; species Hemerocallis citrina. Next base: position 54,860,488 of record CM030363.1, read on the forward strand.
AAATAGATCTAAACATTAAGTGAAGATGGTAAAAGTGAAATTGGATCTCATGTTACACACCTAGATTGACTGCTTGTGAGCTTTTCATCAGACGAAGACGCTTGCACGATGTAACAAACATTCTGCAAAAGAAAACAGGAGTAATTTCAGATATTATTCTATTAGCCCAATATCAGATATTGTTCTGTTAGCCCAATTGATGGTATGCATTGAAACATAAACACAATTCATTCAGAAATATATAAGTAAATCGATAAATAATCATCAGAAAACCAACCCTTGCCACTAATGCTGTATGTGGAAACAAACTCTTAGTCATGAAAATTATAAGCCAACCCGCAAGCAACTATCCTAGATGACCATATAGCACTAACCAAATTCTCCTACATTGCGATAAAATGTCTTAGGATGGACAGATTTCTAATGTTAGATCATTACAAGTTTACAACTGTAAGGTACATCTAAAGCCAAGAAAGGTGGAATGAATTCATTCTAACTCTTAATATATACAAGCAACTTCCTCTAAAGAACATTATCAACATCTTGAATCAAATCCATTCTTATTGATAAAATGTCTCAAGGAGGGAGAGCTTTCTGAAGTGAGAAATAACTACAACTCTAAGGTACATCTAAGGCCAACAAAAGCAAAATGAGTTCTCTCTTAACTCTAATATATTTCAACAAGCAACTTCCTATAAGGAACATTATCAACATCTTGAATTAAATCCATTCTTTGTCTCCTCCAAGAAGAAAGCTGCTTCTTAACTTCATGAGGTTAAATTACATAAGACACTCCAAACAACAACAAGCCTATTTACATTTACGGTTACCAGCCAGAAATAATGTGTAGTTGCAATATTCTGAATTATTTCATCAATATTCTAAAAATAAAAAAAAAATTAAAAAAAAAACGATTCAAATTCTACATAACATGCATTAAAAAAAGGGCTTAAAAAAATTGTTGTGCAAAAGTTTCAGCCCCCCAGAATGAGTACACATCTTATAAGAGTGTTTGAATATTCATATGAATCTCTTAATCCTCACCATCATTATTTATGAAATGCTTACTGTTGATGGACCAAGAGGAATATACAAAGAAAGCTTCCCCACTGGAATTCCCATTCCCTTCACAAGTTGCAAACTGTAGCTAACATTCAAATAAACAATAACTCTCATGAAAAAATATAACATTATTTTAACAAAACTAACAAACATACCTGGCATCCGAGATCTCCAAGCCCCAAAACCGTGGAAGTAAGCTTTGGTTTAGTCTGATATATGAAAAATGCATCATGCAAAACCTGCCATAAGAAACACATAGTGAGAAGATGCTTCATATAATAAAGCTAACAAAATGTAGGAAATGACGCCAGCACAAAGAAATAATTCTTAAAAGCGGATGCAGACAACAGGAAATCAGCAAACTAATAACCTCATAGTTCTCATTGCCGTTTGGTATATAAGAATCACTTCAGTTTCATGTTTGTGATGTATACAAAAACTTTGTGTAGATTAACTTCTAAGAACAAACATCATAAACTTTGTTGATGTGTAGTTAATGAGAGTACTCTATTCACATGGATGAGAGAAAACTTAAGTTTCTAAAGGGATTAGTTATAATGAAAGATGGCTGGATCGATGAGTATAGTTTTTTTTTTTGGAAAATAAACCAATGTATATATACTAATGCATTATAACTAATATTGTTTAAGAGTGGAAGTTTAGAGAAGCATCCAGCTTAAGATTTGCCATGTCTTTTTCTTTATCACTTCTTTAGTTAATGATGATAAATGAAGATAGATGTTTGATAGACTAACTAAGAATGTCTCTAATTAAGTATCATTTGCTTTTTAGTTATTGATAATGAGATAGTTTATGAAGATCTGAACAAGTTCAGGTTTTGACTGGGTAAAGATCTCTCATCTGAGTACTCTTCTTCCCCTCCTCCTTTCCAACTCTAATGGGTACTTTTTCATTTTCCTCATCGACAAATTATCGAACATCTGATATGCATCTCACCTACAAATTTCTAGTCATTTCTAGTCACCAAATCTATTTCTTCTCAATTTCTAGTCACCAAATTTCTAGTCATTTTCCACCCAAATTCTACAACATACATCAAGTTTATTTTCTTCATCCAAACTCCAAACTTCTTCTTAACCAATCCCAAACAAGTGTAATATTATAAACAAGATTGATAAATTACCAAATTTTGCCGATTAAAGAAAAGAGTCTTGCCCAGGGAGAGAGAACCGATGGAAGAGATCGGCGGCGAAGGGAGAGAAAGCGTCGACGGCTAGGGACGGGTTTCTACTGAGGGGCATCGACGGAGATGGATGAGAGGAGGTGAAGGAGGGGCGGTGACGGCCAAACAGAAGGTCATCCGGCGCGAGGGTCGTGCAGCTCGAGGGAGGTGCGGCAAGGGGGTCGTGCGGCGAGGGAGAGAGAAAGGCTATAGCGGATTTGGAACTAGGTTAATATATTTGGGAAATTGGGGGGTGGGTGGGGGGGAAACGAAAATAGTGCGGGGTTTTAGAGCGGGCTCAATGAAAAAAAGAATTGGCCTATCACGGCGTTTAACTTATAAACCGCCGCTATATGTCGAATATATAACGGCGGTTTATACGTAACACGCCATGATAGGTGTATTATATTTTAATGGCAAGTTATATATATACGCGTTCTATCGGTTCTACTCATTAATAATTATAAATCTACAAACGAATAAAGCTCAATATTGTCAAAAAAAACTATAAAATTCTATAATATTTAATTACTCTTTTGAAATTCGAAAATTAACTAATTCTCATATTTATTTATTGCGATACAAAACTGTATGAATCTTGCAAGTCGTGAGTCGAAACTTTCTTATACGAGTTGAGATAGCTAGGTTGTGTGTGGTGAATTCTAGTCTAGCGGAAAGTTACCTAATTTTAAGATATCGATCGATTGTGCACTTTTCAATTGTGTCACTTACTTTTAGTTATACTATTTAACATATTGATCGAGTTACAAGTGATACATGACCGTATATTGTAAATCGCGGGTCAAAACTCACTTCTTCAAGTTGTGTTAGCAAATGTATGGAAAATCCTATCATATTGCAATATATATCAAGCTTATTCTCTATTTGGTAGATAATACTAACATGATGACTACTACGTACGTACTGTAATTGATTGTAAAAAATTACAATTACATAATGATATTTTTGATAAATGTATGCATGACAAATATTTTGTTAGTAATGAGCTTAGGTATAAAATATTTAATAAAAAAGGAACAATATATATATATATATATATATATATATATATATATATATATATATGATAAATTATGTACTATAGAGTAATATTGTGCATAGTAATGATAATCCTATTCTTTAATGTTAACCACTTCATAAATATAGAATCAAAATTCATCCATGCATTCTTCATGATAATATTCGATAACCGAATTTCGTGATATGTACATGTAAAATATTATATAAATATGTATATTAAAATATAAAAATATATATAAGAAAGTTAGACCAATTATTTTATAAAATCTATCTCGGCGTTTGTCACGTAAATGCCGGGATAGGTATTTATTTTATTTTTTAAATGATGCTATCCCGGCGTATATAGCGTGCACGCCGTTATAGATATTTTATTTATTTAAAAAATTAAATTAAATTAGTGTTCGCACGATAGAGAGGGTTGGCCCGACGTTTATTTGTAACACGCCGCTACTGTTTGGACCTATTGCGGTGTTTCGTCTAAACGCCGCTATAGAGTGTGTGTTTCCTTTTTAAAAAAAAATCTTCCACATCTATCACGGCATTTATCGGAAACGCCGGGAGAAGTATGCCACTATACCTCTTGCGGTTTGTAGTGATTCAAAGTATTATTGTTCATGAGATTATTATTATTGTCTGCGCATTTGTTCTGTATTGATTTTATTGTTGAGTTGATCAGATAAACAGCTTATGGGTGACGTTAGTTATTCGCTGGGCCAATGTCATGTACCCATATTCCGTATTTTCGGGAAGCGGGGCGTGACAACATCGATTCCAATTTTATTTCTATTATGCTGTATATGTTGTTGTATTATTTTTGGAGTTAGTTAAAGCTGTTGTGATTCTTACCATCGACCTCATAAGTTGACGAACTTACAGATTATGTTGTGCAGGTAAGAGTGCCTAAGGCCTTGGCTTAGAATGTGATATTCTGAGCCTGCCATCTTATCAATCCAAGAGTTTTGGATTTATAGTAAGATTCCCGGCCGCATTTTTCCTGTATTATATTATGTTTATGTACTCAATCGAAGTAAAAGATTTCTAGGTGTGCTACGAATTTTCTGTGTAGGGAATTTGGGGTGTTACAAAGTGGTATCAGAGCTAGCTTCAATTTGTAGTACTAAACATAGTATGAGAAATGGGCCTAGGATAACACTAGATACGTTTGTTTTAGTTTGGGACCGTGAATTCTATGATCGTTTGTTAACTGAGCATTTATGATACCTTGTACGTAAATTAAAATTTTCCTTTCCTCTTCCGATAGGATGGTAGAAGGTAGAGCTAGGAATAATCGTGTTGATGAAGGAATCTACGAGACTAATGGAAATGAACTAAACCTAGAGATGGAGCTTGCCAGGGTTTATCAGAGCTTGAATGCATTCATGAGGTCAAGTGTGGACCAAAATGCCAGAGCCGGATCAACTGTTGTGCCGACTATGCTAACTTAAGACCCAGTTTGAAAAGTTAATCTTTCAAGCGGATGAAGCCACCGGTATTCGAAGGAAAAGTTGATCCTACTGCTGCAGATGACTGGATTAGGAAAATAGAGACAATATTCGAAGTATTGGAAACCCCGGAGGCTAGCAAAGTAAAGCTAGCTTCTATCTAACTACAGAAGGATGCAGAGGAATGGTGGAAGTCAGTAAAAAGGACTCGGAGAGATGCGCCAGTAACTTGGGAGGCATTCTTTGGAGAGTTCAGGGATCATTACTTCCCCTTGGACATTCAGGAGAAAAAAGCAATGGAATTCCTGAACCTACAACAAGGAGGCATGATAGTTAGAGAGTATGAGACTAAGTTCACTCAACTTTCGATGTATGCACCCAAACTAGTAGTAGATGAAGTCAAAAAGGCTAGGAAGTTTGAGATGGGTTTGAGGCCAGGGCTGAGGTCACGCATGATACCCCTCAGAATCAGGAGTTTTGACAAGTTGGTTTGGAGGTTTGCTGCCACCGAATCAGACATGGAACAGTACCAGTTAATGAAAAACAAGAGGAACAACTGGAGCAATGTCAAAAGATCCGCAACGTCGAATAACTTTAGGGGACAACCCCCAGCACAGAAGGTCAAGCTAACTGGAGCAAATAGTTTGGTCATTGCTGGAAAGTCAAGAACTTGCTTCCTGTGTAGAGAAAGCAGTCATTTCAGGTCAGAATGCCCGAAGATGAACAAGGGAGTAACTTGTTTCAACTGTGGCAAAGAAGGTCATGTCAAGCCCAATTGCCGATAGCTCCAGCAGGGACGGCAGAGCTGGAGGCCTGCCAATCAGGGTAAGAAGCCATACCACCAGGTACGTGTCTTTGCACTCATGGAGGAGGATGCAGAGGACTCAGAGAATGTCATCACTGATACGGATTAACTTGATGAAGATGAGTGATGTTCTTAATATTAAATAAGGGTTTGTAATAATAAAGATGTACTGTTGGATTTAAATGATGTAATCTTTTGATTTAACATGACATCTTTTGATCAATGGAAATAAAGCTAAGGTTTTATTTGATTCTGGATCGTCTCATACCTTTGTGTCTCTTAAATTTGCAATCAAGTTAGAAGTCGAACCTAAGATATTTCTAGATTGGGTATCCTCAAGAAGTACTCTGACTACTGACCGGTATTACGCTGGGTGTGATACCGAGATTGAAGGAAGACTTTTGGGGATAGACCTTATTGAGTTGCATGTGCTTGGAGTGGATGTTATTATTGGGATAGACTGGATGGCAGTCTACAATACAACCATTGGATGCAAGGATAGTGAAAGCACCGGGAGGACCTTGAGTTGCTTTACAAGGGAAGAAGAAACCCACGGGAATAATGGTAGTCCTAAATGAAAGAATGATGCCAAACGAAGTCAAGAAAATTCTAGCGGTTAGAGACTTTCCACAAGTGTTCCTAGATGATTTACCAGGGTAACCGGCTCATCGGGATTTCAAATTCTTTATTGTCGTACAACTCGGAAGTGCGCCAATATCCAAGGCACCCTATAGAATAGCATCAGTGGAACAAGATGAGATCAAGAAATAAATAGAAGAATTGTTATAGAACGGATTCATCAGACCTAGTGCCTCACCATGGGGTGCACCAGTGCTTTTAGTGAAGAAGAAAGATGGATCGATGAGAATGTTCATCGAATACAGAGAACTGAACAAGGTAACAGTCCAGAACAAGTACCCGATACCAAGAATCGATGATTTATTTGATCGATTACATGGTGCAGCCGTGTTTTTGAAGATTTACACTCAGGGTACCATCAAGTTCGGGTGAAAGAAGATGATATTACAAAGACTGCTCTCAGAATAAGGCATGGGCACTATGAATTCATGGTGATGCCCTTTGGAGTGACGAATGCACCAACCATATTCATGGATATGATGAATCAGGTGCTGAGACAGTTTATTAATGCATTTGTAATGGTTTTTATAGACGACATTCTGGTATACTCCAAGACAGAAGAGGAACATGCCGATCACTTGGTAGAAGTGTTGGGAAAGCAACAGGAACATGAGTTATATGCCAAACTATCCAAATGTGAGTTCTGGAAGAAGGAGGTGGCATTCTTGGGTCACGTTTTGTCTAAAGAAGGAGTGGCGACGAATCCACAAAAGATTGAGGCACTGAAAGAATGGTCCCGACCCACGACTGTGAATGAAATCAGGAGTTTCTTGGGATTGACGGGTACTATCGACGGCTTATCCAAGGGTATGCACAGATAGCAATACCATTAACCTGATTAACAATGAAGAATGCGAGTTTCATTTGGACTAGCAAATGTGAGGAAAGTTTCCAGGAGTTGTAAGAGAAACTGACAACAGCACCAGTACCAGTACTACCATAGGCAGGCAAGGACTACGATATTTACAGTGACACCTCACTCAGGGGTTTGGATTGTGTCCTTGTAATGCCTCGAATTCCAAACATATGTAATTCGTAGCACAAATATTATCCTTTACTTCAAATTTGTACAAAAATACAAGGAATTTAAAACCTTTCATTTACAACATCGTTCTTTACAATAGCACATCGGAAATTAATAAGTACAAAAAGCACTTCAATCTTGTGACATCTCTCACAATGACTTCAAATCCATGCTAAAACGAATCCTGCAACTAGGAAACCGTGGGCACGTCAGTTGCATACAATGGACGCAATGCTATAATACAGCAATTCTACTATTTTTAACAATCACAAGCTTGAATGTAGAAACAAAATGTGAAAGGTGACTATCCTAAACATATTAGTGTATGATATGACTTAATGCCTAATGTAAACATTCACACTTACGATGCACTAATGCACACTTGTTCGGATTCTATGTATCCCATACTACATAGGTCCGAGGGCAAACCTTTAACGTACTCCTCATTGTAGGATTAGATCCCTCGTTATCAAATCCTACCACGGTGACAAAAATAAGGTTCAGACATCCCACGAGTATGAATTCCAGCCCCGGAGTACACCGCCCAACCATACAAAATCCACCTCGTGCAGACATCCCGCAAGTGCTGCTCTAACCCGATATATATTGGAGATCCGCCACCTATCAGCCTGACTATATAGAAATGTTCCACTTATGTTTGCCAAGGTCTCATCACAACTTCTTTTTCTAGTGCATGTCCTTAATTTAATTTTAGTTATCATCGCCTAGAACTAGCTTACTCTGCTGGACTTAAACTTACTCAACAACATTCAGGTCCATATTGACTATTACTCAAAATTTCATTTATCATAATTGCTGGACATTATGGATCTCGCTCAGCTTCTAGAATCCAACCATCTCAACACAGGGATCTTCTAGGTTACATCTAACCTCTTCATAAAATTTCTCATCCATTATACATCATTTAATTTCCTTTATTCATTCTCCTTACATTTATCAATCATGAAGTAACCAACTTCTTATAGGAACATTCAATAAAATTTTGATAGGTTTAAACACTTACAGACATCACATGTTTAATATCCCAATTTCATATTCTATTTATCTCTCAATTCATCGTATAGCACACTTTACATAAATTCCAAATTTAAACTCATTTTCATAAGATGTAAAATTTTAGATAAAAACTAGTTAAAAACCAACTTATTTCATTCTCATAATCGCACTTAATTTTAAAGTAAAAGTAGCTTAAAAAATTATTTCTTCAAAGTAATATAATTCACAATATATTTTATTCTCAAATAATTCTTGGATTAGTATAATTAATCCCACCAAATAACCCATAAATACTCTATATTTATTTAGACATTTTCTCTCTTAAAAATGGGTTAAAGTAATAAAATGACCATAAAAAAGATCCAAAGAATGGCCACAACAGGGTTCGAACCGCGCACAGGGAGAACCCCAAACCGCAACCCAACCACCAAGAAGTCCATCCGTTGTTGGTGTAAAATTTCTACACATAAACCCCCATACATCTCTGATTACTGTTACAAATGATTTAATGAAGTTCTAAAAATAAAAGAGCCTCCAAAGACTCGAACCCGCCCACCTAGGCACTGTATAGAGCGACCCCAAACCCAACGCCAAGACCAGGCAGTCAGGCCTACTAATCTGATTATATTACTATCGTGGTTCTTTTTAACCCAACTCTCTGTTTCAAAATTTCATTAAAATTTTGATCTCATATTTTCTACGCATTGTTATTTTTTTACATTTCCAGAGAATAGTTTTCTCCAGAATTAGTACATTTGCACAAAATAAAATATATACCAATCTATTCTCGAAAAAATATGGAAATTGTCATCGAACTTGCATGAATTTTTCATAGATCTATTTATAGAATTGGGCAAAAACCGAAGTACCCCCCCAACGTTTGGCCTAAGTACAATACGCCCAAATAACGTTTAAAAAAGTTCACTAAACCCATTTCTCCGTTAACTTAACCCCATCCGTTAAGTAATAATTATTAAATTACTTTTTTACCCTTACCCTTTCATAATCAAATCTCTTATTCTTTTTCCTTTTTCTTCATTCCTTTTTTTTACTTTCAATTTTCTCTATTCTTCCCTTTCTTCATTCTTTTTTTCTTCTTTTATTTTTCTCTATTAAGAACGTCCGATAATTTAGTGATTTGCATTAAAGTTTATTTTGACAGTTTTGTCCTTTGAATAGAGAGTTAATATACACCGCTTCAGATTTGTTTGTCATGGACGAAGAAGGATTATTAACACCACTTAGAATTGTTTGGTAACGTTTAATGTTGAATTCTCAAGGTGAGTTTCGGACGTCTACAGTTGAATTCTCAAGGTGAGTTTCGGTGAACAAGGTTTATTTGTACCACTTTGAAGCTGATTTTGACTGTGTTTTCTTTGGATGGCGGGTTGATTGACATCATTTTAGAGTCGTTCATTCACTTTTAATTTTGACAACATGTTCACCTAAATTTCTTAACAAAGAGTTTATCAACACCACTTTATAGTTGTTCGTTCACATTAAAATTTTTGACACCATTTTCTTTTAGAATTAAACAAACTTTTCCATGTACAGCCAGTGTATCACCGCCAACTAAATTTCAAATTTCCATATATTTTTCATATGGATATAGAGTTTAACAACACCGCATTGGAAAATTCGTGCAGGTTTCAATTCTTCAGGTGTTTCTCTACAGATCACAGACAAAATTGGAGGAGCCAATTTCACTTCGTAAGTTCTTCCATGTACGACCTTCAGTATTAGGTCCCTGGTGCCCAAAAGCACGACTATTTTTGGGCACCCAGAACCTAACCCAAACTCCATTTAATGCACTCTACAATGCGAGAAAATATCCCGATTACAATTTGTGGCTTCTAATCACAAGTGTCATCCCAGTTTACATATGGAATACACAGTATCATACACTAAATTTGTAGATGAGAACAAGCTAGTGAGTCAAATAGAGTCGAAAAGCAGGATACTACACATTCTCTTGCTTTTCTCATGCCAAACCAGACGTATTCTACATGGTAATGTATATACATCTCAGTCAATCCAATTTAAATCCCGTGAGCTCGCACCACCATGTGAGACCCACCGAAAACCTCCAATAAAGTAGTTTACATTCTCAAGCTCTCTGCTCTCTCTTACTAATGGGTAAATATATATATAACACATGTAGTAGTCATTCACAAAAGCTAATGCGTTTAGATGCTACACCTTGGGCCTGCAGTAGCTGCAGCAGATATTTTACATTCATCTAGAGTCACTTCCTGCAAGTTGCATTTCCAGATTCAGAACATAATTTACTCATTTGGCGAAAAAGGAAGCCTTGTTTCTATCTGTAAGGGGCAATTACGTCATGCAGAGTGATTAAATGATGTGACTAAATAACTTACAGGCAACATTGTTCCTTAAGAATTAAGATCATGTTGCCATATCATTCTAGTGCAAAGAAAATACAAGTGGTGTCAAAGACCCTTTTCCCAAGTACTAAGTAGTCCAATTTGTTTTATTACTGAAAAATCGTTTATTGAACAACCACTGGATGGTTTTTTTTTCTAACCCATCAAATAGTTGTTGAATGAGTATGGGATCTCCAAACACACATGATTCATTTTTCTAGAAATAATCTAATGTAGTTGATAAGGTTTTGGTTTCTCTCTTCCACACAATTGAACAATGAATCTGAAATTTCGGAAAGAAGAAAAAAAAATGAAGAAAGGGAAGAATACAGAAAAAATGAAAGAAAAAAAGGAATGAACAAAAAGGAAAAAGAAGAAGAGATTTGATTATAAAACGGTAAGGGTAAAAAAGTAATTTAATAATTATAACTTAACGGATGGGGTTAAGTTAATGGAGAAATGGGTTATGGGCATATTGTACTCGGGCCAAACGTTGGGGAGGTACTTTGGTTTTTGCCCTATTGAATTATATGAACCATTATTCCCTACGCATATATATTTTTTAGGAGTATTTACATTACTTAATTGCATATAGAGAAATCGATTTGATGAGTTTATTTTGTGTAATATCCACTACATAAAATTCTATAGAACTCCGACAGATACACACATTACTTTGATTATCTACTATACAATTATAGTTGGGCATGCACAAATAAAATTTCTAGAGAACTCCTTCACATATACATACTAATTATCATCTACACATTTCTAGTTAAGCATGCGCAATTATTTACACATTAGAAGATAATGAAAACACCCACACATTATCATTCAAATGCATTCATATCTAATCATGGATTCTATAAAAACATTTAGAAAATAAAAGAAACACCCACCTCAAAGAGAACTCCTAATAGTTGAAACCCCTAGCAAAAGGCTCCAAAACCCCCTACTCCCAAAAATGCAAGCCTCCCAGTTTCTCTCAAAAGCAACCAACAGCAAAGCACAGTGTTTCTCCTTTTTTATTATTATTTGTTTTTTGTCTTCATGTGAGGTTAGAGTAGGGGGGTATTTTTATAGGTAATTAGAGAGTGATTTTAGCAACTAACTACCCACTAATCCACTCACACACCCACTCACCCTCACTCAAAGAAACCCGGTCAAACCAAAGGCAGCCGATGGGATTTTTTGTGTGCAATGCACGTGTGCACGTGTGCACGTAAAATGCACACAAAATGTAGGAATTTTAGTTTAATAAAATACACATGTTACTCAATTAATCATAGATTTAATGAAAACTAGTTTAAATCAATTATAATAAAAAGTTTTATGCCCAAATAAAAATAAACATACACACTTCATAAATTTTTATTTTGAAAAAGAATACAACCAATAAGTGCACTGCAAACACGTGTGTCGCACGTATCAATAAATATTCAACTACAAAAGGAATTTGAGCAACGGAGAAATTTTTATAAACATTCCATACCATGACGTATCTGGGATAGTAATAATTAGTGAAACAAGAATACTTTATCTATTTTATCCACCGGTTCGAATTCGAATTTGATCTCCTTCCATGCTTCACAAGCAGCGGCTAGTTCAGGGCTCCATTTGCAAGCTTCGCGGATAATTTCATTACCTTCGCGAGCAAAAGGTCTTAGGCATCTTTCGATGAGAAGGAAATAGTATATGGCCGGCAATCGGCTTCTCAACCTAGCTAAAGAAAGTGAGGCAGCACTATTCACTTGAAGGATAGTGATGATATTGATACGGAGCTGCTAGACGTAAAAAGTGAGATCCTATCAACTTGTTCCGACCTAGGATAATAAGCTCATGAGCTTGGTCTGACGAATGTGGGATTGGGAACACTTCGGTCGATCAGGATCAGTCACAAGGTATGTTGTACCAAATGTGTGTATGTTGTACGGATTATCAGTAACTAATGATTACCCATTTTTAACAATCAAATAAAAAATAAACCTTTCAATGAGAAAAAGTTGAATCGAAATAGAATTTGCATAAAATATTTATATTGATAATGTTACGGATATTTCACGTAACGGTAAAATTTACGTAATCGACACATGCATCGAAAGCACGTGCAATGCACGGAATAATACAAAGACCAAGATTAATATTTGAGTTCACTAAAAATATGATAAAAATAAATTTTGAGATGGTGGATAATATATAATTAATCGAAATACAAAAATACGTAGGATATTTATATTACTCGTAACGACACAAAATACATGTGCCTAACACACGAGGAGCAAAATTGTCATAACTCAATTCTGTAGGGTGTTACAGTCCTAACGCAAGAAGGAAGGGTGATAGCTTATGGGTCTAGATAGCTACGACCACCTGAGAAAAATTACTTAACTCATGATCTGGAACTAGTCGCAGTAATTTTTGCTCTGAAGCTATGGATGCATTATGTGTATGGGAGAAAATCAGCATGTACACCGACCACAAGAGCTTAAAGTACATTTACCAGCAGAAGAATCTGAATCTAAGACAAAGACGGTGGTTAGAGGTACTTGAAGACATTCTCCCCAAAATCAAGCACCACCCTGGAAAGGTGAATGTGGTAGGAGATGCCCTTAGTCGGAAGAGTACTTGTCCAGTTTAATCACTACACAGAAAGAACTAGTGGAAGAGTTGGACTGACCAGAAATTGAGGTAATATTGCAAAATCTGGTAGGAATATTTGCACAATTGAGACTTCAACCTACTTTAAGAGATCAGATCATCGAATGTCAGAAGTTGGACCCAGAAATACAGAAGATGAAGATGCAAGTTCTTGCAGGCAAGCTATCAGAATTCCATGTGAAGGAAAGAGTAATCGGGTTAGGAGAGAGGTTGTGTGTACCTAAAGGGCCAGACCTGAAGGAAAGTATTTTACAAGAAGCACACACTACTTTACTGTCGATACACCTAGGGAGTACCAAAATGTATAAAGACATCAAACAACATTTCTGGTGGCCGGGCATCAAGAGAGATATGGCAAACTTGTAGCTAAATGTCTCACATATCAAAGAGTCAAAGCGAAAAACCAGAAGCCCAGAGCATTGCTGCAACCACTGCCTATTCCAGAATGGAAATGGAAAAATATCAGTATGGATTTTATCACAGGATTGCCGAGGAGTTCAAGAGGGAATGACACCATATAGGGTGGCAATTGACAAATTGACCAAGTCTGCACATTTTCTACCGATGAAGATTACATGGTCGATGGAAAGATTGGCAGAGTTTTATATTGAGGCGATCATCAAACTACACGAAGTGTCGGTAACTATCATAACGGACCGCGATGTGAGGTTTACTTTTAGATTCTGGAAGGGACTACAGACAGCGTTGGATGCCAGGATTGATTTCAGCATGACCTTCCATCCCCAAATCGACGGTCAGACAGAAAGAGTAAACAGAGTTTTAGAAGACATGCTTCAGATGTGTTGGACTTCGGAGGATTGTAGGAAAAATATCTACCTCTAGTAGAGTTTTCTTACAACAATGCTTATCAAGCAAGTATCGAGATGGCACCATACGAGACCTTGTATGGTAGAAGATGCAGAATGCCAGTATGTTAGTATGAAGTGGGCGAGCAAAAAATGTACAGACCAGAGATAGTCCAACAGACGAGTGAGATGATTGACTTGATCTGTCAGAGAATAGGAACAACCCAGAGTCGGAAGAAAAGTTGTAACTCCTGTTTCTCTGTATTTGTATTTTTATACTGTATTTTCCTCAATTGTACTCTTTTATCTATTTGAGATCCTGTATTTTATTTCAGATTGAATAAAACCATTAAAGTGTTTTCGACTCAAATTTTGGTCCTTTTATCGAATTCATTTGTGTGAGCTTTGTGTTTTTCTTCATGAAGAATTGACCATTTCTTCTCATTTATCTTTTTAATCCCCATTTTGATATATTTTGACCAATTCTCCTGTTGGATACTACTCAATTCGGGTACCCTAATACCCATTAACCCGAAACCCCTAATATTTAAACTCTAACCTGCCCTAACCTTAACCCTAAACCTAGTTTTACTGTGTAACCCCCAACAGTACCGCTGCCCTCCTTCTTCATTCCGCTCTTTTCGCATGGTCTCCTTCTCCTTGATCAAACCTAATTCGCCTCGCTCCCACCCTCACGTCGACTATCGCTCCTTGCCAACCCCACGATCACATCCACCCTCTCTCCGTCCCCAACTCCTTGGACTCGCCGCACCCAACTCCCAAACCCAATCCCTCTCCACCATTACCATCTCCATCGTCCCCATCGCCTAAACCCAATCCCCATCGCCTCACCGTCTCCTCCTCGTCCTCATCCCCTAGTTCTCCATCGTCTCCCGCCATTACTCCCACCCCCGAAACCCATCCAAATTCGCGATGCCATTAACCATCGTCGTCTTCCCCACCTTCACCATCGACCTCGACTCTCCACCGTCACCCCATTCCCTCTCCGTGCTCCACCATTGTCTTCTTCGTAGCCGCCACTCCACTGAGGCTCTTGTGCATCGCCGTCGAGGCCCCAGAGTCGCCATGAGCATCGTCTCTGTTTTCGACCGAAGAACAGGGCATTCGCCGCCGAAGTGTCGTCGCCACTATCGCTACCCGACCGTGGTGCCGTCGCCTCCGCAGTGCTCACGCCACCGTGCCGCAGCCGTCGCAGTCGCCGTTCGTCGCGCCGCTCTCTCTCTCTCTCCCCTTCCGTTGTCGAGAGGAAGAAGACGCGATGTGATTCGTCGAAGTCGCTGTCCCGTGTTTTGCCGACCCTGATCCACTCCTTGCTTTCCGCTGTTCGGAATGGATCCGCTGTGTGGGAGGTTTCCTATTGGCCAACCTTGTTGTTTCGTGTTCTGCCACACCTGATCCCGTGTTTGCTGTCCGCTATTCTGGCCGCAATCCGCTGCGTGGAAGAGAGCTGATTGGAAGGTTTCGGTGTTTTGCTATTTTGGCGCAGCAGATCCCAAGTCGCCGTATGCTGTTCTGGACTGATCCGGTGTGGAGGAAAACTCGATCTACGGTTGATTTTTGCACGTGCTTTTGGGAGACTTCGCCCGAGAATTTTCGATCCCATTTTCTTCAACAATCAGATCGATTCGTCGTCAATCAAGGCAAGTATCCCTTGCACAATTTATTTGTTCTAGTACAAGCATCTCTTGAAAAATACTACAAATAGTTAGAATTGTGTCTCCTCCTTGACTATCGTTGTTGATCAATAACAATCTCCAAAATTTGATAATTCTAAGAGTCACAAAAATTTCATTGTATTAAATTATAATTACTTGGACTCGTTTACCCCTTGAACACATGAACACATAAGATTTAGGAGCCCTAAATTTGTAGATACATGCTATATTTTGTATTTGATGAACTTGCAACCCTTTGACTTGGAAAATAATTATTTCTTTCTGTTTGGACCACCAATATCATGTATTTATATCACACAATAACTTACACGCCTAATAACAAATTTCCATGAAATCTATACTAGTAAGTTATTCCCACATGTTGCTGTCCTGAATCTTCTTTTGCGGTTTCGACCCATTTAACATTAGAATCTGGACCCAAGGCCTGAATAGAAGGTGTAGCCCTAGATGTCTAGATGTTAATAGTCTCCGAAAGTTTCGAATTCGGAGTTACCGTCTAGAAGTTATTGCAGTTTTACTGCAGCTGTGTCGGTAGACGCAGATTTACAAAACTGCTGCACACTTTTACTTTGCAAATTAATTTAGCTATGTAAACAGCAAGCGTTGGACTTGAAATTTTATATGCGGTTGTTGGACACCCTATAGGACATCTCCAAATTTTCTTAGAATTAATTTGCAACATTTCACACACTTGTATGCTTGCTTGATAGAAATTAATAAATGTAATAAGCCGGGGTTAAGGGAAAGACCATAGTAGTGGACAATATAGGTAAGTGTACTCGGAAGGGGGCCCGTGTTTCCCACTTGATACATGTCTCATGAACTAGTATATTATCAATCGATTTATGGACTAGTATATTATTGATCCATGAACTAGTATATATATGTGATTCATGACTTGTCTTGCTATGACTCGACACATGAACTAGTTATATGATTACCCGATTCATGAGCATGACTTGCTTGTTACTTGATACTTGATACCTGAGTACGCCGCCCTATAAAATCCATTACTAGGCCTAAACGAAATTGTGTTGACTGTAGCAACCATGTAGTAAAAGTATGGATGCATGAAGTGCTACCTAGATAGTAATAACTACAAAACTTGAACATGACACCTGTTACTTGATACTTGATGATATGATACATGAAACATGATACATGAGACTTGAAACCTGAAACTTGAACTTGATGCATTGTTACTTGATACTTGACAACTTGTTACTTGAGGCTCGACACTAGAAATAAAATTTTGATACTAGACTTGACAACTTGACACCCGACACTTACTAGATACATCACTTGAGGTTAGATACCCCTACATGTACACTTGTCACTTGCTCCACCATTAGTGTTTGTTTACCCAATCTAGTTCCTTGAGTTGTCCTTCCTACTAGTTAGTTCTTGAATCTCTATTACTTGTTGTAGACCCTATTATATTCTTGATTCCAATTCTTGTTCCCATTACTTGTACTCGTTTTACTATTTGTGGCCCTAGCTTGCACTAAGGGCATTCTCTCTTGTTTTTTCCTGTTTTTCCTTTTTATATTTATTAAGCAGACTTTAGAGACGTGCTACCTGCTGGAATCGGTGAGCAGACGTTCTAGCCTTGCCTGGGAAAATCTTTACTTAATCATTTCATTTTGTAATTGAGTTATTCCTTTTGTTGTTGCTTAAGACTTGTAACGGGCTTATGTTCCCGAGTTTTGCCTTTTGTTCCAGACATTGAAAATATTTTGGATATTATTAATGTTTAAATTGTTACCTGTTGCTTAATGAATTATTCATGCATGCTTGGTTACATATATATCTCTCTTGTTATATTCTTGTTGTGATGCTGAGTCGATCCTACAGCTTATGAATGATGTAAAAATCATTCGCTGGGCATCGTCACGCGCTCGTATTCCATGTTTTTGGGAAGCGGGGCGTGACAAAAGTTATGCAGACAATCGAAGGAGATACTTAGAATTCGAAGTTGGAGACTCTGTATTTCTGAAGGTTTCACCAACTAAAGGAGTAATCCATTTCGGGAAAGGAGGAAAATTGGCACTGAAGTATATCGGGCCATATCAGATTCTGAGAAAAATAAGGTTGTCCGCTTACCAATGCAATTACCCGAGGAACTAGCACAAGTTCACGATGTCTTTCATGTATCAATGTTGAAGAAATACATACTAGACTCTACACACCTACTGCCAGAAACCCCAGAAGGCCTTCAAGTAAATTTGACTTACAATGAAACTCCAGTAAAGATTGTAGTTAGGAAAGAGAAGGTTTTGAGGACTAAAACGATTTAGATGGTCAAAGTTCTATTGAGGAATCACCAAGTAGAGGAGGCCAATTTGGAGTCTGAGGATAAAATGAAGAAAAATTATCCCAAACTTTTTGTTTAAGGTAGAATGTTCAGGTTACAAACTTGTAACCTAGTATGTTCTGAGGACAGAACTTTTCTAGGGGGGGGGGGGGAGGGAGAGTGTAATACCCCGCAAATTGAGTGATGACAATTTTGTTCCACACGTGTTATACACATGTGTTTTGTACATTATCAATATAAATATTTTAAGTTTTTGTATTCCGATCTCTTATAAATTCTTTTCGTTATTTTCATTTATTTTTTATCTCTTATTTCGAACCCAACCCAAATATTTTCCTATCCATTCCAAATTTGTATGATTAGTAAATTTTAGTTTAATTCAAACTTTAACCCTGATTAATCATATTCATATCCCTAATCCTAATTTAATCCAACAACCAACCCTCATTTTTCCAACTACATTTTACGGCCTGCATCAACCCACCTCCCCTACTACTGTGTCCACCTCCCCTACTAATCCTACTCCTATATATATATATATATACACTAGGTTTGCCCTTTGACACGTGCCTACAGCACGTCTTCAGAACGATGCACCTAGTTTGATTATATAAAATAGTTTTGGAGGTCCAGCAATTTAATTGAAGTAGAAAACATATTATTTGAGAAAGTAGTATATATATATACCTTTAAGCTCAACCATCGCCTTCTTGATCATTAGCTTGAACTTACCTGGAATGCATATAGTTTGTTAGAAACACTGCACAGAGTTTTTTTTAACTTCAATATCACTTTTAGATGCTTGTAATAGTTATACACGGACATTATCATATAGGTTTTATAGAGCTTTACTCTAATCTCATAACCACTATGAGCATGTCTAAATACAATGGTAACGCTAGTGCATGTGTGAAGATATCTACGATACCAATAATCTAAACATTTCTTTTTTTGAGACTCGGTTTGCAATTGAAATACCTCTTATTATTATTTCAACCAAAATGAAATACATGAAGTTCTCAAAACTCTAATCCAAGCAAATCATTTCTTTTATATCCACTTTGTCTCCCCATTGCACCTTTAAAAAAAAATCAAAATGGATAAATAACAAATTTACTTTAGTTGTCTTTCTTGAGAGGAGAGTTTGCACCCTTCACTGGTAAACTCCAGTCATCCCAATCCAATATATCCAAACATACACTAAAAGTTCTTATATGTTATGTTATCCTTGGTTTCTAATAACCAGTGAAGGGAACACTTCACGATAGTAGTTTCTCTTATAGTAAAGAAATTAATGTTGCATATTTGAATTATTTTAAGTTGTTAGTCAGCTTACCTGTCCTACTATAGTTTGGAAGCCCTAAATTGAGGCCACCAAATAATCCATCTCTCACTTGTGTACACCTTAAATCAAAACCAATAAAAAACTCATCAATTAAATCACCAAATTAAAAAATTTTAAACCAAAAAATAAAACAATCATACCTCTCTGAACTTAAATCTCACGCACACACAAAATTTGAGTCAGCAAAAAACTAAGTAATTCCCTACACACAAAAATTAAAAATTAGAATGAGAATTCGGTTAATGAGATGAAATTAGAGTCGTCGCATCACATATTGTTACCGCTAAATCTGGTGTGGGGGCAAACAGATAGAATTTGTGGATTCTTTGGGATGTCGAATAGTCAAACCTGAAACCTTTTTACCGGAGTTTGACCGTGATCTCCCACCATTAACTTGCAAAAAGTGCGAAACACCGGAGTTGATCCCGGCGACGCATCCTCCGACGCTCAAGTCAGTAATCAGAAAGATTATGAATGAGCTTTGATTGGCAAAAGATTGATTACCTGTTAATAGTAGGGGATGGGCAGTATTTATAGTCGCCTTAGGGACCAGTTTCGGGATAAGATCAAATCCATACTTTCCAGTGAATGGATAGAGTGAATAAGGGCCGTTGATTAAGTATGATCATAAACCCTAATTCTATCCAGATGGACTAGGTTCTTTGCGGGTTCGAACTCGCACCCAGTTAAGGCGGATCCGTTTGTGGGCTATTGGGTCTTTGGAGAAAAGACCCAGTACCCATTTCAGACCCGTATGTAGGTGAAATTACAATTTTACCCCCGAGCGTTAAGATTCGTGCCCAATTTGGATGGTTCCAATTTAACCCTATTTTTAGCCATATCACGAGCCCCCCACTCCCGAAGAATGAGTTTGATCAGTCTTTGAGGAGTAGTTTTACTGTTTTAACGACTTGCGGGGTTGTATCGGAGTCCAAATGAGGGGTGTCGAATCTTTGTATGAGATATTATGGTGAGTTTCAGAGCTAGTTGCGTGCTCAAGGTATGTCTTGAGCTCTCCCAGACTTTTGGTGATTTTTCTTAATTTTTATCTATTTTTCGAGCCATTTATTTGTGAAGTGGTGATTTATTGTTCGGGGGCCTCAATTAATTATCCCAAGCAATAATTATTTACGCAGGGGTTCAAAAATATTTTCCTGAATTTATAATTACTTTTTAGAAATTTTAATCAATTTTCCTGAATTTTTAATCATTTTTTGCAATTTTTTAAATAAATAATTTGATTTTAATAAATAAAAAATTAATTTTCACCCCAATTTATGACGTGGCATGATCTGGGCCTTCCATCTTGCTTCAGTGCGGAATTCTGAGAGATCGACTGACTCGTGTCGCTCGGCACTATTTTCTCTACGTAAGCGGTTCGGATCGCCAGTTGCTCGGATTCTGAGCGACGTGGTTCGGCATTGTTTTCTCTATATGAGTAGCTCGGACGCCAGTTGCTAGGATTGGGATTCTGATCAACGTTGGGTGATCTGAACCGTTCATCATGGCACGAATCATGAGGTAAGAGGTTCAGATCACGAGAAAATGCTATCTTGTCATTTTGTTGACGTGGCGTGATCTGAGCCGCTCATCATCTTCCGGCGCGAAATTTGAGACAATCTGACGGTTGGGGTTGCTCGGTGGGATTTTTCTTCAAATGTGCAACTCGGATTGCTAGTTGCTCGGATTCCGAGCGACGGGGCTCAATGCTACTTTCTTCATGTGAGCTGCTCGGATCACCAGTTGCTCGGATCTGAATTCCAAGCAGCGTTATTTTCTTCAGGTGAGCAGCTCGGGTCACCAGTTGCTCGGATTCCGAGCGACGTAGGGCGATCTGGGCCATTCATCACGAGATCTGGCATGAATCTTGATGTGAAAGGCGGTGTGGATCTCGAGAAAATGCTATCTTGTCATTTTATGGTCGCGGTCCAATCTGAGCCATCTGATCAAGATCTTGCATGATTGTTGAGGAGAAAGTTGTTTTTCTCCAATACACAGCTCGGATTGCCAGTTGCTCGGATTTGGCTTCCGAGGGACGTGGGGTGATCTGGGCCGTTTATCACATGATCTGGCACGGATCTTGATGTGAAAGGCTGGTGTGGATCTCAGGAAAATGCTATCTTGTCGTTTTGTGGTCGTGGTCCAATCTGAGCCGTCTGATCAAGATCTTGCACGATTGTTGAGGAGAAAGTTGTTTTTCTCAAATACGCAGCACGGTTTGCCAGTCGCTCGGATTTGGCTTCCGAGGGATGTGGGGCGATCTGGGCCGTTCATCACATGATCTGGCACAGATCTTGATGTGAAAGGCAGTGTGAATCTCGAGAAAATGCTATCTTGTCTTTTTGTGGTCGTGGTCCAATCTGAGCCGTCTGATCAAGATCTTGCATGATTGTTGAGGAGAAAGTTGTTTTTCTCCAATACGTAGCTCGGATCACCAGTTGCTCAGATTTGGATTCTGAGGGATGTGGGGCAATCTGAGCCGTTCATTACAGGATCTGGCACAGATCTTGATGTGAAAGATGGTGTGGATCTCGAGAAAATGCTATCTTGTCGTTTTGTGGTCGTGGTCCAATCTGAGCCATCTGATCAAGATCTTGCACAATTGTTGAGGAGAAAGTTGTTTTTCTCTAATACACAACTCAGATCGCCAGTTGCTCAGATTTGGCTTCCGAGGAACATGGGGCGATCTGGGCCGTTTATCACATGATCTGGTGCGGATCTTGATGTGAAAGACGGTGTGGATCTCGAGAAAATGCTATCTTGTCGTTTTATGGTCGTGGTCCAATCTGAGCCGTCTGATCAAGATCTTGCACGAATTTTGTGCAGCTCGGATTGCCAATTGCTCGGATTTGGATTCCGAGGGACATAGGGCGATCTGAGGCGTCCCTCGATAGCTCGGCAAAGTGCCTCGGCTGCTCGGAGCTAGAGGCATAGCCGAGCGGTGTGGCCCAATCTGAATTGTCATCACTCTAATGAACCGTCGCCGCCCTTCTCTACTTTGTCGTTTAGCCTTCTTTAACGTCTTGAGGTGGGCCTAAGAGTCACAACTTTACGTTACAAAGCCCAAGAGTCATTTCTTTTACTGTAAGTTTTCACCTCCCCCATCCTCTATCTCATTCTGCTTTGGAGCCTCTATCGCATCTACCGTATGAGCAAGATAGAGGATCGGTATTATCTGTCGCCGAAGAGGGGGGTGAAGTTGATCGAGAATTCGGACTCAATCAAACACTGAAAGGAGAAGTATTTTCTTATCCGTGGTCCCGAGCCGTGGAGCTTCCCAACGTTGTGGAAGGACGGGGTCCCGAAGTGGGCGAAGAAGGAGCCCGTGCTCACTAGGGAGGAAGAAGAGGCGGTGGCGAAGATCCTCGGACTTCCGACCCTTAGTTGGAAGGATATCACCGAGGCAGTCTTGTTCGGTGGGGGTCTTAGTCTGATCGACCCCAGTACGCTCCGCTTCTTTTTTTCCTTCACTTTTCTTTGTGTCTTTTACTGTTAGTTATTTTTTCTAGCTCTTTTGCTCGGTTTCTTCTTCGTATGCAGAGAGCCCCGGCATGGACTACAAGGCATTGATGGCCAAGACTCGCGTGACGAAGGAGGCAGAGACGAGGAAGAGGAAGAGGACCACGGTGGGGCCTCACTCTGGCCAAACGGCAAAGGTCCCCTCGGCACCTTCGGCACCCTCGGCACCTTCGGCCATCATGGAGCCGGTGACCGAGGACACTTCAGAAATGCTCGTTCAAGCCCCTCTGATCGATGCCCCGGGTTCGTCGAGCGGGGCGTTCACTACTAGCGCTGCTCTGGCATTGGAGGTGCCACCACTTACTGCCGAGGCGGAGAGAATCCTTACCGAGGAGCACAAGCGTCTCTTCGTCTCCGACTGGAGGGTGATGAAGGTGGACAGATTTCTCAGTGATGGGGGGATATGCATGTAGGCGATGAAGCACCTGCCGACCCCGAAGGACCGTGCCGCTGATGAAGGCCAGGCACCGTGGGCGACGATGCCCTACAGATTGCTCGGAACACTATGTCGGTCAGTATGAGCTAAATATGATAACAAGTTAAAAATTTTCCAAGTTTTTTCGTTTGGTTCTAATCGTCTCTTTCCCTTTGTTTTGCTCGCAGTCCCTCTGCCACTTCAGCCACATGCTCGAGCAGTTTGCCGAGCAAGAGAAGGAGATGAACCTGGTGAACGATCGGGAGAGGTCGGAGCGTGCCATAGCGGTCAAGCTGTTCGAGGCTGAGCAGCAACTCTCGGCTTCATGTGTGGCCGAGGTGGGGACCCTCGAGACGAAGCTCGCTGAGGCGTTGAAGAACTCCGCAGCCGAGACTGCCAAGGTTGAGGCACTGGAGAAAGAGAGGGCTCACCTCGAAGAGGAGTTGGCCTAAGGCCCTGAAGGCATCTGAAGAGGCACTAAATGGCCAGGCGATGAAGGTAGAGGAGGCCGAGCAGGCCGTTCGGGACGAGGCCGAAGCCCACATGATGGCAATCATGGAGGAGGCTTACGCCCGAGCGCTGCAGCATGTGGTGGCCCGTATCCCCTGCTTTGACAGCTCTTCATACTACTTCTACGATCCCATGGATGGCGAGGAGCAGATTCTGCTGGCGGAGCTCGAGCCCGAGCCAGAGGGCGGTGATGCTGAGGAGGGTGCCGAAGACGAGGGAACGTTGAAAGAGGGATCGTCCATGTGCCAAGCGATGATTCCTCGGAGCAGCGCCATGAGGTGGCCCCTTGACTTAGTTGCCTCTTTTCTTGTTGTTTTTGTTTCTTTTGTTTTGTTGTAACGCCGAACTGCGGACTGGCCACTGCTCTTATGTACATTTTGAATTTTAATAAAACGACTGACTTTTTGAGACTTTGGCCAAGTGTTTGAGATTTCAAGTGTTGTGTTGTGAACGTCTTGTTATTGAACATTTCTTTAAGTGTTGAAAACACCTTTTGCTCTTCGTGTTGAGAACACAAGTGTTGTGAACACTTTGAGAATTTCGCTAAGCGTTGAAAACACCTTTTGCTCTTTGTGTTGATGTGTTTTCGCTTTTTAGGTTGTTGAGTCGAGTTCAGCAGCTAAAACCTCTCGTCTTTGCCCTGACTTGAAAGCAGCGAAGCTGACCCTCTTCCGCAGCCGAGAGTGTTTCTTCAAAAGCGAGTTGGAACCAGAGGATCTCAAGGCAACGTCGAGAGAGTATTTCTCCGAGTTGAAACAACTACGGAAGCGAGCTTGCGAGGTTCGTCTTGAAGGCGAGGTGGAGTTGCTTAGGAAGACACTATTTGATGTTACGGAGGAGAAGGGCGAACTGCTGGCTGAGGTTCACCACTTGAAGATAGCAGAAGAGGAGCTTATGGCGGAGGAAGATGAGTTAGCAGCTACGGTGGGTAAGTTGATGGTCGAGCGTGACGAGTTAACGGCGGAAGGTCGACGCGTTGAAGAGGGTTACGGTCGATAGGAGCATCGAAGTTACCCATCTCCGTCGAATCATCGCCGACAGCTCCAGGCGCTGAAGGGTCTGCTCAGCTTCCTAGCTTCAAGGTAGCCATGAAGGATGACTCTCTGAAGCAACGTATCGTCGAGCTAGAGGGGGAGGTTGCTCGCCTAAAACCTCGATCGGGACCAGTCAACGTCAGAAGTACTTCTTGTACCCAGGAAGAGAGCGAGCGAGGGATTTCGTTCTATGAGCTTGCGACTCACTCGCATGCGGCTCGGCAAAGTCCTGGTGATGTCCAAAGTGGGGTGGCTATCTCGTCGAGCGAAGCCTCAACCGGCGCAACATTGAGAGACACGAATAAGCTTGCTAGCCTAGGGACCTCAATGAGTGCAGGATCACAATGACAAGGTGTGCGCCGCCCCCGCCTGTCTCTCAAGAGGAACATCCCTCTTCCTAAGAGTCATTGAAGTAGTCTTGTAATTTTAGCCTTTCGAACCTTGTAGCTTGTCGTAGATAAGAGTAGCTGGTCTTGTAATTTGAGTTTTTCGGACCTGGTAGCTCGTCATAGATAAGAGTAGCTGGTCTTGTAATTTGAGTTTCTTCGAACTTTAAACTTTTATAAAAGTGAAAGCTTGTTTCACTCCTTTGTGTTTGTGCTTGGCGTGTTCAGTGGATCTTTTGTGGTTGTAAGAGTGTTTCTGAAGGGCGGACCATTTCTCGCTCGCTTACGAGCAAGGAGTAGAAGTGGGGTCTTGCCAAACCTTGAACTCTGAGGGACGCAACCCTATCTGAGGTGTCTATCTGAAGGTTTCGCGTGGATCTCGGTGTAAAAGATGGTGCGGATCTCGAGAAAATGCTATCTTGTCGTTTTGTGGTCGTGACCCAATCTGTGCCGCTCATTATAGCGCGGATCACGAGGTTAGAGGTTCAGATCACGAGAAAATGCTATCTTTTTGTTTTGTGGGCGTGGCGTGATCTGAGCCGTCTGATCGAGATCTTGCACGAATTTTGGGAGGAAAGTGGTTTTTCTCCAATACGCAGCTCGGATCGTCAGTTGCTCGGCTTTGGATTCCAAGGGACGTGGGGCGATCTGAGCTGTTCATCAAGGCACGGATCACGAGGTTAGAGGTTCAGATCACGAGAAAATGCTATCTTGTTGTTTTGTGGGCGTGGCGTGATCTGAGCTATCTGATCAAGATCTTGCACGAACTTTGGGGAGAAAGTTGTTTTTCTCCAATACGCAGCTCGGATCTTCAGTCGCTCAGGGAATGTATGCCTGAATATCTTCATCAGTTATCCAGCTAAGCGAAGCGATGGGGCATTCGTTCAAGCACTCCAAGTATTCTTCTTCCATGTCTAGTATAGTTGTAGAAATTTTGTCAGTTACCCAGTCGAGTGGTCTGGATTCCGATCGCGTCGTTTGAGCAAATTTCAATGGTTGTGGGAGCAGTTCCGAATGGCGAAACTACTTCTAGCTCTCTTACGAGCGAGCCTGCGAAGCGGAATCGAGCCAAGTTTTGGACTCCGAACACGTCTTTCGAGTAAATTTCAATGGTTGTGGGAACAGTTCCGAATGGCAAACCACTTCTAGCTCGCTTAAGAGCGAGCCTGTGAAGCGGAATTGAGCCATGTTTTGGACTTCGAACACGTCGTTTGAGTCAGTTTCAACGGTTGTGGGAGCAATTCTGAATGACGAACCACTTCTAGCTCGCTTAAGAGCGAACTTGCGATGTGGAATCGAGCCAAGTTTTGGACTCCAAACACGTCGTTTGAGTAAGCTTTAACGGTTGTGGAAGCAATTCCGAATGGAGAACCACTTCTAGCTCGCTTAAGAGCGAGCTTGCGAAGCGGAATCGAGCCAAGTTTTGGACTCTGAACACGTCGTTTGAGTAAGAGCGATTAAAGGACTTAAATAGACAGATACAAATAATCACAAGGAAAATATGGGAGAAAAGAAGTTCTTTATTGATAACTGCTAATCGGCTGCTTCTAAGTTGCAAGCTGGTACTACAATGAGAAAGTAAAGAAGCAAATACAAATAAAATGATAGGAATGGCTTGATATTTGAAGGTACTCGGAGAGGCATTCAGGCGCTCTCTTGGTACTTCAGTAAATGGTCGGCATTCCAAGTTCTGGGTATCTCTCTGCCTTCAAGGTCCTCTAGACGATACGCTCCAGGACGGACTACTTTGGAAACTTTGTACGGTCCTTCCCAATTCGGAGCTAGCTTACTCTTTTGACTAGGGAACGAGATAGCTAGCTTTCTGAGGACCAAGTCCCCTTCCTTGAGATCTGTGGTACGAACCCTTTTGTTGTAGGCCTGATCAATCCTTCTCCGATAATTTTGCTGGCGAATAGAAGCCCTTTCATGGAGCTCATCAATCAGGTCCAAATTTGCTCGGAGTTCTCTGGTATTCTGCTCTTCATCATAGGCAATAAGGCGAGGAGATGGCAGACCAACCTCTAAGGGGATTACAGCTTCGGACCCATAGGTGAGATTGAAGGGCGACTCTCCTGTGGGGGTCTGTTTCGTAGTGCGGTAGTTCCACAATACGTTTGGAAGCTGTTCCGCCCATAAGCCCCTGGCCGACTTATCTAGTCTCTTCTTGATCCTTGAGAGGATCTGCCTATTGGGATTCTCTACTTGGCCATTTGACTGAGGATGGGAGACGGAAGAAAAGCGTTGCTGAATGCCAAGGTCTTCATACAAAGATCAGAACGCTGCCCCTGTAAATTGTGTTCCATTATCTGTTATTAGGATCCGAGGTATGCCAAACCGACAAATTACATTTTTCCAGAAGAACTGCAGCACTTTGTTCTCAGTAATGGTAGCCAATGGCTCGGCCTCAATCCACTTGGAGAAATAGTCGATTGCCACGACTAGGAATTTGAACTGAACTGGCCTGGAGCTGGTGGGAACGGGCCAAACAAGTCCATCCCCCACATTGCAAACGGAATCGGGCTTGAGAGAGAGGTGAGTTGCGCTTAGGGTAGGCGACGAATGTTGGAGAACTGCTGACAAGGGCCTGCATTGTCGGACGTGTTGCTCGGCATCTCGAAGTAGGGTAGGCCAAAAATACCCGTAGTTCAGAACTTTCCTGGCGAGGGACCTGGACCCTGAATGTGCTCTGCCTATGCCTTCGTGGAGTTCTTGCAAGGCATACAAGGCTTCTTCCAGGGAGAGGCACCTCAAGTAGGGTCTGCCATCTACTTAGGTGTAGGAGCGTTTGTACAAGACTCCTTCAATAAGGGTGTACTGCTCCGCTCTCGTTCGGGTTCGACGGCTTCTTTAGGGTCTTCGGGAAGGATCTCGTCCCTGAGGAATTCTATCAAAGGCTTCATTCAGTTGTTCCGGAGTTGGACGGGCAACGACTCCATCGAGTCGGGGGCTTCTTCATCTATGCTCGGTCTTAGGAGTACTTTGATGAGGACGGTATGCTCGAGACCTTGGAGGGAGGAGGAGGCCAGTTTGGAGAGGGCATCTGCTTGGAGTTCTCTTTTCTAGGGATCTGCTGGATCAGCACCTCTTCGAATGAAGCCATGAGACTTTGGACCTTGGCTAGGTACTTAGCCATTCGGTCATCTCGCGCTTCGTACTCCCCTAAGACTTGATTCACCACCAGCTACGAATCACTGAATATTCGGAGACGTTGTGCCCCTACTTTGCGTGCCATACCTAGGCCGGCTATAAGGGCTTCATATTCAGCTTCGTTGTTGGGGGCCTTAAAATTGACGCGGAGGGAGTATTGGAGAACGAAGTCATCTGGGCTTGCCAGAATAACCCCGGCTCCGCTCCCTTTCGGTGCAAGAGGACCTGTCTATATATACTATCCAGATGGGAGGCCCATTTGCTGCTTGACTAACCTCCGGGATGGTGCTTTCAATAATAAATTTATCTAAGGCTTGAGCTTTGATTGCAGTCCGAGGCTGGTAAGATATGTCATGTTGACTCAGCTCGATCGACCACTTCATCAGACGCCCAGAGGTCTCGGGCTTGTGTAGAACTTGTTTGAGCTGCTGGTCGGTAAGGACGACCACCGAGTGGGATTGAAAATAAGGGCGGAGCTTCCTGGCTGCCATAACCAAGGCGTATGCTATCTTCTCCAATCTTGGATAGCGGAGCTCGGCATCCCTAAGTACCTTGCTCACGTAATAGATAGGCTTCTGAGCCCTTTCTTCTTTCCTCACTAGTGCAGCGCTGAGGGTTTGCTCGGAGGCAACTAGGTAGAGGTAGAGTGTTTCCCCGGGGATAGGCTTGCTGAGGAGAAGGGGAATTGACCAGATAGGCCTATAGCTGATCGAATGATTCTTGCTGCTGTTGGCCCCACTCGAAGCCCTTAGCCCCCCCGAGGGCCTTGAAGAAAGGAAGACACTTTTCTCCCGACTTAGACAGGAAGCGCCCTATGGCCGCAAGGCGCCCTATGAGCTTCTGAACCTCTTTCACACTTATAGGGGGTGCCATGTCCAGTATGGCTTTGATCTTCTTGGGGTTGGCTTCGATTCCTCTCTGGCTGACCATGAAGCCCAGGAACTTTCCCGACGAGACTCCGAATGCACACTTGTTCGGGTTGAGCCTCAATCATGCTTCCTCAATACATCGAATGCTTCTTGGAGATCGGCAACATGGTCGGCCCCATGGATGCTTTTAACTAGCACATCATCAACATACACTTCCATGTTTCGGCCGATCTAATTCTGGAAGACCTTATTGACGAGGCACTGGTAGGTTGCACCGGCATTTTTCAGCCCGAAGGGCATTACCCTGTAGCAATAGAGTCCTTGATTGGTGACGAAGGCGGTCTTCGGGATGTCCGGGGGGAACATTCTGATCTGGTTATATCCGGAGAAGGCATCCATGAAGCTCAGCAACTCATGGCCCGAAGTAGCGTCGATCAAGGTGTCGATGCTGGGGAAAGGGAATGGATCTTTAGGGCAGGCTTTGTTCAGGTCCGTGAAGTCGATGCAAATTTTCCAACTTCCGTTGGCCTTCTTAACCATAACAACATTAGAGAGCCATTCGGGATAGTTGACTTCTTGTATGAACCGGGATTTGAGAACCTTGTCCACTTCTTCCTTTATGGCTTGCTGGTGCTCGGGGGCAAATTTGCGCCTCTTCTGCTGGACCAGTTTGGACCCCGGAGCAACGCTTAGGTGGTGGACGAGGAGCTCCTCGGAAATTCTGATGAAGAACTTGCGGTTCGGACCTTGCTCAGAAAAGAGCACTTTCTCTAGCTCATCCACTGGTTCGGACATAGGTTGGGCATTCCCCTGGGGAATCTCAAGAGTCTCGAGGGAGAGGACAGGTCCCCCGGTGGAGGTCATGTAACACTTGCAGGCCATCTCTTGACTACCCCTTACTTCCCCTACACCTGACTTGGTGGGAAACTTCATTTTAAGATGATAAGCCGACGGGACGGCCTCTAAAGCAGCTAGGCCAGGTCGGCCTAGAATGACATTGTAAGCAGCTAGGATGTCGATGACCATGAAATCCATTGGCTCCGTCTGGGTAGTAGGAGTTTTGCCAGCGATTACATCGAGGGTAATTACCCCTTTGATAGTCACTGGAACTCCCGTGAACCCATGAAGCGTGTAGCTGGCAGGCTTGAGCCTGTCCTACGATAACTTGAGTCCTCGGAAGGCCGCCAGGAAGAGGATGTTGACAGAGCTACCATTGTCAACCAGAATCCTCTCCACTTTGAAGTTGTCCATGTGGAGGTTGATTACTAATGCATCGCAATGGGGGGTTCGGACTCCCTCCAGGTATTCTTCTGAGAAAGTGACCGAGACTCCAAGGCCTTTGGAAGGGGGTATGCCATGAACCGAATTGACTTCTCGTATGAAAGCCTTCCGGGAAGAGTTAAAGGTTCTTCCCATAGGACCTCCATGAATGAGATGCAAGATGCGTTCCTCTTCAAACTCGGGAGTCTCGTCGCACCTTTCGGGATGCTTGTTAGCCCCCCTAGGGGGTGGAGGAAGATCAATTCGGTCCTTTCTCACAAACTTAGATAGCTGCCACTCTGGATGAGGTCTTCAATTTCATTCTTCAGGGCCCGACGGTCGTTGGTGTCGTGGCCGTGGTCTCGATGATATCGGCACCACTTTTCCTTGTCTCTCTTCTTGCCGGAGGTATTCATTTTCGGGGCAGGAGGTA
This sequence comes from Hemerocallis citrina, assembly GCA_017893485.1. NCBI lineage: Eukaryota > Viridiplantae > Streptophyta > Magnoliopsida > Asparagales > Asphodelaceae > Hemerocallis > Hemerocallis citrina. Next base: position 54,891,478 of record CM030363.1, read on the forward strand.
GAACTCCTTCCTTCTCGAACTCCATGAGAATAGTAGAAATGTTGGCGTTAAGAGGGGTGAACTTCTCAAATCTGGGAAGCGGGCGGCGCTGGCCCCCATTGTCCTTCTGGAGCTTCTTAGCTCCCTCTTCTTCAGCTGCCTTTCTCTTGGTCCCGGATGAAGACCCTTCAAAATTGGGATGTTTTGTTGTTCAGCTTCCTCAGCCCGGATATACTTCTCGCTTCTGAGAAGAAGGTCGGAGAAGTTTTGCGGGGGCTTATTCGCTAGGGAGGACCGAAGGCTTGAGTTGAGGACGTTTGACTGGAAGGCTGCAGCGGCGACCGATTGGTCGAAGGAGGCAATGGACCTAGCTTCCGTGGTAAACCGCTTCACATAATCTCTCAGCTTCTCACCCTTCTTCTGACTGAGGTAGAGTAGCAAAATACTAGTCTTTTCGGTGCGGCAGCTACTCACGAAGTGGGTGACAAAGAGGGTCTCAAATTGTTCAAAGGAGAATATGGAGGATGGGACAAGACGAGAGTACCATTCTTATGCCGGACCCTTGAGAGTAGCTAGGAAGGTTTTGCACAGTAGAGCATCGGAAGCTTGGTGGATCAACATGAGGGTCTTGAAGCACTCGATGTGGTCCACGGGGTCTAACTCCCTAGAGTAAGTCTCAAACTACGGGGGCTTGAAGCCTATTGGAACGGGCGCCTCCATGATTGTTCGAGAGAAAGGAGGTCGGCTTGGACGGAGGGTCCTTCCTCTCAGCTCTTCTTCTTTATCCAGTTGGCCGAGGCGCCTCTCCATCTTGTGGAGACGGCGGTAGATCGCATCGTCCCTTCGATGGTAGCCAAGCGAGTCTCTGGACTCGTCTTCGTAAGAAGGGGAGCGCGGAGTTCAGCAATGGTAGCTAAGGGAATGGCGAGGACTGTGTTGGCGGTGACTCGGAGCTTGAGGAGGGATTAGGGACCGATGGCGAGGACTTTGGACCGGCGGAGGAGTGGGGACCCTCTGAGCATTGTTGTTGTACGGCCGGAGATTGAGGGTCTGCAGGATTGTAGCCTGGAACTCTTGGAATTCGGCTCGGGTGATAGGTCTGTTATCGTCCCTCGGGGGCTGCCGACCAGCGGGAGAACGATGTCTTCTTCGATGGTACTCAGGGGAATCTCTCTGCCCCCTATGAGTAGGGGACCTCCTGTGGTCGCGGCAACGAGGAGATCGCTCATTTGGACGTTCCGGGCGGGAGGCTCCCTCACGGGCCTGCCTTTCATCCAAACGGTGGCAAAGGTCCTCTTCTTTCTGCCGGTTGAGATGGGTATTGTGGAGGTCTTCGGAAGTCCGGGGGTTGTGAGATGCTATTGAATCGGTAGAAGGGTTGTGTACGGAGATGCGGTCTCGATGAGGTTGTTGCTTCTGAGGGTTGGACGAGAGGCCCCTGCGCCGGCATTCTGGGGCCCGAGCAGAGCCCTTTGGGATTGAAGGTTCTGAAGAGGAGGTTGCTCCTGCTGCAGGGGCTGATCAGGTTGAGGAGGGAGTTGCCCCTGCTGCTGGACGGTTTGGAGGGGGACCTCCTGTTGTGGTTGAGGAGGAGTGGGTCCACGGTTGCACCCTTTGGATCTCAGTTTTCAGGGAGGCATGGCTGGAGGTGATCTTAACCAAGGGAAGAGGAAGGATTGCTATTCGTGGGTTCCCACAGACGGCGTCAATCTGTTACCGCTAAATCTGGTGTGGGAGCAAACAGATAGAATTTGTGGATTCTTTGGGGTGTCGAATAGTCAAACCTGAAACATTTTCACCGGAGTTTGACTGTGATCTCCCGCCGTTAACCTGCAAAAAATACGAAACATCGGGGTTGATCCCGGTAACGCCCCCTCCGACGCTCAAGTCAGTAATTAGAAAGATTATGAATGAGCTTTAATTGGCAAAAGACTGATACCTGTTAACAGTGGCGGATGGGGGGTATTTATAGCCGCCTTAGGGACCAGTTTCGGGATAAGATCAAATCCCTACTTCCCAGTGAATGGATAGAGTGAATCAGGGCCGTTGATTAAGTATAATCATAAACCCTAATTCTATCCAGTTGGACTGGGTTCTTTGAGGGTTCGAACCCGCACCCAGTTAAGGCGGATCCGTTCGTGGGCTATTGGGTCTTTGGAGAAAAGACCCAGTACCTATTTCAGACCCTTCTGTAGGTGAAATTTCCATTTTACCCCCGAGCTTTAAGATTCGTGCCCAATTTGGATGGTTCCGATTTAACCCTATTTTTAGCCATGTCACATATATAGGCTCTCGATTTGGTGGAAGGGAGTCGCCGATACGGAGTCGCTTGATATTCACGTTCGATTTGGTGGAAGGGAGTGACCGATACGGAATCAGCAGCGAATCAGATATCGGCGACGACCTCTTGATTGAGGTTCGATATTGGATTTTGATTTGGATTTGCTTTGAGAGTTTCAAAGTTTCAAAATTTCGAAATTTAAAAAATTAAAAAATTTTAAATTTTAAATTTTAAAATTTTTAAAATTTTTAAAAATTTGAAAATTTAAAAATTTTTTATTTTGAATTTTTTAAAGTTTATATATATATATTTTAATTTTCAAAAAAAATTTAAAATTTCAAAAATTTCAAAAATTTTAAAAAATTAAAAAATTAATTTTTTAAAAATTTTATAATTTTAAAAATATTTTTAAATAATATTTTTTTAATTTTAAAATAATTTTTTATAAGTTTTTGATTTTTTTGATTTTTTTTGAAATTTTTTTGAATTTTTTTAGTTTTTAAATTTTTTATTTTTAAAAAATTTTTAAATTTTTTATTTTCTTAAAATTTTGAAGAGAAGAGAGAGAGAGAGAGAGGGAAATAATTAAATAAACAAAGGAGTTGTTTTGGTTGGGGCGATTTGAATTTGAGTTGTGGGGGAAAACTTTTGGGGGGAAAAATATGTTTTGTGAGGTTAGATATGGGATATATATATATATATATATATATATATATATATATATATATATATATATGATAGTGATCCGGTGAGAATTGTTCTCACGATAAGCTTCGTGAGAACTCCACGCCTATCCATCCTATGGATAATCCGAACCGTTCACACTGTTTAACATAACTAAATTAGTCTAGAAATATAAAATCAAGTCATTTGATATTCATTTGTCCATGCATCATGTCACTATAAAAAATAACGATTTTTCAGCCACACAATTTGTAACACTTCAATGCATGGGCAATCGAATCTCAAATGACTTGATTTATCATCCTTAGACTAATTGAGTCATGTAGATCAAAATGAATGGTTCAGATCTTTCAACTAATTTTCCAAACGAAAATTCTCACATGGTTCTCACCTAAAGAGTTCTCACCTGATCATTTCCTTATATATATATATATACACACACACACACACACACACACACACACACACATGCAGCCTAACCCTTACTACCACCTCCCTATATATATACATACATACATTATCTCACCACCTCACCCTACCTACTACATATTTATATATATATACCACATCTCTTTCACCCCTATATATATTCACATACATGCATATATAAACCTCATCACTTTCTTCTTCTTCTTCTTCTTCTTGCCCCACCCAACCAAACCCAACTCGAGCTCCTCCCTCTCCTCCACCGCAAGCTCCACCCTCCACCCTCTGCGTCACCCTCACCCTGAACCCACTCCCACCACACAACCATCTCCATTCCTTCGCCACAACCTCCGTCACAGTCGACACTTCTCACTGCTCCTACTAGAACACCATTGCCACCACCACCAAACGCCAACACCTCCTCCTTGATGCTGCCTCCTCCACCCAAACACCAAAGTACACCCTCACCTGAGGCTTCCTGTCTCCCTCTCACACTCCGACTCGCAAATCCACCTCTCCGTCATCCCGAAGCTTCACTCGCTGCCATACGCGAAGCCACTACAACTCCACTTGCTACCTCCTTTCCACCACTGTAAGCCACCACAAACCGCCACCGAACTCCACACCCCTACACACTATCTCTCTCTTTATATATATATATATATATATATATATATATATATATATATATATATACTCCACTTGCTACCCGTAGTGCTGCCATTGTCATCGTGCTTGCTGTCATTGTGGTTGTTTGCTTTTCGTCGTTTGTATGGTTGCTATCTTTTTCAAATCGAGCGTAGAAACAATCGAATTTAGAAACGAATATGTAGGTAACAACTCTAACCAATTCTATTTATATTGTAGAATATATGCATGCCAGATAATTTATATAAATTGAGTATTCATTCTTAGATTGTGTATGGATGTTGTTCAATTATGGGTGTTAATTGCTGTTATTTAATTTGTGAGATTACGATATGATTAAACTAGAAACGCTATTATAGTTTCTTTCATGAAATTTGATCTGAGTTCAGAAAATCATTTTTCTCTAACCAGATGGAATGTAAGGCTGAAATTTTTATATGTGTATCCTGTATGTGTGTACAACATCTCCTCAAATTTTCATTATTTTGGATGTCATTTCTTATTTTAATAAAATCTGAATACATTAATGGTTTAGAAATGAAACAAAATTTATTTCATAATTCTTGCTGAATATCATACTTATTTCTAAAAGTCATATTTCTCCAAATATATGGAATTGTAAGCCGAACTTTTTATATGTGAATCTAGTGTATGTCTATTATATGTTCAAAAATTTCTTGAATTTTGGATATCGTTTATTATTTTTAATAAACTCGAACTTATAACTGGTTGACAGTTTTCGTGGATTCTGGAAATTTATACACCTTTTGGAGTTTGATCATTTTAAGCCTTTAAATTAAGTATTTTGAGGAAACTACAAACTGAGAATTTGAAGTAGACTCGTTAATCTTTCTTTGAGCCTAAGAAATCCAATTTCCAAGAAGTGTGGGATTTTCTGTGATTGTTAAAAGTAGCAAGAGATGCATTTTACGGATTCTGAATCTACTGTCTTACAATGGTTTTAGACAGATTAATTGTGGTTAAATCTAGAGTTTTTTAACTACAATATTGTAGTAGACTCATTGAGGTTTCAAATGAGACTAAGAAATTAATTTTTTGACAAGTATTGGAATTTATATAATTATTGAGAGTTGTATTCACCTGTCAAGGGGACATGTGCAGTGTTGTATCGACAGTTAATTTTCGGGACCTAGTGTTAAGAAGGGGGGTGCGGGTCTATAGGACGTAGACTCCTGTCGGAACTTAGGGAATGTACCCATAAGGGTCCGTTGATGCTATATGTTATCGAATACGAATGAGAAGCAAGAGTTTAACTCTGCTTCTCTAGGCGGAGCTGGAAATGCCTGCAGGGTCATCTTATATTCATGGTAACTTTTAGTGAGGCCCAAAAGCGGAGATAGACCACAAGGTCCCGGTAGTTCCGGGGAGTGGAGAGAGACCGCTGGGGTTCGGGTGGAGTGGAATATGTAAGACCGGGGAGTGGAGAAAGACCATCAGGGCCGGGAACCATTATGGATGCTTAGGAGTGGAGAAAGACCACAGGGTCCCGACATGACCACTACCGACTGCAGGGACAGAATTGGACCGAACAACTGCAACCATACTAGTCACTAGATAAATATCAGAAACAATGTAGAATACATGAGTATGTATTTCCTAATGAGGGATTGAACCCTGTAATGAGAAGAAACGCTAGAAGCTTTCTTTCAGAAAATATGTTGTGTGGGCGGCATGTCATTTCAAACAAGCATGCATTAAAAGAACATATTTGGATTTGTGCATATTTTTATAATAAGCATATGTTTAATATTTTAGTAAATTAGATCTACACTCACTCATATGACATTGTATAATTGACTAATTTTCATTTACATATATTACATCGATTCCAGTTTCTCTATTATTTTTAGAGTTAGTAAACACTGTTGTGATTTTTACCATCGGTCTCACAAGTTGACGAACCCATAGATTGTGTTGTGCAGGTAAGAGTGCCTAAGCCCTTGGCTTAGAGTGTGATATCTTGAGCCTGTCATCTTATCAATCCAAGAGTTTTGGTTTTATAGTAAGATTCCGGCATTTTTTTTGTATTATGTTATGTTTATGTACTCAATTGAAGAAAAAGATTTCTGGGTGTGCTACGAATTGCCTGTGTAGGAAATTCCGGGCATTACAAATTCATCCCTGATTTTTTCAAGTAACAGCTACTGAGGTTGAGATGTAGTTGGAAAAAAATTGAACTCCACATGAAGTCTCCTAGAAAACCCATTAGCAACTGAATTCTTCTTACTGTGTCTATATAAGATCTTAAAATTGTACCCTACTAACTTGTGTGTCCACTTCTACTACTTAGGAGTCTATATAACCTGGTTAACTGTATGATGTAAGCTCTGATCATCAGTGTAAGTGAGAAATTCCTTGCCCAAAGGATTGTCTTCATTTCTTAACAACCTCAGTAATGGCAAACATTTGTCTAACATAAATGAAAGTAGCGTGACATGTAGTACCCCTTACTTTTAAATATCATTTTTAAAGGTTTATAAATGATTAAAATGATTTTTAGAGACTTAATAAATATTTTCATAAAAATTCATCTTTTTACACGTGCAAAACACGTGCAAATATTTCCTTGAGAAGTTCAAAAGTCAAATTTTCTTCATGAAAAATCATTATTTAATATTTGGGATTTATTTATAATTTTTCCAGATTTTTCTGAAATTAATCGGATCTATTTGCAAATTTTGAGAAAAGAATGATCTTTTTGCAAATTTGTCATTTTGAAGGGTGAAAGTGCAAAATTTATTTTCTGGACTTTTTGAACAGTACCGGTTGAAATTAATGAGTACATTTTACTTTTAAATCCTAATTTAAATGATTTTGTATTGAGTTTCCAAGAATAGAGATTTATATATGTAAAGTTGTATTTCAAGGAGGGTATCTTGCAAAAGTGTTTGGAAAACCCTAAACTTTTTATCCCGGGTATTTAAAAGAAAATGCAGTCGTCATTCGCTGCACAACATAAAATTCTTGTGATTTTTGGAGGATCAAGAGGAGGATTTTGGATCTCACAAAAAGAGAGGCTTTCTTGTTGGATCTCTTCATTCCTAAGGTGAGTGATGTAAATTTATTTTGTTATTTTGTTTTATATATGTGAGTGACATGTTATTTTACTTTGTGTATGTTTTATGTGAGTAATGTAATTATTTTGGTTTGTCATTTGAGTTTTATACGTGAATAATGTAATTGATTGGTTGATTTGTTTATGTATGTGAGTAGTATAATTTGGTTGTTGATCTATGATTGTTTTGATTAATCTTGGATGTCGAATTTATTTGCTAGAAAGCATGTTTAGGATTTGAGTATGATTATGACAATGAGGGATTGGATGGATGAACAATTGGATCTTGTGATTAGAAATCAGATTTTGGTTATGAGTTGTGGAAGAAATCCAGTGTTGAGAAATTTTAATGGAAGAATTATGTATTAAGAACATGAAAATTGAAGTTTTGAGAAATTGGTTGATTTGAGGAAATGTATCCAAACTGAGGATTCTTTGAGATTGACGTTTTCATCTGAATACAAATTATTTCGGTGGACAATGAATTTTTTTAGAAATTCTAATTTTGATTATCGTGTACAACAAAAACTATGCAGTCTGTAGGCCGACAGTCGACTGGCATGACCTTTCAGTCGACCGGTACGACCCGGCTACTATGATCTTTAATTTTCTTGAAAATCCGTCTGGACAGTCGACTTAGGACTTTTTCAGTCGACTGGTATTCTTAGAATTTATTTTTCAAAGTTATTGTAGATTCCTTTCTGGTAAGTCGACTTATGACTTCTATAAGTCAACTTAAAACACTCTGGTAAGTAGACTTATGACTTCTATAAGTCAACTTAAAACACTCTGGTAAGACGACTTATGACCTCTATAAGTCAACTTAAAACACTCTGGTAAGTTGACTTATGACTTTTATAAGTCGACTTATGACTTTTATAAGTGAACTTATAACACTTAGCTTATTTTCTTAAAATCATGGAACATTCTTTCTGGACAGTCGACTTATGCTTACTATAGTCGACTGGTACTGATGTATTTTTATATTTATGAAGGTTCTTCCAAATGGTTTATTCTTTAGATGTTTTGATTTATAACTACTTATGCCTTATCTTCTATTAAACATATGTTTTCAAGATGTTAAGTTGAGTAGTTTATGAAGTAAGATTGGTTGAGATATTTGAGTTTGAGTCTCTAGAGGGTGTGTGTGATCCTAGTATACCGGCGGCTGAGTTCATTATGTTTGGGCCTGTCGAGGCATTTTAGTTGTTCAGTTGTTGAGTTAAGTCTGGTAGGGTACACCAACTCTAGGAGTGTAACACCCCGCAAAATTGGAATTACAATTTTGCCCCTGGGTGTTACGCACGTATATTTTTGTAATGTGTTTCACTACATATTTTGGATTCGTACTATTTATACATTTTTCGTATTGATTTCAGTCAACTAAAATATAATATTTCAATCCCTGAGATTTACGTGCTTTTTACGTGTTTTGATGCACGTGTTTCCACCACTGCGTACAATGTTTTCTATAGGTTTAAATTATTTATTTTTATGTATTTAAACCCATTTTATAAAACTGAAATTTATTTTCCCCCTATTTTGATTAAAATGCATTTGTCAATTTTTTCTGCACGTATGGTGCACGTGCAAATTTTTATTCTCATTTTGCTACTCTCATTTTAATATTTTTAGTATGCATTAGTTTTATTTAGCCTTTCTTTTGATCCATGGACTTAAAGTTAAATTCTAGCCCAATAGACTAATTAAAAAGAGAGCCCACTAGAATAATTAAATTAGTTAAATAAAATGAAAGCTCATGATTCAAGCCCACTAATTATAACCTAAATTAGGTTGAACATAAACTAATACAAGACAAGTCACATTTTTTTTGTACACATTTAGAATTATAACAAGTTGTATTTAATATGTATGTGTACTTGTACATTTGTACACTATGTGACCGGTTTTGATCATGGAGGGGGGCCGGTTTTGGCATGTAGAAGAAGGGAGAATGAATGAGGGGGAGTTAGTGCTTTGGAAGAGTGGGGAGATGAGAGGTTGGGAGTTTTAGGAGTTAAGTTATTGGAGGGTCTTAAGGAGAGGTTAAGCAAATGAAGAGTTGTAAGAGTTAATTAGGAGAGTTATTAGGGTGAATATATGCAAAATTAATCCTCCCAAAACCCTATAAATAGAGCCCTACTTTCTTTTTCTCATTGCACCAAAAACATTATAGAAAGAAGAAAAAGAAATAAGTGTAAGAGAAAGAAAAGAGGGAAAGGAAAGAAGAAAGAGAGTAAGAAAAGAAGTGTTCTCTTGCTTGGAGCTTTTGCTAGGAGGAGAAGAGGACTAGGAGGTGCTTGTAAAGCTAGGAGCAAGAAGGAACCATTCTCTTGTAGTTTTCAAGCTTCAATCAAGGTGGGTGTTCTCATGCTTTTTATTTTAGAACTATGTGTTCTAGTAAAAATAAATGAGTATATGATGTTGATATGATGAAGTATAGTAGATTTATGCATTGGTTGTCATGAAATTGCTAAGTTAAGGAATAAATCCACTTAATGTTAGTAAGTGATTTTATGTCTTCTTAATTGTAGAGACTTGCATGCTTGATGAATAATAGAATTTTGATGTCTTAATTAAAAGATAAATTCATGTTTCTTTTTATGTATAATAAGTTGGATGTTGAGATGAAATATATAGATAAGTTTCATGCTAATATAATATACTATGAAGGAGAATATTCTTGTTATGATTAAGTAAATAATAGAAATTTTTGACTAAAGAGTTAATACCATGATCATGTTAGAATGCTTGTAAACTTTATGTATGCTAAATGTATGTTTTGTATGGAAATTTTGATGTAATAAAGTAGAACAATTTATACTATTGGGTGAGGTGAAAATAGTAGTGAAATGTAAATTAAATTACAACTTGTTAATTGGTAAATGAGAAAGGAAAAGATTGATTATTTTGCCATGTGTGAATAAAGAAATGGTGATCGAGATTGGCTGGCATCAAATTTATCTCTGCATTCATGCAATTTCTACCAATTTACACCTGAAATGTATCGATCTACATTCATTATTTGAGATTGGAGGTCCGTTGAAACTAGACCTGCAATTTTGATAGTGAGTAGGTCAATTTGGTAAATAGTTTCAAAAGTGGGTCAGTTTGGTAAAAACTTTCAAAAGTGTTTCATTTTGGGAAAATTATAGGGTTCATAAAACATAATGAAGAAATTATTAAAAATAGTTTTTTTTGAGATTTTCATGTACAATTAAGAAAATAGAAGGGAAACTGAAAAAGAAATTTGGGTTGTGATTAGAATCTATTTAGTAAAGAGTATGACACTTATTTTTTAAAAAGAGAAAAATATTGTGTTGTGAATCAAATTCTTTTGAAAGGATTACACTCTTATTTTGTGTAGAAATGTTGATGTGGTTGAAATGTATTGCTAAAGTGACTTAAAAATGGATGAAAATATTGTTCATGAAGAAGAATATGGCTTTTGAAAGATTGTGAATAAAAGACTCATGAGTAGTATTAAAATGAGACTTCATGAATACAAATTAAGATAAGACATTGAATCGCATTTGTGAATAATTTGAAAGATGAAAATATCTAGGTTTAAGACATGATTATTAAAGGGTATGTGTACCCATGTTTTCTTGTACATGAAAGTTTATGACTTAGAGTTAGTAAGACCTCGATACCGGCGTTATTGAAAGAAAAGATTTGAGATATGATTTTGGAGATATGGCCATGGAGCTATCTCGTATTTGTTGATTAAGTCCGGTAGGAGGTAAAACTAATTCTTTGAATGGAAATTATTCATGTCTTGAACTTAAGAAAATTTAGGCACATAAGTGAAGATGTAGTAAACTTAGGAAAACGTAAGTGGGGTGCTCTATATAGTCGGCGGTGGACTCCAAGACTATAGACCCAGTTGGTGGACTGAGCTTGCCCTGTGGGAGACGGATTATTATATTTTAATCCGGGACTATGAGGACGGGTCGGCGGTGGACTCCAAGATCTTGAGTAGTCGGACGGATGAGTTTTTGTGTTTACCGTCTCCAATGTATATATATATATATACTGGGCTAGAGGGTCACATACAGGACGATTCGCATGATGTGGAATCTGTTATAACAGCCGGCGGTGGACTCCAATGCTGGGATTCAAATTCGTGGAATAGTCTGAACTTTGTTTTGCTACCGGGTAGTTTTCATGGCGAGGGATCGAGCCCTGTATTGTGAAGAACGTAGGCGCTTGCCCTCGGACCTATGTAGTATGGGATGCATAGAATCCGAACAAGTGTGCATTAGTGTCATCCTAGTATAGAAATGTGTGCATTAGGCATTAAGGCATGACATACACTTATGTTTAGAATAATCACCTTTGACACTTTAATTATTCATTCAATCTTTTTTTGTGATTTGTTAAAGTATGAGATCGTTATACTATTCCCGGCATAGAGAGGATAGCCGTGTATAACATTTCATCAGTTGTAAGTAACTGACGTGCCCACAGATTGACATGCAGGTAATGGACTATTCATGGAGTTATAAAGTGGATATGCTGTTGCTGTTTAGAAATTAAAGATGTTGCAAATGATGTTAAAGTTATACAAGTTGTATTTCATTGTTGTAATCTTTTAGTCTTCCGCTGTGTAAAAACCTAGTGTAAAAGAACTCTGATGTAATGTGAATGAAAAGTTTCAAATTCCTTGTAAAATTGTACGAAGTGAAGTAAAGATCCTGTGAAATCTCGAATTTATCCTTATTTGAAATTCGGGGTGTTACAAGGAGATTCGTTAAGTAATTAAATAATCCAAAAATGATAAGAACAGGCACTAGTGGTGATATGATGAACGGGAACATGGGTTATGGACCTCAGTATGGCTTTCGGTGTGAGACAATCTCCGGAATTATCCAGGTGTGAGTGAAATAGTCTCCGGAATTACCTGTGGTGTGGGATTGATCTTCGAAATTTTCGGGGTCGAGGCGACGCACATGTGGTATTCGTGTGATAAGGTCATTGCTTATGGTGTGATATAATCCCCGGAATTATCCAGGTGTGAGTGAAATAGTCTCCGGAATTACCTGTGGTGTGGGATTTATCTTCGGAATTATCGGGGCATGGGCTAATACTCACAGTTTACCTTTATCTCGTAGTAGTCATCGTATTAGGATTAGTTGCATAGCGGGGATTGAACCCTATAATGTGGAGACGTTAAGGGCTTGCACTGAACCTATGTAGAGTGGGATGCATATACTTCGACAAGTATGCATTAGAGAGTCCGCATATAGAATTTTTGTTTTCTTGACTGGGTTTTATGCATGTAGTTTCCTGTTTTCTACACTTGACACTTAGTTTAGTTTCACTTGTTGTTTACATGTTTCCTTGTTACGTTATTTTATGTATTCTTGTCTATTACATGTTGTTTAAGAATCCGTGCTTAATGCTCATTTATGTTGTTTGTCTTTAATTATGTCACTCACACCATTTATGGCTGACCCCTTTAGTTTTGGGGGGTTAGGGATCATCTCTAGCCTCATGTTTACAGGTTGTTGTTGATTAGAGCTTGGGATTTGGATGATTGAGTTCAGTTGATTTAGTAACATGTGTAAAATGATAAGTGTTGTAAAGAAAAGAGAATTATGATTTGAGATGTGTTATATTCCGCTGTGCTATGTAATTGATTATTGTAATGAAAGTTGAAAGTTGAAAAGTTTTATTGGTGTTTGGTTGTGTTTAATATTACATTCAAGTTGATGCTGGGATTGTGCCACGTATTTTCTAAGATATTATATTAGAAATTCGGGGCGCTACATGACATTTTCTTGCTGAAATAGGCAATCGGATGAGTATTATGTAGTTGAATAGCACATATTCCTACCCCCGAAGCATTAGTCTCTATAAAAAATTTGCTGATAAAAATCAGGAAAAGTGAGTAATGAAGGTTACTGCATAGCTTCTTTGAGTTTGCCAAATGTTGTATAAGCTATTAAGTTCAATAGAAGCTATCTTTCTTCAACAAGTCCCAATTAAGGGTGCAACAATGGATGCATATCCCTTCACAAATCTTCTATATTATCTTGTGAACCCCAGAAAAGCTCTTAAGTGCTTTACATTCCTTGGAGTAGGCCAACAGTTGATTGCATCCAATTTCTGTGTATCTGCTCTTATCCCTTCAATAAACACCACATGACCAAGATACTCAATTGATCTTTATTCAAAATCACACTTAGAACTCTTCACATAGAAAAAGTTATGCTCTAAAATCCTCAAAACAGTTCTTAAATGATCCTCATGTTGCAGCACATCCCTACTATATATCAATATGTCATCAAAGGAAACCAAAACAAATTTCCTCAAGTATGGTTTAAAGATGGAGTTCATTGTTGCTTGAAAGGTTGCAGGTGCATTGGTGAGATCAAAAAGCATTTCCAAGAATTCATAATGTCCCTTATATATTCTAAATACAGTTTTTCCAATGTCTTGAGCCTGTACCCTTATTTGATGATATCCTGCCCTAAGATCCATCTTAGAGAAAATTTGTGCACCATGTAATTCATCAAACAACTCATCTGCAGTTGGAATTGGAAATTTATCTTAAATAGTAATGGCAAATTTATCTATAATAGTAATGACATTCAAAGCCTTGTGATCCACACAAAACCTCCGTGTACCATATTTGTTCTTTACTAACAACACTGGTGAAGAAAATGGACTAATGTTTAGCCTGATTATACCATTATATAACATTTTTATACCTTTTTCCTATCTTCTCCTTCTGAAAATGAGGGTATTTATATGGTCTAACATTGTTTGGCTTAGAATTAAGCTGCAGGTGCAAAGGATGATCAAACTCTTTGGATGGAAGCAAGCCAATTGGTTCGCAAATACATGAGCAAACTACGGTAAAACTTCATGTAAGGGTGCAAGTAAATAATCTTGTTCGTTCTCTTCTTGAAAAACCAAATGAAACTGACTTGTGATGTCTATATGAACTTCCCTTCTGAGAGAATTCAACTGTATTTGCATAGGTACTTGAGGATCACCCTTCATAGTAATCTTTTGCAATTTATGAGCGAACGACATAGTTATATCATTGTAATCACTCACTATTTTCCCAACAATCTCTACCACTAAATCCCTAATACCACTTTAGCACCATAGAGAGACAAGATATAAAAATCTATTATGAATGAATACTCCTGCAGCATTATAGGAATTGAGACACACTTCCCTTCACACTGTAATGACTCACCATTCCCACAATCACATTGAATGGCTGACATGGATGAACTGACAAATTGAGATACTGTACTAATCTCTTTTGAATAAAATTATGTGTATTGCCAGAATCAATAAAGACCTACACATCATGTCGATTAACAGCCCCTTGCACTCTCAGAGTCCTAAGAGAAATCTGACCAGCCAAGGCTTCAAAAGAGATCTTAGGAAACTGATCAATAGTATGCTCATGCACCTCCCCTGCCTATAAATTTCCATACAACTCCCCTTCCTTAGTGTCAGCAATCATCATGAGAAATTGTTTCTTACATTTATGCCCAGATACATACTTTACATCACAAGCATAATCCCTTCTCTTTCCTCATTGACCATTTCTCAGGTAAAAATTTCTTAATAAAGGGCCTCCGTGTTGTGCTATACTGGGTGTTGCTTACTAAAGGTGTGTGAACAAGGCTTGACAGCAATGGAGGTAAAGTACTAGGAGGAAGATGCCAAAGTTGTTTATAGTAAGTACCTTTCCCCCTCATTGACCTTTCATCAATATACTTTTCTTCTTGTATCTTCGCTAACGAAATAGAAACAACTAAGCTCTTAGGTTTATTAGCCAAAACATTCCTCTTAATCTTAGGCTTTTCCCGAGAAATATAAAAACTCAACACATATTTGTAAACTAACCCCTTTGTCTTGTTGACTAACATCTCAAATTGATCCAAATATGCCAAAGTTGATGTTTGGTTTAATTTAAACATCATTCCAGTGTAATCCACACACGCTGAAGGCCCAAATCTAATATCCAATTCTTGCACCAAAATTTTCCAATTCAAGAATTTCCATTTATCAAATTTGTCTTGAAACCAAGTCAATGATTTTCCATCCATATGGAATGATGCAATAGCCAATTTCTGTTCTTCTGGAATCTTATGATATGAAAAAAATTGATTGACTTTGAGCAACAACTCCGTCAGATTTGTGCAATTAAACCTAGGAAAATCCAATTTAAGGTTACACACATGAGTCTCAGGACCAGAGTTGTGTGAATTCCTTACATTGATTTGCGACTCATGGCTTGCCAATGCCGCTCTCCTATTGAATTGCTGGTCGATCTTGCCGTCTGAGATCAACCCTCTCTGCCCCGACACCAATTCTGTATGCTCTGCCATTGATTCCGACAACATCTGCAACTCTTCTCTATGTTGCTTCGTCGACTTTCTCAACCTACTAGTTGTATTTTCCATCGATTACAATCTCGTGCCGCCTGCCATTCCTCTGCTCAAATCAATGAAAGCACCAATTGTTAGGTGTCGCCATTCTCAAACACTAATATAATCATCAATCATCTAAAATCGAAGGTTTTCATGATCTATATTGAAAGAATTTGAGATACAAGATTCTAGGGTTTGGAATTGGGGAGAAATAGTAGAATCAAGAAGAAGAAGAAGAAGAAGAAGAAAAAGAAGAAATAGGAATCGGTCGTAAATTCTAACCAGCTCTGTCTCTATTACTCTAACTCCTTATTTGTACTAACTCACCCTCTCATCATAACCAATCACCACTATACATCTGTCCCTTCTTTCTCTGCTTTTGTTCCTCTTCAAACTCACAAATGAAAGCACGTGCAACTCACACCAAGATAAAATCCTTTAAATGACACACGTCCCTTCTTTCTCCCACTTCTGTTCCTCTTCAAACTCATAGCCAAAATCACGTGCAACTCACAACAAGATAAAATTCTCTAAATGACTAGGCCGCACTACTCTTCTCTTAGGTAGTGTTTGGCCCAGCTTAAAATTAGCTTAGCTTCTCCTTTAGAAGGAGAAGCTGGGCCAAACATATATTTTGAAAAGCTCTACAAAAAGAGAAGTAGCTTTTTTTTATAAAGAAAAAGGAGCTCTAAGAGAAGCTCCCAATATCTACTTCTAGCTTCTAGCTTCTAGCTTCTAGATCAAAACCAACAAAGAAAAAAACAAATCAAAACCCAACTCTCCCCTTCTTCTTCGATTTGAACAATCCAGCTCTTGACGAATTCGCGAACAGAAAGCAATTACCCCTTTCAAGAAGCCGACTTTCTTGGCGTGTTGAGCTAGATTGACATCGAGGAGGAAGAGGGAGGAGTCGGACAGGAGGAGGAGGATGGAGTCGATGGGGAGTTTGGAGGGAGGTGGAGGTGAGGAAGAGAGGGTCGGGGTTTGAGGGGGAGAGGGAGAGGGAGAAGAGGAGGGGCTTGCCGCCGCCGGTGCCGAGGTGGAGGAGGGAGTGAGAGTGGGGAGATGCGGTTGGAGGTCGGGGAGAAGGTGATACGGAGGAGATGCAGAAATTCATAGCGAAATTCAGTCGGATTAGGGATTTGGTGGAGATTAGGGATTAGGGATTAGGGATTTGGTGAAGATGATGTATAAAAGTAGCTTTTAATTGATATATGCCAAACAACTTCTAGCTTAAAAGTAGCTTTAAAATTAAAAAAAAAGCTGACTATCCAAATAGCTTCAGCTTTTAATTTCAAAGCTGTACTTTGTAGCTTCTCCTTCTAAAGTAGCTTTAAAGCTAAAAAAAGCTAGGCCAAACGCACCCTTAGGCTTCTGCTCTTTATTAAAATCCGACCCATTAAACCCTGTATCAGGTTCCCTCTAGACACCTTTTCTGCCTATCAATCAAAGATGTCTTTTTTTTTGATGTATCAGATAGAGCCAAACGGCTCCAGCCATCAATATATATATATATATATATATATATATATATATATATATATATATAGTCCCCTTCGGTTGCACACTACTTTTGGTGAGCACTCCGTGAGCACTCACGAACTAGAGACCCTATGAAAAATCCGAACCGCTCATATTGTTCTATATGCCTTAGATAGTCCTAACAATAGAAAATCAAGTAATTTGAAGTTCATTTGCCCATCCATCATGTTGTTAGAATTTTCAGCCATACAATTTTGTGATGATGTAAATCATGGCCAAATGAACTTCAAATTACTTGATTTTTTATTGTTAGGCTATCTATGGCATATAGAACAATATGAGCGGTTCGGATTTTTCATAGGGTCTCTAGTTCGTTAGTGCTCCCGGAGTGCTCACCAAAGTAGTGTGCAACCGAAGATTTCTTTCTATATATATATATATAAACAACAGTTGAGATACAGAAATAATTACAAGAGTTTACAAGCTGTAAAACGGAAATTAAAAATACAAAAATGAGTACAAAAATCGGAAGAGTCTCATGCAAATAAGCTATCTGCGAACACCGAGAAGGGCGACGGAGCAAACCGCCAAAAGAACAACGCAACTAAAGGAGGTAAACGCCCTGCCGCACTAAAGAAGAGGAAAGACACCCACAGAGGAAAACAACCGCAAGGCAAAAGGAATCACAACGATCAGGAAGCCAGATCCAGGGACACCCAAACCTTGACGACATGAGCGAAAATTTTGGAAGAAAACCAAAAGACAGACCCAAAACTCAGGAGGCAAAACAGCCCCACACGAAGGCACAAAGCACAACTTGCAATAAAAATAAAAGAGAGAAAATGCAGGAAACCAGACGCACCACTAAAAAGCTCAGGAAATAGTGTATGCAAACATACACATGTATGCGTACACCAAATGCGAAGATAGGAGGAGAGAAGGCACACCACAAAATATTTAAAGACGTGGCTAAAAGAGAAGAAACAGATGCAGCTGCTCAAGAAAACACAAACCGCACCGAAAGGACAAAATAAACCAGACTGCCAAATCGAGGAGGACCAAAATGCAAAAACTCAGCTGTGCGCAAGAAGATGAGCTGAAATTGAAGCTACTTTCTTAGCTAAAATACGAGCACTCACGCGAGTTTGCACATTATTATAAAGTTTCTTATTATATTTTCGCTTAGCGGGGGGAGGATCGACCTCCACCAATGGGAGCGAAATCACTCCAAGGTCCGACATGCTAGCCTCGACTTTGTTTAGGCAAGACGAGGGTAAGAGAAAACTGGAAGAAACTGACGATGATATAGGAATGGAATTAGTATGATAAGAATAACGAGAAAAGGAAGAGTCACCAAGAATCGGTTGATGAATGAGGCCCATCGTACTACGTAACCAAGAATGGTAAGGCCCAAAGGATTTAAACAAAACAAACTTCTTATCCAAACTCATACTCAACGAAGGCCTCACAGCTTTAGAATGTGGACGAGGCTGATAGGTGCTTGACCGAGGAAAGGAAACAAGTTTCGTGAAATCCGAGCGAACCTTAAACAGGAAAGCAAAATTAGGATACTGAGGAGTAGCAAGAGAATCACCATGATCAGCGGAAGAAGTTGTGGGGCTCATTGATGGATAAGGAACCACTACAGAGGAGTCAAAATCCTTTTCAGACTCAAGACTACTCTTCCTCGTGAAGCATGCCTAAAGCATGAGCTTAAGGAGGGGATAGTTAAGAAAGGAAAGACATTTAGCTGGGAAGGATTTAACCAAAACAAAATCCTTATCAAGGCTCATAATCAACGTAGGCACCCCAGCTTTCGAATGGGGATGAGCCTGATGAGAACCCAACCGAGGGAAGGAAACAAGTTTCGTATAAACCGTTCGATCCTTAAACAGATTAGTAATATTGGGAAGCTGAAGAGTGCCAAGAGATGTACCATAAGCACTGAAAGAAGTAGTTGAGTTCGTAAATGGATAAGGAACAACTGCAGAGGAGTCAAAATTCTTTTCAGGCTCAATACTAAACTTCCTCGCCAAGCATGTATTAAGCTTGCCCTTTAAGAGTGGATAGTTAAGAAAAGAGAGAAGTTTAGCCGGTAAGGGTTTGCCTCTAGGTAATCTAAGAAGTTTTTGAAGGGAAAAGCATCGACGGCGCGACTGTCCAAGCTTGTCACAGAAGATGCACTTCATTTTATTCACGCACACTCTTTTCAAATGCCCAGAAAGGAGGCACTTGAAACAAACCAGGAGCGGGTCGGACCTACAAGAGGAAAGGGCAATAGGGAGTATGGGAGAGCAACGAGAGCGACCCAGTTTAAAAGGGCCTATTTTTTTTAACGACCTCGACCCAAGACGGGCACAAAGAGGCCATGGCCTAAAACCAGAAAAGGGCGAGAGTGAGAGGATACCCGAGCAGGGTTGTGGAAACTGATATAGAGAAGATCAGTTACTGCAGAAGTGGCTATAATAAAGAGGATAACGGATCGCTACAGATCTAGGACAAAAACACCAATGCAATTCAATGCAATAGATCAACCGTAATGCAAGCACCAGAGGTTTAGGAAGATCCAAGCCACCACTAATCAGAACTAAAAAGAGTTCAGAGAGAGTAGTTACGAAGCTTCAGAAAGAGTAGTTAAGGACTATTTTGCATTAATAACTAAAAACAGTTGTTTTTTGTGTTGACCGATAGAACTAATTAGAAGTATCGTCCTAAAGAACAAATTGGAACGGTAGATCAAAATAGATCAACAGAAAGCACTGAGCAATGCGCGGTGGCGAGAATCGCCAAACCAGATCACAGATCTAAAACTACTAAGAACGTAGGTTCAAGAACGAAAAGGGGAAAAGCAGAACGGGCTCAAAACGAACTCAAGGAGAATCAAATCGAAGAGAACCTAAAAATAAGAGTTATAAATTGTAAAGAAAATAAAAAAATCCTTTTGCAATCAAAGATGTCAAAAGGGAATAACTTTGATAACCAGGAGCCTAAATAGAATTTACCCAAGCATCAATCATAAAGTCACCTTGACCCTCATTAATCAATCAGATGCAACGACTAAAAGCAACCTATCGACATTAGGGAAATCATTTATCAATGACTTTAATTGGGCATGCACATCTCAGAGGTGCCAAAAGGGTTCGTTAACTTCATTTGAGGTTCATCACTGAGCATTGTCTTGAATAGTATTAGGATAGAGGACAACAATTGTGGCTAGGTCTCAAGCCCCAAGTTTGATGCCTAGACATGTCCTTGCACATTCAAAATAAATAATAATAATAATAATAATAATAATAATAGTAATAATAATAAAAAAGACTTCATTTGAGGTTCGTTTGCATTTTCTTTTTCTTCGCATGATTTGCATCGGCCTAAGGTTGTTCTACTATTTTCAACCAATAAGTGCAAATATATTTATCTATTACTATTCTAAAAAACATGAGTTTAGATGGTCGAACGACCTATATTTAATTTATCCACCTGTCATTCTAACCATTCATTTTATGATAATTAGAAATAGAACTAACAAACAAAATATTCTACTTCCAGTTTTTATAGTAAAAATATATATAAAGTAGTAAAAAAAAATATTCTCATCATACTTGTAGTATCGTTAAAAAAATTTAAACAAATAAAAAAAAATTATATTCCCATAATTTGACCGCCCAAATATACATATGGAAACAAATAACCTATATTTTGAGAGCCCCACTTTAAACAAAAAAACAAATAAACACAATATTATATTGTCATAATTGGACATCCCCTATGTATTAAAACAAATAATCTATACTTTCACGACCTCAATTTAAATAAACAAGGTAAAAGATAACTTTGTAAGCTTAAAACTAACAAACAATGCTACACACTCTTTTCTAATTCTATACTTACAAGTAGTTAACACGTGCGATGCACGTTTTAATAAATATAGTCTTTTAAAATAAAAATTTAGACGTAGTCTTGATTTGAATCTAGGACCTCCATTATAATAGTTATGCACGGGCGTTGTACGGATTGGTAGAATGACAAAATATTTACAAATGACACTAAGACCTTCCCCTATTATAATATTAGAGATAAAAGCGTACTCGTAATGTATCAGTACTTCCCATAGATTCTAAACCCGTTGAAATTAAATGCAAAAATATTAAGCTAAAATAGAATTAATTAGAGTCTTGGTTATAGTATGATTTGGTTGAAAGGTCGATTTAGGTTTTAACATGGAGTTGATGATTTGGCAATCAAATTGTGTATACTTAGAAGTGTACAAGAAAGTGTGTATAATATTATTGTATAATTTTACTGAACATATAATCATAAATTTATACACACTACTGTAAATACATAGATTTTGAATAGACTTTTCTCTAAAACTTACAAATTCATAAACAAATGAGGTTCTATATACTAGTAATCTGCACGTACACTCCATGTTCTAATTAAAAAAAATTATATCGTAAATAATAAGACATAATCTGGCCTCGAACTTGAGATCTCCGTTTATTCATCACAACTCTTTATAAATTATCCCTTAGTGGCACAAACTTTTACTTTATATAAGTGTCACTTTTGTAAATAATTATGTCGTAAATAAAATTGAACTTTGAGGGTATTATGGTAACTAACAACAGCTGAGTAAATGAATAGTTAATATAACTCCTCACTTAAAAATGAATGGTTGAGATTAAATGGTTGAATGAATGTCTACAAATTACAGATTATCTACAAAAGACAACCCCAACTCTCCCATTACCTAGTAACTAGAAATCTGCACGAGCGATGCACATTCTAATAATTTTTTTATATATATAGTAAATAATAAGACGTAGTCTGCCCTCAAACCCGTGACTTCTCTTTACTCATCACATACTCTTTACAAATTACCCCTAGTGGCACAAACTTTTATTTTATATGAGTGACACTTTTGTAAATAATTATGTCGTAAATAAATTTGAAATTTTAGGGTATTATGGTAACTAACAACAGTTGAGTAAATGAATTGGAAATGTCTACAAAGTACAGAATATCTACAAATTACAGGTTATCTACAAATGACAACCCCAACTCCCCCATTATCTCTTACTAGTAATTTACACGTGCGATGCACGTTCTAATTAAAAAACATTTATATAGTAAATAATAAGACGTAGTCTGACCTCGAACCTGAGATCTCCCTTTACTCATCACATACTTTTACAAATTGTCCCTAGTGGCATAAACTTTTATTTTATATGAGTGACACTTTTGCAAATAATTATGTCGTAAATAAATTTGAACTTTGAGGGTATTATGGTAACTAACAACAGTTGAGTGACACATACTCTTTACAAATAACTCCTAGTGGCAGAAACTTTTATTTTATATGAGTGACACTTTTGTAAATAATTATGTCGTAAATAAATTTGAAATTTTACGGGTATTATGGTAACTAACAACAGTTGAGTAAATGAATTGGGAATATCTACAAATTACAGAATATCTACAAATTACAGGTTATCTACAAATGACAACCCCAACTCCCCCATTATCTCTAACTAGTAATTTACACGTGCGATGTACGTTCTAATTAAAAAACATTTATATAGTAAATAATAAGACATAATCTGACCTCGAACCTGAGATCTCCCTTTACTCATCACATGCTTTTACAAATTATCCCTGGTGGCATAAACTTTTATTTTATCTGAGTGACACTTTTGCAAATAATTATGTCGTAAATAAATTTGAACTTTGAGGGTATTATGGTAACTAACAACAGTTGAGTAAATGAATGGTTAATATAAATCCCACTTAAAAATAAATGGTTGAGAGATTAGATGGTTGAATGAATGTCTACAAATTACAGTTGTCTACAAATGACAACTCCAACTCTTCCATTATAATATTAGAGATCTGCAAGTGCTGTGCACGTTCTAATTAAAACTTTTTTATATCTCTACTATTTTAATTGGAGAGTTTTGTCACCAAACAAACTCCATTTTTAACCAAACAAACGCGTGTAATGCACATGCATAACTAATATAAGGAGGTTTTAGGTTCGATGCGAGACAATGTGTGAATTTAATATATATATATATATATATATATATATATATATATATATATATATATATATATATATATATGGATTTTGCTCCATTGAAAACGGGTTCGTTTTCAATGGGTTGGAAAACACCAATATCCACCGTCCGATCGATCTTGATCTTGATCAGCGGATCAGATCAAGATCCGCTTAAGTCTCCCACTAACGTTCCCAAAAGTGGAGGGGTATTTTCGTCACTTCACGCCAAAAAACATTTGGGATTTAGCGTTTTTTTGGCGTGAAGTTTTTTTTTGTCGAAAAATTCACCTAGGCCGTTGTTGGAAACAACGGCCTAGGTTGTTTTTTTTTATAAAAACAACATACCTTGGCCGTTGTTTCCAACAACGGCCTAGGTATGTACAAGTGTTTTTCCAAACACTTGTACATACTCAGATTTCGTCTCCCTGTTTTCGTCACAAACACTATCTCTCTTTCTCTCGAGCTCCCGAAACCCATCCCCAAACTCTAGTTCACTCTCCCAACTCCTTGGCATCGATTTCTTTGTCTTCTCGATCTCTATCCCTTGTGGAAAGTTCCCTATCTCTCTCTTCCTCTCCCGAATACAGCAAACCCTAACTTCACATCCAAATTCCCAAATCATTTAAACCCTAGCAGAAATTGTTTTCCTTTGTCTACAACAACGTGCAGCGGCTTCTCACATCTTCGTCCACTCTCTATCTCTCTCTTTGGATCAGGTATTTTCTTAATCCCAATTTACTATAATGAACTCTTTGAATTTATTGATTTTTTTTCCAATTTTGGAGTTGGGTTTTTTTGTATTATGCGTAGTAGTCTAGTCTATAATTTAGAGAGTATATAATTAGCTCTAATCATGTATGTTGTATACATTTTGTTGACATTTTCGTAGATGTAGTGCTAGTTGTAGTGGTGGAATATAGGAGAAGAAAAAAAACTAGATGAAAAAATTCGGAGTTGTACGAGTAGGTCGGACTCGCTGTGTAGAAGGTAACGGATCTTGTAGAGGCGATTTCTGTCTCACGATTTGTGAGATACGTCCGTTTATCATTTTAATTCAATACAACGGATATAAAGTGATACACGGCCGTATCTTTCAAACCGAGAGTCAAAACTCACCTCTGCAAGTTCCGCTGGCTCGTGTTTGGTGTGCCAGAGTTGACGCCCAAATTTAGAAAATTTTCCTTCTCATTTTTGTTGTTTTGACGCGTATATAAAAAACCTTTAATCCACCTCGGAATTTGTGGAATACGTTATGAGGTGAACATAGCTTAAATGAAGTCCAAATAAAATGAAACTTTGCGAGTAGGTTGGTCTCCCCACTCACAAGTCATACCAACCTATACATGTGAGTTCAGACCCGCGGTTTGCGAGATACGTCAATGTATCACTTTCCGCTCAGTTTTCAATAGTGAAACCGATATACGGCCGTATCTTTCAAACCGTGGTTCGGAACTCCCATGTACCAGTTGCGTTGGCTTGTGTGCGGGGAGCCCGACCCAAAGTCCAATTTTTGGATTTTTTGCATCTCGTTTATATTATTTTTATGCGTATATGAAAAAACTTTAATATACCTCGAAATTTTTTTAGTATGGTCGCAATACAAAAATGCTTAAACGAAGTCGAAAAAATTCGAAACGGTACACGTAGGTTCGGCTAACCATTCACAATGCAATGGAACTTGTATTTGCGAGTTCCAATCCACGGTTTCCAAGATACGTCAATGTATCGCTTCCCGCTCTATTTTAAAGAGTGAAAGTGATACACTGACGTATATTTCAAACCATGGGTCGGAACTCACTTCTACAAGTTGCGTTGGCTTGTGTTTGGTGTGCCCTAGTTGACGGCAAAATTTAGGAATTTTTCATCTCGTTTGTGTTGTTTTGACGCGTATAAGCTAACTCTTGGAATTTTTTTAACTCGTTGGTTTATGTTTGCTAATTTTTGGCGAGTAATTAGTTTCATATATGCAACCTTTGTTACAGAGAAATGGCTAGAACGAGGGGAACCGGAAGGGGAAGGACATCCCAGGAAGCACGGGGGGAACATTCCACAGAGAATGTGAGAACTAATAATTTGTATTGTCCCTAATTTTGTATTTAGTGATATTGATTTTAGACTAATAATAATTATGTTTTTTGGTTCATATAAGTTGGTGCATCCTCTTTGACGACAGGAAGTCGTGGTCCAGGACCAATATATCCCGACGAACTGACCTTGCAAGATCGCCCCAGATTTGCGGAAGTGTGGGGTGGGACGACGCATAGGTGTAATTTCTGCACCCACGAGACCATGAAGGTGCATCCACGTATTGTCGAATACCTAGTAGTAGTCGATTTCTATGGATTCAGCATGATGGGGAATGTTAAACTCGACCGAGCACTTCTCTCGGCACTCGTGGAGCGCTGGAGGCCAGAGTCGCACACGTTCCATCTACCGGTCGGAGAGATGACGGTGTCGCTACAGGATATAGCGACGATATCCAGTCTTCCAATAGATGGGTTGGCCGTGACGGGTAATATTAACTTTGATAAAATAAAGATATGCAATGAACTGCTCGGTACAGAGTTTGATGAGTCGGCTACGGAAGATGATGACATTTTCTAAGGACAATCAATCCGACTATCTTGGTTGAAGGAACGTTTTGATGGGACGCTGACCAACGAATCGGTCGAAGACTATGTATAGTCTTATACCAGAGCCTACATTCTAACGTTGATCGGAGGGGTTCTATTGCCTAACTCATCGGGCGATATGGTGCACCTCATGTACCTACGATTGCTCGCCGACCTAGGCTTAGCTGGCCGGTACAGCTGGGGAAGCTGCGCGTTGGCAACGCTATACAGGGCGTTGTGTCATGTAGCGCTAGAATCATCAGAAATGACCGGACCAATGGTTTTGTTACAGATTTGGTCCTGGGAGCGACTGCACCTGGGTCGTCCTCGCAATAGGAGACCGGCGGCCGGTTGGATGGCCTAACCAGAAGATCCTGCTACGTTAGCACCCTTAGGGGTATATTGGGCTGGTAGTCGGAGTTACAAAGACAACCCCAAGGGTGTAATAACGTACTACAGAGACGAGCTCGACCAACTACGTGAAGAGTTCGTGATTTGGGCGCTGTATACACCCGAGCGGGTGGGAAGACTACGACCAATGTGCACCACCGGGTCGTAGTTTTGGCTGACGACGGCTCCCCTCATCAACTTCAGTATAGTGGAGCATCCGCGACCGGAGCGAGTCCTTTGTCAGTTCAATCTTCAACAAGATAGTTCCCCAAGCTGCGCAAACCTATACGATCATGAGTTACACACCGTTAGGGGTACCGGCCTGCATGCCTACTCATGATTGGGCAGATTTCATCGTGTTCACATTGCAAAATGGAACGAGCGACGGTTTGAACTTGTACTCGTCAATGTTCCAGAGTACGATGGAAGAGTGCAAGGAAAGTACATGACATGGTTCCAATCATATACACGTTTGTACATCTCTCCCGATACAGTACTACCTGCTAGTGTTCAACGAGAAATTGAGGAGAGGGAGATTGAACCACCACCCACATATTCCAGTTCACAACCCATGTTCCAACCGAAGGCCACAGCTATACGTACAGTGGTAACTTCAATCTTCATATTTATTTTAATGTTCGTTATACGTGAATTTCATGAATTCTTTAAATTATTGAATTTGTGTAATTATTTTTGTTGGTTTTTTCTGATTTAGATTGATAATACGATGGACATGGCAAAAGAATGCGCGGAGGTAATAAAAAGTAATGTGGGCACAGCTATGAAGAAGTTCGCTCAGAGGATGCTCTCTTCATGCCGTACCAATTTGGATGTTTTGGGAGAGGCCGAACGTTTGGATCGAGCATTAAGCGGACCGAGGGACCGACATAAAAGTGTGAGGGGTAGGCCAACTGCATTGATGGGGCGACAATGGGAACATGAGATGAGAGAACAACAATCTTCAACTTCACATCCATCTCACGAACAAGCGCAGTTAGAAGAGACTGAGGAGAGGGTTGTTGGAGACGTACAACAAGAGGAGGGAGGATCTGAACAAATCCCTGAGTCGCCAACCACGATCCGGCGCCGAAACCCTGCTCGGAAGAGGCGAGCACCACAGGCGTACACGCCCGGTACTTAGCCAATACATTTTGTTTGTTGTAATTTTTTTTATTTATTTTTTGGGTTTTATCCTGTTGTAACTAAACTAGTGGAAAGTGTGGTTCGTAAGTTTAAGTGTAGTTGATGTTGTTGTTATTAATTGCTAATAGTCAATTATGGTTGGTGATTTTGGCGGTTGTAGATATGAATTTATTCGGAGAGTGTATGTGATAGCAAAGTGTTTGGAATTTGGTTAAATTTTCAAGTGTAGCAGCTTCAGCTGCTTCGTACAAATGTTGATTATTTTTTTTTTTAAAACCTAGGCCGTTGTACAGGACTAAGGTTGGAGGATTTGTCTTGCTGTCTGACTTGTTGGCTTTAAAAATAGCAACAAGTCAGAGAGTAGCTCCACTTTATTGTTTATACCCTAGGCTGTTGTCTCGGACAACGGCCTAAGTTGTAGGACAAAAATATAGACAATTTGTCTTGCTCTCTGACTTGTTCGCTTTAAAAATAGCAACAAGTCGGAGAGCAGCTCCAATTTATTGTTTATACCCTAGGCCGTTGTCTGCAACAACGGCCTAAGTTGTAGGACAAAAATATAGACAATTTGTCTTGCTCTCTGACTTGTTGGCTTTAAAAATAGCAACAAGTCAGAGAGCGGCTCCACTTTATTGTTTATACCCTATGCCGTTGTCTCCGACAACGGCCTAAGTTGTAGGATAAAAATATAGACAATTTGTCTTGCTCTATGACTTGTTGGTGTTAAAAATAGCAACAAGTCAAAGAGCATTCCAACTTTATTAGAAATACCCTAGGCCGTTGTCTAGGCCAAAAAGATAGACAATTTGTCTTGCTCTCTGACCCCTTAGGCCGTTGTCTCCAACAACGGCCTAGGTAGTGGACCAAAAAGATACACAATTTGGGATGCTCTCGACTTGTTGGTATAAAAAATAGCAACTTGTCAGAGAGCCCCCCCCAATATAATGTTTATACACTAGGTCGTTGTCTCCAGGAAGTAAGCCAAAAATTAATTGGTTGTTTGCTTTTTCCAATTTTCTCTTCACTCTTTACGAACAATCTCTGTGGAAAGACAGATGAGTACTTGGCTTGTATAACAATTTTATATATTTTTATTTTTTAATTTGACTACACCTAACTAACCACTACATAATCATGATGTTTTAATATGTACAGAACACCCCAGAAAATATTAAGCTAAACTATATCATTCGTTAGGGGTTAGGGTTAGGGTTAGGGTTAGGGTTAGTGCTAACGGGGGTTAATGGTAGGGTTAGGGTACGCGGGGGTTAGTGGTTTGGTTAGGGTTACTGTAGGGGTTTGGTCAGGATTATTTATAGTTGGGAGTTGATAGGTAGTAAGTTTCCAGTAAGGAGTTTATAGATATTTAAGTTCTATCATTAATCACATGTGTCTCTCCACTCTTTACGTACATTGTCTTCTGAACTCTACAAAATAGACGTTCATATTTATGTTTTTTTGTTTATATTTTTTATTTATTTCCATTTCTAGCCACATAACTAACGAATTTAAAATCAATACCCACAAACGAATATAAAAACTAACCTAAATTAATTGGTATTTTGTTTCTTTTGTCTTTATTGAATAATAATATATAATCTTCAAAATCCTCGTACGTTGTTTACAATGAAGACATTACTGAAGACATTCTCCATACATGCAACTGGAAAGAATTCCACAAGATTGGGAAGAAGAGGTGTGATCACATGTAGTAGAACAAGTTCATTATGGAAAAAAACCAATAAGGTAAAACCCCACATGTATGGGAAAAACCACATGTAGCTCCCTTGACTTGTGGATAATTATTGCAGAAACTTCAATATGGAAAAAACCTAAACTACATCACCACATGTACCTCCCCACATGTACCCTATATATGGGAAAAACCACATGTGAAAACCCACATGTAGTTTTCCCATCTATTGCACTCTTCCGGAAACACCCTCCTAAAATACAAAAACTCATCTCCGAATATCAAAAATATCTAATAATTATGATGGACAAGAAGAAATCAAAAATAAAAAAGATTTGGTTCGCTTTTGAGCGGAGAGTAATCAGATCAAACTACTTGGCCATCAAGAACTGAATCTGATTATTTTCGGGAAAAAACGGTCTAAATAGGGACCATCATGTATTGGGAAACCGTAATAGAAAACCACATGTATATTTGACCACATGTATAAACCAATGTGAATAGTATTCCAAAAAGGTTCAAAGATTACTCTAAAACACTACCGCCAACTGTTGCTTCTGTGGGAATTTTGGATGTGGAATCTCGTCGTGAAGTAATTGTGTGCAGTTTTTCGTGACACTTTGAAAGGTGGAAGTAATGGGCAAATAAAAAAATATACCTATACGATATACAAGTGTAGATTATCTATTTTTGGTATAAATTTCCACGAAGACTGTGCGTAAAGAGTAAAGAGAATATTGTAAAAATCCCAAAAATTTCGTACCTAGGCCGTTATTAAAGACAACGGCTTAAGGCAATCATATAAAGGGGTCCTTCATGACTTTTTGCTTTTTAAAAGTATTAAGCTAAAACCTAGGCCGTTGTTGGACACAACGGCCTAAGGTATTTACTATAACCTAGGCCGTTGTCTGACGGCCTAGGTAGTAGGCCAAAAAGAGATAAATTGGGGTGTTCTCGACATGGCTAGGGTTAGGGTTAGGGTTAGGGTTAGTGTATCCAGTTTGGTAATTAGTGTTAACGGGGGTTAAGGGTAGGATTAGGTTTAGCGGGGGTTAGGGGTTTGGTTAGGGTTATTGTAGGGTTAAGGTTATTGCAAGGAAAACATTTGCGGTAAGATCATGTATTGGTTTATCACTAATTTGCGATAGTTGAGAGTTGACAGTTAATAAGTTTCTAGTAAAGAGTTTATAGATATTCTGTATATAACCAATAGAAATCAATAAAACATGATATGTAGGTTAGGGTTAGGGTTAATGTAGGGTGGGGGTTATTGTAAGGTTAACAGAGTAGGGTTAAGAATTAGGGTTAGGGTTATCGTAGGGTTAGCACAACGCAAGACTAGGCACATTTGTAATGTAGCTCGGAGTAAGACTAGGCACATTTAGCTGCTTGAATCATCTGATTCTTCTTTGATTTAGGATAACACCCGTCTACTATTATTGAAACAAAAAACCCTTTACCCTAACCTTAACCTTGACCTTATACTTGTATACCTACCCCTTTATATTTTTTGGAATATTTTTAAGCATATTACCTTTTATAATTTTATGTTGGTTAGATAGAGCGAAAAAATTGTAACGTAATTATAAACAATATATACGCGTATATCATCTGTCTTTCGTGTAGAGTTCCAGAGAGACTGTTCGTAAAGACAGATAGTTCTTATTTTTATTGTTTTTAAAATTTTCCACAATCTAGGGTGTAGGCCGTTGTCTCCATCAAAGAAGTGGTGTTGTCCTCTAAGCCAAGTGATCACCAGAAGCCAGCAGACTTTCAACATACACCTAAGTGGGAAAAAGCACCAAGCTAAACAAGCAGAACTCAATCTCAAAGCAGAAATCAACACCCGCCTACTATTATTGTAGACACTTCAATATGGAAAATACCTAAAGTACATAACCACATGTAGATCCCCACATGTTGTATATATATGGGAAAAACCATATGTACATCCCCACATGTAAACCCATATAACAAAAAACCCCTAACCCTAACCTTAACCCTAACCTTATACATGTAAACGTACTCCTTTATATATTTTTGAATAATTTCTAAGCATATTACCTTTATAATTTTATATTGTTTAGATAGACCGGAAAAATTGTAATGTAATAAAAAATTATAAACAATATATACGCGTAAATCATCTGTCTTTCGTGTAGAGTTCCAGAGAGACTGTTCGTAAAGACAGATAAAATTTATTTTATTTTTTGTAAAAATTTTTTCCCAAAATGGATGATTATGAATTATTTTTTATCATTTTTTTTACATATTTAACTACCATGATTATATATTGGTTTGAAAGGTGGTATTAATCGGCACTTAAAAAAAAATATAGCGGAAAGATATACAAGTGTAGATCATCTGTCTTTGGTATAAATTTCCACAGAGACTGTACTAGAGTAAAGAGAAAATTATAAAAACACCAAAAACATCATACGTAGGCCGTTGTTACAAACAACGGCTTAAGGCATTGAATTAAAGGGGTCCTCCATGACTTTTTCCTCTTTTCAAGTATTAAGCTACAACTTAGGCCGTTGTCTCCAACAACGGCCTAAGGTATTTATAATAAATGGGGTTGCTCTCTGACTTGTTGCTCTTTTTGTCTTCTCCAAGTCAGAGAGCACCCCCAAAATCACAACTTTTAGACTATGACCTAGGTCATTGTTGAAGACAACGGCCTAAGGTATTTATAAGAAATGGGGTTGCTCTCTGACTTGTTGCTCCTTTTGTCTTTTCCAAGTCAGAGAGCACCCCCAAAATCACAACTTTTAGACTATGACCTAGGCCGTTGTTGAAGACAACGGCCTAAGGTATTTATAAGAAATGGGGTTGCTCTCTGACTTGTTGCTCCGTTTGTCTTCTCAAGTCAGAGAGCACCCCCAAAATCACAACTTTTAGACTATGACCTGGGCCGTTGTTGAAGACAACGGCCTAAGGTATTTATAAGAAATGGTGTTGCACTCTGACTTGTTGCTCCTTTTGTCTTCTCCAAGTCAGAGAGCACCCCCAAAATCACAACTTTTTGACTATAACCTAAGCCGTTGTCTCCAACAACGGCCTAAGGTATTCATAAGAAATGGGGTTACTCTCTGAATTGTTGCTCCTTTTGTCTTCAACAAGTCAGAGAGCACCCCCAAAATCACAACTTTTTGTCTATAACTTAGGCCGTTGTCTTTAACAATGGCCTAAGTTTATCATGTACATATTGTTTTGCTCTGTGGCTTGTTGCTCTTTTTAAACTAGTTATATTGAATAAAAAACCAAATTCATGTAACTGAGGCCGTTGTCTCCAACAACGGCCTTGGTTTAAAAAAAAAATATTTACAAATACAGGTACAGCTACAGCTGATACAATTGAGTTACAAACCAACATTTGCGTACAACAACAATATTAACAAACGACACAAACAAACGACACTTAAGTCTCGAGAACATTTACAGTTACCAATCAAAGGTAATTAACCAAGTTGCATAAAGAGTTATAAATATACCGAAGAATTACATTTTAAAAATTACAATTCACAGTGGATCGTCATATCTCGACTCAAAACTGTCTTCTTCGGAAGGAATTACTTCTTGCCTTCATTGAAAGATTAGGTTTAGTTAGTAAGAAACTCATTTACCACAAATAAAGTATAATAAATTTAAACGAGTGACCAACATAAAAATTATGAGTCATACCCCTCAAATAAAGTTGGACAATTTCTTGAATCATGATTTATTTGGACAATGCCGGCACCTTCTCGATTTTTTTTTATGCGGAGTTGCTCTCTAATCGGCCTCAATCTTTTGGCGCGAGGCCTTCCTTTGTCGTGCACTGCTGTGGGTCACTAATGCGTGTAGGTATGTGTCCACTCCCTTGATCATGAGGTTGTGCACTACCATGCGGTTGAGAACTACCTCCAGGTTCGACACTATCATGTGGTTGTGAGGCCTGTTCCGGTTGTTCACCTAATCCGGGTTGTAGCCGAGAAACCCTGTCAATGATCTTCTGCAAATTCTCCAACGTATATTTGTAACTCTCATTGGAGGAACAACCGAGATCGACAAATTGTTTTGCATGGTAGCTCAACTCACAATATCGAGAAGCAAAATTGTCGGTATTGGGTTCGGTTGGAACTGATGTGTAACTTCTTCTCATCACATCCCTAGTCCATCTTCTTTTAATATATACATCTGGAAGAGATGTGTGATGGCAGAAACGAAGTACAGCTAAAATATGCCTGCAAGGAATGGCAACGAATTCGAACAAGTGACATGCACATGTAATAATTCCATTGATTTTGGATAATTGAAGAAGGCGAGCCGGTTCTGATTCTCCACAGAGTATCACATGGAAGGTTGAACTATCCGGTGTCTCAAGATCGGCAACAAATGTCACATTGTACATGAAGCTTTTTGTGACTTCATCTTGGAATTTGTAAAATATTGTCAAAGTATATGTTTTTGCCATTTGTGCCTCCAAAGCCCATTCACTGTTCAACTTCGGTCTCTTCTCACGGTTACGATGATTTTCTTTCAATTTATCGTGTCTTTGTCTTCCCAAAAAAGGTCGAAGATGACGGCAAATTCATGCAGGGAATATTTTTTTTCTTCTGTATGATGCTTCAGGGCAGAATGTGCGGACTCAACCCGTTGGCTACTCAACATGCCGGCTCAAAAAGAATCTTTAGCGTAGATGGGTGCCCAACTTTCACGGATATCGAATATATCGTTCAACCATTTGTTACTCTCTAATCCGTATTGCGAAATCAAAATATTCCACTTTTCTACAAATTCATGTATATATTCGGAATTGTAGATTACATTCTTCAAGGACTCCCTAAACTTGTCGACATCGAAACCAAGATGAACCTCCTAGGGTAACTTATCCAGAATGTGCCAAATACATAAACGATGCCGAGTCTGGGGGAAAACTTTCTTAACTGCGGCGGCGATCCCACGGTCTTGATCGGTGACAATACCGGATGGAGCACGATTCATAACCCCTAACTACTTTTCAAAGAACCATTCAAACGAAGAGGCCGTCTCATTTGGAATGAACCCACCTCCTAAGAAAGTCGATTGCCAATGTTGATTCACTCCAACAAACGGAACAAATAACATTCCATAACGGTTCGTATTGTACGTGGCATCAAAGCAAACTACATCGCCAAATTCTTCATAATTCATCCTACAAAAACCATCTACCCACATACAATTTGAAAACCGCCCTTCGGGATCGACTTGAATGTCATAAAAAAATGAAGGATCCGTCTGTTTCTTAGATTCGGAAAAATCAATTAGTATTGTAGAATCGTGTCCTTTCAATGCTTCTTGCGAATCTCTAACTAAATTTCTAACATATTTTTCTGTGAATCCTACTTGATCATGACCACCACTAGTACTTTCAAAGAAGAGCATTCGTCGACATGTTTGAATATTAGCTTGGTTCATTTGATCTATAATCCTTTTGTCCGTATTTGACACGGACCTGTTCCGGGGCAAAAGGTGCCTTCTACCGGTTGAGGTGAATTCGTGATTGTGTTCTTCGTGAAATGAATACACCACCCACATATTACTTGTTTTATTTAATTTTATACGAACGCAAGCCTTACAACCCGTTCTACTGGTTGTTCAACGTCTACCATCACTATGTTGACCCGACGACGACCCAGCTTTATTACAAAGATATGACTTATCTACTTCCATTCCTCCCTTTAATTTATTCCCACCCTTACGCATTGCAAAACCCCCACAATGAGCATATGATGAATAAAAATTCTCAGCCTCAACTAAAGTAGGGAATGTCATACCTAACTTTGGTTTCAGATGGTCTTCGACTATCGGTATGGAATCAGTGATTGGTTCTACCCGCACAAAATTATCGCCGGCAGCAGAACTCTCCGTATCGTTGTTCATCTGCAGTAAAAATATATTATTGGTCAATTAATAACATATTATATATAAAACAGCTTGTTAACAAACGACTGCGATATGTATACATACGAAGCAAAATAAGTCACAACACGTCGAAAACGACGTCATATAAATACAAAACTCTTCTATTGTCTCCGGCTTGCCGCGCACAAGGTAACGGAACTTCTACAAGTAAGTTCCGATCCATGGTTTGCAAAATAAGGTTGTGTCTCACTCGCATTCCCCTCATTCTTAAACTGAGGTTGTTGTTTGATATACGGTACAAATCTGCACAAATGAGATCAAAAAATTCCTAAAGTTTCGAAGTTGGACGGCGGCAAAACAGATGAGCCAACCAAATTTGTAGAGGTCAATTTCGACTCACGGATTGCAAAATACACCGATGTATCGCTTTTACTCACGGGAATGAATTGAAAGCGATACACGGCCGTATACTGCAAACCGTGAATCCAAACATACTTCTACGAATTGCATTGGGTTGTGTATGGCGTGTCCGACGTACTCGCAAAGTTGCATAAATTTTTTTCCGCTTTGTGCGCTATTACTAACATCGTACAACAAACAACAACAATTAATACAACATCTACTTCCCCAATCAAACTAGAATTACCTACTCTATAAAAACCTACGCATAATATTGCAATTGTACACTGAAACATGGGTGAAAATTTTCCAATGAATTAGCCTAGTTAGAACTACTCAAGTGGTAACAAATTAGTACCTTCAACACTATCGGTGTTCGGGAGGCCGCAAAGTTGTTGCTGTAGAGAAAGGAAGGAGAGTAGGGTTTGGCTAATTTAGGGGGATTAGGGTTTTAGGGTTGGATAGATTTTGTATGGGTTAGGGTTTATTTATAATTGGGATCTCCAAAGGAAGAGGTCAAGAGACTGAGAATAGGGGGGGATTCGGTGAAAAGCAACGATCAAGAGAGATTTAGGGTTTTCAGTTCGATAGAGAGACAGCTCCGGTTGAAGAATTGGGTTTATTGAACTCAACTAGCGAGAGAGAGTTGTGAGGGAGATGAAGATCTGAGTATGTACAAGTGTTTGAAAAAATACTTGTACATAGTTAAGTCGTTGTTCCATACAACGGCCTAAGTTGAATTTATTTTTTAAAAAAACAACCTAGGCCGTTGTTACAGACAACGGCCTAAGTACAATTTTTTTCAAAAAAAAAAAAAAAATTCAAACAACCTAGGCCGTTGTTGGAGCCTAAGTGAATTTTTCGACAAAAAAAAACTCCACGCCAAAAAAATGCTAAGTCCCAAACATTTTTTGGCGTGAAGTGACGAAAATACCCCTCTACTTTTGGGAACGTTAGTGGGAGACTTAAGCGGATCTTGATCTGATCCGCTGATCAAGATCAAGATCGATCGGACGGTGGAGATTGGTGTTTTCCAACCCATTGAAAACGAGCCCGTTTTCAATGGAGCAAAACCATATATATATATATATATATATTTATAAATACGTGCACTGCACATGTAAATTCCTAGTAGTAAATAATAAGACACAATCAGCCCTCGAACCTGAGGCATCACTTTACTCATTGCATACTCTTTATAAATTACTCCTAGTGGCACAAACTTTTATTTTATATGAGCAACACTTTTGTAAATATTTATGTCGTAAATAAATTTGAACTTTGAAGGTTTTATGGTAACTTACAATAATTGAGTAAATGAATGATTAATATAACTCTCACTTAAAAATGAACGGGTGGGTTAGATAGTTAGATGTCTACAAAATATAGGTTGTCTACAGATGACAACTCCAACTGTCCCATTATAACTAGTATTTTTCACGTGCAATGCACGTTTTGATAAGAGTTGGGGGATTTTCACGTACGATATACGTGTTTAGAAATAGTTTTGGAGTTGGACGCGCGTTGCACGTAATTGGGAATAATATTTTGAAGAAAAATCTATGATTTGTTCGTACAATGCACATATTTATAAGTAAAATTGGAGTTGTACGTGCAACATATGTGTATGTGTGGTGTTTAAAAAATACTAAAAATTTTTTTTGCAAATGCGTTGCATGTTTTAAATAGGTGATTTTTTTTCGTTTTTGTTGTAATTAATGGGAGAGTTGGAGTTGCACGTGCAACACACGAGTTTGTATGTTAACAAATTACACTTCAACTTTCCCAGTATATATAGAGAGATATTAGAGATAATA
Organism: Hemerocallis citrina; assembly: GCA_017893485.1. Classification (NCBI taxonomy): domain Eukaryota; kingdom Viridiplantae; phylum Streptophyta; class Magnoliopsida; order Asparagales; family Asphodelaceae; genus Hemerocallis; species Hemerocallis citrina. The sequence goes on from CM030363.1 coordinate 54,928,457, forward strand.
TTAGAGATTTGAGATAATCAAATTATTTTTTTTGTCATAATTTGACAGGCCTGCAACTTTACTTTTTTGCCAGCCCCAATTCAAACAAATAATCAACATATTTTTTACCATAATTTGACGGCCCTAACTTGAATTTTTTTGCCATAATTTGACAACTTCATACTTTGATAGCACGCACACACACGCACACGCGCACACACACACACATGTATGTGTATATATATATATATATATATATATATATTTATATATATATATATATATATATATATATATGAGCAATGCTCCATTGAAAACGGGTCTGTTTTCACAGACCCGTGAAAACATACCCGCTTTGGTTGTATGAACCTAGGCCGTTGTTTCAAACAATGGCCTAACCTAGACAATTTTATAGCCTAGGTTGTTTGAAACAACGAAATTTTATAGCTTAGGCCGTTGTTGGGAAAAACGGCCTAGGTTATAAAAGACCGTTGTTCCAAACAACGGCCTAAATTCATTCAATTTTTTATAACCTACATTCAAAATTTTAGAGCGAATGAGGCGAAGAGTTATTTGGGACAAAATTCCAAAAAAACCCCACACAACTTGGTTGAGATGGGTGATGGGCGGGCTCGATCACAGCCGTTAGGCCAGAAACGCTATTTTCACAGGTATGTGAAAACAGACCCGTTTTCATTGGAGCATTGCTCTATATATATATACTAGGTTTGCCCGTTGACACGTCCCTACGGCATGTCTTCGGAACGGTGCACCTTATTTGATCATATAAAATAGTTTTGGAGGTCCAGCAAGTTAATTAAAGTAGCAAACATATTATATGAGAAATTTTTGGGGGTCTAGCAAAAAACATATTATATGATTTATTTATTTTTTTTGAATTATTTTTATGTTTTTAAATTTTTATTTTTTTTAGTTTTTTTATTTTTAATTTTTTTAAAAAAATTTTATTTTTATTTTCTTAATTTTTTGAATGGAAGAAGGAGAGAGAGAGAGAGAGAGAGAGAGAGAGAGAGAGAGAGAGAGAGAGAGAGAGAGAAATAATTAAATAAATATAGGAGTTGTTTTGGGTGGGGGATTTGAATTTGAGTTTTGAGGGGGAAACTTTTAGGGGGGAAAAATATGTTTTGTGAGGTTAGATCTAGGCCTTTGATTTTTGGGGGGATTGAAGGAGAGCCACTTGATAGCTTTCTTTGTATTTTATTATATAGATATAGTCTTCTTCCGTTGCAAACGGGTTTGTGTGCACAGACCCGTGCGAACTTTAATCTAGGCCGTTGGATCTTTGATCCAACGGCCCAGATATTTTTTTATGATATTTTACCTTAACCCGTCGTTGGGAATGACGGGTTAAGGCTAAATTTTATAAAAAAAATATAGCCTTAACCCGTCGTTGGGAACGACGGGTTAAGGCACTCTAAATTCATTTAGATCTGCATACAGATCATCTTCTTCGACGACTCTCTCTCTCGCTCATTCTCTTTTCTTCGACGAACCCACTGTGATACACGGCCGTATCTCTCGAACAGTTAGTCGAAACTCACTTGTACAAGTTGGGGTGGCTTGCGCTATGTGAATTCAAGCAAGGTGCAAAGTTTTATTAATTTTAGATGCCGTTTGTGCGGTTTTGTCACGTTCCTCGCATTAGAAGTTAGTGACTTAGAATTTTTTAAGTGCGGTTAGATTAGAAAACCCTTCAAACGACCTCCACAAAATACGAAACTTTGCGAGTAGGACGATCTCATGTAGGACAAGCAACCCGCACTTGTATAAGTCAATTTTGACTCACGGATAGAGAGATACGGCCGTATATCGCTTTCGGTTGAAAAAACCCAAATAAAGTGATACACAGCCCTATCTCTCGAACCGTTAGTCGAAACTCACTTGTACAAGTTGTGGTGGCTTGCAGGTACGTGAATTCAAGCAAGGTGCAACGTTTTATAAATTTTGGTTTTTGTGGGGCTTTCTCACGTTCCTCGCATTAGAAGTTAATGACTTAGAACGCGTTTAGTGCGGTTATACTAGAAAACCCTTCAAACGACCTCCAAAAAATACGAAAATTTGCTGACTCGGATGGTCTAACGTAGATCAAGCAACCCATATTTGTAGAAGTGAGTTTCGGTTAGCGGTCCGAGAGATACAATCATGTGTCGCTTTTGGTTATAAAAATACCAAATATAGTGGTACACGACCGTATCTCGCATACCATGAGTCGAAAATCACTTCTACAAGTTACGGTGGCTTGTTCTAGGTGAATTAAAGTTACGATTTTGTGATGTTTCTCTAATAATATGTAAATAAAGTTAGAAAGTTATCATCACATTCCGTAACGGGTTTAGTAGCCCTAACTGTTCTCCTTTACACGGTTTCTTAGGAATGGACAGTTTTGAAGGAAGTTCTATTGCCGGAGAGAAATTTGTTCGTGCACAACAAATTGGCGTGTTTCATCCTCATGTTGACGAGCACCTAAAACCGAAGATTGATATGACATTTCCCACTCTAGAGGAAGCGAAAAATTTTATTCATCATATTGCAAATGTGCGGGATTCTCTATGCATAAGGGTGGAAATAAATACAAGAAAAACGATGTAGTGGATAAATCATATGTTTGTAATAAAGCCGGGGAGTCACCGAATAATCAGAATGAAGCTAGACGAGGAACAACTTCTAGAACGGGTTGCAAAGATTTCGTTCGTGTCAAACTAAACCCACAAAGTAATTCACAAAGTAATTCGTGGATTCTTTATTCATTTAATGAAGCACACAATCACGAATTTACTTCACCCGGTAGACGTCACTTTCTACTTCAAAACCGTGAATTGATAAATACAGATAAAAAAGTAATTGGTCAACTTACCGAAGCTAATATCCCTATATGCAAACAAATTCTATTCTTCGAAGGTGCAAGTGGAGGTAATGAGAAAATTAGTTTCACTGAAACAGATGTCAGAAATCTTAGGAGAAACAAGATGGAAGGTTTAAAAGGACACGACGGACAAATGCTACTTGAGTTCTTTGAATCCAAAAAGGAGAATGATCCTTTATTCTATTTTGATTACCAATGTGATTCCGAAGGGCGATTGTCACATTGTGTCTGGGTAGATGGTATCGCTAAAAAGAATTCTGAAGTATTTGGGGATGTTCTCTGCTTTGATGCTACCTACAATACAAACCGATACGGGATGTTATTCGTACTATTTGTTGGATTCAAACATTATTGGCAATCAATATTCCTAGGTTGTGGGTTCATCCCAAATGAGAAGGCATCCCCATTTGAGTGGTTCTTTGAAAAGTGGCGAGGAGCAATGACTCACGATCCGATGAACAGCGTGACAGATGAGGATCATGGAATAACTTCTACAGTTTCTAAAGTTTTCCCAACCTCGTCACATAGATATTGCATTTGGCATATTTTGGATAAGTTACCGCATGAAGTGCGTATGCCGAATAACGTTGACGAGTTCAGGGATGCTTTAAAGACTATGATTTATACGGCAGAATTTAAAATAGAATTTGAACAGAAGTGGAAAAATTTGATTTCCCAGTATAAACTTGAGAATAACAAATGGTTGAAGGAAAAATTTGAGATCCGCGAGAAATGGGCTCCCGTGTACGCAAGCGACTTATTTTGGGGCGGTATATTGAGTACCCAACGTAGCGAATCGCTACATTCATCCTTGAAGTACCATACTCATAAGAAGTACTCATTACATGAATTTGCCATCATCTTTGACCGAGTCTTAGTAAAACAAAGACACGATGAACTTAAAGAAATACATCGTAATAGCGAGGAGAGGGCAAAATTGAAGACCGAATGGGCGTTGGAGTCACAAGTGGTGGGAACATACACACTGAAGATTTCCTACAAATTCCAACAAGAAGTTGTAAAAAGCTTATTACTTAATGTGAGTTTAATTGCGAGTATGGATACACCGGATAGTGCAGCTTATTCTGTAACCGTTTGTGAAAATTCAGAACCGGGGAGGGTGATTTCTTATTGTAGAATCACTCAAATTGCTAAATGCCATTGTGCCATGTATGACTTTGTAGGCATTCCCTGCAAACATCTATTGGCAGTTATTCGGTTCACAGATCACACCACACTACCCGAACAATATATTTGTAGGCGATGGACCAGGGATCAACTGACAAGAAGCAGTACACCGGTTCCCAATAGTATGGGTGACAATTTTGCCTCTCGTTATTATGAACTGACTATGCGCTCAAGATATTTGGTCGATCTTGGTTGTTCTTCAGAGCGAGGGTACAAGTACATGCTCGACCACATGCTGAAGGAAATTGAAGGCTTTGCTCACATTGAATCCGGAAATAGCACACCACACGAAGGTAGCGCACAACCGGAGAGTGGTGGACATGCACATGCACATGCACATGCACAAGTAGGGGACCCCGTGCAGTGCACCACAAAGGAGAGGCCTAAAGGGAAAAGGTTGAAGTCTATCAGAGAAAGCCAAAAAACAGAAGAGGCTAAGACTTTGCAGGACATGTCTTTGTGTCGTATGTCACGATTTATGAAAGTTCCCAAAAACTATGGCAAGGTAATATATCAGAGACTAAGTATTTGTTAATTGGCCTCAATGAATCTATACTTATTGTAGTCGATACTAACCCGTTCTTCTCCCTTATTTAGTGGATCGGTAGGGTATGAAGAAGCTCCAAATGCTGGAGAGAGTGATGATGATGAAGGTGAAGGTCAAACTTTCAAGATAAATACCGAATAATTGCTTACTTTTGTCTTTCGATGTGAAGATAATTATTAATTTCGACTTGATTACTAATCAATTTTTTTTTTTTGGGTGTAGGTTCGGAATGAAACAAAATCATGCCCATGGAATGTTTCGTCTGCGTTGAAAACTTCTTTACTTTTGATTGTATATATGTGGTTAATTGAACGTATCTTTTTGATACAATTAAATTACTGGTGTATTTAATTAGAGTGTAATCTCTGTATGTGTGCATTTTGTGTATTTGTGAACTATATATGTTGTTGTGGGTTTTGATGTTGTAATTGGGTAGCGAATGTTTATTTATGTTGAAATTTGTGAATTTTGAAGATGTGTGCAATTTGGGCAACCCGAACTATTTGTGAATTTTTGGGTAATTGAATTTTTTTGGATGCCGATGTGTACAGATTTATTATTTGTGTTGCAGATTGTGTATTTCTGGATGATATATCTATGTTGTTGGATTTTTTTAATTTGTGGAAAATTGTGAAAATTTATGCACTTACATTCTGAAGATAAATTACTGCAAAAATCGGATAAACTTAGGCCGTTATTGGGGATAACGGGTTAGAATAACTTAACCCGTTATTGAGGAGAACGGGTTAAGTAGATTGATATTGGCAGGACTTCATACCCTACAGATCAAGTATTGATTAAGTACTGCCAATTTCTCTCTACTTAACCCATTATTGGGGATAACGGGTTAATATCACTTAACCCGTTATCATGAATAACGGGTTAAGTAGATAGATATTGGTAGTACTTTATCAATACTTGGTCTGTAGGGGATGAAGTCCTGCCAATATCTTTCTACTTAATCCGTTATTGGTGATGACGGGTTAAGTTCACCTAACCCGTCATCGTCAATAACGGGTTAAGTAGAGAGTTTTTTATAGAACTTTCGTCTGTGTAGGCTCTATGTGCTTTAATTGATACATATACAACTTCACAAAATTTGTTCATTCAGAATAATTTCTACAGATGATAATTTGTTCATTCAGCAATTCACATCAATCTTGGGATACTTAACCCGTTAGGTAGATTGATATTTGCAGTGTCTTGGCCTTTGTGGTACAACTCTTCAAATTTCCAAGATAAAGTTCGGAGAATATAGGGATACAGATTATATCTTATAACAGCTTTGTACATCATACATAACAAACTAGCAAATACATGTAAATTGAACATACATAGAATGCATACATAACTAAAGCTAATTGATATTACAAAGTCATTCTTTGACACTTTCACCAAAATTTGCAAGTAATTTAGTATACAAGTACATGCTGGGTTTCTTCTCAAAGAGGTAGGAAGGACTGCTGACACTGCCTTTTTTGAATGCATAAGTAGCAGTTATCCCCTCTGCATACAATTTAGTTCACTACTATTACATAGAGGCAACAATTCTCCGGTTCATGGGATAGAGTAGTAGTGGGTGTAACTATATATTCAAAGTACTTGACAACTTCTTGACACGCACTCCTCATATTCGTACTATTTGTTGCACGATTGTGAGGTGTGCATGTCAAGAAGTTGAAAAGTACCATGAATACATTATGACACCCACCACTACTCTGTCCTACGAAACCGGAGAAATTGTTATACTCTGTGTAACAATAGGAAACGAATGTGTATGAAGGGAGGAGAATTGCTACTTATGCATTCATTCAAAAAGCCCCAAAAAAGAAGAGTAAGGGGAATGAAGAAAAAAAAGGCAGAGTCAGGAGTCCTCCCTACCCCTTGAGAGAAACCCAGTATGCACTTGTATGCTAAAGTCGACATGCATATGTCTCTCTACTTCTGCATCTTCAGCTTCTTTGTGAAACAATGTTATGAAGAACTCAGTTGAAGGAGACTCTCTTTGAACTCAGTTTTTTTTAGAACTCAAACTTCTTTCTCCTTCAAGAAATGTGTCTCCTCCCTCTTTTTTTTTTCTTTCTTTTCTTCATTGAACTCAAGAGGTATGAACTCAAGAGGCATAGTTATAGGGAAATGAAGAAGGAAGCATTGAAGTGCAAGAAAATAAGAAGGAAATAATGAAGAAAAGAAGAAAACAAGAAGGCAAGAAAACAAGAAGAAAAATAAGACAAGAAGAAAATGTTGATACACTTCTCAATACATTGATACACTTCTTAAAACTTTGATACACTTCTCAAAATGCAGCAACAAGGACAGCAAGCATGAACAGCAATATGATAAACCTCTCAAAATGTAGCAACAACGACAGCAATATATAGACCAAGTATTCATAAACTTCTGCCAACATATGTTTACTTAACCTGTTGTTGGTGATGACGGGTTAAGAACACATAATCCATCATCCACAATAACGGGTTAAGTAGACAAATATATGCAGTATTTTCTGCATACTTGGTCTATACATGATGATGCACTGCCAATATATGTCTACTTAACCCGTTATTATGGATGACGGGTTAAGTGTACTTAACCCGTCATCCATAATAACGGGTTAAGTAGACATATATTGGAAGAAGTTTATGAATACTTGGTCTGTAGATGGTGAAGTTCTGCCAATATATGTTAACTTAACCCGTTATTGAGGATAACGGGTTAAGTGTACTTAACCCGTTATCCTTAATAATGGGTTAAGTAGACATATATTGGTAGTACTAATAATTTTTACAATGCTTGAAAAAAAATTGTAAAAATGTTTGAAAATATAATATATAATGTAGTTCAATAAATAAAAACAATTTATTATAAATTATTCAAACACTACTTAAACCCTACTAAAACTCGCTACAAAAAATATGTTGATAAAATTTTATATAAGTTCGTTACACGATTTCAACTTTTGAAGTAAACAAATAAATTTTTATAACATTTACATACATTCAACGAATTCGGTTTAAAACTTACAATGTCAACAGGTTATGGCTAGGGTTACAGGCTTATTGTAGGGTTACGGTAGGGTTAAGTAGAGATATTATGAAAATAGGGTAAGAGTAATTTTAAATATTATGAAAATAAATAATATAGTTGAAAATTTGAAAAAGTTTATTACAAAATAATCTAACACTATGAACTACTCTCACCCAAGCCGTAACCCTACCCTAAGGTTAGAGTCAGGTTTAGAGTTAGGGTTCGGACAAGGTTAGAGCAGGGTTAGGACAAGGTTGTTGGTTTAGAAAAGGTAAGAGATAAGGTTAGAGATAAGGATAGAGATAAGGTTAGAGAATGTAAGAGATAAGGTTAGAGTAGGTTAGAGTAGTTTGTAGGGTTAGAGTAGGGTTACAGTAGGTTTGGATAGTTAAAGTAGAGTTACAGTAGGGTTAGAGTAATTTTAAATATTACGAAATTAAATAATATAGTTGAAAATATGAAAAATTTTATTAAAAATTGTAAATAACCCTACGAACTAATCTCTAACCTTATTCTAACCCTACGAACTTGTAGGGTTACAACTAGGGTAACAGGGTTATTGTAGGGTTACGGTAGGGTTAGAGTATTTCTTAGGGTAAAAATAGGGTTACGGGTTATGTAAAATCTAACTTCTTAAATAAGAAAAATTTTATTAAAAATTGGAAATAACCCTACGAACAAAAAAACTTTAACCCTAATGTAGAGAGATCTATTCTATACTTAGCCGTAACCCTATTTTTGTATCCCTAGGGTGATGCCAAGCCGTAACCCTATTTTATTTCTCTAAAGCAAAAGTGTGAATTAGATCCAGAAGGAATATAGAAAAAATAGAAATTCGAAATCTCGGGCCTAAAAAGATCAATTCCATATTACAAAAGAAATATTCGGATATTTGATGAATTCATATTGAGACTTTTTTACTAGTATAAATAAAAGAAGAAAATTGGACCCTATACGCGTACAAAATGGGTTTTTATATAGAAAAAATTTTCTTCTTAATTATAGTTTATTAGAGTTGTTCCATATACGTTCTCCTACTTTTGTTTCATTCTATGCGATCCGCTACGCCAACGGAACGAGGAAATGGAATCTAACATGTTTTTTTTTTGCTCGAACGAACATTCCGAAGAAACTTGTAAAAGCAAGTTAACAACCTGTACTACATGTTAGGATTATGGCCATGTTGTACATGTGGTTCCACATGTTGTAAAGTGAAATCTAATAATAGCCGCATTATGGACTTAATCTACATGTGGGAATTTACATGCTGTGCCCACTAAATGAACACTCCATTTCTCGATATAGACTTACCAAAATCTTTCTGAGTGAAGGGGAAACTATGGAGAGAAAAAGAGCAAGGATGAAGTTATGGCCATGTTGTACATGTGGTTCCACATGTTGTATAGTGAAATCTAATAATAGGCCCATTATGGACTTGTTCTACATGTGGGGATCTACATGTGGTGCCCACTAAATGAACACTCCATTCCTTGACATAGACTTACCAAAATCTTTCTGAGTGAAGGGAAAACTATGGAGAGAAAAAGAGCAAGGACCGAGCAGGAAAAAGTATGATTCTACTATTACATTTTACTCTACAAAGTGGGCACCACATGTACAACGCCACATTGTAGAACCCAATAATGTGAGGATTTGAACGAAATTGTGAAAATCACATCAGATTATACTCTCCACATGTGGAACACCACATGTACAACCCCACATGCAGAATCCAATAATGGAATAAATTCAGTGCGTTTTAGAACGGAGAACTACTAATATTAACCTAATTAAATAAACAAAAAACCAACCACTTAGGGCTAATATTAAGCCTTACCCTAACCCCAACACATAACCCTACACTAACCCTTAACCCTAGCTTACCCTAACCCTACGCTGGTTATCAAATTTTTTTGATAAATTTTTGACCACATTAATGTTCAAGATTTTATATTGGTTAGTTACGTGGCAATAAATGGAAATTATTAAAAATATAAACAATTTACAAGCATATGAATGTCACTTTGCAGAGTTCAGGAGACAATGTTCGCAAAGAGTGAAGAGAAAGTTGTAGAAAGCATAAAAATACCTTTCTACTTATCCCGTTATTGTGAATAACGGGTTAAGATCACTTAACCCGTTATTCACAATAACGGGTTAAGTAGAGATATTTTGGCAGAACTTCATCATCTACAGACCTGACATTAAAAATCTTCCGCCAAAATATCTCTACTTAACCCGTTATTGTGAATAACGGGTTAAGATTACTTAACCCGTTATTCATAATAACGGGTTAAGTAGACATATATTGGCCGTTATCCTCAATAACGGGTTAAGTAGACATATATTGGCAGAAGATTTTTAATCTCAGGTCTGTAGATGATGAAGTTCTGCCAAAATATCTCTACTTAACCCGTTATTGTGAATAACGGGTTAAGATAACCCGTTATTGTGAATAACGGGTTAAGATAACCCGTTATTCACAATAACGGGTTAAGTAGAGATATTTTGGCAGAACTTCATCATCTACAGACCTGAGATTAAAAATCTTCTGCCAATATATCTCTACTTAACCCGTTATTGTGAATAACGGGTGATCTTAACCTGTTATTCACAATAACGGGTTAAGTAGAGATATTTTGGCAGAACTTCATCATCTACAGACCTAAGTATTCAAAATCTTCTGCCAATATATGTCTACTTAACCCGTTATTGTCGATGACGGGTTAGGTGTGGATAACCCGTCATCACCAATGATGGGTTAAGTAGACATATTTTGGTAGAAAATCAGTACAGGTGTCTGGATGAAAATACAACTTCATAAAAATAATTCATAGCACAAGAATTGAGAAACTCAGTTCACAACAATACAACAACATATATATCATACCACAACAACTCAGAAATCCATGTTCGTAACAATATATATGATACGACAAATAATATGACATTCATTACCAAATACTCATCTCAACAATTCGTTCAACTACATTTTTGTAATTTTTTCAACTACCTATTACAAGACATTCAGTAAAAAAAAATTCATCTCAACAATGAAGTGGTGTACATGGATCGATTCAGATGGATCAGTTCAGCTATCTTCATGGTTGACTTCCGTGGATGCCCAGTATTTATCTACAACATTTATAAACATAGAAATAAACAGTAGTTCTTAGTTATTTGAACGGAATAAAATTATAAACCAAACAGTAAAATACCACTAACCAACCTATTGTTAGATACTACCTTTTATGACCACGCGGTTTGCAACCACTTGGTGTAAATTGATTGGGTGGGTTCCTCTTTCGTTGAGGATTCCATCATCTACCTTCAGTCTCGGGAGATTGAGGGTCATCTTCCCACTACTCCTCCTCATCTTCTTCAGGTGGTTGGTGTTGTTGAACCTGTTATGGCTCGGTGATGCGAATTCCTGGCCTTGTCGCACTTTTTCGCCGAGGAAGTGCCACGTTGGATTTTAAATCAGCATCAAGTTGTGGACCTTCACCAACCTCTTCGAGACTACGGCGGCACGGCTTTAGAATCTCCTGCATGATTTCTTAACGTTCTCAGGTACCTTACTCTTCAAGACGCGAGTAGCTATCCGAATGGCCTCCCATGTGTTTTCAATCTACATAAAGTTGAAAATTTCAATTTAAACAACATGTACAATAATTTATCATTCTATCCTTATATCTTAACAATACATGCATACTAAATGTATGAAATTGCGTAAAAAATGTAACTCCCTGTTCCAGTAGTACGTATTTTACTACGTGAATTTTTGTACTTCAATTTTCAGGTCAGTTTTATTTTTCTCTTTGGAATCTTTATCTAAAGCCAGAATATTTTTCTGATCAATTCCATAATTTTGTGATTTTTCGATCGGAGTTTAAATACAAATTTTAAACCATGATTAATCATAATCCTAATCCTAATTCTAATCCTGCCTAACTTTCTCATTTTTCTCCTACAACCTAACTTCTACGCCTAACTCTCATTTTTCCACACATCCTTTGATTTTTCTATACCCCTCCTTTGATTTTTCTACACCCCTCCTATCCCTTCCTTTCTATATATACACACACATACACACGCAGAGCTCCTACCCCTTTCTCTTCTCTTATCTACATTCTTCATTTTCCCTTCTTCTCTTCCTCTGCTCTCTTCACACCCGAGAGCTCAAGCAACACCCAAGCTCCACTTCACCTTCTGCCTTCGAGCCAACGACTCCGCTTCTACGATCCTGTGAACCCTGAAAAACAATCCGACGCCGCGCCACCTTGTTGTTGTTGTCACTCATCGTTGCTACCTCGCTGCTGTCTTGCCGCCATTTTTACCGCCGTTGTGCCGCCGTCCGTAGCCGACGTCGCTTCTTCTTTCCGTGATTAACACTACCACCGTAATCGTCACGTTATAAGGCAAGTACCTTGTACACTATTTTTGTTCTCGTACAAGCATTTTCTTGGACTCGTGGCAAGTAGTCTAGTTATCATCATATTTTATTGTCAAACTCCGTTCGAGTCACTTGTTTCATGCTATATCAACTCAAGAGTGAACCGTTAACACATTTCGAATCGTGTTATCGAATATCGAATATTTAACCTTACTATCTCTAAAATTTCTTGACCTTGCACTAAGAAGTCGACCATGTTCCCGTTACTGTATTGACGATTTTCTACGTGGAAATCGTAGCCCATCGAGTCCTGAATCCAGAACATCTGACGGTTTCTCAATCGGATGTATAGATTGTGAGATATCGCGATTTTAGTACTGTCATATCATGAATTTCTGAACCTGCACGGGATCACTAACCAGTCTCTCGTACTGAGAATTCGACCATGTTTCCGACACTGGATCGAAAAACTTTCTACATGAAAATCGTAGCCCTTCGAGTCTAGATATCTGAAACAGTCTACAGTTTCTCAATCGGATGTATAGATTGTGAGATATCATAGTTTTAGTATTGTGACTCCGAATTTCTAGAATGCGCGCGAAACATCGAAACCAGCGAAGAATGAATTTGTACGCATAGCTACTATCTTTAGAACGTATCGTGTGAATATGCGTTGAAACCGGAAAAGAGTCTACTTTCTAAAATCTCTGACGGAATCAGATTTTTTTTTCTGTAACAACGGAAAAGTTCATTTGAATGCAGATATGTCAAGTTGTCTAAAAATTCATCTATACATTTTTGCATATAAACCCGTTATTTTTCATATTTAATGAACTGAATGTATTATTGTTCTTGTAATAATAACTTGCATAGATATAATAGGTTCAGAGAATGTATTTTATACTACTAGATAATTCTATAATAACTACTCTCGATACATATACTCGTTTTACGTCTCATGTCCATGATTACTGCCCTTGATATTTTTCTTGACTAAACTATTTGATTACACCGTTCCACTAGTCGTACCAACTGTATGTTCATAACTAATTATAAAAGAATAACAGGCCGGGGTTATAAGGGTACGACTTAATTGTGGACAATATAGGGGAGTATACTCGGAAGGGGGCCCGTGTTTCCCGAAATAGTGATTCTTGATTCTTGATTCTTGATTACACAATTCTTGATTACATAATTCTCGATTACATGATTCATGATTACATGTCTTGATACTATCACTGGAAGACCCGAGTACATAATCCTATAGAATTCACTACTTATGTCTAAACGTCACATGATTGATATGCACCGAACTTGTGGTATGGGACACAGGATTGCGTGCATTAGATAAGTTAATAACACAGATAAACTTGAGATTTTCACTAAGCATGATTCTTAATTACATGAATCTTGATTACATGACTCTCGATCCTTGATTACATGATTCTTGATTACATGACTCTCGATCCTTGATTACATGATTCTTGATCACATGACTCTTCATTACATGACTCTTGATTCTTGATTACATGACTCTTGATTACATGATTCTTGATTACATGACTCTCGATCCTTGATTACATGATTATCGATTAACTGAGCCTAGGTTATCAATTGCTTATACCTTGAAGTCTAGAATACACTAGTTACAGTTATTACTTACATGATCATATTGTCCTTGTTCCTTGCTTACTTCCGTATTGTATTTGTACTTCTACTTCTTGTTTCTTCCATGTTATACCTTGTTATATTACCCCGTCCGAAACTTGCTCTAATGGGAACTTTTCTATTTTTCTTTGAGTTAATAATTATACAGGTACTGATGGACCCGACGAGCAGACTCTCTAGACGATCGTTGCTGCTTCCTTACTACTTCATATTGTTTTTCTTCCAGTCGCTATTTTATCTAGTTGTTATAGCGAACTGTTTATCATATTATTTTAATTCTGGCACCTTGTACTCCCGGGCATCTTGACCCGATGTTGATGTATTATCCAAATGATAGTTATTCTATTTTCAGCTCATGTGATTATTATATTTGCCTGCGTGAATGTGTTATAAAGATCTTGTTGAGCTTATAATTGTACAGCTTATGGATGATGTATATCATTCGCTGGGCCTCAGTTGCGTGCCTGTATTTCCGTATAGTGGGAATCGGGACGTGACAAAAAATTACTAACCAAGTTTCGATAGGTCGACGCCTTTGGTTGATACATCGGCTGGGAAGAGAAATATGCGGGGGCTGGTTCTTCCTCGGATGAGGGAATCGGAATCTGCACACCGGCTGGTACAGCAGCTTGTGGAGAAATATACAACCGTGTAATGCACCTGTACCACGTCATGTATACATATTGGAACGAGCCATCAAACGGTATAGAGAAGTACATCATATTCGGTGTCATCTGATACCGCATGGTGTTCCAGTTTGCCACATGGACTCGGTGAAAATCAGCCCAATCAAAGTTGGGCACTCGACCGGTTCCTCTCACCTCGTGCAATTTTTTATCATAACACCGGACTTCGGGAATCTTTTGCCAATATCCGAATTGCCGCATCACTCTGTCCGAGTACTGGAACTCAACAACAGAAAAATTGACAAGTGGTGCATCCGTCAACCAAAGGGCACCAGCCAAACAAACTGGTGGAACCCTTTCCAACCTTACGGGCGAGTACGGTTCCCAATTGACGAACTCGTCATGCAAATTATCTAACTCATCTCTATAATAGATCAGTGATTGCCGGAGGTTATCGACCCACATGCGCCGCCTCGCCCAATATACCCCTAAAGGAGGTAACAACTCTACAGCTGGTAGGTCGGCCAACCAATCCGGCGTTGGTTCAATAATACGGGGGCATCCGATGTGGACACGTTCCCAACTCCAGATCTGCAAAAGAACTATCGGGCCACCCATTTGTACGGCACCTAATGCACATGAGCACATATTCCTATATAGAGATGCCAATGTGGCACTGCCCCAAATAAAACGGCCGACAAAAGAAAAATTTTCCAACAAGCGTAAATACATCAGCGGCATGCTCGCACCAGATGAGTTAGGGAAGATCACTCCCCCGATCATGCTGAAAATATATGCACGGGCATAGTAACGTATGGATTCATCGTCCGAATTCTCCGTCAAATATCCGTCGAATTGATATTTCAACCAAATAAGTAGAAGTGATTTCCCATCGAAGATTTCAGTCCAGAATTCAGCTTCCGCCTTATCTTTTGCATTGTCTAAGGCTTGATCTAATAGATCGGCATCATAATCATCAGAAGTATCTCTGAGGATTTCTCTTTCAACGTCCTCTTTTTTTTGGATCAATGACTCCTTAACATCGATACCGAGCAGATCACGAACAGCTTCTACTCGGTTAAAATCCATGTTCCATGTCACGACGACCCCATCTATTGGTAACTCAGTAATGATCGCTACATCTTGGAGAGTGACGGTCATCTCACCCACTGGTAGGTGGAATGTGTGGGTCTCCGACCTCCATCGTTCAACCAGAGCTGTAAGTAGAGATCGGTCAATCTTCACATCCCCCATAAAGCGAGCTCCGTAGAAACCGGCTTCAACTAAGAACAGAGTGATACGGGGGTCGAAGGCAAGAAGTTCGTGCTTCCGGAAGTTGCACTTCTTTGCGGACCCAATCCACACGGATTCCGATCGGTGTCTGGATTGCAACGAAAGTAAGCTGGAGTCCAATGGTCCAGGAGGAGCAACAGGATACCGAAGATGACGGACCGGCCTCGGCAGGTGTAGACCAACCAACCTACACGAACAAAGAGAAAAATTGTTATTAATGAGACAATGAAACTTATATTTGTACTTAAAACTGATAATAATAATCAATCTTACCTCCATCATTGGTACGCCACTAGCGCTACCAGAAGGGCTTCTCGGTCTTCTTGTTCTAGCCATTTATCTGTGAATGAAAAATTTAAGATTAGTTGATACGGGTTACATCCATTTATCTATTAGCAATAAACAAAGCGAAAATGTGTAAAATAATGCACAAAACACAACGAAAAATAGCAACACTATGCAACTTGGTTGAATTCAAGTAACACAAGCCACCCGAACTTGTAGAAGCGAGTTTCGAGTCACGGTTTGCGAGATACGGCCGTGTAGCGCTTTATCGGTTTTTTTTAAACAAAAGCGATACGCGGTCGTATCTCTCGAACCGTGAGTCGAAACTCACTTCTGTAAGTTGGGTTGGCTTCTCATAGGTGACACCAACCAACTTGCAAAGTTTCGAATTTTTTTCGAGGTGGTTTGAAGGGTAATCTAGTCTAACCGCAGTGAAAAAGTTCTAACTCATTTACTTATAAAAAGATAAACTTGAGAAAACCATACAAACGGCATCCAAAATTTATAAAACGTTCCAACTTGGTCGAATTCACTGTAGAGCAAGTCACCTCAACTTGTAGAAGCGAGTTTCGAGTCACAGGTTTGCGAGATACGACCGTGTACCGCTTTATTAGTTCTTTTTCAACCAAAAGCGATACGCAGGCCGTATCTCTCGAACCGTGAGTCGAAACTCACTTCTGTAAGTTGGTTTGGCTTCTCATAGGGGACACCAACCAACTCGCAAAGTTTCGAATTTTTTGGAGGTGGTTTGAAGAGTAATCTAGTCTAACCGCAGATGAAAAAGTTCTAACTCATTTACTTATAAAAAGATAAACTTGAGAAAACCGTACAAACGGCATCAAAATTTATAAAACTTTGCAACTTGGTCAAATTCACGTAAGGCAAGCCACCCGAACTTGTAGAAGCGAGTTTCGAGTCACGGTTTGCGAGATACGGCCGTGTACCGCTTTATTGGGTTTTTTTAACCAAAAGCAATATGCGGCCGTATCTCTCGAACCGTGAGTCGAAACTCACTTCTTCAAGTTGGGTTGGCTTCTCATAGGGGACACCAACCAAACTGCAAAGTTTCGTATTTTTTGAAGGTCGTTTGAAAGGTAATCTGGTCTAACCTTACTGAAAAAGTTCTAACTAATTTACTTATAAAAAGATAAACATGAGAAAACCACACAAGCGACATCCAAAATTTATAAAACTTTCCAACTTGGTCGAATTCACGTAGCGCAGGCTACCTGAACTTGTAGAAGTGAGTTTCAAGTCACGGTTTGCGAGATACGGCCGTGTACCGTTTTACTTAGTTTTTTTTCAACAAAAAGCGATACGCGGCCGTATCTCTCGAACCGTGAGTCGAAACTCACTTCTACAACTTGGGGTGGCTTGTACTACGTGAGACCAACCTACTCACAAAGTTTCGTATTTTTTTACGGTCGTTTGTAGGGTTTTCAACCATAACCGCACTGAAAAGTTTCTAAATAATTTCGTATATACAATTCTAGTTCTACAAATTACCAAGGCAAACAAAAATTTTCGGCAATTGAATATATTTAAAGTCTTCCCAATTCTACATCTACAAATTACTAAGGCAAATAATTTTTTGTCCACTTTCTAAATAATTTAGTATACACAAATTGAAAAATAAATACAAATATATCTACTGAGGTAAAGAAATAGTCAATACCTTACAAAATAAGTCCGAAGTAAGCCAAAGATCCAATTTGGGGTAGAACTAGGGTTTCGATTTGGTTTCGAAGAGGGGATGAGAGAGTTGGGTTTCAAAGTTTGGAGTAGATATTGGGAGAGAGGAGGGGGAGCGGACGGAGGAGGGCTAATTTGGGTTTAGATCAAGGATTAGGGTTTTTTTTCACAGTGGGTTCGTCGAAGAAAAGAGAATGAGCGAGAGAGAGAGTCGTCGAAGAAGTTGATCTGTATGCAGATCTAAATGAATTTAGAGTGCTTTAACCCGTCGTTCCCAACGACGGGTTAAGGCTATATTTTTTTATAAAATTTAGCCTTAACCCGTCATTCCCAACGACAGGTTAAGGCAAAATATCATAAAAAATATCTGGGCCGTTGGATCCAACGGCCCAGATTAAAGTTTGCACGGGTCTGTGCACACAAACCCGTTTGCAACGGAAGAAGACTCATATATATATATATATATATATATATATATATATATATATATATATATATATATATATATTACGGTCATTTTGATCGTGCGCATTTTACTAGTTTAAAAAAAATTGCATCTAGATTTTTATTACAATTATATTTTTATTACAATAATGAGAATTGCATAGAAATATTCGGAGAAGTACAAATTAAAGGATGCACAAATTTATTTTGTTCATTTTGCACATAATAATATAGTTCATACTCTTGCATAGGTTTTCACTTGTATATAAAACCATCACATGTAACATTATCATGTGTAGAAGATAGGTATTTACTTACTACAATATTTGTAAGGGTTTTTTTTTTCATTCCAAACTCCAAATCTTCGATATTTCTATATTCCCACATGAATTCTTCATAATATTTCTATATTCCCATCCGAATTCATTTAATGATTCCAAAAACAACCTCTTATTAGGTCCAAACCTAATAAAAATATATTTTAATCCTCAAACTAACCCTAACCCAACAATATTCTTCATTTAAATTTCTTCTTCTCTCTGTTATCATCTTCTTCAATTCCCCATTATGTCTTCAATTCCTCCACTAATCTCTCTACAATAAAATTGAACCAAATTAATCTTCTCCATTTCCTCTTCATGGAGTGTTCTTTTTCTTTTAATAAATATAATTACATAAATTATTAGTCTTCAATGTTTCATGGTCACTGAAGATTTCAAAAAAATAAGATCCCAAGATTTTTTTGTTAGAAATAATTTGATGGAAGTTGAAGTTTAATGGTTACAATGATAATTTATCACATGATTTTTGAAGAAATTAAAATGGGTTGGTAGATTCTTTGTGAGTTCTCTTTGCTTTTATGGAGGACTAGTAATATACACGTGCGATGTACGTATTAATTTATTTAAAAAATTTAAAATAAGAATCCTGATTTACACGTGCGATGCATATCTTAATAAATAGGATTATATATTTTTAAAAGTAAATGTGAAGACTATAATGGGAGAGTTGGAGTTGCACGTGTGTTGCACATAAGTAGGTAGATTTACAACTCCAACTCTTCCATTATAATAGTTATTGTATTACTAGTATTTTTCACGTGCGATGCACGTTTTGATAAGAGTTGGAGAATTTTTACTTGCGATATACGTATTAAGAAATAGTTTTGGAGTTGGACGTGCGTTGCAGGTAATTGAAAAAAATATTTTGAAGAAAAAGCTACGATTTGTATGTGCATTGCACGTGTTCATAAGTATAATTGAAGTTGTACGTGCAACATATGTGTTTGTTTGGTGTTAAAAAAATATTGAAAAATATTTTGCATGTGCGTTGCACGTTTGAATAGGTGGAATTTTGTTTGTTTGTTTGTTTGTTTTTGTCGTAATTAATGGGAGAGTTGGAGTTGCACGTGCAACGCACGATTTGTATGTTGACAAATTACAACTCCAACTCTCCCGTTATATATAGAGACTAGTATAATGCACGTGCGATGCACGAATACAAAAGTTTGAGCATTAGTTTGATAAAATAATCAGCTCAAATGCTTTACTAAAGCTGAGCATGATACTTCTTCACACCTAAGAACATAGTGAACCAAACGAAGATGCATGACTTCTTCAGTGATCCTGTATTTCATGAAAGAGTGGATGAAGTTTTCTTGAAGACAGAATACAAATAGTCTCGCAGCAAAATTAAAACCCAAAAAATATCTAAACAGAACCAAAAAAAAAAAACTTGTAAAAAATGCTGGTCATAATCATGGGCTTAAAAAAATATATGCATAGAAGAATAGAAGGGAAATGTGACAGTTAGACAACAATTTCAGGACTCCAACATGAATGGTAACAAAAGTGACACATTCACATACATAAACATTTCATTTTCAGACAATTCTCATATACTGCAGACACACAAAATGAAGCTTTTTGGCTTTCTAGCTGCTGTATTGACTGATTGTTTGATTAAAATCCTCATGAGAACTCGTAGCTGCTGTATTGATTGTGATCTTAGATGAAAAACAACCCAGTTTTTTGCCTATGAATCTGTATTGAAAGGAAATAATCTTAGAATTAAAATCATAGAATAATTAAATTCACTTGATATTTGATATGTAAACGGGTATAAACCAAGAATAAGTAAATGTCGATAGAGTAAGAAATAGAGGATTGACTCTCTCAAGAAAAGAAATAAAGGATGAATTTACACATGCATAGAGTGATGCATTATACTTTGTCCTTTTAGCTGAATATGCATGATATCTTTAGACATATTGATATAAACATAAAAATAAGATTGATGCATTATACTTCTTATTGCTTCATAAGAAGTATGAATTGCAATAACCAAGACTCTGCTTATAAAGCTTTTCATCTTAGGGAGAATTAAACATAAAGATAAACCCTAAGCCGATGGCCATTTCGGAAACCTCTTGGTTAATGGTCGTCATGTAACGACAACAATGAATTCATTGATATCATGCTTGGTTTTCTTACTATATGATATGACTAATAATACCTTATCAGCCGAAAAGCTCATGTTTCTAGCATGTCATTGGTATCATGTTAACTCATACTAATTGATCACATATTAATTAATTCTAATGCAATGCATAATGTTTCTAAGTCTATTGAAGTCCTAATTGTCAACTTTATCAAATTCAATAAATGATTACATACTTCCATGTTTATATTTTATAAAAATCAAATCAAAGCTATTGGATATTTCCTACTGGATACTTTTGCTTATCGAGTATTCTTTGTCAATAGGAAACTGGAATCATTTTTACTCATCATCAGAAAACAGTTATTGTTGATGCTGATGCTGGTAACTATAAGCGGAAAATAATTGCTTTTGTTGGAGGGCTTGATTTATGTGGTGGGAGATATGATACTCCGAAGCATTCGTTATTTAGGACATTGCAAACATTGCATAAGGAAGATTTTCACCAGCCTAATGTTGCAGTAAGCTATTAATAGGCTCATAAGACATCTCACACAGTGGTGTTATTTCCCTTTACTGTCAAAGAACAAACTCCTTGTCCTCTTGAAGCCTAGTCACTTTTTTGTATTTCCCTTTTTTCTAAATTTCATGGATGATGGTGATATTTAAAGTTGTGAAAAGTAATTACCCATCGCCTTTTTTTCTTTCTTCAAGAATTTATGCGAGCATTGTTGGTTCTAACTTATTTCTACTATTCTAACTCATTAGATGAGTCTTGCGGACATATAGTTGTCGTTACATGATGACCATTAACCAAGAGGCTTCCCTCAAATTAAATCAGTCATCCACTTGATTTTCCTCCCCAATTAAATAATCTTTCCAGCCCACACATCCTTATTTTTGTTAGAAGAATATAATGCCATACTTTCCAATAATTACTAAATCAGATTGTAATTTTGGATAATTGATACATCAGATTGCAAGCTTTAATAGGACTGTAATTTTGTAACTATAATTTTATAACAATCCTATTTAAAACCCTGTTAATCTGATGTAACTTTTGATAATTGATACATCAGATTCAAACTTCTGCTCATCCATCCCAACTTTTGATGTATCAACCATTCAAGCTTGCACTCTTTGTTAATTAAATTTTAATTAACAAAGTTACATCAGATTGTAATTAGTTACTTTGTTAATTACAATCCTCACGTTCTTTTGAGTGGTTGTGCAAGAAAAAATCCACTCAATAGGTTCTTACGACTTTTATTTGATATTGGAGTTATCTTCATTCTCTTATAATTCTCAGTTTTCTTCATTTTGATGCTCATCCATCCCAACATTTTTACTTCAGCTAAACTCATTTCTTGGACTTGTTGGTTCTTAGTGACCCAAAAGTTTGAATCAAAAAATAAAGTTGCTTGTATAGTTTTCTTATTCTTATAAAAACTAATCTTTAATTTTATTAGTATATCTGGGATTTTGTGTTTGCATAATAGTCCAAAGCTTGTACTCTTTGATCGAAGGACAACATTCATCTCAAATCTCTCCATTATGTTTAATTACCTAACATGCGCACTTGGTAAAGATAAAAATTTACATACTACACATCTATAACTCACCTTGGGATCAATATTTTGTGCGTTATCTCCCGCAAGTGCTTCCCCACTTACTTTGAGCAAAACCCTTTGCCATCTGTACAATGGCTTTTGCACAGAACCTTCTCATTGATTCGACCAAAAGGCATCACGGCCAGAGTTTGAGGTCTGCAAGCAAAAATTAGGATGAAACAACTTAATCAAAGAAAGCTAAATAACCAATACCTAACTACCATTCATTTCATATCGAATAATACTTTGCAAAGTCTTGTAGATGCCCGACTTATCGAAATACCAACATTTGACAAAGTATTCATCATTTCATCCCGAATTTTGTTTTGCACTGGCACCATAATTCAAGTGAGTTAAAGGGTCATCTCCCCCTCTCAAAATGTCATCATCTCCGTGCATTTCATTATTGGGTTTAGTATGTAATTCCATAAAGTTGTCCAAAAGTTTGAATCAAAAAATAAAGTTGCTTGTATAGTTTTCTTATTCTTATAAAAACTAATCTTTAATTTTATTTGTATATCTGGGATTTTGTGTTTGCATAATAGTCCAAAGCTTGCACTCTTTGATCGAAGGACAACATTCATCTCAAATCTCTCCATTATGTTTAATGGGTTATTATAATTGGCAACAACTATAATTTGAATCTTAGCTACTTATCATTAGTGCAATTATATCCATTTGTTATCATTTATACCAAATAGTATAATGCATGTGCGATGCACGAATACAAAAAGTATATAGTCATTAAATTAAATAAAATGCTCATAAGAATAGATATATTAAATCATTCTTCTTAATAGACAGATACAGTACCCATAATATATCTTGCTCCCGATCGGTAGGACGTTGACAGGTCACCTTAAGAAGAGCAGATATTTGTTTCTCATTCAACCTCTTTGAGTACCTCTAGCCTTCAACAATCTTGCATACCTAAGTATGCAACAAAATTAAAAGTTAAATATATCCACACTATAAAGATGTATTGGCAAGATCATTGAGGTATATGAAACTGTTTTCATTCCAGAGATTAGCAAGATAATTAAAATCATAGTCGAGACAAAAAATTTGACAACATACCTCCATTGGCAGATAATTTGGCATCTGTGAGTTACCGAATTGTAGGCATGGCCAGTTTATATGTTGAATATTGAAGCCATAAGTCTCTTGGATGTACTGAACAACTGACTACACAGTGCCATGATCATCCACAGGGAATCTATTGAAATATAAAACAAATAAAAAAATAAAAAGAAAAAAAATAGATAAAAAAAGTGGACAACTCAAAGTGGACAACTCAAAAATAGATAAATAAAATAGAATGCCCATAATAAAAGATATAGTAAATGATTCTTCTTAATTTTGTGACTATGGTCCAGATCAAACACATTCCTAAGATAAAAATAGTTTAAAAGTTATATTTATCTCACCTACCCGGAACTCTCTAAATGCCCTTTATAAACACGACCAAATCCCCCTTCACCCAAAAGGCTTCCTAAAGTTCTTAGTAGCCGCGGCAAGTTCTCGAAAAGTAGATGTCTGGGATTTGCAGATTTGGGATAAACCAGTTCAGTCCATTGCATACACTCCAAAGTTGCATGAAGTTAGCTGCTTGGCAAAATGAACATATCTCCCACTACAAATTGAGAAAAGAATGTAAGATCCCAAATCATATAATTGATTATAACAATGTTAGCACTCCTCTGCATATTTCTATTAACACACAGAAGGACCAAAAATGCATCTAAAATCATGCATTCAAGGCCCCACCAAACATCAGCCTTTCTCAATTAAAGGATACAAAATCCTCTAATTGAGTAGTACACATTTCTTTAAATACATTCAATCTCAAGGCTAGTAATTGAGTAGGCAACAATCCTGGCCATATGACAAATTCCTGACTTTTGAGTTTCTATAGAAAGTGGTCTAGGCAACAACCTAGGTATAGGCGAGGGTACCTAAACCACATCGATTAAGCCCTAAGTGACTGCCACCTTACTAAAAAGGATAAACAATGCAAGAAAGATAACAGGCTTAAGAAACTCGAAATACAACTCTCTCCTACTGCTGTCATATATTCCTTCTCCAGTGTACAGATGCAGTGGTGAGCACTGAAAACATAGAGATGTGAATCTTCATTCTTTCTCTAACATATTTTTCTTTTCCCCTTTTTTCTCATCTACCTGAAAGGTGCCAAGGTGGATAGACATTGGATAGATCCTTGCCCCGTGCTACTCAATGCTTATAAAGACACTTTCTGTATGTCAACCAACATGGACCACCTCAATGCTCTGATTCTCATGTACTATGTGCATAACTATGTGCCAATATTTCAAATATAAGGTAATGAGATTTCAAATACAAATATGTGCCAATATTTGATGCTTTCATATAAGCTATCATCCTAAACTTGATTGCATGATAAGAACCCATTTAACTTTATAAATATCATGTTTTAATTTTTTTGCAGCAGTTTCATTACTAACAAACCATTTGAAAGAAATGCCAAATTAAAGATGCGATTCAACTAACAGCAACAATTTAAAACAAAACTAATAAGTTAAAAGATTTTCACCTCTTACACTAATTGACTTATTAGATCTTAAGAGCAAAAACCATCAAACATGACCGAGTTATCTATCAGAACTCTACAATGTGTTACTTATTAGATCTTAATACCACATTAATTCTTTTAAGGTATATAGACTTTACCTGCCTACGGTAGTTCCGACCTCTGTTATTCTTGTCGTACAGCAGCAGCACACACTTCAGAGCCATTGCTGCCTGGCGAACAATTGTATCTGTATAAGGTGAAAATTAATAAACACCGCTCTATAACTGTAACCTGTGTTTATCCCAAATCTGCAATACCTTACTGCTCGAAAAGTTTATCCCAAATCTACAATACCTTACTGCTCATCTTGTTGACCTTGAAGGAAGTAGTGTGTACTTAAAGGTTACTTGAAAAAGCAAAATTACTTGAAAAAAATAAAATGATATAAAAAAGGCAGTAACATAACCATAATCCTTTGATCGAACCAAATTTATATCAATAACATATCACACTAATTCTGAATCTAAATATTGACTTGACAATAACCAACATGAAAGCGACATTTACATGCCAATTATGTTCTTTTTATTCGAAAACCACCTCCTTTTCAATACCCTTTCCTGTAATACACCTAAAAAATACACACAAATAAAAAATTAATCTCCCATTTAATTTTTAATAACATAATATAATCATATAATCATAAAAAATCACTTTGTTATAGATCAAAGAGTAATATTCATAATTAGCTCGACTAAAAATGAAAAGAAAAAAAGACAGTCAGAAGTACCAACAACAAACTAAATTGATCAAGTTTAGAGTATGATTTTTCTAGAAGTACCAACAACAATTTCCTCAAGTTACAGTAAACGAATAGAAAAAGCACACAGCTAATTGTTGTTAGGACTTGTTGCATACAGCTAAACGAATAGAAGATTTTTCAAATAGAAAAGGCACACAGGTAAAAGATGTTAGGACTTGTTGCATACAATAGACGAATAGAAAAAGCAGACATCTAATTGTTGTTAGGACTTGTTGCATACAGCTAAACAATAATTTCCTCAGCTTCTATTTTTTTTGTTCAAATCAATAATAATTTTCATTAACACCAATATTCATTAGAGACTCAAATCAAATATGAAAAATGAGATTGAACATCTGTTTCATGACTGGGTCAACTACCATTAACATGTTGATGATTTTTTTTTCAAGTTCTAGATTGCTGTAGGTAGACGAATAGAAAAAGCAGACATCTAATTGTTCTTAGGACTTGTTGCATACAGCTAAACAATAATTTCCTCAGCTTCTATTTTTTTTGTTCAAATCAATAATAATTTTCATTAACACCAATATTCATTAGAGACTCAAATCAAATATGAAAAATGAGATTGAACATCTGTTTCATGACTGGGTCAACTACCATTAACATGTTAATGATTTTTTTTTTCAAGTTCTAGATTGCTGTAGGTAGACGAATAGAAAAAGCAGACATCTAATTGTTGTTAGGACTTGTTGCATACAGCCAAACAATAATTTTCCTCAGCTTCTATTTTTTTTGTTCAAATCAATAATAATTTTCATTAACACCAATATTCAGTAGAAACTCAAATCAAATATGAAAAATGAGATTGATATATTATGCTATAAAAAAGGCAGTAACATAACCATAATCCTTTGATCGAACCAAATTTACATCAATAACATATCACACTAATTCTGAATCTAAATATTGATTTGATAATAACCAATATGAAAGCGACATTTACCTGCCAATTATGTTCTTCTTATTCGAAAACCATCTCCTTTTCAATTCCCTTTCCTGTAATATACCTAAAAAATACACACAAATGAAAAATTAATCTCCCATTTAATTTTTAATAGCATAATATAATCATATAATCATAAAAAACCACTTTGTTATGGATCAAAGAGTAATATTCATAATTAGCTCGACTAAAAATGAAAAGAAAAAAAAGACAGTCATAAGTACCAACAACAATCTAAATTGATCAAGTTTAGAGTAAGATTTTTCTAGAAGTACCAACAACAATTTGCTCAACTTACAATAAACGAATAGAAAAAGCACACAGCTAATTGTTGTTAGGACTTGTTGCATACAGCTAAACGAATAGAAGATTTTTCAAATAGAAAAGGCACACAGCTAAAAGATGTTAGGACTTGTTGCATACAATAGATGAATAGAAAAAGCAGACATCTGATTGTTGTTAGGACTTGTTGAATACAGCTAAACAACAATTTCCTCAGCTTCTATCTTTTTTGTTCAAATCAATAATAATTTTCATTAACACCAATATTCATTAAAGACTCAAATCAAATATGAAAAATGAGATTGAACATCTGTTTCATGACTGGGTCAACTACAATTAACTTGTTCATGATTTTTTTTCAAGTTCTACCTACAGCAATCGTTTAGATTGCTGTAGGTAGACGAATAGAAAAAGCAGACAACTAATTGTTGTTAGGACTTGTTGCATACAGCTAAACAACAATTTCCTCAGCTTCTATCTTTTTTGTTCAATCAATAATAATTTTCATTAACACCAATATTCATTAGATACTCAAATCAAATATGAAAAATGAGATCGAACATCTGTTACATGACCTGGATAAACTACAATTAACTTGATGATGATTTTTTTCAAGTTCTATGTACAACAATTGTTTAGATGGTAGAAGAGATGTCACTGAAATTAAATCCAAAAGAAGAATCAAGATGAGAGAAGAGATGGTAGATATACATACCGACATCAATTCTGTTCTTCCTTTTTTTTCCTTTTGAAGTGATCACCTAAAATCCAGCAGTAAAACTTCAAATTAACAATGTTACAAATTCAACTTACATCAAAATTACTCCTTTATAATTTTATGATTGTGAGAGAGAGAGAGAGAGAGGGGTTACCCGAAATCAATTTGAAGAAGAACTCTTTGATTAAAACCCTTGAGATAGAGAAAGCCTGGGTGGATTTTTTGCGGCTGAGCCGGGAGGCGAGTAGACGGGACGGGGAGTCCTTTTTTTCCTTTTGAATTGATCACCTAAAATCCAGCATCAAAACTTCAAATTAACAATGTTACAAATTCAACTTACATCAAAATTACTCCTTTATAATTTTACCATTATGAGAGAGAGAGAGAGGGGTTACCTGAAATTGATTTGCAGAAGAACCCTGGGTGGAGGATGGGTGCACGAGAGAGGAAGCGACGATGGGTGGAGGATGGTGTGCGATGGGAGGGTGGATGAGCGGGAGAGGAAGCGACGATGGGTGGAGGATGGGTGCGCGATGGGAGGACAGATGAGCGAGAGAGGAAGCGACAATGGGTGTAGGAGAAGATGAAGCCGATGGCTGTAGGAAGGGTGCGCGATGGGAGGGAAGATGAGGGGGAGAGGAAGCGATGATGGGTGGAGGAGAAGATGAAGCCGATGGATGGAGGATTGGTGTGCGATGGGAGGGCAGATGAGCAGGAGAGGAAGTCACGATGGGTGAAGGAGAAGATGAAGCGCCTTTTTTTCTTTCTTTGTTAGGGATCACACGGGTATGATTAGGGGATTTAATTTGACCGTATATTGCACGAGTTTACTCAGTTACAAATTAGGGTTTGTTTGTTTACAACCCCAACTCTCCCATTAAAATAGTAGAGATATTATAGATAGATAAATAGATAGTAATTTACACGTGTGAAGCACAATTAATATATTAAAAAAAATTAAAGTAAAAAATCTGATGTAGTGAGGACTCGAACCTAAGACCTCATTCATATTAGTTATGTACGTGCAATACATGTGTTGGTAGATTTACAAATGAAAATAAGGCCTTCTCCTATTATAATATTAGAGATTAGAGATTAGAGAATGAAGAAGAAAGCAAAAGAGCAAACTGGTCTTTTTAATTATCAATTGTGATTTTGTAATCATCATATAGATTTGAGGTGGTAATTTGGAAACATAAAGATTTAAGATGGGGATATGGAAATGGAAAAAATGACATGTGTGGATATGGAATAAACCCTATTTATAAATGTATATTCCAAAGAAATTATATATATAGTTTTCATAAATACCTGGCACTCACACTTTTGCTGAAGGATGGCAATGGGCCGGGTTTGGGGCAGACTTATACCAGCCCAAGCCCGAAAATTTTTCTAGGGTCCAATCCCATCCTGATTTTGGGTTGGGCTGCTAACTTGAAGCTGGAACCCTGGATCCGAATTTAATCGAAAAGCCCGAGCACGACCCAGTTCCTTCATAGTGAAAATGAAAAAAATATAAATAATCATAAAAAATTATTGAAAATTGTTGCTTGTGATTTTGGTGTGGGAGCAAACAGATGAATTTGTGGATTCTTGGAGAAATGAACTAAGAAAACCTGTTGACTTTCACCTGGCATTTGACTGGTTTCTTGCTGCTGTCGTGAACCTGCAAAAAGTTCGATACACTGGGATGGATCGCGGCGACGAACCCTCCGATGCTCTTGTCAGTAATCAGGAGGATTATGGAAGAGCTTTATGTAGAAAAATATTGATTACCTTGTTATGGTGGGGGGAGAGGGGTATTTATAGTTGCCTTTAGAGACAGTTTAAAGATAATGATTTATCCCTATGCCCCGGTGTTTTTGGATAAGATGTAGAGTTTAAATCGTTTCATGATAAGAGATTTGGTTTAATTTGTCTCTTACAGATAACCATGAATTTGAATTACCCTTTAAATGACCTGGGCTAGTTTGTAATAGGTTTATCCATACCCAATAGGACAGATCTGTTTATGTGTTATTGGTGTTTGAAGAAAGACCCAGTTCCCAATTCAGATACGTTTGTAGGTAAAATTACCGTTTTACCCCTGAGAGCTTTAAGATTCGTGTCTGATTTGAACGGTCCCGATTTAGTTCTATTTTTAGCCATATCAAAAATATATACTAAAATACATACTGACTTTTGAGAGGAGGAAGAGCGTTGGCTGCGAGCGACGGCGGATACCACAGGTGCAGGCGGTGCAACCATGGGGTTGGGATGAGATTGGAGATTGGAGAGAGAAAAGGATCTCAATGTGGAGAGAGAAAGAAGATTTGAAATAGGGGGGGGAGGGGGGAGAGAAAATGGAGGTGGGGTATTTAATTTTGGAGAATAAGAGTATTCTTTTTAGGGTGGTAGGATAGGGTTGGGAAGTTGGTTTGATTTTTTCAGTCAGTGTGATGTGGGGTTAGGCTCGGGTCGGACCTGTACAATTCCGAACTCTACCCAAAATTTATTCGGGCTCAATGTTGAGCCCGAGTCTGAAAA
Organism: Hemerocallis citrina; assembly: GCA_017893485.1. Taxonomy (NCBI): domain Eukaryota; kingdom Viridiplantae; phylum Streptophyta; class Magnoliopsida; order Asparagales; family Asphodelaceae; genus Hemerocallis; species Hemerocallis citrina. The sequence continues at coordinate 54,958,375 of CM030363.1, forward strand.
TTTTAAAATTATTCAAGCACATAATCTACAAAAAATGGGGTCGGTCTTGGTCAGATTCGTGCCGGGTTTGGATCAATTTCCTGCCTTACTTTTGCGGCTCTCACCATCTACACAATAAATTATGCTCAGATTACTTTTGGTCTAGGATTTTTCTCATTTTTTTCTTTTTAAAACAAAAAAATGAGAGCAAATGTAGCAGGCAACCTCCCACTCTTTATCCATCCAAATTTTGAACTACTGGAATTATTTTCCTTAATCAAACCTAAAAAATCGTACACTAGATATTATTAGATCAATTTTAAAAAATTGTTTGCTTCTTACTTTTAAAAATTCTGTGCAATATATGCGTATAATCATACAAGTATCATCTATTGTATTTAGTGTGAAGGTTAATGATATGAACTTTTGTCAAATAAAGTATGAAAATAATAAGGGAGATAAAAAAAGTTAGCAACAAATGAATATTGAAGCTGCTTGTTTTTGGGTGTGACAGGTGTGAGTCATTGTAATTTGTGTAGCGGAAGATGCAATACAGGCGCTGATCCAATCCTCGGCTGTAGGACCGGCTCAGGGGTAGCAGGAGGGAGGTAGAGGCCGGATGCTCGGCTCGGATCTCGTAGCTCGGCTCAGATCTTCGTAGCTTAGCTCGGTCTTTTGTACCTGCACACTACCTAGAAACAATGGGAGAAGTCCCGGTGATAGGCCCTCCGACGATCTAGTCAGTCACTGAGAAAGCAATAGTGGTTAGGGTTCAGGTGGGGAAAAATTTTATTACCTTTAAATGTGGAAAGGGGGTCTGGTATTTATAGGCAAGAAAAGACGGGTCTGGGACCGTAACGGGCCGGGTCGGACCCGCTTGCCAGCGGGCCTGAGATGGCAGAAGCCCGTTCGACTTAATTAACATGATGATCATGGAGGAGCAAAATCGGAGGGGATCTGATGGCCCTAATGGGGCTATGTCACCTACACCATATCAGGAGTCCCCCACTCCTGGAGGGCTGTGTAAGCCAGTCGTGGAAGAGTAGTTTGTCTGTGTAGTAAGAGTAGAGCGGTGCATTCGGCGAGTACGACTTGTAGAGTCTCAGAGAGGTAACTGGGGTAGGGCGAAGAAAATCCCCTGGAGAGTAAAAATGCCGAGCATCGAGAATCAATGGTTGGGAGCCGAGAGTCGAGCGTCGAGCCCTAGCTGTGACAAAGCCAGGAATTAGCTCAGAGCTCATGCCGAGCATCGAAGACCAAGGGTTGGGAGCTCAGTGTCGAAGGTCAATGCCCAGCGTCGAAGACCAAGGGTCGGGAGTTGAGCATTGAGCCCTCTGCTAGTTGAAAGTTAGGGCATGGCTCGAGGTCAATACCGAGTGTCGAGCCCTGCTTGAGAAGGCTAGGTCGTGGCTCGAGGTCAGTGCCGAGCGTCGAGCTCCCCTGCTTGGTGAAAGCTAGGGCGCGGCTCGAGGTCAATGCCGAGCATCGAGCCCTGCTTGAGAAAGCTAGGTCATGGCTCGAGATCAGTGCCGAGCGTCGAGCCCCCTGCTTGGTGAAATCTAGGGCGCGGCTCGAGGTCACTGCCGCGCGTCGAGCCCATACAGCTTGAGAAATCTAGGGTGTGGCTCGAGGTCAATGCCGAGCATCGAGCCCCCTGCTTGGTGAAAGCTAGGGTGTGGCTCGTGGTCGCTGCCGAGCACCGAGCCCCCCTGCTTGGTGGAAGCCAGGGTGTGGCTCGAGGTTACTGCCGAGCGTCGAGCCCTTGCTTCTTGAGAAATCTAGGACGTGGCTCGAGGTCAGTGCAGAGAGTCGAGCCCCCCTGCTTGATGTGAAATCTATGGAGTGGCTCATGGTCACTGTCGAGCGTCGAGCCCATACAGCTTGAGAAAGTTAGGGTGTGGCTCGAGGTCAATGGCGAGCGTCGAGCCCCCCTGCTTGGTGAAAGTTAGGGTCGGGGCTAGAGGTCACTTCCGAGCGTCAAGCCTATACAGCATAAGAAAGCTAGGGTGTGGCTCGAGGTCAATGCCGAGCGTCGAGCCCCACTGCTTGGTAAAGCTAGGGTGTGGCTCGAGGTCACTGCCGAGCATGGAGCCCATACAGCTTGAGAAAGCTAGGGTGTGGCTCGAGGTCAATGCCGAGTGTCGAGCCCTGCTTGAGAAAGTTAGGGCGTGGCTCGAGGTCAGTGCCGAGCGTCGAGCCCCCCTTCTTGATGAAATCTATGGTGTGGCTCGAGGTCACTACCGAGCGTCGAGCCCATATAGCTTGTGAAAGCTAGGGTGTGGGTCGAGGTCAATGCCGAGCATCGAGCCTCCCTGCTTGGTGAAAGCTGGGGCGTGGATCGAGGTGACTGCCGAGCGTCGAGTCTATACAGCTTGAGAAAGCTAGGGTGTGGCTGGAGGTCAATGCTGAGCGTCGAGCCCCCTGCTTGGTGAAAGCTAGAGTGTGTCTCGAGGTCACTATCGAGCGTCGAGCTCATACAGCTTGAGAAAGCTATGGTGTGGCTCGAGGTCAATGCCAAGCGTCAAGCCCTGCTTGAGAAAGTTAGGGCGTGGCTCGAGGTCAGTGCCGAGCGTCGAGCCCCCTTTCTTGATAAATTCTAGGGTGTGGCTCGAGGTCTCTACCGAGCGTCAAGCCTATACAGCTTGAGAAAGCTAGGGTGTGGCTAGAGGTCAATGCCGAGCGTCGAGCTCCCCAGCTTGGTGAATGCTGGGGCGTGGCTCGAGGTCACTGCCGAGCGTCAAACCCATACATCCTGTTGAGCGTCGAGCCCATACAGCTTGAGAAAACTAGGGTGTGGCAGGAGGTCAATGCCGAGCATCGAGCCCCCTTGCTTGGTGAAAGCTAGGGCGTGGCTCGAGGTCACTATCGAGCGTCGAGCTCATACAGCTTGAGAAAGCTAAGGTGTGGCTCGAGGTCAATGTCGAGCGTCAAGTCCCTGCTTGAGAAAGTTTGGGCATGGCTCAAGGTCAGTGCCGAGCATCAAGCCCCCCTTCTTGATGAAAGCTAGGGCGTGGCTCGAGGTCACAGCCGAGCGTCGAGCCCATACAGCTTGAGAAAGCTAGGATGTGGATCGAGGTCAATGCCGAGCGTCGAGCCCCCCTACTTAGTGAAAGCTAGGGCGTGGCTCGAGGTCACTGCCTTGCATCGAGCCCATACAACTTGAGAAAGCTAGGGTGTGGCTCGAGGTTAATGCCGAGCGTCGAGCCCCCTTGCTTGGTGAAATCTAGTGCATGGCTCGAGGTAAATGCTTAGCGTCGAGCCCTTGCTGCTTGTTGGAAAAGCTAAGGTGCTACCTGTGTGATGCTAACGTCAGGGGTGGGGGGGATTCGAGGCATTGAAATCTTATCAGCCTTTAGAACTTGATGATTAAGTTTGAACAGTCAGGATTGCAACATGGAATTCGAGGCGCCGACAGTTTCTCTATAAATCCTCCACCCCCTTCTCCATTTCTTCACTTTGCTTTTTCTTTCTAAAAATTGGAGTTTTTCTATCTAGCCGCCGGTGATGACTTTCTGTTGACCTCCATTTATGAAAAATTGGAAATCTTGCTATTATTATTAGTATTTCCTGTTGCTTATTTTGGAATAAATGCATTGCTACTTGGATTATTTGTGTTGGAAAGTATGACCCAGAATTATTGACTTATTCCAAATCTGGAGGGCATATATTACATATCGCCTCGCCCCTACAAGAAGGTGATGCACGGGCATCTGGACTCCATCAAGGGGTGGAAGGCAAAATACTTCATGATCCGAAGCGAGGTGCTGTGGGAAATTCTTACAGTTTGGAATTTTTACAAACCGAACCACAAACTCCTGAAGCGGAGAGACTTGATGGAGGCAGAGTGGGATGATGTTGATCAGATCGTTGAGGGACACAACATTGGCTAGCCGAATGTGACCGAATTGCACTTGGCCCAGATCGGACTGAGCCCAGCCGACCCTTGTATGTTTCGTTTCATTTTAAATTTAACTTTTTGCCTTCGTGTTAACATTCTCTCTTTTTGCCTTCAGCGATGGACCAGGCAAAGCTCGATGCGTGGTAGACCTTGAAGGACCTGGCCAAGAAGAGGAAGTCCGAGAAGGCAATGCTGAAGGTGGGTTCCTCTCAGGGGGGCACCGAATTCTCCTCGGAATGGCCTCACAAGAAGGCGAAGGCCCTCTCTGTTAGAGTGGTGCCCGAGCTGGAACCGAGCTCTAGCAGCTGCAAGGTTGCTGAGGTATGAAGGTCGGGACCCCCTCCTTGCACCCTAACGCCTAGGCGATGGTGGGTAAGAGGGGGCTCAGACCGTTTGCCCCTGACTGGTCGGTGAAGGATGGCAACACACTGGCAGAGGGCCCGATATTGGTCGAGGTCATAGACAACCTCACCACGGTGCGCGATCGGTCTATCCTGGCGACCGAGATGGTTGAGACATGTTACATGAAGTGGGCTCAAGACCACGTGGTATGTTTTCGTTGGCCTGTTTAATTTTATACTTAGTGACATCGCTTTCTGATTTGTGCCTACTAATCAATCATAGGCATCCATGGCCGGGGCACAGCTGAAGATGTGCTATGAGAAGATGGTGAGGGACGAGAAGAGGAATGCCAACAGGTTCTTACGCGAAGCAAAGGTTCTGAAGACCGAGCTGACGACAGCTCAGGGGTGGCGCAGGCCCTTCAAGCCGACCTTGCATCCGAATAAGACAAGAATCTTTGTGCTTTGGCGGAGGTCCGAGCGAAAGTGGCCGCGGAGTATGAGTTGCAGGTCGCCGCGGGGGAGGAGGTGATGAATTCCCAAGACGAGGCCTAAGATTGGGCGAAGGAGCACTTCTTGCTTCTTTACCCTTAGGCCAAGATTGATCACCTCCACTATGGCTGGGAGCCGCCCGTGCTTCTGCTAACTCCCGGGGGAGAGGGTAATGAGGTGGAGAAAGACCCCGACCCTTGAAAAAGAGGCAGGGGGAACAACAGCCTGACGAAGAGGTGCAGGTCCCCCTTAAGATGTAGTTTTTATCTCTTCTTTTTTTGTATTTGCTGAGTGCGGACTGGCCACCGCTTTTTGTAACAATTTTTTGGGGAAATCAATATATACATATATTTTTGGCCGAACTGTATGACTTGTCGTTTTTGAAAAGTTTGGAGGAAATCTTGTTTCCTCTTCTTTATGTCAGATGAACGAGACCCTAGGAGCCGACCTTAGTTCTGCCGATGTTAGGCGCCTTCGGAACAAGCTAGAGTCCAAGGAGACTGTCTTGGTTTGATATCGCAAACAGGCCCGTGATCGGGAAGCCGCCGTAAGCTACTTCATGAACAAGTCCAAGGAGCTCAGCTTAGAGGCGGCCTGCCTGAAGAAGGCTATAGCCGACCGAGATTGGGTTAGTGCCGAGACGGCCTGGTCGATGTCCGATGCCTCCACCATGCGACCGACCTCCGAGTCTGTTCTTCGTGAGGTCGTGGTGGAGAAGGAGCTGGAGATTCAGAGGTTGAAGGTCATGCTTGGTGCAGGTGGGTCCAGATTCTGTTCTTTTGGGGGAGGCGGCCCCTCCATCGTGGGTCCCTCCCCAACCCTATATTTGGAAATGGCAAGGCCGGTGGATGCACAAAGCTCCATTGCCGGAATGTCTACACTGGCGATGCCGATGATGCCGGACGAGCTCACTGGAGGGCAGACCCGCTCTGTGGGGCTCGAGATGGCCCGTGTAAGCCCAGAAAGCCCCACGAAAGACACTGAGGTTGGGGTAAAAAACCATTGTAATAATCCCTATTATACTATGGCCTTTCAAGGCGTTATGATAAATGAAATTTGGTTTTACCGACTCTCCCCAACTTGTGAGAAAGGTAGGGCATTTCCTGCAGCGTATGACGAATATCGATCGAGGTTGTAGACAACCTCGCCATGCCGCGCGAACGGTCTATCCTAGCCACTGAGATGGTCGAGACATGTTACATGAGGTGGGCTCAAACCCAGGTGGTGGTAAGTTTTTGTTTTTCTATTCAGTTTTATACTTAGTGACATCGCTTTCTGATTTTCGATTACTGCTCAATCATAGGCATCCTTGGCCAGGGCACAGCCGAAGAGGTGCTACGAGAAGATGGTGAGGGACGAGAAGAGGAATGTCGATAGGTTCTTGCGTAAAGCAAAGGATCTGAAGACCGAGCTGATGACAGCTCAGTGGGTGGTGCAAGCCCTTCAAGCCGAACTTGCATCCAAACAAGACCAGAATCTTTGTAGTTTGGCAGAAGCCCGAGCGAAAGCGACCGCGGAGTATGAGGAGATGCAGGCCACCGCAGGGGAGGAGGTGATGAATTCCCAAGACGAGGCCTATGATCCGGCGAAGGAGCATTTCTTGCTTCTTTACCCTCAGGCCAAGATCGATCACCTCCACTATGGCTGGGAGCCGCCCATGCTTCTGCTAACTCCCGGGGGGGAGGGTGACGAGGTGGAGAAAGACCCGACCCTCGAGAAAGAGGCAGGGGGAACATCGACCGACGAAGAGGTGCAGGTCCCCCCTAAGATGTAGTTTTTATATCTTCTTCTTTTTTTTGTATTTGCCAAGCACGGACTGGCCACTGCTTTTTGTAACGATTTTTTAGGGAAATCAATATATACATATATTTTTGGCCAAACTGCATGACTTGACGTTTTTGAAAAGTTTGGAGTGAAATATTGTTTCCTTTTCTTTTTGTCAGATAGACGAGACCCTAGGAGCCGACCTCAGTTCTGCCGACGTCAGGCGCCTTCAGAACAAGCTAGAGTCCAAGGAGACTGTCTTGATTTGATATCGCAAATAGGCCTATGATTGGGAAGCCACTGTAACCTACTTCATGAACAAGTCCAAGGAGCTCAGCTTAGAGGCGGCCCACCGGAAGAAGGCTATAGTCGACCGAGACTGGGTTAGTGCCGAACCGGCCTGGTTGATGTCCGATGTCTCCCCCAGGCGGCCGAACTCCGAGTTCGTTCTTCGTGAGGTCATGGTGGAGAAGGAGCTGGATATTCAGAGGTTGAAGGTCATGCTTGGTGCAGGCTGGTCCCGATTCTGCTCTTTTGGGGCAGGCGGCCCCTCTGTCATGGGTCCCTCCCCGACACTATATTTGGAAATGGCGAGGCCGGTGGACGCGCAAAGCTCTGTTGCCAGAACGTCTACACTGGCGATGCCGATGATGCCGAACGAGCTCACCGGAGGGCGGACCCGCTCGGTGGGCTCGAGATGGCCCATGTAAGCCTAAAAAGCCCTACAAAATACACTCAGGTTGGGGTAAAAAATCGTTGTAATAATCCCTATTGTAATGTGGCCTTTCAAGGCGATATGATAAATGAAATTTTGTTTTACTGACCCTCCCCAACTTGTGAGAAAGCTAGGGCATTGCCCACAGCGTATGCCGAACGTTGAGCCCCCCCAAGCTTGTGAGAAAGCAAGGGCGTGGCTCGAGGTCATTGCCGAGCACCGAGTTCATATAGCCTAAGAAAGTTAGGGTGTGGCTCGAGGTCAATGCCGATTGTCGAACTCCTCTGCTTGTGAGAAAGCTAGGGCGTGGCTCGATGTCATTGCCAAGCACCGAGCCCACATGCTTGGGAAAGTTAGGGCGTGGCTCGAGGTCAATGCCGATTGTCGAGCCCCCAAGCTTGTGAGAAATCTAGGGCGTGGCTCGAGGTTATTGCCGAGCACCGAGCCCACATGCTTGGAGAAAGCTAGGGCATTGCTCGCAGCGTATGACGAATGCACAGAAATTTGGACAAAGTAAAAGAAAAGGTTGAGAGACTAAGATTACACTTTATTTTTTACACAAAAAGAAGGGCACGTAGTGCCAATTACAGGGAGTCGGTTCCATAAGTTTGGTTACAAGAGGAGTTTATCCCTCCCCTTCGAGGATGAGGTGTTCTGCGTTGTAGGGCCTTTTTACTACTTTGCCCCCCAGGTATTCGAGTTGGTACGTGCCGGGGCGTACCATTTCAGCGACCTTATACGGGCCCTTCCAATTAGGTGCTAACTTTCTCTTTTTGCTTGGGTCGGATACCGCTAGCTTTCTGAGCACGAGAACACATTGCTTGATGTCGGTGGGGTGGACCTTTTTGTTATAAAATATCCCGATCCGTTGTTGATATATGCTTCTTCTGATGACGGATATTTCCTTGACCTCGTCGATTTGGTCCAAGTTGGCTCTGAGGTCTGCTGAGTTGTTCTCCTCATTGAAGGCCATGATCCTAGGCGAAGGGTGCCCGATCTCTAAGGGGATAACCTCCTCAGTGCCGTAGGTTAGGTTGAATGGTGATTCGCTCGTGGGGATTCTCTTAGTCTTCTGGTGCACCCAAAGTACGCTCGGCAACTCATCGACCCATAGCCCCTTGGGTGAATTATCCAGCTGCTTCTTGAGGCCGTTAAGGATTTGACAGTTCACATTTTCGGTCTGGCTGTTTGATTGAGGATGGCATATCGATGAGAAGCACTGCTGGACACCAATGTCTTCACAGAATTTTTGAAAGTTCTTGCCCGCAAATTGGGTCCCATTATAGGTGATGAGTACCTGTGAGATCCCGAACTAACAAATGATGTGCATCCAGAAAAATTATTGAGTCTAGTGTCCAGTGATCGTGGCCAGGGGCTCTACCTCGATCTACTTGGTGAAGTAGTCGATGGCCACCACTAGGAATTTTCTTTGGCCCGTCGCTTTTGGAAAGAGGCTGACCAAGTCCATCCCCTACATGGCAAAAGGGGTCAGACTGGCCAGGGAGCGGAGGTTGTCTTGTGGAAGCCTCTTCACCGAGGAGAGTCTTTGGTAAGGGCTGCACCTTTTGATGAGGTCCTGGGCATCTTGTAACATGGTCCGCCAGTAGTATCCGTGGTTTAGGGTTTTTCTGGCGAGCACCCTACTCCCCATGTGGCACCCCCCGATTCCCTTGTGTAGTTCCTTTAGTGCGTACTTAGCCTCATCGGGGGCCAGGCAGCGAAGGTAGGGTCTTCCGTCTACCATGGTGTGCGAGCGCTTGAATAGTGCCTCATTGATGATGATGTATCTTTCTGAACGGACTCTGATCCTTCTCGCCTCTGTCCGATCTTGGGGAAGCTCGCCCTCCGCCAAAAACTTCCAGATGGGAGTCATCCAGTTGTCTGATAAAGGCTCGGTGGCTAGGCAGAGGGCCTCAGGGAGTTCGATGATGGGCTTGAGGAGAACTTCAATTAGGATGGTATGGTCAAGGCCGAAGAAGGTTGATGAGGCAAGTTTTGACAGGGAGTCAGCTTGGGCATTTTTCTCCCTAGGGATTCGTTCCACCGAGGTGAAATCGAAGGTAGTTAAGAGTTGCGAGACTACCGCCAAGTATCAGACAATCCGAGCGTCACGAGCCTCATACTCCACGATGATCGGGTTAACCACGAGCTGGGAGTCGCTAAAGACCCTGACTTGCCTTGCCCCAACCTAATGCACCAGGGTGAGCCCTGAGATCATAGCCTCATATTCTGGCTCATTATTAGAGTCGGGGAAGTTTAGGCATAGAGAATACTGGAGGATGAAGTTGTGGGGACCTTTGAGGATAACACCCGCACCACTTTCGACTTTGCAAGACGAGCCATCGACATAGACTTCCCAAATCGGATCTCCTTCTTGAATTTCGGAAGGTTCGGAGATGGTGCACTCCGTGATGAATTCGGTGAGGGCCTGCCCTTTAATGGCTGTCCTAGGTTGATAGCTGATGTCGTACTGGCTCAGCTCGATCAACCACTTGACTAAGCGACCAGAATTTTCTGGCTTGTAGAGAATGGCCTTGAGGGGCTGGTCGGTAAGGAATTGGATCAAGTGGGCTTGGAATAAGAATGGAGCTTTCGTGCGGCCATGAACAGGGCGTAGGAAACCTTCTCCATCTTTGCGTATCGGATCTCAGCCGAGAGCAGAACTTTGCTGACATAGTAGAAAGGCTTCTGAACTCTGTATTCTTCTCGGACGAGCACGACGCTGAGTGCCTTTTTCGAGGCTAAAAGGTATAGCAAGAGGAGTTTGCCCGGTTTGGGTTTGCTCAGAAGTGGGTGGTTGGAGAGGTAGGACATTAGCTGGTCAAACGCCTGTTGCTGGGGTCGCCCCATTCGAAGCCTTTCGCTCCTCGCAGAGCCTTGAAGAAGGGGAGTGACTTCTTGTAACGCCCTGATTTTCATATACTAGAAAATCGTGACATAAGCTAAAATCTTTTCTTCAATTAGTCACAATACACAGAAAAACAGGAAAATTTTAAATTTTTATTCAACACAAATGTATTACAAGTCTGAATGTTATACAAATGCAATACATTACAACAGTGTTATAATAATACCTTTACAATCCCAAGTGTTACAACTTTCAACAACTTACATCAGAGTACAAGGAATGAAGAACAACAATTGGTAATTCTCACTTGAGTTCTTTTCAACAATAGATAATCAACATAATCATTACAGCAGAACTTAAATGACATCGACTCCTCGCTATCCTTGCCTTGATTCCTCCTGAATCTCGCACCTGTACTTCTGCGATTCAGTACCTATTGAAGTGGGGACGTCAGTATTCACTGACGCTTTAAGGCTGATAACTAGCAGCGAGTCTTCCAAAACAAACATACAATCATGGCAAATATGTCAGTGTAGTTTAAGTGTTCGTGAGTGCTATAACTAGAATCTAATGCAATATTGACTAAAACTAAAATGCTCCTATTCTAATGCCAGCAAGTCTCCGAAGTAACATGCAGCCCATACCACATACGCCCATCTCAAGCCATCTCTTCATTATAGGGATTTGAACTCACGCTATGAGTTTTACTCTTGTATTCAACTTGTTTCTGAAGATTAGACATGACTGAGGAGGTGTCCCTACAACGGTCTAGTTCCGCCAGGCATACCAGACCTTCCTCAAATATTTGACGAATCCTTGGAGTTTTCGCGAAATCAAGTTAGCTCGAAGCATCCCAGCCGCCCCCTAGTCAGATCGTAGTATATGGCCTCTCGCCCTTAGATACAAGCTAAAATGGAGTTCCGGGGGGGGGGGGGGGGGTCCATCCCCCTAGCTCCGACAAGAATCGCTCCCGCTTATCAAGGCACTTCAAAAATTAACAGACGAGATACGGATCCCGTGCTCCTAACTCGTGAGAAGGCACAGGTTGTATCCCTTTGACAAGAAGGATACAACCCAATAACACCGCCTAATGCAGGCCTATAGGACAGGTTGGATCATAAGGAATCACCCTTAACACCAACTCCTTCCCTTCGGTGAACGATGATAATAATAATGGCTAAGCAGTAAAAGTCATAGGTTACTACTCTATCAATGTCACTAACCCTAAACAACTGAGGGATGACAACAGAACGTACACAACATGCTGAGTTTAAAGTTAGACTTCGCAAGACAACTCTACTAGGCTGCTCATCCTAGACTTACTAGAATCCCTAAGGATCTGATTCATGGCCTATCGATCCAAGACCCCGGCAATACGAACGTACCTGCATGCCATTACCCTGAACTTGGATTCCGTCTATACTCTGGTCCGTGATCAACCTACACCGGTTAAGATCCGACGGTACACAAGGAATGACTCGTCCACAGTCCCTTAGGAGTAAGAAAACATATGTCTTGATGGTCGATAGCCCCTAGGGTAATAATATCACCCTAGACGAGCATAACGAAATTGCGTACTAGCTAATAAGCTATATACGAGTAAACCGAACACATACGAGCCAACAAGCTACGTATGAAACCAACAACTACATACGAGCCAGGCGGGCTTCGTATGAGACAACAACATACATACCAGCAAAATAATCCGCGTATGAGACCAACAGCTACGCACGGACCGGTCGAGCCGCGTACGAGCAACAACACACATACGAGCCAAATGAGCTACGTATGAGATCCACAGCTACATACGGGCCAGTCGAGCCGTGTATGAGACAACAACATACATACGAGCCAAATAAGCTACGTATGAGACCCACTGCTACATACGGGCCAGTCGAGCCACGTATGAGCACAACCACATAAAAAAACAATCATACAGGTAATCAAACCTAGAAGCAACCAAACGTGCTTACTAGCAAACTTGATCTTCTCTAATTAGAAGCAACAGAAGAATCTACTAACAGTCTAGAACAGTCATTCTACCAACGAGAAGCCCAAAGCGACATAACAACTTTTATCGAGCTAACAATTACTAGTGACCTTCCCGACCCTTGTTACCCATAAGGATGAGGAATGTTCCCAAGATACGGTCCAATTTCAATTAGAACCTCACACAACTAGAATCCACAGTTTCTTTTCCCCCAAATGAATTAGAACTACATGCAACTAGATTCTTGGGTTCTCTCTCAAGTTTGAACTAGAATCACCTAGGAGCTAGATGCATGGGTTCATGGTTCCTTTTTTGATCCTTCACTACTATATACAATTCAAGTATGGTTCTTTTAACTAGAATGCTACAATACACCATTCAAGCATGCATGGCTCTAACTATGTAATCTCAACCATGGGATTCCTTCTAGGGATTAACTAGAACTATTTTACAACACAATATTACAACTACAACATGGTGGTTCTTCACTAACACTACAACTACAACATGATAATTTCTTACTAAACACTACAACTATAATATGAAGGTTCTTCATTAACACTACAACTACAACTTGAAAGTTTCTTTGCTAACACTACAACTACAATGTGATAGTTAATACTATAACTACAACATGAATAGTTTCTTTGCTAAACACTACAACTACAAGCATGGATACAACTTAAGTAGGAAGCTACTATAAGTTAAAGCATGAATAGCTACTATATTTAAACAGGGACATGTCCTACTATTTTAAGCATGGTTAATTGCTACAACTTACCCATGACCATTAACAATTTAGTATGGTATACAACAAAGCATGATTTTCTTTACTACTTTAACCTACAAAAATTAGCATGGTATACCACTTTAAACATCATTCTACAACATTCTCAAGCATGATAGGAAGCTACAACAATCTTAAGCATGACATACTACTTAGCATTCCTACAACAATCTTAGGCATGGTAGGTAATTTAAACATTAATCCTACAACAATCTTAGCATGGATATATACTTAGCATGAATCTACAACATTCCTAAGCATGGTATACTACTTAAGTATCAACCTAAGCATGGTATACATTCAAGTAAGAACCTACAACATTCCTAAGCATGTTATTCAACTCCAACATTAATCTACAACAAGCTAAGCATGGTAGGCAATTTAAACATTGATCCTACAACAATCTTAGCATGGTATATACTTAGCATGAATCTACAATATTCTTAAGCATGGTATACTACTTAAGTATCAACCTAAGCATGGTATACATTCAAGTAAGAACCTACAACATTCCTAAGCATGGTATTCAACTCCAACATTAATCTACAATAAGCTAAGCATGGTAGGTAATTTAAACATTGATCCTACAACAATCTTAGCATGGATATATACTTAGCATGAATCTACAACATTTCTAAATATGGTATACTACTTAAGTATCAACCTAAGCATGGTATACATTCAAGTAAGAACCTACAACATTCCTAAGCATGGGATAAAATTTTCCTACACCATCTAAACACGGATGCTTCAAGCATGGAAAATTGCTACAACTTAAGCACGGATTATTAATACACCTAAACATGGATATTTACTTCAACCTAAGCATGGTATATATCACAAACATCAACCTACTATAATCTAGCATGGTATGTTGATCTACAACAATCTAAGCATGAAAACAACTTAAGTAGAATACCTTCTACTACAATCTAGCATGAGGAGTTTCCTTACTATATCAAACCTACACAATCTAGCATGGACAGATCATAAGCATGGAAATTGCTACAACTAAGCAAGGATAATTACTTTAACTTAAGCATCAACCTACAACATGAACTATACTAATTAGTCAACATAAAAGAGTGATCTTTTTAACATTCTACAACTAATAACTTAAATTAGTTTCTTTATCATACTACACTAGAATTAGCATCCATGTTGGGTTCTTTTTCTTACACCCATATGATTAATAAAAAGGAACAAGCAACTAAAATAAAGAATCCCTAACTTGGGTTCAATCATTCATATGCATGTTCTTAGTCCAAGTAGTTCAAGTTGTATGTCCTACAACCCAAAATGGGTATGTACACAAGTCCATATGCTTATGTATGAGTCCAATATCAAGTCCTACAACCCAAAGTGGGTGTATACACAATCACCATATGCTTATGTTCATTTAGTCCAAATAATAACACAAGATCAACAATTTACAACCATCAAAGTTCAATCTTTATGTTTTTATTTAGTTCTACCATTCACTTTCTTTCAAGTGATCATTTATTCTATCCATACTTAATGTTACTCCAAGTTGTTACAACCAATATACACCACAAGAAAACAACAACACTAAAACATAACCACAAAAGAAACAAACAACTCAAGGGGAAAACAAATCAACAAAAGAGAAAGGAAAGGATGGAGAAACCCCCACCTTTCACACAAGGTAGGAAGAACTAGCTTACACACCTTCTCCCTCACCTAAGCTCTTATGATTCCTAAAAAAACCTACAATAAAAACTCTCAAGTTAAAGGTTGTTCTCTCTTTCGTTTCCTTTCCTTCTTTAATTTTTGTCTTTGTAAAAATGAGACATGAGTGAAGGGAAGGGGTATTTATAGGTGGAGGAGAAGGTGGAGAGTGCAAAATTGTACTTACCATTTTGCACAAAACCCCTAAGGGTATGGACCGGCCATGACTTGTAGGGTGAGGGAGGGTATGGTGTAGGGTGAGGTGGAGGTATGGGTGTGAGGGTGTAGTGGAAGAGATAGAGTTTCTAGAAGAACAACTCCTAATTCTCTCATGCACACTTAATCCTAAGTTAGCACTTATTAAAACCCTAACAATCTAATTAGATTTTGTCATGACAAAGATAAGTACCTTGTCCAAAAAAAATACACACCACGCATTTTGTACAATGTACAAATTTTCTATAACACACATATGTATGTGTATATGTGTATACCGAAAAATCTTCACATAATCTGTATAAAAATAATTTAATTTTGAAAATAATAATAAAATAAATTTTATTATCAATTCGGAAGATCACGGTGCCAAATTGATACATTACGGATGTACACAGACTGGTATATGTGTGCAGATAATGTTTATGAATAAAACTGGGTACAATCACCAAAATATTTCAATTCTGGAATTATAAAACAAAATAATAATAAAATAATAATAAAATAATAATTTATACGATGTAATATCCATACAGGATATTACACTTCTCTCTCGACTTGGAGAGGAAGTGGCCAATGGCCGCTAGTCTTCCCGTGAGCCGTTGAACCTCCTTAATATTTTGGGGAGGGGCCATGTCGATTATGACTTGGATCTTCTCGGGATTCGCCTCTATGCTACGCTGGCTAACAACGAACCCGAGAAATTTTCCTGAGGAGACGTCGAAGGCACATTTGGCAGAATTGAGATTTATGTTGTGGGACCGAAGGACGCCAAAGGCTTCCTCAAGGTCGGCCACAGGGTCTTTCCCTCGTCGACTCTTGACGAGCATGTCGTCGACATATACTTCCATGTGACAACCGATCTGTTCTTTGAAAACATGGTTGACGAGTCTCTGGTATGTGGCTCCGACGTTCTTAAGTCCGAAGGGCATGACCCGGTAACAGTAGAGGCCTTGGTCGGGAACGAAGGACGTCTTGGCGATGTCTGGAGGGAATAACTGGATTTGATTATAACCTGAAAAGGCATCCCTGAAGGTCAATAGCTCATAACCCGACATTGAGTCGATCAGAGCGTCGATGCTCGGGAGGGGAAAATGATCTTTGGGGCATGCCTTGTGGAGGTCCGTGATGTCTATATAGTTCCTCCAGCTCCCGCTAGCCTTCTTCTCCATCACGACGTTATCTAGCCATTCGTGATAATTGACCTCTTGTATGAACCGGGCAGACAACAGTTTGTCCACTTCCACTGTTACTGCTTGTTGCCTTTCCGAGGCAAACTTGCATCGCTTATGATGGATCGGCTTGGAACCTGGGTGGACGCTTATCTTGTACATGATTAGGTCCTCAGAAATCCCAAGAATGTTGGACGGGATCCAGGAGAAGAGGTCGATATTTCTGCAAACACAGTCAATTAGGGTTGGTCTCAGATCGGGGGAAAGGGAGCGGCTCACACGGAACCACTTAGACTTGTCTTCTGCCTTAAATGAGACCTCCTCCAATTCGTTCATAGGTTCCGACAAGGACTGGTTTCTTTCAGGTGGAAGCTTGAATGCGTCAAGGGGAAACACCCCACCTCCTACCGCGGTCATGTAGCACGAACATGCAGGCTCCTGATTCCCTCGGACAACACCGACCCCGAGGTCAGTGGGGAACTTCAGTTTCAAGTGGTAGGCCGAGGGGACTTCCTGAAATAAGCAGAGGCCGGGTCGGCCGAGAATGACGTTGTATGCCGCCTTGACGTTGACCACCATGAAGTCCATTGATTCGGTCCGTATGATGGGGGTCGTACCGGCTGTTACATCCAATGTCACGATCCCTTCTATTTCTATGGGAATGCCTTGGAACCCGTGAAGGGTGTACCTGGCTGGATTTAGCTTATCCCGTGGGAGCTTGAGGTTTTCAAATGCTCCCAAGAAGGGGATGCTGACTGAGCTTCCGTTTTCCACGAGAATTCGGCAGACTTCGAAGTTTGCCATGATGAGGTTGATGATGAGGGCATCGCAATGCAGGAGCAGGACGCCCTCCAGGTCTTCTCCGAAGAAGGAGACTGCCCGCTGCTGAACCTGGGGAGAGGGGTTGTCTCGTGCCCATTGTCTCGGTGAAAGCGGCAGTAGAATCTCTGGTCCCACTTCTTATTGTTGCTTGGTCAGGGTGGGATTCGGATGATCCCTTTGTCCTCGATCTCCAAGAGGATGGCTGACACGTTCAAGGTCAGTGGCGTATATCTTTCAAAATGGGGGACCGGAGGAGGCCTTTTCAAACTAGCTGTATCTTTCGTGGCTGTCTTGACGGGCTCATCGTCATCCTCCTTATGCTTCCCTTTAGCCGTGACATTTTTGGTGCACTCGGGATGTAGGGCCTCTTCCACCCGAATGTACTTCTCGACCTTGTTGAGTAGGTCGGGGAAGTCGATGGGTGGTTTCTTAGCTAAGGAGGCTTTAAGATGGCCGTGGCGAACATTGTGTCAGAAAGCTGTGGAAGCAACGCCCACGTCGAGAGAGGAGACCGACCTTGCCTCGGAGGTGAACCTCCGAACGAACTCGCGGAGTGGCTCCCCTTCCTTCTGTCTGAGGTCCAGAAGGGAGGCGCTCGTCTTTTCGACTTTTCTGTTGGTCACGAATTGGGCCAGAAATCTTGCTTCTAATTGGTCGGATGAGAAGACCGGGCCAGGGATGAACTTCGAGAACCATTCCCGAGCCGGACCGCACAGGGTGGCCGGGAAGGAGCGGCATAGGAGAGGATCTGATGCGCTGTGAATCAGCATGTGGGTTTTGAACCCTTCTATGTGATCAGCGGGATCACCATCGCCGTTGTATGTTTCGAATTGGGAAGGCCTGAAATTTCTAAGGATCTTGGCTTCCAAGATTTGAGGGGAGAACGGGGGGTCGGTCCAGCCTGTAACCATGGCCTGGCATTGGTGTGCCCTCACCGAGATAGGCGAGGCGGTCCTCCATCCCCGGGAGGCATCGAAGGACATCATCTTGTTCTTGTGGGCAGGTTGATCCGTGGGATTCACTGCCCCTAGCTTCTAATTGAGGGTAGGAGTCGTTGCGTGCCTTAGCCCTAGGATCGCTGTGGAATGCCTGGAGGACCTCGTCCCTAAAGTTTTGGAACTTGGACCTCGTGACTAGGTTTGCTCCACTGAGCCACGTGAGGGTGGAGGTCCTCGGGGTGAGTGGCTGTGTCCTGGTTCCCGTTCTAGGGTCGACTGTCTGCCATGGTCGGGACCGAGTTGGAAGCGGCCCCTCCCCTTGTTCGGCTGGACTGCCGATTCTGGATGACGCGACGCACATCAATCGTGACTGAGTGAGAAGAGCCTGGTTCGGGTTCGGCTGTGCCATTGGCCCATGGTTGGTTAGAGCCCTGGGTGTCCACGTGGCTGTGAAGGGGAGGAGGGTCAGGACGATGTCCAGAGGTGACGGCCCTTCTAGCTTTGGGAGCCATGAAAGAGCCAGGATTCAAGATGGCATCCTTGGCTGGAATTGGACCGGTGTCAGTACCTAAGTTCCCACATACGGCGCCAACCTGAAACTGCTTGTTTTTGGGTGTGGGGGCAACAGGTGTGAGTTCTTGTAATTTGTGAAGCAGAAGATGCAGTACTGGCGCTGATCCAATCCTCGGCTGTAGGACCGGCTCGGGGGTAGCAGGAGGGAGGGTAGAGGACGGATGCTCGGCTCGGATCTCGTAGCTCGGCTCGGATCTTCGTAGCTCGGCTCTGATCTTTGTAGCTCGGCTCGGTCTTTTGTACCTGCACACTACCTAGAAATACCAGGAGAAGTCCTGGCGACAGGTTTTCCGATGATCTAGTCAGTCACTGAGGGGGTCTAGTATTTATAGGCAGGGAAAGACGGGTCTGGGACCGTAACGGTCCGGGTTGGACCCGCTTACCAGTGGGCCTGAGATGGCAGAAGCCCGTTGTACTTAATTGACTTGATGATCATGGAGGAGCAAAATCGGAGGGAATCTGATGGCCCTGATGGGGCCACGTCATCTACACCATATCAAATATTAAGGGAAATAGTTTCTGCTTCTTATCCTGCTCAACTCTTTTCTCTTTTTCTTCTTTTATCTAGTGAAGTTTTTGTCATTTATTTTTTTTTTCTTTTTCAATTCACTAATGAGATGTTCATGTTGGAGCTAACTATAATGATCATGCAAATTTATGTGGAAGATTTAATAGTCCCTAGAGAATGGGATGGGGAATTATTTTCTAAAGACGTGTATAGACAAATTTTGGCCATTCCCATTGCTGTTCATGCTATGCAAGATAAATTCTTGGGTAAGCCATTATTAGAGTTCTCAACTAGTGAGGCATATCGGCTACTTCCCAATGTCAATTTCATGAAAAAGGGTTTGGGAGAGAAGTGGGACTGGGTATATCGAATTGATGAGTTAGAGAGGGTCAGAATATGGGTTTGGAAAATAGGTCGTCTATGTGTCCCAACTAAAGCCTTTTTGGGTTGAAGAGGTTTGATTTTGGGGTTGAGATGTGTGAGATGTATGGAGTCCAATGATGATCTATATCATCTTATTATTGATTGCAAAAGATCAAAGGAGGTATGGAATATGGTTGTCGACAAATTTCACTTGAGTGCATTGCGTGGCATGAACAAGGTGGTGGAGGTGCTAACGATCGAGGTTGGTCAGTGACTCTCACTGCTCACACATTGTTTGCTTTAGGTTATTTTGAAGCAAAGAAATACATCAGCTATTAAAGAGGAGTTGTTGGCCTTCATATATATATATATATATATATATATATATATATATATATATATATATATATATATATATAAAAGATAAAAGTGGCCGAAGTCAACAATTTCATTTATGAATAATTAACGAAACATAGAATAACAAATATTACAAATCTAGTCTAATCCATTCCACTACATGTAACGCCCCGAATCCCAATTTACTGAATTCGAGATGTTCTTCAGGATCTTTTTGCTTTCTTCACATACAATTTTACAAGGAATTTAAAATAACTTTACTTTTCCATCAGAGTTACAACATGTTACATTTGAATTTTCACAGCGGAAGCAAAATATACAATATTTACATAAATGGACAACAACATGATCAACTCTTTAAGCATCCATTCCTCTTACATGAAATTTTATCCTGCATAAAACACTGTGGGTACGTCAGTTTATTCAACCGACGATAATTATACATGGCCATCCTCTCTATGCCAGAAACAGTATAATGAATCTCATTTCTTACAAATCACAAGCTGGTTCAACATAAGCATGCAAAATAGGGGAACTTTTAATGATGTCGTGTCGTGATTGTGCACTTAAATCCTTAATGCAATTTACTTAATTAATTATGACACTAATGCACACTTGTTCGAATTCTATGCATCCCATACTACATAGGTTCGAGTGCAAGCCTCTTAAACGATCTTCATTTTAGTAGGGTTCAATCCCCCGCCATGACTTATTCTACTACTGTAATTCCAATGAGTATCCTAGATGAATCTATGAGTACAAGCATGTATCCTGGCCCCTGGAGTAGAATTTCGCGCCATGTCTTGACTCGTCAAGCATGCATTCTGCGACAATTCAGCCTCCTCCCTGAACACACTCCTCTTGCAGTCACCAAAACATCCCACAAGCGTGACTAGAGTCTGATCATTACTGAGTTGTGCCCGCGCCATGTCTTGACTCATCAAGCATGCATTCTGCGGCTCACACACCCGCACCGTACCCTAGCTCTCATACTCATGTTTTTCTCTCACCTTCATCACCTCCACACTATGTATTTAAGTTACATTAGAATCATGAATAAAATCAAGCTCTAGAGTTAGCCTCTCCATCAACCGGACTTATCATTTCATTTCACTTGACCAACCTGGTCTCAATATCATTTTATTCACTGCCGGGGAGACTTAGCTACTCTTTGTTCAATTTCAAATTCACAATACCCAATGGAGCATCATCAGCTCATAATTCATTTTAGAGTCTCTCAGACTTTCTCATCATGATTTCACATTTCATAATTTCATTTAATTCTCAATTCTCATCCATGATTCATTTACACAATTCATGCATCCATAACAGAGTTCATTGACTTAAATCACAAGGTTCACCATTACTAACAGCAAAATAACATGAATTCCAGTATACCAAAGTTCACTCTGTACAGTCGACTTGGAAGAACACCAGTCGACTTATACAGTCATACAGGGTTATCATAATGTTCGGGTTAGTCGACTGTGTACACCACCAGTCGCCTGTCCCGCAACTTCCATGTTCACAATATTAATCACATGACAGTCGACTGTTCACACATCAGTCATCTGTCCTGGAGATTTCAACAGCAACATTTCTAAATCCAGATCAGTCGACTTGCCACATGCATCGGTCGACTGGACAGATCCATTTTAATTTGGGAATTTACTTACAGTTTCTTACATATACTTGCATCATGATATCAATTAACAGTATATACCAATTCATGTTTCATAAACATAGTACCCCTTGCTCAGTAGCATTCACAACACAATTTTCCCAGTTATTAACATGCTCTTTAAAGGAACTACTACTCTAAACCTGTATTCACATTGCTCATACTTACATACGACAATGGGGATATAAATTTCAAGTCATCATCATGAGTCTACACAAATAGAATATCTTTATTCGGGGAACTATCAAACAGTCACCTTCAGAACGAGCATCAGTCGACTTAACCCCAAGTCAGTCGACTGAGCCGACAACTTCAGATGTTTATCTCCTCTAGTTCTTTTTGTTTGTTTACCTTCCCTCCATCATATGTGTCATAGGGAAAGACATACATTTTATGATCACACCATCATGGCTATTCACACACATTTTATCAGCACATTATGAAAGTAAATATCTCGTATCAGTCGACTGGCTCATATGGCAGTCAACTGTACCGCCAGTCTTGTCTCGAATTTAATAGCATGTTCAAGCAATTTCTACCGCATTCAATTCACTTTTGCCACATGGTAACACTTCATGACAAATATAGCATTATTCCTACATTAGAAGTCCTGAGAAACACCCACCTTTTGTGAAGAAAATAACGAAATCCCGCAAGTCCTTCAATATAGCGCAGCACTTCTTGTTCCTTGGTTCCACTCCGACTCCTCAGCAATGCTGCTTGCCTCCACAGAAAAGCTCCCACACACTCTCAGATACTCTTACAATCTCAGGGAATTATAGTGTAAAAAGATAGGGATTAGAAGGGGGTATTTATATTAGAAGATAAATAGAATGAAGGGTTGAGATCTATTAGGGAGTTGAAGAAACAAGGGCTGAGATTAAATCGGAAGTTTAGAAACTACCCATACCTCAAGATGTAACCACCCATGATCTCACCCATCACTCCACAATCCGGTCAAGAAGTGTGCTTATTGCATGTGTACATAAAGTGCACGTGTAGGCACAAGCCACACTACAATATGTACCTTAAATACCCGGGAATAAAAAGGAGTAAGAAATGCTACAATACAAGTTGTAGAAAATAGTAAGATGGTTTAAATTCATGGGCTTAAAACCAATTTGGGCAAAACTAGTTATTTTGTAAAAATAAGTAAATTAATGCTTTATAAAACGATGTTGAAAAAAATACTAGTCAATAATATTGCACAAGTATACCATATAAAATAAATAATCTTCCATATAAAAAGTCAGGGTATTACACTACATTAAGCAACTAAATAAAATACAGTCTGTCAGACTAAATATAATATATATCCGGCTCAAAACAACAAAACCACCAGCGTAAATCGCACAAAACATCGAGAGAAAGGAGGTGACTACTGTCATCACTCACTCAACTAATCCGCCCCTTCCCTACGAAGCCTCTTCCTCGTCCCTGTTTGACCTGCCCAAGCATCTATTAGAACCAGAATTTTATGCAACATCATATAAAATGTACAGTTAATGTTAAGGAAGCATGCATCGTTTCTATCCAGCCACATGACCCACAAAATAGCTGCTACAGTAATATCCCAGGTTCACCTATAGTCTTTCCTAATATATCTCGATCTCCAATTCCCTCATATCCTCATTATAGTTCGGTGTCTCTATAATACCAAAGCCTAGCCCCATATTTTTCCAAGTTAGTCTAGCTTTAGAACAGTCATACATACATTCTAATTAGCAAGAATAATCATACATGCATTCTAATTTTATTTACAAATACCAAATTACTAACAAAGTGATAGTAATCGGTGGAGTATTCATGTAAGCATGGTCAATTTAATCACAATTTAACATAGATCTAGACATAACAATTCTATAAAGACTAGAAATAAAAGAACACTCATGCATGTGTAATTTTACATACAAAAACTATTCATGGTGTACTACAATCTACATGAACAACATTACAAAAGATTTAGAAAATCAAAAATTACCCACCTTCTAAAAAAATTGCCTTGAAGTTGATAAATCCTAGCACTTCTCCTTCCAAGACAACAGCTCCAACACCAAGCTCCAAACTCTCAAAATGTGAAAATGAGAAAATGAGAAAATGAGAAAATGAAATCCCCTCCCTCACAAAAGTGGTCGGATGCCTTAAATGAGAGGAAGAGAGTGGAGTTTGAAGAGGCTAAACATGATCTTAATTTAACCACCCACAATCCCTTATTAATCTCCCCACTTCTCCTATGCTTTTGACTAAGTCTCCTAGTCTACTTTCAAACTTGGTCGGCAAAAACAATGGGGTGAGGGTTGCCACTATTTGCATAATTTCCCACATGCAATTCTTACATAAGTAGTATACTTTTCAGCTATAAGTGAGTTTAAATTAATTCTACAAAGAATTATTAAAATCTAGCATTTCATATATTAAAATTAAGCACAAAAAAATATAAATATACACACTTCATTGATATATATATATATATATATATAATCGACACATGCATTGAAAGCACGTACATGCACGTTAAAGCACAAAAAATCATATTAGTATTTTCTGCGATTGTTACAGTCATACTAGATTGGATGATGTTGAAGAAAGAGACGTTGGTTGCCTTCATCATGGAGAACTCCTGAGCCAACATGGCGGTATATATTGTACTTCATAGTGTAGCTTTTATATTCATTCATATGTTTCTAAGTCCCGAGGTTCATCTTCTTCGCAAATCACTTATCACTTGGGCAACCTGATCAAAAAACATGATGCCGAGGAGAAAACTTTGAAGCACCAAACCTCTTAGGCCGTGAGGGAGAGGAAGAAGGTCGCCCAAGAGCATGAGGCAGCCCAGAAGAGGGAGGAGGATCACCTCTAGAATCTCGAGGAGACGGAGAAGAAGATTGCCACTTTTGAGGCCGAACATGGGAAGGAAAAGAGGGAGATGGAGGTTGTTGTGGCCGGAGTGGAGGCCAAGGCAAAGATCAAGCTCCAGAGTGTGATGGACAAGTTGTACGTGAATGCCATAACAGATGTGGCCGAGCATGTTTCCGGCTTCGATGGGAAGGGGTACCACGTCCTTCTTGCTCCTGGAGAGCAGTTTTCAAAGGAGGAGGATGAAGAAGAGGGCTAAGAGGTGGTGGCTCAGAAGGAGTCTATCGTTGAGGAGGTGAATAGCCTAGATGGGGATGAAGGGCCGAAGGGAAATGAAGTGGATGAGACTTCCGTTGCTGTAGGCCTGCTAACCAAGGTGGACCCTTGACTTCTCCCACGTGAATTTTATCTTCTTCATTTCGATCTTGTAAATATGCTTAATAGCTACTGACAACCGCTCTTGTATCTATACTTTTGGTGCCCAACATTTGTGTTTTTTATTTTGTCACTGGACTTTTGATATGTCGAGTTGGGTTTCTTGACTATTCTTTTTTATTGAAGTAGGGTCCTTGGTGTTTACTTAGTGTTATAGTAACTCCACTCATTCTCCTTGTTGGCAGATTGTTGTGTACATCGGAAGAGACCCTCGTGATGCCGAGATTGATCGTCTTCATTGTGCTTTGCTAGTAGAGCTTGAAAGTTTCCCACTTGAAGGAGACTTGTCCTAGTCACTTGGATGAGACTCACCCTAATTGCTCGACCCGCACTTGCATGGTTTTGTGGAAGATTAGGGTCAAGGATGCTCACCTCAAGGAGATGCTCGTCAAGAAGGAGGTGGAGATTTACCTGCTAAAGCTATTATTTGAAGGGATGCGAACGCGAAGTACTTATTGTTCTCGTGAGGAGAACAACCACGGGAAGTTGTTTTATGATCTGGTCTCTCGCTTTCATGTATTCTCCAGCTCTTAAACTTTAGATCAATGTACTTTAGCTCTTCAATTTGTGCCAAAATGGACAACAGGTCTCTCATGTGTTCTCCAGCTTGTAATATGATGTTGATATGAAATAAAGATATTCTTAATGCTTTTGTCTTGACTCTTGCTTTCTATATGTTGTGACTCATTGCCTAAAGTTGATAAGCAGCTGGAGCAGCTCTACGGGGAGCTGGATTCATGGCTCAAATGTGTTTAAGTTAACAAGTTGTCGGAGCAACTCTAGGGAAGAGCTAGACTCCAAACCTATTTGTTGGAGGAGTTAACGTGTTGCGGGAGCAGTTCGAGTGACGAGTCGAGCTTCGGACTTGTTTCCATACGGGTTGCAGGGAGCGACTTCAAGTCACGAGTTTGGACTCCAAACTTATTGTTTGAAGAGTTAATGAGTTGCATGAGCAGTTTTGAGTGACGAGCCGAGGTTCGAACTTGCATGTTTGTGATTTGCGGGAGCAACATCGAGCCACGAGTTTGGAATCTAAACTTGTTGTTGGAAGAATTAATGAGTTGCATGAGCAGTTTCAAGTGACAGGCCAAGCTCCGAACTTGCTTGTTACCGAGTTTAGGGAGTAGCATCGAGCCACGAATTTGGATTCTGAACTTGTTGTTGGAAGAGTTAACGAGTTGCAGAAGCAATTTCAAGTGACAAGCCAAGGCTGCCAAGCTCTGAACTTGCTTGTTTGCTAGTTGAGAGAGCAGCATCGAGCCATAAGTTTGAACTCGGAACTTATTGTTTGAAGAGTTAATGAGTTGTAGGAGCATTTTCGAGTGAAGAGTCAAGCTCCGAACTTGCTTGTTTGCGAGTTGCGGGAGTGGCATCAAGCCACAAGTTTGGACTCTGAATTTGTTATTTAAGGAGTTAACGTGTTGCTGGAATAGCTCGGAACAGAAGTTGAGCACTGAACTCATTGTTTTGCATAATGTAAAAGAATTTTGAGGAAAAGAAAATGCTAAGTTTTTATTGAAAAATAAATCTAAGTGAATGCCTTGGAGGCTAGCCTTTATTACATGCTCTGATCGTTATAAGGATCGGCCTTATTACAAATCTAAAGTACATAGTGGAGGACATTAAGTGTCTTTGAGCTTCATCAAATGCTCGGCATTCCAAGTTCTTGATATCTTCTTGCCCACTAGGTCTTTAAGTCGATAAGCTCCTCGGAGAACAACTTTGAATACCGTGAATGGTCATTTCCATTTCGGATCGAACTTTCCCTTCTTGCATGGGTCGAAGATTTTCTGTAAAATGTGGTCCCCTTCTTTGAGGTTTAGACCTTCATGTTGTAGAACTTCTCCACCCTTTGCTGATAGATGTATCTTCGTAGGATAGACTTCTCGTGAACTTCTTCAATGAGATCATGGTTGCCCTGGAGGTCATTTGAGTTTTGTTCTTCATTGAAGGAGAGGAGGCATGGGGAAGGTATCCCGAACTCTAGGGGGATCAGTGTTACGGGATCAGTTTTAAGTGGATCAATGGTTACTCCCTCCTTAGAAAGGATGTGACCCAGAAATGCAACTTCAAACTTCCAGAATTTACACTTGGATAACTTGGCATACAAGCACTGCTCTTGTAGCTTCTTCAACACTTCTGGTAAGTGTTTGGTATGATCATCTTCTGACTTCGAGTACACAAGGAGATTGTCGATGAACACTACGACAAATGAATCAATGAACTGTCGCAGAATTCAATTCATTATGTCCATGAAAATTGCCAGTGCATTTGTTACTCCAAATGGCATGACCAGAAACTTATAGTGTCCATGCCAAGTCCTGAAAGCTGTCTTCTGTACATCTTCCTCTTAACCCGGACTTGGTGATAACCTAACCATAGATCAATCATGGAGAAAATTGCTTCTCCCAGAAGTCGATCAAACAAGTTATCAATTTGAGGAATACTTGTACTGAATAGTCACCTTGTTCAACTCATGGTAATCGATGCACATACTCATCAACCCGTCCTTCTTCTTCACTAGCAAAACTGGCGCTCCCCATGGTGAAGCGCTCAGCCTAATGAATCCTTTGTGTAGCAGCTCTTCAGTCTGCTTCTTGACCTCATCTTGCTCTACATGTGCCATCCTATTGAGGCACTTCCCTGCTGTATGTTGATGCTGAACTTAACATCTCGATGAGGTGTTATTCCCAGGTAGGTCGTCCAAAATACTTTCAGAAAGTATCAGACCACGGGAATCACCTTGACTTCTTCATGAATATTCCTCTTCGGCATAGCTGGTCCTACTCCCTTGCATTCCTTTTTTTCTGGGAACATCACACACGGTCCTCCCGGTGCCTTCATTACTACCTTCTTACTATTACATTCGATGGTTGAATTATAGATTTCCATCCAATCTATACCAATGATAACGTCCACTGTTAGGTTTCGATGGGAGTCTCAGATCAAATACGCAGTGGAAAAATTACAAAGAAATATCGATCCCTAGCCATGGATCCATGAGAAAATCATAAATCGTGTTTAAGAGTTATACCTTGAAGATGGATCTGCTGTCTCCACAGTATGCCGATCAAAGCACTGCAATATTGCGGTGCCTCTATGGTATCCACACGAATGGATCAAATCAAGCTTTCCCTCACACAGTGGTGCTAGCTGCAGGAAGGAGATGTTCCTCACGATCTTCCTCTCTTACAATTTCTGTGACGGCTATGGTTTTCTCATGTGACACTTTTCTACCGATACGTATCATATATATAGCTACAGAAAATCAACCCTGAGAGAGTAATGAGGCTGTTGGACTCACGATCTGACTTTGTTCAGATTCGTGTGGGCCTTTGAACTTTAGTCAGTCAATTTAATCTAATTAAATGTCTAACCAATGTCAGGATTCCAAGTCTTACTTGGATCCCTAATTAAATTCATCTTATGAATTTAAATCCCAATTTCGATCCATTCTAAGTGTGTGACCCTGTAGGTTCCTGTACGTTGATAGTAATATTAAAATCATATTCTAGTATTACAAACAGTGAGCGGTATCTAGTAATACATCACTGCTACCCAAGTAACGGGAATTTCAGTGATTAGACATAACCTATCCGTGACCAATGTTACTATGTAGTCTAATCCCTTTGTCCAGATATCTTAATTGACCACAAGGCATAGAGCGTGTCACTCTTGTATAGTTCAATCTTTGGTTTCTTGATATCCGAGTAGACTTACTAAAATAAATGAGCTCAATATCTCATATTGACTCATTTGAGCATGACCATGCATTTTGCAGTCTCACTCAATCAAGGGGCCCATAGATATCGCTCCTGTTATGTAAGAGGGACAAATTCTATCTAAGTCACTCACATCCTTCTGCATGATTTCTAGTACATCCAATAGTCGACTTTATAATCTTTTTATTACAGGCAATGTTTGACGACATTAAAACATACAACTTCTCATGTAGGGAACCATAGTGACTTCAAGTCAAAGGACTACATACACCATGGTCACTGTGAGAACTGCTTATGACACTCACGTAACGATCCATGCAGAGTTCTCATGGTGGGTTAGTCCAGTACATCATTACTCCATGACCCTTGAGATATGGCCATCAGTCTACGCACATACTAGTCTCTATGTATTATTGTTGTCCTAATTCACAATAATACTTGACTAGGGACTTTTAAGAATAGTGTTCTGATTACAACCAATAGGATCTCACAATCAAGTCATGCACCTGATATCCTATGGTATTGAACCTACTATTCTCAGGACTTTATTATCATTTAATCACAATAAACAACACAATAAATGAAATTCCTCATATATGAAATAAATATGACACAATATAAACTAGTAATGTCAATACAGACTGGCCTCTAGGGCATACACCAACATCCACCCCCAAAACTTTCAGTTCTAAAAGGTCTATCCCCAAAATTCTTCCTCCAATATCAATATCATAGCCAGCATAATATCAATCAGTAGTCAGCATCTCTCCTGAAGGCGTGGCTACTGCCAATATCCTGCCTGGAAAAATCTTAGGTTCAACACCTAACTTCTTTGCAAATTTGGGAGACACTAAAGTATGCGAAGATCCACTATTAAATAAAACTTTGGCATTTATTCCATTTATTAATATATATCCTTTTACATAAAGAATTACATTGTTAGTCAACCAAGACAGTTTCTCTGAGCTACCCTGAACTCCGTTCACAACTCAACCACTTCCTGTTGTAGCTATTCATTACGTCGTTTAGACTTCTGCTTTTCTTGTAGTATATCCCACACTTGAGTGATCTGACATGCCATATGGACTTGGACTCCCTTGATGCTTCTTCCCTTGGCCTCCAAAAATGCTACACACTATTTGTCTTCCAATCATTGTTGCTCGAGCTGGCTCATCCTCCACTGGTACTTGAATAGCTGACGTCAAAATGCAGTGACCTTATGCTGATCTTTGCATAGGGTTAGAGAAAATAACATAATCATTTAAAGAAATCACTGGAGGTGGAGTGGGTGGATGCGACTTAGCATCCGATAATTTATAGGCCCCTCGAGATTCACCTCCTCAAGATCCTCCTCTTCTTCAGATTCTCCTGCAAAATCCACAAAAGATTCCTCCTCTCTCATGCCTTTCATAGGGTTATGACCATCCACCATACCACCCAAGAAGAGAAAAAGGAAAAAATATCACAAATGCAGGTTCAAACCAACCATAGCAATTGTGACTCTAAAACTAACTCACAATCATCTAGTGTCCACCTAGGTTTATTTCTTATACTATGGTTAGTATTACTAATTGAAGTTTGCTCTGATATCACTCTGTACAGCCCCGAATTCCACACACAAGAAATTCATGACTTATCCAGAATCTTTACCTCAATGTAATAAAAATACAGTTCAAAATATAGGAAAATTTCTAAAACTTCATTACATCACAGTTCATTACAATTATCAAAGTATTTCATACAATAAATTACAATTTGTTAAGCCAATCAAGCTTCAGCCTTCTACTAGAGTCTGCAACGAAACTCAAATCAATATCGTCTACTGAATACAAATCCTGCAATACTTTCCAAATTGTGGGTACGTCAATTGAATTTAACTGACGCACAGCTAATAACAATAGTGATCTTCTAATTCTCAACAACCACGATTTGATGCAAAATAAAGATAAATAAAACAGAAAGTAAATCGAATCAAGTGTATGAGCGTATGCCATGATCCTGAAATCTAATGCAAAAAACAAATGCACCTAATGCTCATTTCTAATGTATGCTTGTTTGGAATTCTCTGTTGTCCATAGGTTTCGAATGCAAGCTTCTAACGTTTCTCCTCATTTTAGGGTTTAACCCCTAGCTATGCAAACCTTATATCCGTGACAAAATTTAAGATCTAGACATTCTATGAGTATTGACTCTCGACCCGAAAATTTTGGAGATCAATCTCTATCCACAGATCATTCTGGAGCCCATTCGTCTCATATCTAGAAATTTAGGAGAATACCTCATACCGCAGGTCATCCTGGAGCCCTCATCACACAAATATCTCATGAGCGTCGCTCTCGTTCCAAAAATTCTGCAGATCATTCCCTATCTGCAGATCATTTTGGAGCCCATACGTCTCTCATCCTGGAATACTGGAGAATATCTCACCTGCGGATCATCCTGGAGCCCTCTTACTCACATTTGCTCTTGCTTCGTCACAATTCCCGTCTAGTGCTTGTCCTTATAATTAAACATAAACAACTACTGTTTGGAGCTAGCTCACCCTACCAGACATAAATCAACAACTCTAGGAATACTAGCCCAACCTGGCTAATTCCCACATTCTAATAATCTGAACCTGTCAGTATTCCAGGTCCTGCTCTGCCTCTAGAAAGCCCACATAACTAGGACACCTCACCACATTCTACTCCGGGGTTTTCTATGTTAACCTCAACTTGTAAATGAAATCCGAACATCTAGGAGTTATCAACTACTCCAAAACTATAGGTCAAAATTCAATATAAACTGATTCATTCACAACTCTAGTTTATCTTTTAGAATCATTAACACGACTACCACTCTCGCAATAATACACAATCTCACACCCTATTAATCACATCTCTAAATCTCGATTTATTTCCAATTAATATTAGGTTCCATCATTTGAGTATCCACACGAATAACCATTTTAGGTTGCCATTTTCAAATTTAGCAACCCAAATGGCAAAACCCTCTCACACCAACCTCTCATTTGGGTTGCTAAATTTAGCAATGGCTATTTCTTTTGTCAAATTTGTCAACTCATATAACATTGCTATATGTCCCATCACCACACCTTTTTCTCTTTTCCCACCAAATTCGAATATATATACTTTATTATAATTATATATACACTATATATTATTATTATCATTATATTATATATATAATATAATATAATAATTTAATTATTATATATATATATATATAGGGTAAAAGGGATATGAGCAACTTGTTCATTTAGTAAATGAGCAATTGATTATGTGGCATACATGTGATACATTGGACAACTAACCCTTTTAACGATTTTCCAATTACATGTATGCCACATCATCAATTGCTTATTTACTAAATGAGCAAGTTGCTCATACCCCTTTTTCCCATATATATATATATATATATATATATATATATATATATATATATATATGGGTAAAAGGGGTATGAGCAACTTGCTCATTTAGTAAATGAGCAATTGATTATGTGGCATGCATGTGATACATTGGACAACTAACCCTTTTAAAGATTTTCCAATCACATGTATGCCACATCATCAATTGCTTATTTACTAAATGAGCAAGTTGCTCATACCCCTTTTCCCATATATATATATATATAATAATAATAATAATAATAATAATAATAATAATAATAATAATAATATCAAAATATAACAATATATTATTTATATATATAATATAATAATATAATTATATCATATATTAATATATATAATATAATTATATAATTATATCATATATTAATAATATAATATAATATATATATATTATTATATTTGTCATGCCCCGCTTCCCATTATACGAGAATACGACACGTAACCGAGCCCTAGCGAATGATGCAAACACATCATCCATAAGCTGTATACGTAACTCAACAACAATACAGTAACAACCACGCAAGCATGTATAATCACAGACAGTAATAAACTAAGAAACAGTTCTTAACCAACACTAGGAAGAAACATAGTTACGGGTCAAGCATGCCCGGAATACAATGAAGAGTATCATGGATAAAACATGAACTAAGGAAACATGATAATTAAATAAGACTAAAATACTTGATCAGCAACACTTTCAGGTAACTCTCCATCCTGGCCTGCAACTACATTATCACAAAAAGGAGAAACAAGAAGATGCCCATTAATGCAAGTCACGGGCCGCAAGTAGCACAAGCTAGGGGGCAACTACAAACAAAATGAGGAGCAAGAAAAAGAGCAACGAATCAAGTATCATGTAATAGGAGACATTATAATATATAAACAGGATCATGAACAAGACATCATGAAACAAGTGATATGTAAATAAGTAATGAATCGACAGGAACATGTAACATGTAATAGGAATATGCAGTGCTCAGTATCAACTTAAGTCTATTCATTTAATCAATCCGAGATAATGCACGCGGTCTTGCATCCCATACCACAGGTCAGGTGCATACAAGCGTGTTACGATTAGACTCTAGTGGTGAATTCTATAGGTCATGTACTCAGGTCTTCTTATGATTATAAAACTTGATCGGTAAACTTGAACGGTAAACTTGATCGGTAAACTTGGTCAGTAAACATGTTACACGGGAAACACAGGGCCCCCTTCCGAGTACACTCTCCTATATTGTCCACTACTAGGTCTTTTCCTTTATCCCCCGACTTGTTATGTTTTTACTATGAGCAGACATGAACAGTAAACATGATTGGTAGGTACGAACGGTAACATCGTCGGTAACATGGACATGTAATCAGTAAGAATGGTGTTGGGACAGGATCAGGAAAGTATCAACGGGTATGCAATGCATGATATGCAAGTTCAATCAATTAAATACAAGAAATAAACATATTTATATTTAAAGCCATGAAAATATGAATACTGGACAGCAGTATTTCAAGGTTTTTAGCACTTGAAATAAATACATTTTTAATTCAAACAAGTATAAAATCTAGACCAGAATTAGACGAGTATTTACAAATAATAATTTTACATGTTCTTACTAAGCCAAGGAGCGAGTTTATTATTATTATTATTTCCACAAAATTGACCACACGATACAATCACACATGCTTCATGTATATTTACACATATATAATTATCTAATCATTTTCGTGTTCGTGTAATGCAGGAATTAAAATGGATATTCGTGATTACGAATACCGGGTAGACAGGGATTCAAGTGGAATAGACATATCAAGGAACCTGGACTATCGATATATAAAACACGAAATGGAATTTAACGATGAATTCTACTTGCAGTATTTCAAACAAATGCTTGTACGGAATAAACAAGTTGTACAAGAAGACACTTGCCTGTTAGAAGACGATTCTGAATATAAAAGAATAACGGAATTAGAATCCCGACGAAGATACGTGCACTCCACGTACACCGTAATACGTGCAACACATGTGCAACAAATCCACAGCAGCAAGAGTGCACAAAGAGACAGCAACACAGCAAAAGGGCAAAAGAGCAGCAACACTTTGGCCTAAACACCAAACGGCAATCTCAGCCAATCACACAGCAACACCAATCCACGAACACCAAATGGCAAATCCAAACAGCAAATCCCCCTTCTCACAAAACACCAAACATCAAAATCTCTTCAAAGTAGCACACCGTGGGATCGTCTTCGAATTCGATGGTGACTGCGACTGAGATGAACTGGACGGCGAGTGGCTCGACTTCGGTGGTGGTCGAGGTGTTCGGGTTCAGTGGATGGCAGCGAAGGCGGTGGACGTGGAGGATGGTGGTTGCTTCGACGAGGTGGTTGCGGCGACTGAAGGTCAACAACGAGGCTGAAGGGTGGAGAAGGCGGTAAGGTTGCTGCGAGGGGGTTGAGCAGGTAGCGGAGGTGACATGAGCTTGAGGAACGAGCGGCAATGGCGAGACAGCGAATGCGGGGTTCGACATCGGCTCAACGAGGAAGGCAGGGGGAGGATGGCAGGGTGCAGTAAGGGCACGACAAGGTGCAGTCAGGGGTGCTCGATGGGTTCAAGCAGGGGATTCAAAGGTGGGTTGGGCGACTGAGGTGGTCGGTGGCACGTCGAGCACAGGGGAGCAGGGGATGACTGCGACGATCGCAGGGTTGAGCGACGACGAGGGGCTTAACAACTGGGGAAGATGAGGGCGGCGACGAGCGAAGACTAGCGGTGATGTTGAGAAGCCGAGGGTGGTGCGAGGCTCGAGCGGGGCTGTGCTCGGGTTGCGACACTGGTCTACGAGGCTGAAGGCGATGAGGAGAGTTGATGGGGTGACTGGCGATGGGCGTTGCGGTAGCGCTCGAGCAGAATGACGAGGAGGGCGACGATGGAGTTGCGGGGTGCTCAGAGGATGTTGGAGAGCTGCGGAAGGTAGAGATGAAGGCAGCGGGGTGACGAAGATGGGGGGAGGGGGGGACGGTGAGCACGAGGTTGCGGATGGTGGGGAGTTGGGTTTTGGCAGCGAACAGGGAAGAGGAGAGGGAGCTCTGTTTTTGGTTTCGAAACAGGAGAGAGGGAGAGACTGAGGGAGAGAGAGAACGCAGGAGGGGTTTTTATTAAAATATATTATTATAATATTAAATAAAGGCGGTAGTTATGAGATAGTAGGGATTGTGGGGATGTGAAGAGTGGGGGAATGTGAGGGGGTTTATGGAGAAATTTGTATACTGATAGTTGAATTTTGGTATGATAGGATAATGGGTTAACATGTTGGGTATATAAATGTGGGTTTGGGTTTGTAAACTTGGGCTTGGGTTTGGCTCTAGTCATATATTAATAAGCAATGTAAATCAAATGAATATAAAATTGGGCTCTAGATGGTGGGTTTCATATTAATAAGTAATAATACAAGATATATTAAAATCAACGGGCTTTACAAATTAATAATAAAAATAAAATAAAAATAACGAAAATGATAAAAATAGTAATAATAAGGTTATAATATACTATTATTCAAATAAATGTAATTTTCGGTTAAGAAAGATTTCAATAGAAAATTCAAAACGAATTCAAACAAAATAAGTTTATAATTAATCGAATACAGAAAATATTTAGAAAATATGTATTGGTGGAAATGGGGGTTACAATACTAATATATTTTTATATTATATATATAATATAAAAATATAATAATAATATAAAAATATCTATTATATTATATATACAAAATAGTGTATAATTATATTATACACATATATTTATGTATATATACACGACTATACACAATTATAAGATACTATTATACATATTTGGCAACCAAAATGGCAATCATGGGTGTAGAACAACCTCTCATTTTTTGGCAAAGTTGTCCTCTAGGTTGCCAAAAATGAAAATGGCAACCCAAATGAGAGGTCCATTGGTGTGTGGATGATCTTACATCTTAGTT
The DNA here is from genome assembly GCA_017893485.1 of Hemerocallis citrina. NCBI lineage: Eukaryota > Viridiplantae > Streptophyta > Magnoliopsida > Asparagales > Asphodelaceae > Hemerocallis > Hemerocallis citrina. Next base: position 54,993,913 of record CM030363.1, read on the forward strand.
ACTCAATAACCAACACAGACCTATCAATTATTAGAATTAAACGAGCTAGTCTACAACTATTTTTAATTCGATTAAATTAATTAATCTCTACTCAAATCTAGGTCTACTCATCAATTATAAAAAATTAGAAAACGAACTAAACTATTTGTCACGCCCCGCTTCCCATTCTACGAGAACACAAGCACGTAACTAAGGCCCAGCGAATGATATAAGTATGCAAACTCATATCATCCATAAGCTGTACAATACCAGGTAACACAATAGTACAATAATAATCACATAAACAGGAATATAATGCAATAACCAGTATCTGAAATACAAGGATTTACCAAATAGCCAGAGAATATGCAGTGCAGTAACAGTTCGACGAGTTCTCTCAATAACCCATCGTCTGTACCTGTACAACATAAATCAAAGAAAGACAAATGGAGTACCCGTTAGAGCAAGTTACGAGCCGCAAGTAGTACAAGAAAAAGGGTACAAGAACGGAAATATAATAAAGAACAAGAACCAAGATATAACAAGGAACAATGACTAGAATCAAGAAACATGAAATAAAATGAAGTCAAGTGTGATGCAAATAACTATAAACATATGAACGGAAAAACAACAACTTGTAACTGGAAAACATGTAACGGAAATGGGTTCAAGCAAACTTGTGAATCAAAATTATGTGAGTTCTAATTCAAAATCATGTAATCAAATCAAGTAACTTGTAACGAAATCAGGAAACTGGTAAACAAGATCATGCATGTGCTTAGTGTCAACTTAAGTCTATTCATTTAATCTTATCTAATGTAGCACTTCATGCATCCCATTTATTTTCCACATGGTTGCTACATACAATCAAGTTACGTTTAGACTTAGTGGTGGATTCTATAAGGCCGTGTACTCAGGTATCTTGCAGTGGTGCACCATATCATGTAACCAAATCATATTAACCAAATCATATTAAACAAATCATATCGAGTAATCCAAATCATATCATGTAATCCAAATCATCCAAATATAATCCAAACCATATCATGTACCAAATCAGGTGCCACTATTAAGGAAAACATTGGCCCCCTTCTGAGTACACTTTTCTTTATTGTCCACTACTAGATCTTTCCCTTAACCCCGACTTATTACTTTTTATTACAAAATAAACATGATAAGGAGATAACGAGAACAAAATCGGAACAGGACAAAGATGTATCAAGAGCTTATATGATGCAAGGAACATGTTCTGGGTCGCAAAATAGAAGAAGTAATATGCAAATATTTAAACATAGCAAAATACCAATTCTGGACAGGAAGACGTTGTTGCACCAAAACAGGAATTTCCAATACTACAGGAATGCAAATCTAGATCTGTCAAAAGTTATAGAAACTAGACTCTCTTCTGGTTCTAGTGCATATAAACATGATATATAAAAGCTACAACAACTGGGTTCAAAACAGCATTTTACACAGATTTCGTATTCAGCCAGAATTCTTAAAGTCGTGTTCACATGCATGAAACAGGTCTGAAAACTTATTAAATAAATCCAAGAAAATTTAGGGAGATTCCCTAGCATGTATAGTCTCGGCATGTTAAATTTCATCTTATTATATTATAGATAGCATACTCAAATTAAATTGTAAAGCGAGGTGATGCAGCAAAATTATGAACCTGGAAATCCAGATCCCGCAGCACTAAAACAGCCATAACTCGCAAAATATAATTCTGAATTTGATTTTGTTAAAATGGCTGTAAACTAGACACACAGGGCTATGATTCATATTCAGAACTCGAATCAAGATTCTGTCATTATCCGGGTCGAAAACAGCAGGCAAAATCGGGACAGCAGCAAATATGATTTTTTTTGCATGAGAATTAATATGATTATTATCTATCATGGATCTAGGTTAATGTATGAAACAAATTAGAGGCTAATTATTATTCAAACATCACTCATATCCATTCTTAACTCAAAACAAAGGAAACAATAACAACATATGCAACACACAACCAACATGAATATTTCATGGTGATCTATAAATTCATATGACAAAATAATTTGACGAGTGTTTAGATCTAAGTCATAATTGTGAGATGAGTGTGATAACGAATAGTTTTGACTCTTATGGTTATGAAGATCGATGGAGACGACAAAAAATATGATCAAGATGCGACAACGGAAATCAAACTACGAGTCACCAAAAAAAAAAACTACATGCGGTATTTATGCTTGTACGAGAAACAAGAAAATTCATACAAGTACTTGCCTTGATAGGATGATGATGTTGATTGACAATCGAGATCGCGCGAATCTTGATGACGACCCAAGATCAAGAAATCGGACGGTCCAGATCCAAGAGCTTGATGATGATGATCTGATGGTGATGATCAGATGGCTCAGATCTGATTTGATGATGAAGTTGATGATCAAGATGATAATCACGATCTTGATGATGATCACGATCACGATGAAGGATCAGACAGCCCAGATCTGACCTGATGATGATGAGATCAGATGGTTCTGATCGCCCACAAGAGCAGAGAAATGGGGAGAGGCTTGGCTCGACGACGGGCCAGGGGTGCGGTCGACTTCGGTTACGGTGGTGGACTGTGGGCGACATGCTGACGAAGGAGCAGTCGGAGACAACAACAACACCAGCAATGGCAGGGCTGGCGATGGGTGATGGCAGTTGATGAGGAGAACAATGAAGAGACTGGAGAGGCTCAACTGTCGAAGGGAGGAGGTGCAGTTGATGGAGAGGTGAGGAGGTCGACGGGGTGCACTGGGGATGGCAATGGTGATCGGGGGCTGGCCGAGGAGCGTGAGGGCGAGGCTGGAGAGGGTGATCAGAAGGTGCAGGGTGTAGCGTCGAGGGGCTCGATGGAAGGACAAAGAAGGGATGGAGGTTGAGCTGTGCGGGGTTTTCGAGGAGGTGTAGAAGGTGAACGGGGGAGGGGGGTGGCGGGATGCAGCACAGGGAGGAGGGAGAATGGCAGGGCGACAGGTAGGGGATGAACATTGTGGGGGGAAAGGGTTACACAGGAGTAGGTGGCTGGGGTTTGAATAGTATAAGTGGTTAGGGTTAGGGTTAGGGTTAGGGAGTGTTCAGCATAAATAGGGTAGATTAATGGGTAGTGGGTTTGGGTTATTGGGTACGGGTTGGATCCAATAAGGAGGAGAGTTAATGGGTAATAAATGGGTTTAAAATCCAATAAGAAGTGGGTTCAAGGGTTGATAAAATAAATAAATCAATTAATATAATATAATATCGATTAAATTTTATGCTTATTCAATACAAAATATACAATAATAATAATAACAAAATCAAATAATTTATGTAGAATATGTTGAAATCTGGAATTTGATTTTGGATTTCACAAAATAATCAAATAATCAACTAGTGATAATATAATAGTATATTCTCAAATTTCTGGATTCCATTATATAAGTAAATAAATGAATACCAAAAAATTAATAAAATAATTCGTTCGTAAGATGAAATATGATATCTGTTTTATAATATAAATAATTATTTAAGAAGACAAGAATTAATTTATTGAACGGAATATAATTTCGGCTTGAAAATCAATAATCATTTGAAAAGAATTAGCTATAATATAATGATTGATTTGAGAAGACTTTAATAGCGATCGAAGACGAATTAAATTAAATGCATTTAAGAGCCGAAAAGATTTTGTAAAGAATCGAAATACATGAATATATAGAAAATATGTAACATCGGAAAATACAACCGGAAATGGGTTTGGCTCAAACAAAAATAATTGAATGCTCAAATGAATGCACTTTGGTTCAAAAGAATTGATAGACACGAAGGAAATTGAAATACAAGAGTATGAAGAAAAGAGAAATGAAAGTCTGTATAATCGGGAACAGGGATTACACTACTATTAGATCCAGATTGAATAATTAAAACATTCCTTATTTAATTAGATCCTCTCTTCTCAAATATTAGTGAGTAGTCCTACCATATTTGTTTTGATCAACCATCAACATTAGTTAATGGTGAACTAGGTTAAATTACTATTTTTAAATCGAAATAAATCAATCTATATCTTAACTCAAATATACCCTACTTAATCAAGATTCCAAACCGTAGATATGAAAATAATCATATTCAAAATCTGAAATTATTCAATTTTCAATATGAAATTAATTAAAAACCAAAATATGAATTTAATTAAAATAAATCCCTACTTACTTAAAACAAATCTCTAACAAATCCTTATTAAAAAAACCCTACTCCATCTTAACCCGACATCAGCCCCCATTGAAACCTGAGCACAAATCAAGCTCCAAATCCAACTTAATCAAAAACCTAATATAGATTTATTCAAATCCTAAATCTAAAATTAATTAAGCCCTTAATCTGAAATCATCACAAACCAAATCTTAATTTAATTAACCTAAAAAATCTGAATTTAATTAAATCAAACACTATCTTAAATAGACTCTTAACCAATCCACACCCAACTACATCTAACCCGAGCCTCTACTGCAGTCAGACCCGATCCATATGGATCAGGCCTGACCTCCTATGAATTTGGGGGTCGGGTCTGATCCATATGAATTTAATTAAACAAATCCCTACTTACTTAAAATAAATATCTAACAAATCCCTATTAAAAAAAGTCTACTCCATCTTCAAGCTCCAAATCCAACTTAATCAAAACCCTAATATAGATTTATTCAAATTCTAAATCTAAAATTAATTGTGTCCTTAATCTGAAATCGTCACAAAGCAAATCTTAATTTAATTAACCTAAAAAATCCGAATTTTAATAAATCAAATGCTATCTTAACTAGACTCTTAACCAATCCACACCCAAATACATATAACTCGAGCCTCTACTGCAGTCAGACCCGATCCATAAGGATCAGACCCGACCCCCAATCACAGCATGAAGCCAACCCGACCTAACATTGATCTTGACCTGAGCCCACATAAAGTCAGACTTGAACTCAAATAGACTGAGACGACACCCTATTGGATCTGACCCGATCCTTGCCTAAACTGAAATCCAAACTAGATCCAAACTCGACCCAAAACAGTACCCCAAACTCGCATAAAATCACTGCCTAATAAAACCCTAATTTGTATAGCAAATACACACCATCAAAATGGTAAGAAAAAGCCGTAAAACTGAGATGTTAAACAACTAAAAACTTATATTTTTAAGCACAAAATAAACCCTAAATCTTCATGATAATAACCTTTAACAACTACACAAGTTTACAATCATTCATAACATGAAATTAAGAAATAAATATGGGTTCTTGCCTGCCTGATATGAGTTCTAACAGCATGTGTATATCTTCATGAATAACACAGTACAACTAGATCTAATTATTTATTTAAAATCATTCGATACACAAATCATGTTTATTATGCATCTATTCATATCGTCTTTATGACTAGAACAAGTGTTTACAACATCCTAGCATGCTCTTTATATTAAAATGACAGAATCCATAGAAATTATGAGAAGAGAAGAACACCCACCTCTTAGAGTTGAATTCTTGATCAAAAGTATTCCAATAGACATTCTCCTAAAAAAAATCCTAGGGCACTCCAATAGAACAGCAAAAAAAAGTTAGAGAGTCCCCCTCTCCACTCTTATATATTGGCCAGCCATATAGGGGTTTTTTATTAGACTGGGCTCTTTTGGGCCCAATCAGTATTATCTTATTATTAATATTAAATCTAATTAGTGTTCATAGCCCACATAAACTATTTGATGAGTGTAATTTAAACATTATTTTATTACTCTTTTTACGCATAAAAATTGTGAGTTTGTGTTTATTTCTTTGAATTTTATCTTCTTTCTACTAAATTATATTTTTTTGTTTGTTTTTGAAGTAATGAGATGGATTTTAGGATTATGGACTCAAATACTCAAAGTCACGGGGCTTGGAGTTGGAGAAATACAAGACACAAAGCAATACAAAAAAAAAGCAACACCAGTACCTAGAACTTGTACGGCTATTTTGAACATGATGATTGAAGAATCTAAACCTGTGTTTTAAATCAAAGATGTTGTTCGTTGATTCTTCTTCAAAATGAGTACTTATACGTCACGAACGGAGTTCTACAATCATTTTTTCTACAGCCGCATGCAGAATACAGCAAGTATGACCATTCGACCGTGCAGTCGACCACTAAACTTACTGTTTGGAGAACACAACAACGCATTCAACCATACAAAATCGCAGTCTACCGTGTCGGGGCTTATGTTATAATTTGAGTGCGGGTTTCGGGTCCAATGAGCTGTATTTTTATGTGTCTTTTTAGGGTTTCTTTGGGGTTATATATAGATGCTAATGTGAACTCTAGGGTGATCAGAAATATCTTGGAGGCTAAAAGAATTGGAGGAGACGACTATCACATCATTGGAGAGCAAGAGTCATTGCTTTCGTTAAGATCGTCTAGAGTTCTTTCTTCACTTATACTTTCATTATGCAATCCAATACTATGTTTGTTAGTTGCAAATTTAGCACGAACTAATTTTATTTTCTAGGGCTTCGATGTAGCCTAGTTTTGGAAACACAATTTAAATTCCATGTTATTTTATTCTTCTATTTTTTCATGGCTGTGTTTTAATTTTTGTTCTTAATGCATACAATTGTTTGGCAAACTATTATTTAATTTATTGAATCATGGGGGATGCCGAGCGGTAACTTATGATTTAGAATTATAGAATTAAATACTATTGATTGAGCGAAATTAGAGATAATTTATCGCGATTAATGTGACTATAAAGAAATCTATAGAACTTAATGAAAATTCAAATAATTAAATTTGTATAAAGATATGACGAATTATTAGTTGGAGATATGTTTGGGGTTATTCGAGAGAAGTCTTTGACTAATGAGGAGATTTTAGTGTACAACATGGAAAAGTAGAGTTTTTAGTTTCATGTAATTATAATTGTGTGGGATTAGCTAGGTGAAACCGAAAGCCCTAGAACTAGTTGCTATCAACAAACCATAAAATTTCATATTTTCGTTCTTTTTAATTAGTTTAGTTTTTTCTATAGTTTAGTTTAATTTATTTGCTATTTTTACCAAACTTTCAATTCTCCAAATAGTAGTTAATTTAGTGAATTTCGGTACTCAATAGAATAATTAGTCCTTGTGAGTTCGACACTCTTTTATTTTAAACTATACTACTTGTTGTGAATTTGTGTGCTTGGAAATCTTTCATCAAATTTTTGGTGCTGTTGTCGGGGACTAGTTATTCTTTTATCGATATTGATAATAGCTTGATTGTTACTAATTTGGATTTTTTAAAATTATTTTTAACAAAGATAGGTTTGATTAGTTTTTCTATTATTTAATAGCTATATTTCAGGACTTAGAAGTGTACACCATGGCGAATAAGGGTAATGGAGAAGAAAATAAAGCTTTGAGGGACTATGTTATTTCCTCGGTTAATGGAGCAACATCAAGCATAAAGAGTCCGACTATCCAAACTAACAATTTTCAGATTAAACCAGCGATTATTCAAATTATTCAATAGACTGTTCAGTTTGGGGGATTGACGCATGATGATCCTAATGTTCACATTGCAAACTTTTTGAAAATTTACGGCACATTCAAATACAATGGAGTGTCAAATGATTCAATCCAATTGAGACTCTTTCAATTTTAACTAAGAGATAAGATGAAGGCTTAGCTAAATTCTCTACCACCAGGTGTTAATACTACTTGGGAGGGACTTGCACAAAAAATTTAGGCTAAATATTTTCTGTCGGCAAAGGCAGCAAAGTTAAGTAATGACATTACCACATTTACTCAATTTGAGAATGAATCCTTGTATGCTGCGTGAGAGAGGTAAAAACAGTTATTGAGAAAGTGTCATCATCATGAACTTCTGAAATGACTACAAGCCCAAACATTCTATAATGGTTTGGGAGTCACTTATCGATCTATGGTAGATGCAACAGCTGGAGGAGCTCTTATGAGAAAAACTCATGAAGTGGCCTATAAGCTATTCGAGGAAATGGAGTCTTACAATTACCAATGGTCTTTAGAGAGAGCAATGCCTAGAAAAACTACTGGAGTGTTTGAGCTTAATCCTATTACCACATTGGCTGCCCAAATTGCTACTTTATTGCAATTCAAACTAATATTATTTGTGATCATTATACAGGAAATCACTCAAGTATTGATTGCCAAGTTGAAAATCCATTTGCTCAACCACATTCAGATCAAGCAAATTACGTGTCCAAATTCTAAGATCAAAACAAACCTTATTTGAACACGTATAATCCAGGATGGAGAAAATCACCCCAATTTTTCTTGGAACAATAATCAAGGGGTAATTAGACCACCTCAAAATTTCCACAGCAAGAAAAGAAGCCGAAACTTGAGGAGATGTTCATGCAATACATGCAAAAGACAGATTTGACGATACAAAACAACACGACTTCAATTCACAACCTTGAGGCTCAGATTGGCCAGCTTTCAAATATTTTTACAGAAAGAACATCAGGAACCTTACCCAGTAACATCGTGACTAATCCCAATGAGCATGTTAAAGTAATAACATTGAGAAGTGGGAGAACAATTGAGCAGCTACAAGCACAAGTTACTGAACAAAATGTGGTTGAAAAACGAGATGAGTTCAAGCCAATTTTGGAGGAACAAATGCAGTAGGTGGCCAACCGCCATATTGGGAATTTTAAGGAGATTAAAAAAGCTTCAAACCCATTGATTTCCATGGAGTTTAATTGTAAAACTTATCCCAATTCACCTTATGATTCATCGATTCCTTTTCTACAAAGACTTAAAAAGAATAATCTCGATAGTCAATTCTATTAAATTTTAAGTATTTTTTAAGAAATTGTATATTAATATTCCGCTTATTGAATCTTTAGAACAAATATCTAAATATGCTAAATTTTTGGAGGATATTTTATCAAACAAGCGGAAGTTGGAAGAGCATGAGATGGTGAAGCTAACCGAAGAGAGTAGAGAAATTTTACAAAAGAACTTGTTTCCTAAACTTAAAGATCCATGGAGTTTTACGATACCTTGCACTATTGGAAATTCTTATTTTGATAAAGATTTATGTGATTTAGGAACAAGTATTAATCTTATGCCTTTTTCGGTTTTCAGGAACCTTGGTTTTGGAGAAGCAAAGTCTACTCCAATTCCTTCACAATTGACATATAGATCTATCAAGCACCCAAGAGGAATAATTGAAGATGTTATGGTGAAGGTAGACAAATTTATATTCCCAGTTGATTTCATAATACTTGACATGGAGGAAGATGAACAAATTTCGTGATTTTGGAGTGACATTTTCTAACTACGGGGAAAGCTTTGATTGATGACCAACAAGAAAAATTTATTTTAAGGTTGAAGATGAGAAAGTGATGTTTGATATCTTTAAATCCATGGAGCTCTCTGCCGAAGTTCACTCGTGTTTTCAAGTTAGTGAAATTAATTTAATTGTGGGCGAGACACATAGGGCAACAGTTGAAAAGTTACTGGTAGAAGTGTGTTTAACAAATTCAGTAACTCTTGAATCTGAGAAAGAAAAGATTTTGGAATATGTTAAGTATTTGGAAGCTGCACCATCTATTCATCTTTATTCTCAGCTGAAATTCAAAGATGTCGGGATATCAAAGACGCCATATTCAAAAAAGAAAATACTCAAACTCGAGCTTAAACCATTTTCATCTAGTTTGCAGGGATGCGCAGAGATAACCTAATTCACACATGAAGAAAATTATTAAAAAAGAGGTTCTTATGTTGTTGGATGTTTGCATCACATAACCATCTAAGTTACCACGTCTGGCTGAATACTTAAAACTTAGCGCTTCTTGGGAGGCAACCCATGTTTTCTTCTTACTGCCATTAGAATTGTTTTTTTTAGTTAAATTTTAATTTTTGATTTTATTTTATAGGATTACATACGTTTGGGGGTTTTTGGAGGAGTTGTTTTCTAGACCTACTTTGATAGCTTTTTTGGGGTAGGATGGAGTTCGAATCTGGAAAAATATTTCAAATTTCGATCAAAGAAAATTGTCTTATCTTTCCAATGCAAAACGAATCATGAGATTTGGACATCTACTACTCCAGATATCACTAAAAAAATGAATGTCACTCATCCAGAATTTTAATATGAAACAGGAGAGCATTTCTGAACTTTTCTCGTTCTTTTTCTTTTTTTCCTTTTCTTTTCCATTGAGGACAATGTGATATTTAAGTTTAGGGGAAGGGGTCAAAATTTTTGGACTTAAATTAGGCGTCCCATTACATTTTTTTGTTCTTTATTGTGCTAAAACATTGCAATTTTTTAAGATAGACAATGTCTTGTAAACTAAGATTAAGCATACTTATTTTTTTCAGAATTATTGAAGTTCAAAATTTTTAAAAAATTGTGAGAGTCATGTGATAATACATAAAAAAGGAGTGTGATGCTTTTATTGTGATTATCCACTTTGATCTCGTCCTAAATAGGGTTTAAGTAAATAGAGTAATAATGATTAATAATTGAATAAATAAATTTTTATCGACTCCTATATTTTGAGTTGCTTAGTAATTAGGGGTATTCATCACCAATATTTACTTTTACATCAAACGACAACTTGAAATATGAGTATGCAAAAGCACTCCAAGTGTGTGACTTGTTGACTAACCGGGTGAATCCATCACAAATGTTTGCATTCGTGTCAAAAGGCAAGTGAAAACTTAGAGAGAGAGAAAAAAACTATAATTTGCTACCCGGTTTGTAGTAGTGAGAATGGGTGATCACAGATGATGTTGTTACATGATACAATTGCGTTAATTGCATGACGAATTTGATTGAATTTGAAATTGTGTATGAATAATTGCACTGGAGAAAGTGAGTATGCTTAGTTTTTCTTTTTTGGCTATTGTTTATGTGTTAAGTTGAAAATTTGATGCTTGCATGATAAGTCCTTTGAGTGCGATGAGTTGAGCCTAATACTGTTACTATTCTTTGATTTATGGTTTTCCTTTTTCTCGAGGACAACCAATGTCATGCCCTGCTTCCCAAAAGGAATACGGAATATGGTACGTGACTAAGCCCAGCGGATAGTTTTCACCATCCATAAGCTGTAAGGATCTACTTGACTCAGCACAACAGTAAATATAACAATATACTCAACCAAGCTTGCATAAACAATTATAATTCAACAGTATTTATTCGCAACAATAATGAATATCCCAAACAAATACAAGATTTGAAACAAAATAATATCCTGGGACTACAAGCCCAAATACAAGTCTCAATACAGTACATAAATAATATAGTTCAAACAAAACATTAAGAAAATTTTTCAATGCGCATCTCAAAACTTTTCTTCACCAACTCCAGTATGCAAGTGATCACCAAAACCTACTCATATAGCAATCACAGGGGAAATAGGAAGGCAGGAAAACATAATGCCCGCTAGATGCAAGTTTCGGGCCGCAAGCAGTACAACCAGGAAAATGGAAAAGGGAAGAATGAAACCAAACAGGAAGTACTGACATGGAGATAAGCAACAAAGGATGACAGTCAACAGATAACAGTAAACAATGGATGAACAGTAAAGAGCATAACAGTAACAGTAACAGGGAAGTCAACAGTAACAGTAATTGGATGACAATAACAGTAACATGATGTGACAGTGAAACAGTTATTCTTATGTCTAATGTTCATTACTATCTAGGTAGCACTTCATGCGTCCCAAATTATAGCACATAGTTGCTACATCAAACAGTTTCGTTTTAAGATTTCGTGGTTGCTACATCAAACAGTTTCATTTTAAGATTTCGTAGTGGAACCTATAGGGCCGTATATTCAGACAAACAGTAACAGTAACAGTAATAGTAAATAGTAACGGTGTCATTGATTATGCCCTCATGTATCCAGAGATAAACAGTGGGGAAAACGAGTTCCCTTCTGAATACGCATTTCTATATTGTCCACTACTAGATCTTTTCCCTTAAAAACCCCGGCTTGATTAGTTTCCATTATTATTAAAAAGGTGTGAATGAATACAAACAGGGCTAAAATATGTGGCAAGAACAAAGACAAGTCTAAGATGAATAGGAAACACAAACGGGTGACAAAGCAACTTTTAACAGTCAAAACAACGAAACTTTCAGTTCTGGACTGCAAGACACTACTGTACCAAATCTGAGATTCCCTGTTGCTACAAAATGCAAATCTAGATTCTTCAGAAAAACCAGAAACTAGACTCTCTGTTGAATCTTGTGCATATATACAAGTCATACTTCAGTCACAGAAACAGGGTTGAAAACAGCGTTTAATACAGAAGTTATGTTTAGTCAGAAAATGCAAAATCTTATTTATAAGCATGAAAAGAATTGAAAACATCATAATTAATTCTGAGAAAAATCTGGAAGATTCCCTGGTATATCTAGTCTCAATATATAAAATATCATGAAATTATATTGCAGATAGTATGGTCAACAAAATTGGGGAAACAGAGTAATGCAACAAAATCTCAATTCTGAAAGTTCAGACATAGCAGTACCAAAACAGAAATAATTCACAAAATACAATTCGAAACCTAGATCCATTAAAAGGGTGATAAAATAGATAAATCTAGCTACAGTTTATATTCACAAAATTTTCATCAAAAATGAATAGAATCATATTAAAAACATAATTCTTTACTGAACAACATGCAGTTTGGAAATATATCGGTTGGTTTCATAAGCATGAAATGAGATAAAAAATTCATTAATTAATTCCATAAAAATAAGGGGTTGATCCTAGTCATGTCTAAACATACCCAGCAAAATATAAAGTTCAAATTCTACTTTTAATATCTATTTTAAAATAATAGTTTATATAGTAATCACATAGTTCAGAATCTGGAATATACGATATGATTGTAGTAAAATAGCAATCACTCATGCATAAAAAATCGGAATTCAGATCCGTCGAAATTTCTAAAAACTAGAAAACAAAGCATACAAATCATGTTCACATATTTTATTATTTTACTGATATTAACATGGTCGAAATTACTGTACAAAAATAGGGCAGCAGTGAAACAAAAGTTCTTTTATGTATTTTATCAAATAGTTTAATTACAAACGATCCAATCTAAGGTGGCATACAAAGCATGGTATATAGGCAACTCAAATCATCATGACATGTGAATAAACAATCTATAATAAGATAGTACATCATACAAACATCCATGAAGCAATCATCTACAACATACAATATGTCACAACAAGCATATACATCAAGATGTCCATCTAACCTAAATTGCTTAATGCAACGGGTGACAACTACTGTGAAATACTCATGATCAATAGATGAAGGAACGGATCAACCAAAAACATATATGATCATCATGAGAGTGACAACAATGCATGCAAGACTACTTACGGTATTTAACTTGTATGACAAAAATTACATACAAGCTACTTGCCTGAAAACGACGACGGAGATGAAGAAAAGAATAACGGGAACGGATCCCGAACAACGAACACAACACCAAACAGCATGAACAAGGGAAAGAATCAACATCCACGAAAATACGACGGTGCACGTGCTCATACGCACACACAAGGCAGCAGCAAACAGCAAGAGTGACGACAACAGCACAGGGCAGTGACAGCACGGGCGGAAGATGACGACAATAGCAACACAGCAAGGCAGCGGCGAGAACAAGGGGGGACGACGATGACAGAGCACAGTTGCGGCGCTAGGGCTAGCGGGGACAGGGAGCACGGGATCAGCTAGGGGATAAGGATAGGGGAAGCATGGGGTGCAGCGGTGAGGGAAAGAGGAGAGGACTGTCGGCAGGGAGCTAGGATGACAACGGCACAAGGGGGGATCGGGAGAGTGATGGAGATGGGATAGGGTAGGTGACGGGTAGGAGAGAGAGATAGAGATGTATTACGGTTTTGTAATTAGGGTTATGGTGCAATTAGGAGGGTTATATAGAGCAAAACGGGTTTGGTTGAACTGGGTAGCATCCAATAGGAAAAAAGAAGTCCAATATGAGACAATTAGGCCATGAATTAGGTTTAGACAATAAACAAGGTCAATAACAAATGTAGATCAATCAATTGAGAATATAAAGGCTTAATCAAAGCAAAAATGAATTATAAGGAGAACAACAACATACAATTTAAAAAGGGACGAAAAGAGATACAATCAGAAATAGAATTTAATTAAATACAAATAAAAAATACAATAATGAGTCAAACGGGTTACAACCAAAATCTTAAGTTTCTTGGTATTTGATGAGTGTAATTTATACCTGATTTTATTACTCTTTTTCCGAATAAAAGTTGTGAGTTCGCGTTTATTTCATTGAATTTCATCTTCTTTCTACTAAATTATATTTATTAGTTTGTTTTTGAAGGAATGAGATGGATGTTAAGATTATGGACTCAAATACATAAAGTCCCGGGGCTTAGAGTTGGAGATAGAGAAGACACAAAGCAATACAAAAAAGGTGCAACAACAACACCTAGAACTTGTACGGTTGTTTTGAACATGAAGATGGATGATTCTGAACTTGTGTTCTAAATCAAAGATGTTGGTCGTCGAGCCTTTTTTGAAACGAGTACTCATACGTCACAAACGGAGTTCTAAAGATCTAGGAAAATTATTTTTTCTACGGCTACCCGCAGAAAACATCAAGTATGACCAGTCGACTGCAAAGTCATAGTCGACTATTAAACTTACTGTTTAGAGAGCAGAACAACACAATCAACCACACAAATCACAGTCGATGGCGTCGGGAATGATGCTATAATTTGAGTGCGTGTTTCCGGTCCAATGAGCTGTATTTTTATATATCTTTTTTGAGGTTTCTTTGGGGCTATATATTGATGCTAATGTGAACTCTAGGGTGATCAGAAATATCTTTGAGGCTAAAATAATTGGAAGATACGACGCATCACACAATTGGAGAGCAAGAGCCATAACTTTTGTTAAGGTCGTCTCGAGTTTTTTCTTCTCTTCTACTTTTCATTATGCAATTCAATACTATGTTTGTTAGTTGCAAATTTATCATGAAATGACTTTATTTTTCTAGGCGTCAATGTAGCCTAGTTTTGAAAACACAATTTAAATTCCATATTATTTTATTATTTTATTTTTTCATGGTTGCGTGTTTAATTTTTGTTCTTAATGCATACAATTGTTTGGCCAAATATTATTTGATTTCTTGAATCATGGGGGATGCCGAGAGGAAACTTGTGATTTAGAAGTACAGAATTAAGCACCATTGATTGAGAAAAATTAGAGATAATTTACCGCGATTAATGTGACTAAAGAAATCCATAGAACTTAATGAAAATTCAAATAATTAAGTTTGCATAGAGATATGACGAATTATTAGTTGGGGATATGTTTGGTGTTATTCGAGAGAAGACATTGAATACTGAGGGGATTTTGGTCTACAACTTGAAAAGTAGAGTTTTTAGCTTTGTGGAATTATAAATTGTGTAAGATTAGCTAGGTGAAACCGAATGCCCTATAACTAGTTTTGCTATCAACAATCCATAAAATTTCAGGTTTTTGTTCTTTTTAATTAGTTTAGTTTAATAAGTTGATTTTTTTACCAAACTTTCAATTCTCTAAATAATTGTTAATCTAGTGAATTTCGGTACTTAATAAAATAATTAGTCCTTAAGGCTCCGACACTCTTTTATTTTTTACTATACTACTTGTTGAGATTTTTTGCGCTTTGTAAATTATTCCATCACTATTCTTCATCCATATGAATATAATAAATAATAAACTAATCATAAACGAATAATATAAGTACTACTACAAATTATAATGCACGTGCATTGCACGTACAAACTAGTATGCAAAATAATAATAATAAAAATATTATTTTATTTTTGAGGGGTGTTACACCTATTTTCTTTCCTTACCAAGATGGCACTGTGAGTTTGATCTGAAGTGAAAAGATAGAGGTAGAGCTCCTCTCCCGGCTCGAAATTGCTTAAGAGTGGAGGATTTGTGAGATATGTCTTGAGCTATTCGAAGGCTTCTTGTTGTGCTTGCCCCCACTCAAAGCCATTTTATCCATAGGGAGCTTTGAAGAAAAGGATGCACTTCTCGTGAGCTTTTACACTCTTTTATGTTGGATGGGGGAGACATGTCAAGTATATCTTGAATCTTCTCCGGATTGGCTTCAATTTCTTTCTTGCTAACCATGAATCCCAAGAATTTTCCCGAGGAGACCTCAAAGGCGAACTTGGAGGGGTTCAACCTCATGCTGTCTTTTCGTAAGACATTGAAAGCTTCTTGGAGGTCAGCAACATGGTCTTACTTCTTGAGGCTTTTCACTAGCATATTGTTCACATCGACTTCCATGTTTTGGTCGATCTGTCCCTTGAAGACTTTGTTTACTAGGCACTGGTAAATGACTCCAGCATTCTTCAGCCCGAAGGATATGATCCGGCAGCTATAGATGCCTTGGTCGGTAATGGAAGATGTTTTAGGGATGTCATGAGGGAACATTCAAATCTGATTGTATCCCAAGAAAACATCCATAAAACTGAGGTACTTGTGCCCGGATGTAGCATCAATCAAGACATCAATGTTGAGGAGAGGAAAGGGGTCCTTCGGTCATGCTTTGTTCAGGTCGATGAAGTCGATGCAAATCCTCCACTTGACATTTACCTTCTTTACCATGGCAACGTTTTCTAGCCACTTTGGGTAGCTAACTTCTTGAATGAAACAAGTAGCTAAGAGTTTGTTAATCTATTCCTTGACCAATTGTTGCATGTTAAAAGCAAACTTCTACGATTTTGTTGGACTGGCTTGACATCTAGATTAACAATGAGGTGGTGCATGATCAAGTCTTCGGAGATATCATGCATGTCAGCAACGGTCCAAGTGAACATGTCTTAGTTCTCCTTAATGCAACTGACAAGTTATTCTTCGACTCAGTGGGAGAGATCTTTGTTGACCCAAAATACTTGCTATGTTCTTCTTTGGAGAAGGGGATCTCTTCTAGTTCATCCACAGGCTCGAAGTTAACATGACTCATTTCTTAAGGGAGTTCTACAACATCGAGGAGGGGGGACGAACACTCCCATTGTGTTAGTGTAACATGCTCGACCTGCTTCTGGGCTTCCCTTAACTTCTCCTATACCCGCTGATGTGGGGGCGAAGATACGTTGTAAATAGATGATAGGTCAGGACGACTGAGGATGGCATTGGAGGTGGCTTTCACATCGACGGACATGAATTCCATGGGCTCATTTCAGGTAGTTGAGGTTTTTCCCGCAGTCACGATGATGGTGACTATACATTCATTTTGGATCGAAGCCCTGAAGAACCCACAGAGGGTGTACCCAACAAATTTCAGACAGTCCCTGGAGAGCTTGAGGCCCTTAAAAGCTTCTAAGTAGAGTATGTTGACCGAGCTGTCGTTGCCCACCAAGATACGGCGCACTTCGTGGTTTGCCATGCAGAGGTTGATTACTAGTGTTTCTGTAATGGAATGTTCAAATTCCTTCTAAACATTTATCCAAGAAGGTAACTAGAACCCCCAAGCGCGGGGGCGGGGGGGGGGGGGGGTGGAGTTGTGCAGGAGGTTCACCTCTCGTAGAATGCCTTTCGTGGGGAGTAAGATTTCCCACCCATAGGTCCTCCATGGATGGAGTGAAAAATGGCCATGTGATGTAGCACCCCGAATTTCCAATAAATTAAATTAGAAATAGGTGGCACAATTTTCAGAATCAACTTCAGTTGCAATCATAAACACAATATCAAATACAGGGTAAATAAAACTTTTCAATACATTAGTTCTTTCTTACATTTGCACAGCAGAAAAATTAAGTACATTTATTAAAACACAACCCAACACTTAAACTTTAATCATCTCAAATACAAGCTTCCACTTAACTTGGGCAACTCACTTGCAAATCCTGCAAAATAATTGAAGAGTGGGCACGTCAGTTGAAGGCAACTGACATAGTACTATAGTAATAGCAACCTTCCAAAGTCTCACAATCACAATGAAATGAAATAACAATGAAAGATTCAATAAACAACAAGTAAAACTATACTAAGTGTGTGTCAAATAAAAACAAAAGAGAAATGCACTAGAACAATGTTCAAGAAAACACAATGCACACGATGATTTCTAATGCATACTTGTCGGTTTCTATGTATGCCATTCTACATAGGTCCGGTGCAAGCCCTTATCGTTTCTCCACTTTATAGGGTCCAATCCCTCGTTATGCAACCTACTACCATGACTACTATGAGATTTAGATATTTTGCAAGTATTGGCTCTCGCCCTTGGAATAATGGAGACCAATCCCACTCTGTGGATCATTCTGTGGTCTATTTCATCCATCATGCAGGAATACATGGGACTGTCTCACTCCGCAAGTCATTCTAGAGCCCTCATTGCACAAATATCCCATGAGCGTCGCTCTCATCCCAGAATAATGGAGATCAATCTCACTCCGTGGATCATTCTGTGGCCAATTTCATCAATCGTCCCGGAATACTAGAGATTATCTCACTCCGCAGATCATTCTGGAGTCCATAACTCACGTTTGCTCTTGTTTCATCATATCACCACCTAGTGCCTGTCCTTATGCATACATATAAGTAACCTGAGCCACCTAGAGCTAGCTCCACCCTACCGGACTTAAACCCACAAAACTGGGAATACTAGCCCTTCCTGGCCAATTCCAACAATCAATTATTTCACTGCCAATAATTCTGGGTCTTGCTCAACCTCTACTGCTCACAACACAAAAATCCCCAACTAACTTCCTAAGGTCCACAACATAACCCTAATCTCAAATCAAACCCAACTTAGTTCAATAATACAAATTATTCTTTCATATATGGAAACAATTTCAACTTACGAAAATTCTTTAAACTCATCATTTTGAATCTCACTTCCCGTTCATTCATAAATTTCAATTAATTCAACTATAAATTCATTCATTCTCAACTGAAACAAAGCTCTTAAATATTTGGGATCTCATCCGCAAAAATCTGAAATTTTATAGTTTCCAAAATCTGAAATTCACACATCTTTAAAACTGAAAAATAACTCTTAAAATTTCGAAATAATTATCCTTCAAAACTAAAGCATATAACCCTTAAAAACTGAGAATTCCATCTACAAAAATATAGATTAATTTCCCCCAACCCATTACTTGAATATATCAAAAATTGGAACTAGATTTTCACTAAAATATGAAAGTTACATGATTTTGTTCTTCAAAACAGTACACACCAAAATTAATATTAAATTCTGGAAAAAAATAATAAATCCAGCACATATCAAAGAACTCACCATAAAAATCTGGACTCTAACAAATTAATTTAAAGGGTTTATGTTCAACAAATTCTGAAAATTTTTTTTATCAAAAATCTGAAAGTTGTACATTCTTATCCTTTAGAACAGTCAATCAAAAAGTTGAATATTAAATTCTGGAAAATTGAGTTTATATTTACTTTATAAACATAGATCATGTCACCAAATTTCTAATCCATTTGCACAAAATTTGAAGCTCTAAATTGTCAATAAACTGAAACTAGATTTGTAAAGATATGAAATGTAACCATTTCGAAACTCAACCAAAACTCAATCGAATCTTACAGAATATTAGACTAAATACATACATATGTACTTATATATGTGTACACTAGTATCCTCAAACCCTAGCACACAACTCCCACACGAAACTCCTAAAAAATCGAGCCCTAATACCCAACCCGAGAGCCAAAAAATGACAGCCTGGGTTTGCACAGTGCTCAGGTTGGCACTGTGCAACCCCGGCACTGTTGTCACGCACCGCTTCCCAAAAGGAGATACAGAATACGGATACGCGACTAAGCCCAGCAAATAATTTTTATCATCCATAAGCTGTCAGGATCTTTATAATATTTTACAGGAATAATCAGAGTAGGAAGCAAGAGAAGTCAACCACGCATGCATATATAAATCAATATACCAACAGGAGTTTACTGGAAACAAAGCTTTCAAATAAACCATATCTAAACAAGTCAATAATTCTGGGTCACATTGCCCAATACAAAATAATCCAAGTAACAGATACAATTATTCAAAATAAGCAACATGAAATAATAATAGTAATAGCAAGAACTCCAGCATCTAATATCTCAGATCACCTATTCCATCGGGCAGCTGATCTCCATGATCTGCAATTTAGCAAATTGCAGGAAGAGGAAAACAAAACAAAACTCCCGTCAATGCAAGTTACGAGCCGCTTGTAGTGCAGGCACAAGTATATAGAAAAGATAAACAAATAGCATGGAATAGACATGACAACAAACTAGAACAACTAACATGAGTCATGAATAGAATTAAGTAATAACAGGTGTATATAACATGTAACCGGTAACAGGTATCATGCAAGCACGTAAACAGGTAACAGGTATCAAGTAGAAGTACAGATAATCATGTATCAGGTAAGCATGTAACAGGTATTCATGTATCAAGTATCATGTTATGTCAAGTATTGTATTTATTACTATCTAGGTAGCCTTCATGCGTCCCAAGCTTTTACCACATGGTTGCTACATTCAAACAAGTTTCATTTAGATTTCGTAGTGGAGTCCATAGGGCCATGTACTCAGGTATCAGGTAAACAGGCACAGGTACAGGTATTTTGTAACAGGTAATCATGCATCAGGTAGGACTACGTCCCCTCCAAGTACACCCTCCTGTAGGAAGTATGTAGTTGGGTAACAGGTGGGAAACACAGGTCTCTTTCTGAGGACACCCTCTCATAAGGAAGTATGTAGTCAAGAATCAGATAACATAATCATATGTCAAGTAATCATATCACAGGTAACAGATAACATATCATCAAGTGGGAAACACGGCCCCCTTCCAAGTACACATTTCTATATTTTTCACTACTAGATATTTCTCTTAACCTCGACTTGGTTATTTTGTTATTATTAATCAAACAGGCATGTATGTGTCACAAAACAGGGCAAGAATAACATAGCATGAACAAGTAACAGTTTCATGTTGAAAGATAAACATGTACATATGAAAGGCAACTCATAAAAGAATAGAATAACAAAAATTCTAGTTTAGGACAGCAAGACAGTACTGCACTAAATCTAGAATTTTCGTTGCTACAAACATGCAAATCTGGATCCATCCAAAAATTTAGAAAATATACTCTTGGCCGAATTCAACAAATATATATAATTCATATGGTATTTCACAAAAACATGACTCAAAACAGAATTGTATCCAGAAAACGTGTTCAGCCAGAAATCAGAATTTTGTATTCAAGAACAGAAAAACAGCATCAAAACTTACTGATTAAATCCACGAAAAACCTGGGGTATTTCTTAGTATGTTTAGTAACAGAAAATAAAGTTTCATAATTTTCCAACATAGATAGAATAGCAAGTAAAATCAGAAAGCAACAAGATACAGTAGTTTTGTAAATCTGAAATCATAAACACAGTAGTACTAAAACAGCATTATGTCACAAAATATAAATCGAAATCTAGATCCGTCAAAAGGGTGATAAAATAGATACAGAAGAATACAATTTATATTCACAAAGTTTTTATATAAAGCAAATAGAATCAGGTTGAAATTATGTTTCTTTACTGAACAATATAAAAATTCTCCAAGTATAGTAGTTGTTTGCAAGTATAGAATAGTGTATAAAAGTTATTAATTAAATCCACAAAAATTAGGGGTTAATCCCAATCAAGTCTATTTATAACCAGCAAAATATTTGATCAAAATATTATCTTTATCATCAGTAGAAAAAATAGGTTACCATACAGAATTCATATAAAACTGGATCTGCAATTTTTAACACATCTGTAGTAAAATAATCAAAACTTGTAACTCACAAATCGAAACTGAGATCAGTTAGAAAACCTGGAAAGTAGATAGAAATCTCTATAATTCATATTCACAAATAATTTTTATATACTGACCTTAATAAGGTCTAAAAGACTGATCAAAAACAGGAAATCGGTAAAAGAGAAAATATCCTTCATACACAAAATCAACTAGTTCATATGAAACTCATCCAAATCATAACAAAACATGAGATATTGTATACTAGATGTCCAAGCAACATGGTATAGGGTATTTGACGACTCCACAACAAGTTATACTACAACGAACCCATCAAACATAAAAGATCATACAACACCTCATAATTCACGAACACATGCATGTATACATGAATTGATTATCTCTAAGTCTAGATTTATGTCGTGTGTGTAATGAGACAACTACGTCGGGTCAACACTATGAAGACAAGATATAACAGGGATTTCGCACAAGAATTGTCTCTAGAACAAACCTACTCTACAGACGGCATTTAGTACTTGTATAACACAACAAAAAGAATACAAGTTACATGCCTTACTATCGACGACGAAAACGACAGAGCAAAAGCAAGAATAACGGGAACGGATTCCCAGGCAACAAACACGACGAACAAACCACGAGCCTTGAACACAACGAACACAACTCGGATCCACACACGCACACAAAATAGGGAGCCGGGGGGTGTATGCATGGGAAGACGGTGACACGACGGCGAGGAGACTCGCAGCTGCTGCTGCTGCGTTACAAGGAGAGGACAACGCAGTGGGTCTCTGTCGTTGTTCTGGCATCGACGACAGGAGGCAGGGAGAGGGAGAACAGGACGAAGGGGTGGATGTTGGGTCGCTAGCTTTGCGATGCTCGGGAGGAGAAGGACAAGGAGGGGAGCCAGGGTTTTGCAGTCGAACAGGAGGGGCTTCGGGAGGTGCTGGCGGAGCTAGGGTGGCATCGTGGGTGACGCATACGACAGTGCGACACAAGGAGGAGAAGAGGAGACGGGGGAGAGGGAGAGAGCGGCTAAGGGTTGAGAGGGTGAATTTCACGCCCCGCTTCCCAAAAAATACAAATACGAGCACGTAACATTGGCCCAGCGAATGATTTTTATCATCCATAAGCTATTCAGGAATCTTTACAACATCTCAAAAAATAATCAGAGTCGGAAGCAAGAGAATCAACCACACATGCATAATTAAATCAATATACCAACGGAATTTACTTGAAACAAAATATATTAATCTCAAATAAATCAGATCTGAACAAGTCAAAAATCCTGGGTCATACTGCCCAAACACAAAGAACAGATACATTGTTCAAAATGAGCAACAGAAAATAAATGAAGATAGCAAAAGCTCCAGCCAACTAGAACTTTAGATCACATACTCCATCAGGCAGCTAATCACCACAATATGCAATTTGACAAATTGCAGGAAGAAGGAAAAAGAAAACAAGTACCCATCAATGCAAGTTACGGGCCGCTTGTAATGCAAGATACAAGTACATGGAAAACTAACAAATCTAAATAATAGCAGAAACAGATATAACATAGTATGGCAGAATCAACTAGCATGGTATACTAACATGTGTCAAGTGTCAAAGTCAAATAGCATTCAGACAGATATACAGATAGTGTCCAATAATGATGTCATATGATAATGTCAGACAGATAACAGATAGCCAGATAGTAGATACAGATAACAGATTCAGATTCAGATTCAGATACAAAGGTCAGAATCAGATTTTTATAAGTCTTGTATTAATTACTAACTAGGTAGCACTTTATGTGCCATCCTTTTATCACATGGTTGCTACATTCAAAATAGTTACATTTGTAGATTTCGTAGGGGATCATATAGGACCGTGTACTCAGGGTTCAGACAGATATCAGATAATCAGATCAAATAGATAGAACCTAGTGGTTCTCTTCTTCTCTACACCTTCTATAGGAAGTAATGTTGACAGGGTCAGATAACAGATCCAGATAGATAGATAGAACCTAGTGGTTCTCTTCTTCCCTACACCTACCTATAGAAGTAATGTAGACAGGGTCAGAAAATAAATAATCATATGGGAAACACGGGCCCCCTTCTAAGTACATATTTCTATGCTTCCCACTACTAGATCTTTGCCATAAAGCCCGACTTGATTACTTTTATTATTATTAGCAGACAGACGTGTATGTACAGAAAACAGAGTGATAATAGCATGGTATAAACATGTAACAGGTTCAGGGTGACAGATAAATATGTACAGATGATATACAGTTCATAAAGGAATAGAATCATGCAAATATTAATCCAGGACAGCAAGACACTACCTTACTAAAACAGGAAATCCCGTTGCTACAGAAATGCAAATCTGGATCTGTCGAAGAATCTGGAAAATAGACTTCCACACGAATCCAGCGATTATAAATAAGCTATATAGTATTTCACAAAATCATAACTCAAAACTGAATCTAAACCAGGAAATGCGTTTAGCCAGGAATCAGTAAATTATATTCAAGTATAGGAAAACAGCAAGAAATCATCATAATAAATTCCAGAAAATTTCTGGGGTATTCCCCTAATGTCTAGCATCAAAATTTAAAGTTTCATAATTTTTTCAGAAAGATTAGTTTAGTCAACCAAAATCAGAAAACATCAAGAAATGGTAGTTTGGCAAATCTGGAGTTCCCAACACTACTGTACGAAAACAGTAATATCTCGCAAACCGTGAAACGAAATCCACATCCGTCAAAGGGAGATTAAAATAGACAAAATAACCTAGCTTTCATATATCACAAATATTTTTCATACAGTAACAGGAAATAGGGTAAAAATATCAATCTTTACTGAATAGCGAGCAAAATACTGCAAGTATAGCTTTCATAGACAAGCGTGAAACAGCTTATAAACTCATCAGTAAAATCTACCAAAATTCTTGGTAACCCCTAGATAGATATAGAATTACTATGCAAAGTTTCAGATCAAAATAATATATTTACCACAAGAATCAAAATAGTTTATTCATCGAAATCAACACGAAGCGAAATCTGGAATAAGAAAAAAGCTCTGTAGTAAAACATCCATATCTCACACATATGAAAACGAAATCGATCAAGGTCAGAGGGGTTGGAAAGCAGAAGAATTTCCCTAGAAATAATGTTTTATACTGAAATTAAGATTTTGACCCTAATATGGTCTAAATTACTGATCAAGACAGATTATCGGTAAAATCCAGAATTTACAGTAGGAACAAAACCAACATGAATCACACGAAACTTGGTCGAAACATTACTATACATGAATTAGAGTCTACTAAGTGTCCAAAAAATATGAAATAGGTTATATAACATATTCACCACCATCACATCACATGGATCTCATCAAACACATAATTTCACCTAATTATCTCACATGTATGAATAGATCAAGAACAGGTCAACCCTAGTTGTTTTCATGTCAATTTTGTGTCATGAGGAAACTATGGTCAAATAGCACAATAGAGACAAACCCATGAAACATAACATCACACACGAGTTGTCTCTAAAACCCAACTATACTATAAGCAGTATTTTTAACTTGTATTAAACAAAAGAATTGGAGTACAAGTTACTTTCCTG
This sequence comes from Hemerocallis citrina, assembly GCA_017893485.1. Lineage (NCBI taxonomy): Eukaryota > Viridiplantae > Streptophyta > Magnoliopsida > Asparagales > Asphodelaceae > Hemerocallis > Hemerocallis citrina. The sequence goes on from CM030363.1 coordinate 55,019,358, forward strand.
GAAGACGATGAATCCAACGGAAGAGAAAGAGAATAACGGGAATGGATCCCGGAACGAACTCAAACAACGAACGAACGGGATGCACAAGATGATCACGATCGGGCACGGATCTTGATGAAGATCAAGATGATCGAACAGTTAGATCAAGATCATATCAAATCGGATGGCTCTGATCGAAGATCAAGATGTGATCAAGTATCTTGATGATGATGATGATGATCGAATCAGATCGACAATCGTACGGTCCACAATCAAAGCAATGAAGAACTCTAAGATGATGATGATCATGATGTTGATCAATGGCCTACGATCAAGGAAGATCAAAATCCAAGAACAGGGGCTCGGCCATGGACGGTGGGGATAGCGGCCATGGCGGCGGCCAGGGGATGCACTGTGGTTCACAGGCAGCAGCGCACAGGGAGGAGGAGCACAGGGCAGCTGAAGGGACTGAGCTGCACAGGGAGATTACACGGCAGCTGAACGTCGTGAGGATTGCGGCGCCGCTCCAGCGGTTGCTGACGGGCGGTGCATCAGGACAGGGAGGATGCACGGGTACGACGGCAGAAGGCGACTGGCCGCGGAGTCGAGCAGCGCAGGGTAGGGTGGCATTGTGGTGTTGGCATTGCTCTGTATGTGATGTCGAGGAGGCGAAGTGCGACTTGATGATGCTGGCGACCACGGGAGGCCAGAGAGGGAGAGACGAGAGGGAGATGGGTTTTGACAAGGGAGACAGGGAGGCAGGGCGAAGACGAAGCGGTAGGGAAAAAAACAGCTACATGGGTTTTGAAGAAGATGAAATTTATGGTTTAATATATAGGGGTTGGGTTAGGAGTGAGAGAAAGGCGACACAGTATTGGGTGTGGGAAAACTGGGTCGGATAGGGGATTTAAGGGCATGCGGGTGTGGATTTGGACAGCGGGTCTGGTAGATGGGCTTAGGTTAGCTTAGGAAAATGGGTTTGGGTAGTTTGGAGTTAAATGGGTATATGGGTGTTAAAATCCAATAGGGTTAATAAAATATCCAATAAGAAATTAAATGGGTTTTAAAAATTCAATAGAAAAATAAATTAACCAATAAAAATATTGTTCGCAATAAAAATGTAACTTGCATTACAAAATAGAATTTCTTTAAAGTACTATAAATACAGTTAGTAAATAAAAATGGATTTTTTTTAATAACCAGTCAAAAAAATTAAAATAATAACAATAATACAAATAACAATAATAATAATAAGAGTAATAATAACAACAAAAAAAAAGAATTGTATTACAATGTAATAATCATAGAAAATATTTACAAATAAGGTTATTGATCGAAAACATATTTTAATAGGAGATCCAATAGTACAATTTGACAAAAGAATTTGAAAACTGAAAAAAATAAATTGCAAAGATTTTTAAATACAGAAAATACACAAAAATACGTTTTTGAGAAAACATTGTTATAGTGAAGACGGCTAGGTTAAAAACAGGGGAGGGGATACAGTAGAATATATAGGTAGAATATAGGGTTAGGGTTTAGGGGTGTAGGCGGTGACGGCAGATGGGTAGTAACCGGGTATAAAGGTTTAGTTAAACGGGTATGGGTATTATAATGGGCATGGGTAAAGCTAGGCTTATAGGGTATTAGTGATATCAAGACAATGGGTATGAATAGATCCAAAAGAAATTTAGAATAGGATTTAAAATGAATGAATAAAATAGGACATGAATAAATAATAATGGGGATAAAAAATAGCAGCTCAATCAAACAAAGATGAAATAATAGGAGACAAATGAATCAAGAACTCAATAAAAAGATGAAAAATCAAATAAATGAGTATATTGAAAAAAAAGATCCAATACACGGTCTAAAAAGAGAGATACGTCCAAAAATACAGAAAATGGAAAACAGGGGTTACAGTTGTGCTGAGCAAACCCCAGAGCAACCCTGGGGTTGGGATTTAACCCCGAAAACTGTAACCCAAGGTTACCTCGACATGCATTTATATGATGATTTGATTCATATTTGTTGTATAAAAATTCAAATTTTCAACCCATTATAAGTTCATAAAATAACAGTGAATAATTTATCAAAATTTCATATTTTAATTATTCAAACATGTTCTTTAATCATACATATAGATCTATGCATCAACATTCACATATTGGTTTAATTGATCTATTTCTACAATAAAATTTAGATCTTAGAGCATAGAAAAAAAAAACTCTAAAACTTAAGAGTAACTTATTTTGGATCAATATGAATATTTAGATCGTATCACAACTCTAATAATCCACAATAATACATAGATTCTTAAAAATAAATTTCCACAAATAAAACATGATCTTTCATGGATCAAATATTCATTATTCAAAGGAGAATCAACATAAGACTATCACGCCATCAAGATTTAATTTTTATCATATTAATAGACAATTTTTATCTAATAATCCATCTATACAATCATCTAATCAACAAAACATCATGTTCATGCTAATGTAATCATAAAATCTCACAAAATATAAACCCTAGCATGGTTTATATTGTTCATGAGAAATAGAAAAAAAAAAAACACATCAAAAGAGTTGGAAGATTACCCACCTCAAAGAAGACCAAATGAAAGATAATAATAATAAAAAAAGAAGCTCATTCTCCTTACTAAAATTGAGATATCCAAAGCTCCAAACTCCCAAAAATGATTCAAGGGAATTTTTTTCACAACAGTGGGGGGGCTTTTGCTGTGGCTATTATAGGCCAGGTTGATTTCTGTGATTTTTAAGAAGATTTTACAAAAAAACCCTTAAGAAAAAATATATTTTTACATGACTAGGTCATTCCAAATCAATTAGTTAGGTAAAATAAAATCAATTAGAGTAAAAATACAACCTCCTAACTCCTCCAACCTGGCCGACCATCACTACAATCCAATATTTAAATATTTCAAAAAATTGCCTTTGAGTGGAAATTTCACAAAAAAACCCTTCACTTCAAAATCTTTGCAAATATGCCATAAACTATTCATAAAAATACATAAAATTTAGAATTATTATCTACTAATAAAGATTATATTTTTCAAACAAATTTTCTGACCAAGAAAAATATATGCAATAAAGTCCCCAACAATCCCAAAATTGTATAAATATATATATATACTCAATAAAATCAAATCTAATCTAATTAGAGGGATAAAATCCCTCCCCCCAATCTCTCTACTTTTAAAACCAAATTACCAAAATAGCCCAAATTTTGAATACGAATTTTCCTCCAAACAACATTTTGCACAAAAACCCTTTCCTTTCAAAGTATTTACAAAAAGAGTTTCTTTATTCAGATAATTCAAAAAATTTAGAATATAATCAATTATAAATAGGATAATTTATTCATAAATTTAAAAGTGGGAATTTGCACTTCAAAAAAAGTTTCACATTTTTTGCACGTGTGAAAATGTCAATTTTACAAAAATTCAAAATAATTAAATAAATTGATTTAAAATTTATTTATTAATTCAAAATATTGTACGGGGAGTTACATGTGATCCGATTTTTGGGACTTGGGATCTTTCTTTACATGCTTGTTAGCTCCCCGAACTTAAGGAGGCTCGATCTTGTTTTTCTAGGTGTACTTAGAGAGGTAACCTTAGAGGATCTGAGCTTCAATTTCATCTTCAAGGGCTCGGAAGTCATCCCTTCTATGAATATGCTCCCTATGAAACCAACACCACTGACTTTTATCCCTTCTCTTGCCTAGCATGCTCATCCTAGGAGGAGGGCAGAGCAGCCCGTCTCCTTCAATTTCCAGAAGCATTGTTGCTAAACTAGCAATGAGGTGGGTGAACTTATCAAAGTGTGGAACAAGAGGAGGGCAACATTGACCAGAACCATCCTTCTGACACTTCTTGGGTCCCTCTTCGTTTGTACTCTTTCGTTTGTTCCCAAACAAAGGATCCCCTTGGCCCTGGGGATGAAGAACCTCTTCAGTGTGGGTGTACTTCTCACTCCTTTGTATGAGTTCAGAGAAGTCCCATGTAGGACTCTTGGCCTGTGGATGCTTTGAGGGATTCATGGGTGACATTGTGCCAGAAGGCAGCGACTGCTACTTACTAGTCAAGGGCAGGGCTAGACTGAGACTCGACTTTGAAGAGTTTGAAAAAATACTTGAGCAGCTCCCCTGCCCTTTCTTAACTCCAGTAGGGAGTCACTCATCTTTTGGGTCTTGCGACGTGTGATGAAGTGTGTGAGGAAGATCTCCAAGAGATGATTGAAGTAGAAGATAGATCCCCGAAGAGAGAATGGAGTACCATTCCTTTGTGGATCCCTTTGGAGTTTCTAGGAATGTTCTGCAGAGGAGTGCACAAGGCTCGATGGATCATCATGAGAGTTTTGAAACATTCAATGTGATCTACTGGGTTAGATTCACCATTGTATTACTCGAAGGTGGTAGGCTTGAAGCTCACCGGAAAAGGGGCTTCAAGAATTGATCTAGTGAAGAGAGGTTGGATGGGGCGGTAGCCTTTGCCCTAGCAGCCCTCCTCTTTGAGTAAGGTGGTCCTTAATCTCTTGGTGGTGATGAAGGACTATATTCTCTCACCCCTCAGATCGAGTTGACCCGCGAGACTCTTCTCTTTGCACAGTTTTGGGGCGGTGGTCTCTTGTTTGATGGTCATTGTTCGGTGCGACTTTGAGGGCTTTAAGAACTTAGTCTTTGAAGTAGTAGAATTATACCCGGGTGATGGGTGCCTCCACTTCTTTGTTGTTCCTGGGAGCTCAAAAACTGATTGGAGTTGGGCTCTTCTCATCTCTTTGCCCCCGTGGCAAGGGTGCCCATCGGGACATCTGTCGATGAGGGGAAGGACTCCTCTTGCTACCTTGGTACTTGAACTGGGGAGCTTCATCTCCGATGCACTTTTCATCTAAGCACTGGCAGAGGTCCATCCCTTACTGTCGGGAGTTGATAACTTCGTGGAGGTTAGGTTGCAACGGGGGCACCATGGAAGGGGAGGCCATGTGGACTAAGACCAGTCCTCGATTGGGTGAGGTTCTAGGTGAGGACCATTGGGAGTTTGCTGACACACCCTTACTGAGGGGAGGCTGCGATGGAAGACAAGGGGCTTGTGACGATGGGCGAGGAGGTTGCCCCGGCAGAGGAGGAAGAGGGTCGGCTTGATAGCTGGTGGCTGACGCCTTCCCCTTTCCATTTGGGGCCATGGCTATAAAGTGGGGTTTTGTTGATGGACCTTACCGGAGACGCAGATTGTGCTTCCCACACACGACACCAATTTGGTGATGCTTTTTTCGGTGTGAGAGCAATCAGATAATGGGTTCTTTTTTAGGGAGGAAACTGACAATATGGACCATTCATCAGATCATAATTATGATGGTTGAAGGCTTCTTAATTTGAATTTAAATTCTTGAGAATGTCCGGATCAGGGTCTGGACGACTGAAAAATGTTTGGCAAACTTGCACAAAGTCTAAACACTGGGGTTGGCCCCGGCGAAAGACCTTCCGATGCTCAAGTCAGTAACTCAGAAAGGAGATTAGAGTTTTAGTGGAAAAATATTGATTACCTTTGACTGATTGGGGGGGTGGGGGGGGGGGGAGTATTTATAGGCTATGAGTTAGTTACAAAAGGTAGACCTGAAAATGTATCTTTTGAGTTTAAACTATGGATTCCCATGTTAATGAGAAAGAATAAGTTAATAATTCTATCTAAGATAGAGGATTTGATTGGCAACTTTAATTAGCTGGAAATCCCTCTTTTGGGTAGTAATTTAGCGATTAGTCTTCGGCCAGGTTAAGATGATGTAACCCCTGTTTTTCATTTTATGTATTTTTGGGTGTATTTTTCTTTTTGTGTATTTATTCACATTGTATCTCTTTTTGGACCGTGTATTGGATCTTCATTTTCTGTATATCCATTTATTTGATTTGTCGTCTTCTTACTTAAGTTTCGTGATTCAATTGTCTCCTATTTTTTCGTCTCTGTTTGTTCAAGCTATTATTTTGAGCCCTATTCTATAACTGTTCACGTCCTATTTTAGTTACTCGTTTTGTTCCCATCTCATTATTGTTGGTTCATCCTATTTTATTTGGATCAAGTATACCCAAAATCCATCCAAAACCCATTTTAAATCCTATTCTATTTTGCATAATGGGTCTTAATACCCATTAATCTATCCTAACCTATTACCCTCCTCCCCCCCCCCCCCCCCCCCAAAAAAAAAAAAAAAAACCTAACATACTCACCTATATAACTACCCCCCTGCATATTCCCTGTTCCCCATATTAAACCTAGCCGCTCATCCCTTACCCCTCTCTTTCTCTATCTCCCGTGTGCCTACCCCGACACCCGAACCCATACTCACGGCCTCGTCTTCCTCCACCACCTCGGCAGCCCCCTCCTTCCACCTTCCTCCCCTGTAGAAGAAACCCAGCCCTCCCGTCTGCCGTCAACCTCCCCCGTTCACCCTCCTTCCTCGCGACAGCATCCTAATCCTCTTCCTTCCTATCACGATCTCCCTCGGTGTCGCTCTACACAACAACACCTCGACGTCCCTGTGTGTTGTGCCTCCACGATGCAGCAGCCAGCGCTCTCCCTGTCCGGTGCAGCAGTGATGCATCCCTATGTGCTGCTCCTCACTGTAGTTTTGCCGCTGTCGTCGTCGTGCACACACCGGGCTATTTGGGCTCTTGTGTGCAGGTGTTGACTTGGTGTGTGTGCGTGTTGATTTCGTGAGTTGTGTTCGTAGTCCGCCGCTCGTTCGCTGAGTTCGTGCCCGAGAATCCGTTCCCGTTATTCTCTCTCTTTGCACTATTTTTGTCGTCGGCTATAAGGCAAGTAACTTGTATAATTTCTGTTTGCATATACAAGTACTAAATACCGCATGTAGTGTAGTTGTGTTCTAGATTCAATTCTTGTGAAAAATCCCTGTTATATCTTGTCTCTATGTATTGACCCGCCCGTGGTTGTTACATTACACACACGATATGAAATAACTTAGGGATGATCACTTCTTGATGCATACATGCATGTTATTTGTATGATGTCGTATGCTTGATTTTGTTAGTCATAGTATAACTTGTTGTAGGCGTGCTACATACCTTATACCATGTTGCTTGGACATCTAGTATACCCTATTTCACATTTTGTTATGATTTGGATGTGTTTCATATGATCTAGTTGATTTTATGCATGAAGAATAATTCTGTCCTTGTTGTTACCCCGTTTTTGTTCAAAATTTTAGACCCTATTAAGGTCAATATATAAAAATTATTTGTGAATATGAATTATAAAGAATTCTATCTACTTTCCAGAATTTCTTACATATCTCAGCTTCGATTTATGAGTTACAAGTTATTACTGTTTTACTACAGATGTGTTTAAAATTTCAGATTCTGTTTTATATGAATACTGTATGGGTAATTATTTTTCTAGTGATGTTAAAGATAATATTTTGATCCAATATTTTGCTGAGTACAAATAGAGTTGATTGGGATTAACCTCTAATTTTTTCTGGATTTAATTGATGAATTTTATAAACCATTCTATACTCGCAAACAACTACTACACTTGTAGAATTTTCATGCTGTTCAGTAAAGAACCTTAATTTCAAACTGATCCTATTTGATGTTTATTAAAAATTTGTGAATATGAATTGTAGCCTACTGTATCTATTTTCTCACCCATTTGATGGATCTGAATTTCAATTTATATTTTGCAGTATACTGCTGTTTTGGTACTACTGTGTTTGTGATTTCAGATTTACCGTATCTTGCTACTTTCTGATTTTACTTGACAATTCTATCTATGTTGAAAAATTATGAAACTTTATTTTCTTATACTAAATATACTAGGGAATACCCCAGATTGTTCTTTGATTTAATTAATACGTTTTTATGCTGTTTTCCTGTTTATGAATACAAACTTCTGATTTCTGGATACAAATCTGTTTTGAGTCTTGTTTTGTGAAATACCATATGACTTATATATATTTGCTAGATTTCTGGATACAAATCTGTTTTGAGTCTATTTTCTAGATTTTCTGACAGATCCAGGTTTGCATATGTGTGGCAACGGGAACACCAGATTTGGTGTACTGTCTTGCTGTCCTGAATTATAATTTTCGTTATTCTAATCTTTTATGAGTTGTTTTTCACCTGTACAAGTTTATGTTCCGACCTGAACCTGTTACTTGTTCATGCCATGTTATTCTTGCCCTGTTTTGTGCACGTCTATGTCTGTTTGATAATAATAATAAGTAATTAAGCCGGGGTTACGGGAAAGACCTTAGTAGTGGACAATATAGGTATGTGTACTCAGAAGGGGGCCCGTGTTTCCCATTTCTATATTTGATTCATGTTGATGATACATGAACCGATTACACTTTATGTTTGATTCATGAATCCGTGGATTCGTGAACCTGTTGTACTTTAGGCTTTGATGCATGGAACTATTGGTTCGTGTACCTGTTACCTGCTGATTCATAAACCTGTTGATGTATTAATCGTTTGATTCGTGTACCTGTCTGATTCATGAACCTGTTCCTGCCACCTGCTACTCGATGCCTGAGTACACGGTCCTATAGAAACCCACCACTAGATCTAAACGTAATTTGCATGTAAGTAGCAACCATGTGGTAAAAACTTGAGACGCATGAAGTGCTACCTGGATAGTAATAAATACAAGACATGACATGAAATAATGCATGTTACATAATTTTCTGTACATGCTATCTGACACCTGTTACATGTTTACTTACTTGCATGATACCTATTACCTGGCACATGTTATATACACCAGTTATCTCACTCCATTACTTGATTCTGTTCATGATTCATGCTAATTGTTTTTATTTTGTTGCCATGTCTATTCCATGCTATGTTTGCTTCCGCTGTTAATCTATATCTATTTATTTTATTCCAGTACTTGTGCCTGAACTACAAGCGGCCCGTAACTTGCATTGACGGGCGTTTTGTTTTTCTATTCCCTTTTCCTGCAATTTATTAAATTTCAAATTATAGTGATTAGTTGCCCGATGGAGCAGGTGATCTGAGATTTTAGTTGCTGGAGTTCTTGCTATAATTTACTTTCCTGCTATTTTTTGAATAAATGTAATTTGCTACATGAATTTTGCATTGGGCAATGTGACCCAGAATTATTGACTTATTCCAGATCTGGTTTATTTGAGATTATTAAACTTTGTTTCAAGTAAATTCTGTTGGTATATTGATTCATTTATGTATGCGTGGTTGGTTTCTCTCTGTTTGCTTCTAGTTATTATCAGTGAAATGTTGTAAAGATACTGACAGATTATGGATGATAAAAATCATTCGCTAGACTTAGTCACGTATCTATATTCCGTATTCCTTTTTGGGAAGCAGGGCATGACAAGATTTTTAGTGGTATCAGAGCCCAGGTTTGGCTAATGTATTAGTTTGACTGATATATTAGACAAGCTTGGCTCGATATGGGATTGGCTCAACAGTACACAGACCATGCATACATGAATAAATTATAATCAACTTTGATCTGGATGCTAATTTTTTTTGATCTTGTGCAGACCAAGGCTCGTAAAGGTTCCACTTCCCGCCCTCAGGAAGATCAACCCGGGCTTGAGGCCATTACCAATGTGTTAGAATGGTTGATCAATATGCAGCAAAAACCACAGTGACATTGTGATGGCTGCCTTGGAAGCTTCCTGGGTTCCTGCCTCCCATTGTGCCCCCACAGGCAGTTCTCTCTCCTCGTCCGGGTACAGTCACAGATTTCATGAGGCTGCATCCCGACAGATTCTTGGGCACCGAGACGCATTTGGAGGCCCGAACAGTGGTTGATCTGGACTGAGCAGTTACTTTCGGCAGCAAGAGTTGCCGATGCTGATAGAGTGGATGTGGTAGCCATCCAGCTGGTGGATCTGGCCCACATTTGGTGGAGGTCCGAGTCTGAAAGGCTCGAACGGCCTATTACTTGAGCCACGTTCACTAGGAGCTTATTGGAGAAGTTCTTCCCTAGCAGCACTTGAGTGGAAATGGAGCAGCAGTTCCTAGCCCTGAAACAGGTTGGTCGTTAATCTATTTTTGGAATTTTGTTACATATTATCCATGCAATGTTGTGACATGAAACTTTCTTGAAACAGGGCTCCAGGTCTGTGGATGAGTATGCAGCGGAATTTACCAGACTTAGCCGCTTCGCAGCCGTTCTTGTTGCGAACGAAAAGGACAGGGCTCGTAAATTCACGCTGGGACTTGAACAAGATATTCAGGTGCAGCTCGTCTCCCTTCGCTTGCGTACTTATGCTGAGGCTCTTGAGGCAGCTTGAGCTCAGGAGCAGGCTCGTGATGGGTTGGCTCCTCCCCAGTGGACTGTCCCGGCTACTCCTGTTAGGCCTTCTGGTGGGCCAATTTGGAGGCCTGTCCCAGCCCATCCAGTTAGGCTAGCTCCCTTCCCACCCTGTTGTTCCTAGGGGCGATGGTTTTTGCAACTTTTGCCAGATCCCAGAGCACGTGCGCAGAGACTGCAGGCACACCAATCGCCGTTGTTTTGGATGTGGTGCTTCTGACCATTCAGTGTGGGATTCCTCGCAATGGAGGATGGCTCTTCTAGCCGGGCATCCAGTTCAGCAGGTAGCCCCAGCTCCTGGTCCAGTCAGGCCGCCGCTTCCTCCTCAGTGTTAGATTGTCGGTCAGAGGACCGCTGCCCCAGGAGAGGTTAGGCTTACAACCTGACTGCTGCAGATGCTGAGACATCAGAGGGTGTTGTTGCAAGTATATTTTGCATTTTTGCTGTTTTTGTTGTTTCTCTTTTATTTCTTTCATTTCTCTTGCATTATCCTTTCATATTATCTTTCTGCATTGTATTTTCCTCACCCATGATTATCAGTTCTTTTCCTTTTGCTTTTGATTCTATCTTAGGTATTGTCCTTGTTTGTTCTTTCCCTACTCATGTTCTCTTTGATTTCGGGGCAACCCATTCCTTCGTCTCCTCCCACTTTGTGGTTCGCCATCAGTTGGAGTGCAACATCATGTCAGAGGTTTGGAACATTGTGACAGGTAGCGGTGTTGTCATTTGTTCTGGGGAGTGCAGACAGAGTTTCGTGGTTATTGGTGGCGCAGATTTTAAGGCCGACCTGATTGTAATTGGGAATTCAGGATTTGACATCATTCTCGGTATGGATTGGTTGGGTGAATCCCACGCCATTATTGATTGTCGTCCAGGAAAGTTGTGTTCCGAATCACAGGTCGCGCAGAGTTTGACTTCCATGCCGGGGAGATGCCTCTTGGCCGAGCTGAGACCGCAGTTGATCAGGAGATTTGTGCAATGGAATTGCATTCAGGCTGTGAGGTTGCGCCTCTAGTAGTGCAGGATTTCCTGAATGTTTTTCCAAAGGAGTTGTCTGGCTTACCCCCTGATAGGGATGTGGAGTTCGGTATTGAAGTTCAGCCTGGTACGGTGCCGATATCGAAGAGTCCCTACAGTTGGGCACCGGTTGAGTTAGCAGAGCTTAAGGTGCAGATTCAGGAGTTGCTTGATTTGGGGTTCATCAGACCCAGTGTTTCGCCTTGGGGTGCTCCAATCCTTTTTGTCAACAAGAAGGATGGTAGTCGTCGACTGTGCATCGATTATCGGGAATTGAACAGTGTTACTATGAAGAACCAGTATCCGTTGCCCAGGATTGATGACTCATTTGATCAGTTGAGCGGATCAGCTGTGTTACGTGCGCTTCCCAAAAAGTGAATACGGAATACAGATACATAACTAAGCCCAATGAATGATTTTCATCATCCATAAGCTATCAGGATCTTTACAACATTTCACAGGAATAATCCGAGTAGGAAGTAAGAGAAGTCAACCACACATGCATATATGAAATAATATACTCACTGGAATTTACTTGAAACAAAATATATTAATCTCAAATAAACCAGATATGAACAAGTCAATAATCCTGGGTCATATTACCCAAATACAAAATAATCCATGTAACCAAGTACAATTATTCAAGATAAGCAGCAAGAAATAAAATAATAGTAGCAAGAACTCCAGCAACTAGAATCTCAGATCACCTAATCCATCGGGCAGCTGATATCCAAAATATGCAATTTAATAAATTGCAGGAAGAGGAAAAAGAAACCAAACTCCTATCAATGCAAGTTACGGGCCGCTTGTAGTGCAGGCACAAGTACAGAGAAAGACAACAAGAATAGAGTAACAGCGGAAGCAAACATAGCATGGAATAGAAACAAAGTAGAACAACTAGCATGGCAAGATGAACAAGTGCAAGTGGTATGTAACCAGTGTCAAGTAAACAAGTATCATGTAAGCGAGTAACAAGTTTTGAGTATCAAGCATCATGTAAACGAGTAACAAGTAACATGGGTTAAGAATCAAGTACAAGTAGCAAGTAGCAAGTATCACGTGATCATGTTCAAGTCTTGTGTTTATTACTATCTAGGTAGCACTTCATGCGTCCCATCCATTTACCACATGGTTGCTACATTCAAACAATTTCGTTTTAGATTTTATAGTCGATCATAGAGGGCAGTGTACTCAAGGACAAGCTCTCAAGTAATCAAGCTCCAAATACCAAATATCAAACTCTGTGTCAGGAGTGCAAGTGTCAAGTAAACACGTGTCAAGCTCCAAATAACCCAATATCAAGCTCCAAATATCAAGCTCCAAATAAACAAATAACAAGCTCCAAATAACTAAATAATAAGCTCCAATTAACTAATTAGGATCTATGAATCCTCTTTCGAGTACTCGTTTCTGTATTTTCCACTATTAGATCTTTTCCTTTAAACCCCGACTTTGTTTCTTATTATTATTATCAAACAGACATGTGCGTATACAAAAAATGGAAAGAATAACATGGCATGAATAAGTAACAGGTTTAGAACGGAGTTAAACATGCAAAAGTGAAAGGCAACACATAAAAGATTAGGACAATGAGAATTCTAGTTCAGGACAGCAAGACAGTACTACACCAAATCTGGAATTCCTGTTGCCACAGAAATGCAAATCTAGATCCGTCAAAAAATTTGAAAAATAGACTCCCGGACGAATCCAGCAAATATATATAAGTCATATGGTATTTCACAAAAATATGACTCAAAACAGATTTGTATCCAGAAAACGTGTTGATCAGAAATCAGAAGTTTGTATTTATAAACAATAAAACGGAATCAAAACTTACTGCTTAAATCCAGGAAAAATCTGGGGTATTTCCTAGTATGTTTACTAACATAAAATAAAATTTCATAGTTTTCCAACATAGATAGAATAGCCAAGTAAAATCAGAAAGCGGCAAGATACGGTAGTTTTTTAAATCTTGAATCATAAACACAACAGTACTAAAACAGAAATATCTCACAAAATATAAATCGAAATCTAGATCCGTCAAAAGGATGATAAAATAGATACAGTAGGCTATAATTCATATTCACAAAGTTTTTATAGACAGTAAATTGAATCTGGTCAAAATTATGTATCTTTACTGAACAGCTTGAAAACTCTGCAAGTATAGAATAGTTTGTAAAATCATCAATTAAATCCACAAAAATTAAGGATTAATCCAAATCAAGTCTAGTTGTACTCAGCAAAATATTGGATCAAAATATTATCTTTACCCTTAGTAGAAAAATAAAAAGTCATACAAAATTCATATGAAACTAGATCTGGAATTTCAAACACATCTGTAGTAAAATAGTCATAACTTGCAACTCATAAATCGAAACTGAGATCTGTTAGAAAATCTGAAAAGTAGACAGAATTCTCTATAATTCATATTCACAAATAATTTTCATATACTGACCTTAATAGGGTCTAAAATACTGATAAAAAATGGGAAACCGGTAAAACCGAAAATATCCTTCATGCACAAAATCAACTAGTTCATACGAAACTCATCCAAAACATAACTAAATTTAAAATATGGTATAATAGATGTCCAAGCAACATGGTATAGGGTATTCTACAAGTCTACAACAAGTTAAACTACAACTAACACAACCGAGCACATGATATCATACGAACAACATTCTTGTATACAACAAAAAGTGGTCATCCCTAAGTTATTTCATGTCATGTGTGTAATGAGGCAATTGCAGGGCGGGTCAACATAATAGAGACAAGATACAACATGGGTTCACACAAGAATTATCTCTAGAACACAACTACATTATAGGCAGTATTTAGTACTTGTATTACTCACTGAAAAGAATACAAGTTACTTACCTGAGAGACGATGATAGGAACAGAGCAAGAACAAGAATAATGGGAAACAGATTTCCGGGCAATGAACTCAACAAACGACTTACGAACGAGATGATCATGAACAAGATGAACAACTGATCGCGAACAAGATGAAGACGCTCGAGTTCACGAACACAATCAGACGGCTGAGATTGAAGATCAAGATCGATTGGATGGTCACGATCCAAGTGATCAAGTTCAAGATGATCAGATCAGATCGGATGGCCAGATCAAGACTGATGATGATGGAGACGATGATCACTATCAGATCAGACGGTCCAGATCTCCCTGATGATGAAGATGATGATGATCAAGATCGATCGACAATCGGATGGTTGAGATTGATCCTAATGTTGATGATGATCAAAATCAATCGGATGGTCCAGATCAGATGATGGATATGATGATCAAGAGGAGATCGGACAACCTACAATACACTTGATCAAAACTTGATCAAACTGCAACACACAAGAAGAACAGCCGGGGGAAAAAGTGTGCATAGCGGGGGAGGTGACAGAACGGCTTAACGGCGAGGGCGGTAGCCGTAGGTGGCTGCTGGCATCGCTGAAGTCTTGCGGTGCAACAGGGAGGAGAGCGACACTATGGTGGTGCAGACTCTAAGGGGAGGAGAATGGCAGGGAGGGGAGGTCGCCTGGTGGTCGAGCTGGCTTAGGGCAGAGCACAGGGGTGCACGGGGAAGCTGGGTGGCACTGGGTCGCTGGGGTGGAGCGACGGAAGGAGCACTGGTCGCTGCTGCTTCGCGGTAGCACGAAAGGAGGAGGTAAGACAGGAGGAGAGAGAGTTCGTTGCAGCTAGGCTGGCATCGCTGGCTGCAGGCGTAGCTCCAGCTGTTGCTGTCGAGGAGACGGGAGAGGGAGAGGGCAGGAGGGCACCGGGAGATAGGCGGAGAGGTTGAGAGCACACACAGAGGAGAGGAGGATGGGGGTACAGGTGTTGTAGTGGTCTTTCGAAGAGAGGCAGTTGGAGAGGGAGGGAGAGAGAGAGAGAGAAGGAGGTCGGCGCTGTTCTGATGCCGAGGGTGGGTCGGGGTGCTGCTGCGAGAGACGGGGAGAGGAGAGAGGGAGTTGGGGGGGGGGGGTGCACACAGAGGACAGAGAGGAGGGATGGAGAGGAGCAAAGGGATGAATGGAGGTCGGTTAATGTGTTCTGATAGGGAGAGAAGGAGGAAGGAGAGGGGTGAATAGGGTGATGGCTGAGGGGTTTATACAGGGGGTAGAGTTAGGGTTGTTATATATAGAGTGATAGGTAGGGTTAGGTTGAACGGGTATGGGTTTTAAATAGGATAGGTAAATGAGTATGGGTATTGGGTAAAAGATAATGGGTAATGGGTAGAGTTATAAATTGGTTTCAGGTGCAGACAGGGTAAAGGTTTGGGGTGTTATTGGGTTTAAATGGATAATGGGTAAAATCCAATAGGGGAAAATAGGGTTTAGGGTATTAAAATCTATAGGGTTTAAAATCCAATAAAATATAATTATAAAAATATTAGATAAATTAGAGTATGTTCAGGCTAAAAATAAAATAATAATAATGCAAATAATAACACTAACAAAATAATACTGGTTATAATAATAATAATAACAAAATTAATAATTAGAATAATGATAAAATAATGATAGTAATAATAATAGAAATCCAGGTAATAATAACAATAATAAGATTTGTATGAAAAATCACAGAAAATAGTTACAAATAAAATTATTGATCAAAAATAGATATTAGTAGAAGATTCAATAATACATTTTAACAAAAATAATTTGAAAGCAGAAAACTAATTTACAAAAATTTGAAATACCAAAAATACACAGAAAATACGTATTTACAAAAACAGGGGTTACAAGCTATTTTCTCGAAGTTGGATCTTCATTCCAGGTATCATCAGGTCAAAGTGAAGGTGACTGATGTACAGAAGACTGCGTTTCGAACCAGATATAGGCACTATGAGTATCTTGTGACGTCGTTCGGGGTCACAAATGCGCCAGTTGTATTCATGAGTCGTATGAACAAGGTCTTTTTCCAGTTCCAGGATAGATTTGTGGTGGTCTTCATTGATGACATTCTGGTGTATTCTCAGAACCGAGAAGATCATGCTGAGCATCTTAGGTTGGTTCTGCATACTTTGAGGGAGAATCAGCTCTATGAGAATCTCATCAAGTGTGAGCTGGCTTGATAGAGTTACCTTCTTGGGGTACATTATCTTGGGCAATGGTATCTCAGTGGATTCCGTCCAAGGTTGAAGCTGTGAAAGATTGGCCAGTTCCCAAGTCAGTTCCAGAAGTGAGGAGTTTTCTTGGTCTAGCTGGCTATTATCGGAAATTCGTCCAAGATTTTTCTAAGATAGCAGGACCATTGACTAAGCTAACAAGGGAAGGATCAGAAGTTCTGTTGGTCTGAGGCTTATAGTGAGGCTTTTGCTGAGCTGAAGAGCAGGTTGACGTCAGCGCTAGTGTTGACTATTCTAGATGGTTCAGGCGATTTGTAGTTTACTGTGATACTTCGGGCAAGTGTCTTGGAGCAGTTTTGATGCAAAGGGCAAAGTCTTTGCTTATGCATGGAGGCAGTTGAGGCCTCATGAGAAGAACTATCCGACTCATGACTTAGAGTTAGCGGCAGTGATCTTTGCTTTAAAGCTGTGGAGAGATTATTTACTTGGGGACCGAGTGGAGATCTTTACTGACTACAAATGTCTCAAGTACGTCTTCACCCAGAAGGAGTTGAACATAAGGCAAAGGCGTTGGTTGGAGCTTATAGCTGATTATGACTTCAGTTTGCAATTTCATCCTGGTAGAGTAAACTTGGTGCCAGATGCTTTGAGCAGGAGACCAGCAGCTATGTTCCTGACTCAGCAGAGAGATTTGGTGGAGCAGATGCTGAGGTTGGAGTTGGATGTGTTGTTGTCGAGTTCTAATCGGAGTTGCTTGGTGCATCAGCTTCAGTCGTCTCTTGTTGATCAAATCAAAGAGTCTCAGGCTGGTGATGTGCAGTTGCAGGGTTTCAGGACAGAAGTTGAGGCTGGGTCCAGAACGGATATGGTTATTCATGCTGATGGATTGCTTCATTTGGGCCCAGGTTGTGTGTCTCGAAGGGTGAAGTTCATCAGAGGTTGCTTGAAGAAGCCCACCAGTCGTCGTATTCTATTCATCCTGGAGGTACTAAAATGTGTCGGCACTTGAAGCTTCATTTCTGGTGGCACGGTATGAAGAGGGCTGCTGCTCGGTTTGTGTCTCAGTATTTGGTCTGCCAGCAGATTAAGGCAGAGCATCAGCGGACCGCCGTACTTCTTCAACCACTTCCTATTCCGGAGTGGAAGTGGAAACACATCACTATGGATTTTGTGACTGCTTTGCCAAGGAGTCCTAAGGGTCATAATGTCGTTTGGGTGATTATCGACCGACTGACGAAGAGTGCTCACTTCATTCCCTTCAGAGTGGGACTGTCTACTGAGAGCCTAGCAGAGAAGTACATGTAAGAGATCGTCAGACTTTATGGGGTTCCAGTCAGTATTGTATTCGACAGGGATACGAGATTCAGATCTCAGTTCTGGGAGAGTTTTCAGAGTAGTTTGGAGAGTAAATTGAAGTACAGTACAGCTTTTCATCCCCAGACTGATGGACATTTAGAGAGGACCAACCAGACTCTAGAGGACATGTTAAGGACCTGTATGCTGCAGTTTGGTGGATGATGGGAGGACCATTTGCATCTCGTAGAGTTTCCATACAATAACAGCTTTCAGGCTAGTCTTAAAGCTGCACCGTTCGAGGCACTTTATGGGTAGAAGGGCAGATCACTAGTGTGCTGGGAAGACATTGGTGAGAGGAAGTTGTTGGGTTCGGAGTTGATCACCAGGACAGTTGATGCAGTAACTTAGATCAGGAAGCATCTTCAGGCAGCTCAGAATAGGCAGAGGTGATTGGCTGATGTCCATCGGAGAGCTTTGGAGTTTGAGGTTGGTGACCATGTTTTTCTAAAGGTATCGCCTTGGCGATGTTTCATTCGATTTGGTGGTAGGGACAAGCTTAGCCCTAGGTTTATTGGACCGTTCGACATTGGGAAACGAGTGGCAAGGTGGCATATCGTCTTGCATCGATGCCAATTTTATCAGAAGTGCACGATGTTTTTCATGTCTCACAACTCAGGAGATATATTAGCGATGAGAGCCACGTGATTGACTATTCTGAGTTAACCGTGCGACTGGATTTGACTACTGAGATTCTGCCAGTTGCTATTTTGGATTGGCGAGAGAAAGTGCTTAAGAACAAGGTCATCAAGCTGGTTCGTATTTCTTGGAATCCTCACGCACCGGGTGAGTCAACTTGGGAGTTGGATGAGAAGATTCATTAGAAGTTTCCTTATTTGTTTGAGTAGCTTTTTGTTTTGTTCTTTCTCTTCTTTTCGGGGTTACCCCATGTACTTCTTGTTTGAATTTCGAGGACGAAATTCTTCTTGTTAGGTGGGTAGGATTTGTAACCCCTGTATCTTATTTTATGTATTTTTGGGTGTATTTCTCTTTTTGTGTATTTATTCACATTGTATCTCTTTTTGGACTGTGTATTGGATCTTCATTTTCTGTATATCCATTTATTTGATTTTTTGTTTTCTTACTTGAGTTTCTTGACTCTTTTGTCTCCTATTGCTTCGTCTCTGTTTGTTCAAACTATTATTTTGAGCCCTATTCTATAATTGTTCACGTCCTATTTTATTTACTCATTTTATTCTCATCTCATTATTGTAGGTTCATCCTATTTTATTTGGATCAAGTATACCCAAAGTCCATCCAAAACCAATTTTAAATCCTATTCTATTTTGCTTAATGGGTCTTAATACCCATTAATCTATCCTAACCGTTACCCCCCCCCCCCCTAAAACCCTAACATACTCACCTATATAACTACCCCCCTGCATATTCCCTGTTCCCCATATTAAACCTAGCCACTCATCCCCTACCTCTCTCTCTCTCTCTCTCCCGTGTGCCTACCCCGACTCCCAAACCCATACTCCTGGCCTCCTCTTTCGCCACCACCTTGCCAGCCCCCTCCTTCCACCTTCCTCCCCTGTAGCCGAAACCCATATCCCTAGCCCCTCATCTCATCGACAGCCCTCCCGTCTGCTGTCGACCTCCCCCGTTCACCTTCCCTACCTCGCGACAGTATCCTAAACCTTTTCAATTCTGTCGCGATCTCCCTCAGCACCGCCCTACACCACAGCACCCCGACGTCCCTGTGTGTTGCGCCTCCGCGACGAAGCAGCTAGTGCTCTCCCTGTCCGACGTAGCAGCGATGCGTCCCTATGTGCTGCTCCATCGACAACTGACAGTAGCAGTGGCGAGAGCTCCCCGCCTTCGTTTCGCCACTGCCGTCGTCGTGCTTCACCATGCACACACCGGGCTACTTGGGCTCTTGTGTGCGGGTGTTGACTTGGAGTGTGTGCGTGTTGATTTCGTGAGTTATGTTCGTAGTCCACCGCTCATTCGTTGAGTTCGTGCCTGGAAATCCGTTCTCATTATTCTTGCTCTTTGCACCGTTTTCGTCGTAGGCTATAAGGCAAGTAACTTGTATAATTTCTGTTTGCATATACAAGTAGTAAATACTTCCTGTAGTGTAGTTGTGTTCTAGAGATAATTCTTGTGCAAAACCCCTTTATATTTTATCTCTATGTGTTGATCCACCCGTAGTTGTCACATTACACATACGGCATGAAATAACTTAGGGATGATCACTTCTTGATGTATACATGGATGTTGTTCGTATGATGTCGTATGCTTGATTGTGTTAGTCATATTATAACTTTTCGTAGACTTGCTACATACCCTATACCATGTTGCTTGGACATCTAGTATACCTTATTTCACGTTTGTTATAATTTGGATGTGTTTCATATGATCTACTTGATTTTATGCATGAAGAATAATTTTTTCCTTATGGTTACACCATTTTTGTTCAGTACTCTAGACCCTATTAAGGCTAGTATATGAAAATTATTTGTGAATATGAATTATATAGAATTCTGCCTACTTTCCAGAATTTCTGACAGATCTCAGTTTCGATTTATGAGTTGCAAGTTATTGCTATTTTACTACAGATGTATTTAAAATTCCAGTATCTGTTTTATATGAATTATGTATGGGTAATTATTTTTCTAC
The DNA here is from genome assembly GCA_017893485.1 of Hemerocallis citrina. Lineage (NCBI taxonomy): Eukaryota > Viridiplantae > Streptophyta > Magnoliopsida > Asparagales > Asphodelaceae > Hemerocallis > Hemerocallis citrina. Next base: position 55,039,748 of record CM030363.1, read on the forward strand.
TGATGTTAAAGATAATATTTTGATCTAATATTTTGCTGAGTACAACTAGACTTGATTGGGATTAACCCCTATTTTTGGTGGATTTAATTGATGACTTTATAAACCATTCTATAATCGCAAACAACTACTACACTTGTAGAATTTTCATGTTGTTCAGTAAAGAACCTTAATTCCGACCTGGTCCAATTTACTATTTATAAAAACTTTGTGAATATGAATTGTAGCCTACTGTATCTGTTTTATCGTCCTTTTGATAGATCTGGATTTTGATATATATTTTGCAATCTACTGCTGTTTTGGTACTGTTGTGTTTATGATTTCAGATTTACAAAACTAGTGTATCTTGCTGCTTTCTGATTTTACTTGACAATTCTATCTATGTTGAAAAATTATGAAACTTTATTTCTTATACTAAACATACTAGTGAATACCCTAGATTTTTCTTGGATTTAATCAATACGTTTTTATGCTGTTTTCCTGTTTATGAATACAAACTTCTGATTTTTGGCAGAACATGTTTTCTGGATACAAATATGTTTTGAGTCTTGTTTTTTGAAATACCATATGACTTAAATATATTTGTTGGATTCGTCCGTGAGTTTATTTTTTAGATTTTCTGACGGATCCAGGTTTGCATATGTGTGGCAACGGGAGTCCCAGATTTAGTGCAGTACTGTCATGCTGTCATGAACTAGAATTTTCGTTGTTCTAATCTTTTATGAGTTGTCTTTCACCTGTGCATGTTTATGTTCCGACCTGAACTTGTTACATGTTCATGCCATGTTATTCTTGCCCTGTTTTGTGTACGTATATGCCTGTTTGATAGTAATAATAAGTAATCAAGTCGGGGTTAAGGGAAAGACCTTAGTAGTGGACAATATATGTATGTGTACTCAGAAGGGGGCCAGTGTTTCCCAATTTTATATTTGATTCATGTTGATACATGAACCTGTTGCACTTTAAGTTTGATTCATGAATCCTTAGATTCGTGAACCTGTTATACTTTATGCTTTGATGCATGGACCTGTTGGTTCGTGCACCTGTTACCTATTGATTCATGAACCTGTTGATGCATGAATCGTTTGATTCGTGTACCTGTCCGATTCTTGTTCCTGTTCCTGCTACCAGCTACCTGATGCCTAGTACACGGCCCTATAAAAACCCACCACTAGATCTAAACGTAATTTGCATGTAAGTAGCAACCATGTGGTAAAAACCTAGGATGCATGAAGTACTACCTAGATAGTAATAATTACAAGACTTGGTATGACATAATGCCCGTTACATGATTACCTGTACATGCTACCGGACACCAGTTACATGTTTACCTTCTTGCATGATACCTGTTACCTGGCACATGTTATATACACCTGTTATCTCACCCCATTACTTGATTATATTTATGATTCATGCTAGTTGTTCTATTTTGTTGCCATGTCTATTCCATGCTATGTTTGCTTTCACTGTTACTCTATATCTGTTTATTTTTTTCCTATACTTGTATCTGCACTACAAGCGACCCGTAACTTGCATTGATGTGCATTTTGTTGTTCTTTTCCCTTTTCCTGTAATTTATTAAATTTCAGATTATGGTGATCAGTTACCCGATGAAGCAGGTGATCTGCGATTTTAGTTGCAGGAGTTCTTTCTATAATTTACTTTCCTGCTGTTTTTTGAATAAATGTAATTGCTACATGAAATTTGTATTTAGTAATGTGACCGAGAATTATTGACTTATTCCAGATCTGGTTTATTTGAGATTATTAAACTTTGTTTCAAGTAATTATGTTGGTATATTGATTCATTTATGCATGCGTGGTTGGTTTCTCCCTGTTTACTTCTTGTTATTTCTGTGATATGTTGTAAAGATCCTGACAGCTTATGGATGATGAAAATCATTTGCTGAACTTAGTCACGTATCCGTATTCCGTATTCCTTTTTGGGAAGCGGTGCGTGACAGCTGATGGGCCTGGTTGTAACGCCCCAAATTCCAAACATAGGTAATTCGTTGCAAATACAGGATCTTTTACTTCAAATTCGTACAAATTTATAAGAAATTTAAAACTTTTTATTTACACCATGTTCTTTACAACAGCACAGCGGAATTAAATGAATACAATACAATCTACAAATATGAAAATTCTTCAATCTTGTAACAACTCATCATAGTGACTTCAAGCCCATGCCAAGTCCAATCCTGAAACTAGGAAACTGTGGGCATGTCAGTTGCATACAACTGACGCAATGCTATAATACAGCGATTCTTCTACTTTAGCAAACACAATCTTGAATACAAACGAGAGAAGTGAATATCCTAGTCGTGTCCGTGTATGATATGAACTTAAGACTAATGCAGACATTCACACTACGATGACACTATTGCATACTTGTTCGGATTCTATGCATCCCATTCTACACAGGTCAGAAGGAAAGCTCTTATTATACTCCTTATTATATGGTTCAATCTCTCGTTAGGAAAATTCTAATACGGTAACAAAAACAAGGTTTAGACATTCCACGAGTACGAATTCCAATTTCGGAGTCGACCGTTAAACTATACAGAATCCTCGTCGTGCGGACATCGCGCAAGTGCCCCTCTAGCCCCGGTATATACATATTCATTGGAGATCTGCCTCCCATCCGCCCGACTATTCATGATCCTAGGATCCACCATCAGATCAATCGTAGTTCCAGATTTAATTGAGGCTAGTCTCACCCCGCAAGCAACCACAGTCCTAGAATCCACCGTCAAACTGGGTCTATAGTCCTGGAGTCCACCATCAGACTATATAGGGGCGCCCCATTTACGTTTGCCCAAGTTTCATCACATCTTCTTCTAGTACCTATCCTTAAATTTTAGCAAGAATAATAATACCACATAGAGCTAGCTTACCCTCCTAATATTCCTAGAACGATAGCCCATATTGGTCACTTCTCAATCTCAATAATCACTTTCATCACTTTGCCGGAACTTGGGTCTCACTTAGCCTCTAGTATCAACACAGTTCATGTACACAACATCATGGGTTATCCATACCCTCTTTATTCACAATTTGAAATTTCATTCATTCACATATCCAATTAATCCCTTATTCACTCGACCCAGTTATTTGCATAACTAGCTTTATAGTCTTATCCAACATTTCAAATCAACATTCTCGATGTAAAATAGATAGTTTATTCATCCCCTTCTAATATGATTCTCAATGAAGTTGTAATTACATTCATTGGATTCTTTTTCTAAATAATATAGTATTCAAATTCCAATTTTGTTCTTTAACGACATCAAATTAACTTTAGATCGAGTTTAATAAAAAAGATATAATTTTAGAATACCTCTAGTCAAAAGAATCAAATTTCTTCTTAATGCAAATATTAAACCTCAGAATACAACCCTTGACAAGATAATTAAATATCTCTTAATTCCTCATAAGGTACATCTTACTAACATTCCAATTTTAAATCTAATTTTGTACATTGTAAAAGTTTTATGGTAACTAGATAAAAGACATCAACCCAATGGTAATTAAAAATCATATAAATTCTAATACGACTCCAAAAATATATTTATTAGTTTCATAGGAATCATAAGTGAGTTTACTACAACTTTTTAGTTAAGATCATCTAAAATCATTCTCAATTATTTCGTCTAAATTTATTTGCAAAATAGTAGGTTCAAAATCCAAAAACTGCAGCTCATACTACTTGTAAAAATCATAAAAAATTCTATACTTCATGAAACTTTGTGGTCTTTAGATCAAATTAAAGGTATACAAGTCTACTATAACTTTGTAGTTATAAATTTCCCAATGTATTGTGTCTATAATCCTGAATTCTTCGAAATCTACAGTAGGGTCGAAATGGTATACAGACTGTCACTATTGAAACTTGCAAAATTTATTATAAATTATATTCTTCATGCAAATTTGATTTCTTAGACTCTAAAAAAGATTAATGAGTCTACTTCAAGTGCTTAGTTTTGAGATTTCTCAAAATAGTGCATCTAAGATGCCGAAATGATCAAAATCCGAAATGTATATAAATTTTCAACAACTAGCCAACTGCCAACCAATCCTAAGTTTGGATTTTATTAAAATAGTAAACGACATCCAAATATTATGAAATATTAAGATGATATTCTTGACATATAGAAGATGCTCCTATAAAAGTTTTAGCTCTAAATTCCATCTGGTTTAATAGTTATGATTTTTTGAAGTGCAACTAAAACTTAAAACATAAACTTAAAAATGTCCCCAAATCAATCATATCATAATTTCACACATTTAATCAACAACACAATTTAAACATGAATACTCAATCTATATAGGCTATCATGCATCTAATAATTCACACATATATATTCTACAATCTAGCATTCTACAAATAAAATTATATTAGAAAGTTGGAGAAACACCCACCTCAAATGTCGAATTCCTAGTAGTAGAACCCCTCAAAAATGCTCCAAAGCTACCTAAAAATTTGGCCGGCCTTCTGCAATGACCTAAACTTTCATTTTAATGAAAATATTGATTTTCACGTGTTGTGCACGTGCAAATTTAATATGTATATTATTTATTTATTTTTATATACAAAATTTCTTTTGATAGTATGAACAATTATTTTTCCTTTCCTTTATTTTTATAAAAGCCTATTTCTAAAGCCTAAAACACTATTTTATTTGTTGAACCCACTTTAATAATTCTTTATTAATTTATTATCTTGGCCCACAAGCCTAAGCCCACTAATTGTGAAGCCCCCAAGTTTAGTCAATCAACTAAATGGTCACACTTGTCATGTGGACACAAATTGTGAACATTTTGATTAATTAAAAGTGTACAAACTTCAAATAGGGGGTACTAGGAGGTACGTGCATGCACGTAGTGTGCAATGCACACTAGTTTGCTACAACTTCCCCTCCTATCCTAGCCATTCATCCTATAACTATCCAATAAATCCTAGCACTCCAATCTATCCTAAAATTAGTATAAATACCCCCCCTATCTACTTGTATTCTACACTAAGCAACTTTAAAAGAATAAATTATATAGAAGATATATAGTGTGTGTAAGTGTATGTGTGTACCCATTAGAGGCCGGCCATCATACACTCTTGGAGCTCTCGGTTTTGGGCAAGGAAGCAAGAAGGAGGTTTGTTGCATCGCAATCTAGGAGGAGAAGGCACTCTCTCTCATTCTAGGGGACTCTAGGAGATTTCTTATTGGTTTTCTTCAAAAAGGTGGGTGTTTCTCATGACTTCTAAAGTAGAAATAAAGTTAGGAATAAATTGAAATTGTTATTAAAAAGTAATTAGTTGAGATGAAATACATGTTGCCTATTTAGAGTAGAAATTGATAAACTAGTAAATGTGTGTTATTGTGATGGTTAGATTCATTTAATATAAGTGAAAGTGTATGTTCTCATTGTTTATAACATTAGAATGCATGCTAATTATGCTTTAATTATAATTATGTCAAATCCACTAGTAAGAAGTTAGAATCATGTTTATTGATTAAAGTTGTAATGCCCCGCCCCAATACTCAGACAAATTATAAATACTACGTAGTTCCACTGCCCACCACAGGCTGCCTCTCAAAAGGTGGTTAACCGAATTGGTGACTCTTGATCCTCGGCAATAGTATTTATACTCAATTTATCTTCGCAAATTCCCGATATGGGACTAAATTTCTCAATCCTTTCACAAATCCCGCGTAGCAGTCGACTGATACACACACCAGTCGACTGTACACAGACCAGTCGACTGCTAACCCTAACAGTCGACTGTTCGCTCAAGATCTAGGGTATTACATACACCCCCCCTTAGGAATCAGCGTCCTCGCTGAGAGCACAGGGCACACATCAAGTGTAGGACCGCCCTTTCTAGCACCCGGCATGCTCCGTGAATAGGCCCGCAGACCCTCGACATGCAAACATATGTAACCCACGAATAGACCCCCTCCAGACCCTCGACGTGCAGATACACCCCCACCCGGTGTGTCGAAAGTCGGCTCTGATACCATTTGTAATGCCCCGCCCCAATACTCAGACAAATTATAAATATTACGTAGTTCCACTGCCCACCACAGGCTGCCTCTCAAAAGGTGGTTAACCGAATTGGTGACTCTTGATCCTCGGCAATAATATTTATACTCAATTTATCTTCGCAAATTCCTGATATGGGACTAAATTTCTCAATCCTTTCACAAATCCCGCGTAGCAGTCGACTGATACACACACCAGTCGATTGTACACAGACCAGTCGACTGTAACCCTAACAGTCGACTGTTCGCTCAAGATCTGGGATATTACAAAAGTGCTAAAGTAGAATGGTGTGTTAAAGATGAATCGATAGAATAATTTACTAAGAAATGATTGCTAATAGATGTAATGAAATTCCCCATTGCTATATATGCCATGTAAAAATTAGAATAAATGGAAAGAATGTATTTTTGGCAAACAAATAATCAAATGCTTCATTTGTAGACTAATCAATAAAAATAGAGGTTTTATTCACTTATAAAGATGATTTTTGTGCTCTAAAAATATCATGATTGATAATGAGTAAGAAAACATCATTGTGATGATTTTTGTGTGTGAAAAACTATCTTTAATTTTGGAGAAGTATGTATTAGTTCGCAAATGTCGAAATAGTGTTCATAAACTACAAATTGAGGCTAAAGACATGTTTTAAAGGGTTAGAAAATACTTTTAAAAATATTGGTTATTGTTACATTAAATGTAGTTTTATTCTGGACATTTTCATTTTCAAAAGAGGAGAAAAAGAGACAATTTCGTTTTGAGAAATTTTGAATTGTATTTTGAACAGAAAATAAGACCAAAACCTATTTTTAATACTTTCTAATCGAATTGGCCACATAGACCAACTGGTCGGAAGAGGTTTGGGTCGCTACAGGGGTCGGAGGTCTCGGGTTCGATACCTAGAGGATGTGTTTTATTTTGTTTGTTAACAACCCAACTAGCCGAAACAGAACACATAGGGATTATAACCCCTAGTTATGATGGTTGACAGCTTTGGCACGTTGGTCTTGTGCGCTGTCTGTTTCGCCGCTGGTCGCTGGTTCGAATCTGGTTGGGGGGATTTGAGTTTAAAAATATTTTTTTTTGGGATTTTTGAATTTAATTGAGTTTTAAATAGAATAAAAATTGGAAAATTGTGGATTAATTACAGAAAAATTTATTAGATTTTTATAAGAAATATTTATACAACTTTTGATAAAGTGTGAATAAGAGATTGGGGTTTTGCAAGAAAGGACTTTCTTTGGAAACTAAATTGTCCTTTTAATAAAAGAAAAATAAATGGGAATTTTTGAGTTATAAAAGATGATTTTTTGGAAGTTGTGACTAGTGTGATTAAATGGATTTATAAAAATGTGTTTGTAGTAAGATTTTTGAAATGCGAATAATGGATTTGTGAAATACATGAATTGTTGGTGACTATTAATTGAAATTTATTCTTACACATAAGCTACACGTGAAATTGAGTTATTGATCATGCTGAGTTATGAATACATGAATGCTATGCTTGTGAAATATGAGTTGTGATTAATCATGAAAAGATCTTATGAGTATGACATTGAAATTATGAGTTGAAATTGAGAATTAGGGTATAGCCAAGCCTTATACCGGCAATGAAAGAATTGTGAAATGATATTTGAAATGAAAAGACCAAGGTTGGGTCATGTGAAGTAAATGAATAAGACTGATATAGTGGGAGTGCTACATTCTAAGAGTTGATTTTTATTCATGATTCAATTAAACTAAGGACTTAGATACATAGTGAATATGTGATGAAAGTAAGAGAAAAACATTGAGTATGAGGTCCATTGGATTGGCCGCGTGAGAGAATTCACAGGATGTCCCATGATGAGTCATGATAGGGCGTGGATACTGCTCCAGAGTACCGTCTCGGTGGCGACGCTCGTGGGGTGTTTGACGACTGCGGGTTGTGTCATGTCTATGGTAGGAGCTGAATTACCACAGGATGCCTGCATGATGAGTCATGTGACAGTGCATTGGGATTCCCTCCAGGGCGCCTAGATATGAGTTCTTCGGTCAGAAAATATCAAGGATACTTACCGTAGTTACAGTATTAGATTAAGTCATGGCGAGGGATTGAACCCTACAAGAAGAAGAACGGTTAAGGGCTTGCCCTCGGACCTATGTAGTATGGGATGCATAGACTCTGAACAAGTGTGCATTAGTGTCATATAATATAAATAATTGCATTAAGGACTAAGTGCACATTCACAACACGACATCAATAGGATAGTCCCTTTAGCTTTGATTGTGACAAGTTTGTGGTTTGTTAAGAAATGAGAATCGTTATACTGTTTCTGGCATAGATAGGATGGTCGTGTATAATTTTTCGTCAATTGAATGAACTGACGCGCCCACAGTTTTATATGCAGGGTAAAGATGATTGACACAATTGAAGTATGCATGCTGCTCAAGATTGATTTAAATGTTGTTCATTGTAATTTATTGTAAAATTGCTTCCGCTGTGATAATGTAAAAGTGTAATGTAACTCTGATGAAAGAAATTTTTTATTTCCTTGTAAAATTGTACGAAAGAAGTGTAAAGATCCCGTGGAACTCGAATTCTGTTGTATTTTGGAATTCGGAGAGTTACAGAGTGGTATCAGAGCACGCTTCTAAGTAGTACAAATTTATAAGGAACGACACCCTAGAACTGGACATTAGAGTGTGTGTTGAGTCTAGAGATTTAAATGTAAGTCACTTACATTTGTGTTGCTCTATGATTTATGCTTCTTCTCCTTCTATCTTAAGATGGCGGACCACTTCGACCCAGCTGGAGATGACAATTAGCACATTATTGAGGAAGATTACTACCCCGGGCAAGCGGATTCAGATGAGGAAGATCCCGAAGAAGTGGAAGAGGAATGGCCTGAGTCCCGAGAGATCACTCCACCTCCAGATTCATCTGATGATTCTTTTGACGAAAAGGAACCAGTTCTGGGTAATCTCATTGTGTCTCTTCAAAGGCAGGTAGAGACTCTGCAGGAGAGAGTCGGACTATTAGAGGCTCAGTTGGCAAAACGCAAGGATGATTTTGCAGTTCTCAGTCATCGTGTTTGGAAACTTGAGAAGAGAAAAAATATGACCGATGTACTGAAGGAGGAAGTGAGGAACTACGGGGAGAGCTTCATGAAGCCAAGAGAAACCGTAGGAATTAGACAGTTGTATCATCTACTACTTTCATTTTGATGTCAGAAATGTTTTAAATTTGAATGTATAAAGTTTGAAATTCAATGAAATGAATAGTTGACTTAAAAGTTCATGTTTATACTTCGAATTTAATGGATCTTTTGCATCAGAATATGGCTAGAAGACGAGATCGAAATGGTGAAGGTCTGAACTTAGGAAACGGAGCTAGCGAGGGTCTATCAGACACTCAATGTCGTTGCCATGAATCAGAATCAGGGAAGGGTGCTTGCAAATCCAGTACTCGAAGCAATCAAACTCGTGGAATCATTTAAACGGATGAAACCACCGGTGTTTGAGGGGAAGTCAGACCCTGACACGGCTGACAATTGGATCCGACATTTAGAAACTATCTTCGAAGTCTTGGATACCCCGGAGGGCAGCAAGGTGAAGTTGGCGACTCTGCAATTTGAGAAGGATGCGGCTGTATGGTGGCAGTCGATGAAGTGGAAGATAGGAGGCTTAGTTCTTGTCTGGGAGGAATTCTTGGAGGAATTCCGTAGTCATTATTTTCCCTCAGACGTCCAGGAGAAGAAGGCCATGGAGTTTCTGTCGCTGTAGCAGGGCGGCATGTCAGTTAGGGAGTATGAGACGAGATTCACTTAGCTCTCAAGGTATGCTCCCGAATTGGTGATGGATGAGGCGAAGAAGGCTCGAAAGTTCGAGCATGGGTTGAGGTCAAGTCTTAGATCCAGGATGATATCTCTCGGTATCAGGAGGTTTAACAAGAGGGTCAAACAAGCGGCAGCCATGGAGGCGGATATGGAGCAGTTCCATGCTATTCAGAATCGGAGGAACAACTAGAATGCAGGGAAGAGGCCCTGCAATTGCTGGCAATGTCAGGGGACAGCCACCGGCTCAAAGGTTCAAGCCAACGAATGCGAACGCTATTCAAGTGGCAGGAAAACCCAGAAATACTTGGGCGAAACCTCTAGTGACTTGTTTCAACTGTGGAGAGATAGGTCACTACAAGTCTCATTGCCCCAAACTGCAGGATGTCGTCAGTGATGGACCAACTTAGCAGACCGAGAAGAAGCCGTACCAGCAGGGACGAGTATTTGCCTTGACTGAAGCTGACGCTGACGCTGATGCAGTGGATCACGTCATCACTGGTACGAGGGAGGATGTTTAGGAGTGTATCTGTTGTTTCTCTTTTTCCCGTTAATTAGTGAACTGTTATATGACGAGTGTATGTTATGTAACAGGAGAACTTATTTTGAATGGAAAGAAAGCTGTTGTTTTGTTCGATACTAGGGTCCTCTCATACTTTTGTATCACCTAAATTTGCTAAAGTTCTGGGAGTTGAACCGAAGATATTTCCAGGCAAGGTTTTAGCAGTAGCTACTCCGTCAGGAGAGACTCTAACCACTGATCGGTACTATGCTGACTGCGAGATCGTGATTGGAAATCGAATTTTCGGGATCGATCTGATCGAGCTGAATGTTTTGGGATTCGATATTATCATTGGCATTGATTGGATGTCGGTGTACAGTGCAAGCATCGAGTGCAAGACCAAGACAGTAACAGTGAAGGCTCCAGGTGGACCTGAAGTCACTTCCCAAGGGAAGAGGAGATGTTCAGATTTGGTTGCTGCTATCAGCCAGAAGAGAGGGATTCCTGCAGAGGTGCAGCAGATTCCTATGGTTCGGGATTATCCGACTGTGTTCTTTGAAGATTTGCCTGGATTACCCCCGCATCGTGATGTGGAGTTTAGCATCACTATTCAGCCAGGGAGTGCACCTATCTCCAAGGCACCATAAGGGATGGCGCCTATGGAGCAGATGAGATCAAACGGCAGATTGAGCAACTATTGGAGAAGGGCTTTATTCAACCGAGTGCGTCACCTTGGAGAGCGCCGGTGCTTTTGGTAAAGAAGAAGGATGGTTCGATGAGGATGTGCATCGATTACCGAGAGCTGAATAAGGTCACTGTTCAGAATAAGTATCATATTCCACGAATGGATGACTTGTTCTATCGTCTACAAGGAGCAGTTGTTTTTGTCCAAAATAGATCTTCGATCAGGATACCATCAAGTTCGAGTGAAAGCTGAAGACGTGCATAAGACTGCGTTCAGAACTCGACACGGGCATTACGAATTCTTAGTTATGCCGTTTGGAGTGACGAATGTGCCTGCAATATTCATGGACATGATGAACAGAGTTCTGAGGCCGTTCATTGATTCTTTCATCGTGGTGTTTATCGACGATATTCTTATGTACTCCAAGTCGGAGGAGGAGCACACGGAGCATCTGGCAGTAGTTTTGAGGAAGCTTTAGAAGCATGAGTTGTATGCCAAGTTGTCCAAGTGCGATTTCTGAAAATCTGAAGTGGCATTCCTAGGTCACATCCTTTCTAAGGAGGGATTGGCAACTAATCCTCAGAAGATAGAGGCAGTGAGAGATTGGGCAAGGCCTACTAAAGTGAAGGAAATCAGGAGTTTCCTTGGGCTAACTGGATATTACAGGAGATTCATCCAGGGCTACGCTCAGATAGCCGTGCCGCTCACTGGTCTGACAAAGAAGAATGTGAACTTCAAGTGGACCGAACAGTGCGAGGCAAGATTTCAGGAGTTGAAAGAGAGGCTGACTACTGCACCCATTTTGGCTTTGCCTAGGGCAGGTGTTGAATATGATGTCTACAGCGATGCTTCACACCGTGGGCTTGGTTGTGTCTTAATGCAAGAAGGAAAAGTAATCACTTATGGGTCTAGGCAACTAAGACCGCATGAGATGAATTATCCGACTTATGATCTAGAGTTGGCCGCGATTATCTTCGCCTTAAAGCAATGGAGACACTATGTGTATGGTGAAAAGCTGAACATGTACACAGACCATAAAAGCTTGAAGTACATCTATCAGCAAAAGGACCTGAACCTGAAGCAAAGGAGATGGCTAGAGGTACTTGAGGACATTCGTCCGAGATTAAGTATCATCCTGGGAAGGCTAATGGTGTTGCTGATGCACTTAGCCACAAGAGCAGTTTGGCGAGTTTGATTACAACTCAGAGGCAGCTAGCAGAGGAGTTGGATCAGGCTGGTATTGAAGTTGTTCTGCAAGGCTTGGGATCATCTTTAGCTCAGTTGAGGCTTCAACCGATGCTGAACGAAAGGATTATTGCAAGTTAGAAGGAAGATGCAGAGATTCAGAAGATGATGGAGCAAGTTGGTGCTGGCAAGTTGCCCGGATTTCAAATCAGGGATGAAGTGCTGTGGTTTGGAGAGAGGCTGTGTGTTCCGGATCCTTCGGACTTGAAAGAAAGTATTCTTCAGGAGGCACATGCTACTCTTTTTTCAGTACATCCTGGGAGTACCAAGATGTACAAGGACATTAAACAGCATTTCTGGTGGTCAGGTTTGAAGCGGGATGTGGCTGAATTTGTGTCGAGGTGTGAGATTTGTCAACAAGTCAAAGCTGAGAATCAGAAACCCAAAGGTCTATTGCAACCGTTACCTATTCCGGAATGGAAGTGGGATAACATCATTATGGATTTCATCACGGGTTTGCCTAGGAGTTCTAAAGGCAATGATGCTATTTGGGTCATAGTCTATCGACTAACCAAGTCCGCTCACTTTTTGGCGATGAAACTCACTACTTCGATGGACAAGTTGGCTGAGATGTATGTTGGTGAGATCGTCAGGCTTCATGGTGTTCTGTTGACCATTGTGTATGATCGAGATGCGCGGTTTACTTCGCATTTCTGGAGGAGTCTTCAGACAGCTTTGGGTACCAAGACAGATTTCAGCACTACTTTTCATCCCCAGACCGATGGGCAGACCGAGTGAGTCAAATGTATTCTTGAGGACATGCTTCGGTGCTGTGTACTAGACTTTGGAGGAAGTTGGGAAAGTCATTTACCTTTGGTGGAGTTTGCCTACAACAATAGTTTTCAGAGTAGCATTGGGATGGCGCCGTACGAAGCTCTGTATGGCAGGAAGTACAGGACGCCTATCTGTTGGTTCGAAGTTGGGGAGCGTCAGATGTTTGGGCCTGAGATTGTGCAGCAGACCTCTGAAAAGATTGATCTGATCAGGAAGAGGTTGGTGGATGCTCAGAGTAGGCAGAAGAGCTATGCAGACAATCAGAGGAGGGACCTTGAGTTTGAGGTTGGTGACTTTGTCTTTCTGAAGGTATCACCCTAGCAAAGGCGTGATCCGATTCGGCAAGGGTGGAAAGTTAGCCCCGAGGTTCATAGGCCCATATAAGATATTGAAAAGGATCGGGAAAAACTGCTTGCCGGCTTGAGTTACCAGAAGAGTTGTCTCAGGTGCACAATGTCTTTCATGTGTCTATGCTGAGAGGTTACATTCCAGATCCAAGTCACTATTTACCCGAAGTGCCAGAGGGTTTGCAGTTGGATCTGAGTTACATTGAGCTTCCAGTTGAGATTGTTGATCGTCGAGAGAAAGTCTTGAGGAATAAGACGATACCGATGGTCAAGGTAGTCTGGAGAAACCAGTTGGTTGAAGAGGCTACTTGGAAATCTGAGGAGAGGATGGTGAAGGATCATCCTGAGCTCTTTGTTTGATTGTATTTTCTTCTTGTGTTTTGTTTTCTCTCTTTAATTGTAGTTCCGGAGATGAAACTATTCTAAGGAGGGAGTGTTGTAATACCCTCAACTTTCATTTTAATGAAAATATTGATTTTCACGTGTTGTGCACGTGCAAATTTCATATGTATATTATTTATTTATTTTTATATACAAAATTTCTTTTGGTAGTATGAACAATTATTTTTCCTTTCCTTTATTTTTATAAAAGCCTATTTCTAAAGCCTAAAACACTATTTTATTTGTTGAGCCCACTTTAATAATTCTTTATTAATTTATTATCTTGGCCTACAGGCCTAAGCCCACTAATTGTGAAGCCCACAAGTTTAATCAATCAACTAAATGGTCACACTTGTAATGTAGACACAAATTGTGAACATTTTGATTAATTAAAAGTGTACAAACTTCAAATAGGGGGTACTAGGAGGCACGTGCATGCACGTAGTGTGCAATGCACACTAGTTTAGGGCCAGGTATGCATGGAGAAGGTGGGAGAGTGTGTGTGTGTGCATGGGTGGTTACTTTGTGCATGGGTCGTCACTACAACTTTCCCTCCTATCCTAGACATTCATCCTACAACTATCAATAAATCCTAGCCCTCCAATCTATCCTAAAATTAGTATAAATACCCCCCCCCCCTATCTAGTTGTATTCTACACTAAGCAACTTTACAAGAAGAAATTATATAGGAGATATATAGTGTGTGTGAGTGTATGTGTGTACCCATTGGAGGCTAGCCATCATACACCCTTGGAGCTCTCGGTTTTGGGCAGGGAAGTAAGAAGGAGGTTCGTTGCATCGCAATCTAGGAGGAGAAGGCTCTCTCTCTCATTCTAGGGGACTCTAGGAGATTTCTTATTGGTTTTCTTCAAAAAGGTGGGTGTTTCTCATGACTTCTAAAGTAGAAATCAAGTTAGGAATAAATTGAAATTGTTATTAAAAAGTAATTAGTTGAAATGAAATACATGTTTCCTATTTAGAGTAGAAATTGATAAACTAGTAAATGTGTGTTATTGTGATGCTTAGATTCATTTAATATAAGTGAAAGTGTATGTTCTCATTGTTTATAACATTAGAATGCATGCTAATTATGCTTTAATTATAATTATGTAAAATTCACTAGTAAGAAGTTAGAATTATGTTTATTGATTAAAGTGTTGAAGTAGAAAGGTATGTTAAAGATGAATTGATAGAATAATTTACTAAGAAATGATTGCTAATAGATGTAATGAAATTCCCCATTGCTATATATGCCATGTGAAAATTAGAATAAATGGAAAGACTGTATTTTTGTCAAACAAATAATCGGATGCTTCATGTGCAGACTAATCAATAAAAATAGAGGTTTTATTCAATTATAAAGATGATTTTTGTGCTCTAAAAATTTCATGATTGATAATGAGTATGAAAACATCATTGTAATGATTTTTGTGTGTGAAAAACTATCTTTAATTTTGGAGAAGTATGTATTAGTTCGCGAATGTCGAAATAGTGTTCATAAAATACAAATTGAGGCTAAATACATGTTTTAAAGAGTTAGAAAATACTTTTAAAAATACTGGTTATTGTTAAATTAAATGTGGTTTTACTCTGGACATTTTCATTTTCAAAAGAGGAGAAAAAGAGACAATTTCGTTTTGAGAAATTTTGAATTGTAGTTTGAACAGAGAATAAGATCAAAACCTATTTTTAATACTTTCTAATTGAATTGGCCACTGAGACCAACTGGTCGGAAGAGGCTTGGGTCGCTACAGGGGTCGGAGGTCTCGAGTTCGATACCCAGAGGCTGTGTTTTATTTTGTTTGTTAAAAACCCAACTAGCCGAAACAGAACACATAGGGATTATAACCCCTAGTTATGACAGTTGACAGCTTTGGCGCGTTGGTCTTGTGTGCTGTCTGTTTCACCGCTGGTCTCTGGTTCGAATCTGGTTGGGGGGATTTGAGTTTAAAAAATATTTTTTTGAGATTTTTGAATTTAATTGAGTTTTTAAATAGAATAAAAATGGGAAAATTATGGATTAATTACTGAAAAACTTATTAGAACTTTATAAGAAATATTTATACAACTTTTGATAAAGTGTGAATAAGAGATTGGGGTTTTGCAAGAAAGGACTTTCTTTGGAAACTAAATTGTCCTTTTAAAAGAAAAATAAATGGGAATTTTTGAGTTATAAAAGATGAATTTTTGGAAGTTGTGACTAGTGTTATTAAATGGATTTATAAAAATGTGTTTGTAGTGAGATTTTTGAAATGCGAATAATGGATTTGTGAAATACATGAATTGTTGGTGACTATTAATTGAAATTTATTCTTACACATAAGCTACACGTGAAATTGAGTTATTGATCATGATGAGTTATGAATACATGAATGCTATGCTTGTGAAATATGAGTTGTGAGTAATCAAGAAAGGATCTTATGAATATGACATTGAAATTATGAGTTGAAATAGAGAATTAGGGTATAGCCAAGCCTTATACCAGCAATGAAAGAATTGTTAAATGATATTTGAAATGAGAAGACCAAGGTTGGGTCATGTGATGTAAATGAATAAGACCGGTATAGTGGGAGTGCTACATTGTAAGAGTTGATTTTTATTCATGATTCAATTAAACTAAGGACTTAGATACATAGTTTAGATATTATGAAAGTAAAAGAAAAACATTGAGTATGAGGGCCATTAGATTGGCGGCGTGAGAGTATTCACAGGATGTCCCATGATGAGTCATGATAGGGCGTGGATACTGCTCCAGAGTACCGTCCCGGGTGGCGAAGCTCGTGAGGTGTTTGACGACTGCGGGTGGTGTCATGTCTGTGGTAGGAGCTGAATTACCACAGGATGCCTGCATGATGAGTCATGTGACAGTGCGTTGGGATTCCCTCCAGGGTGCCTAGACATGAGTTCGTAGGTCAGAAAACATCTAGGATACTTACCGCAGTTACAGTAGTAGATTAAGTCATGGCGAGGGATTGAACCCTACAAGATGAAGAACGGCTAAGGTCTTGCCCTCAGACCTATGTAGTATGGGCTGCATAGACTCTGAACAAGTGCGCATTAGTGTCATATAATATAAATAATTGCATTAAGGACTAAGTGCACATTCACAACACAACATCAATAGGATAGTCCCTTTAGCTTTGATTGTGACAAGTTTGTGGTTTGTTAAGAAATGAGAATCGTTATACTGTTTCCGGCATAGAGAGGATGGCCGTGTATAATATTTCGTTAGTTGAATGAACTGACGCGCCCACAGTTTTATATGCAGGGTAAAGATTATTGACACAATTGATGTATGCATGCAGCTCAAGATTGATTTAAATGTTGTTCATTGTAATTTATTGTAAAATTGCTTCCGCTGTGATAATGTAAAAGTGTAATGTAACTTTGATGGAAGAAAAGTTTTTATTTCCTTGTAAATTGTACGAAAGAAGTGTAAAGATCCTGTGGAACTCGAATTCTGTTGTATTTTGGAATTCGGGGTGTTACACCTTCATCTCCTAGCAAAACCGCAAACTCCTCCTTTCTTTCTCTTTTGTTTTTGTTTTTATTCTAGGGTTTTTTATGACAAAAGGTGTGATCTATTTATAGGAAGAATTAGTGGTCTAAATGACTCCCCACTTTCCAAAATAACTCCCCACTTCTCCATACTCTCTCCCACTCTCTCCACTCAAGTGTAGTCCGGCCAACACTCCAAGTGTGCACAAGGCACGTGCACTTGTATCAAATGTGCACACTACTTTCATATAAATTTTATTATTAGTTTTTATTATGTTAGATGTATGTGTTACATATGGCAAAATGTACCAAACTAACTATATTTTAAATGTACACTTAAGTGCACACAAAATTAATCGTGGGCTTTAAATTTGCAATTAATTTTAGTGGGCTATAAAAATGGATTTAGGCCTAATGGATTTAATTAAAAATAAATCACACAATTGTGACTAGAAAAATGAGAAGAAAAAATCCCATGACTCAAGAATTTTTTTTAGAACCAATGTGTTCATAAAATTTTACGTCCGATGCACGTACAAAAAAAAATCTTTGGGATGTTACCGCACTCCCTCCTTAGAATAGTTATGTCCTCAGAACTACACTGAGAGAGTGAGAAAGGCAAAAGAAACAAAATTACAGGGTTTAGGCAAAAAGTTAGGGATGGTCCCTCATTATCATCTCCTCTAATTCCCAGGTGGCTTCCTCGACTAACTGATTCCTCCACATGACCTTGACCATGGGTATAGTTTTATTCCTCAAATATTTTTTCTTGCCGATCCACAATCTCCACCGGATGCTCCTTGTAGCTCAGGTTTATCTGTAGACCTTCTTGCACTTCCAATAAGTGATGTCTCGAATCCAGAATGTAGCCTCGCAACATGGACAAGTGGAAGACATTGTGAACTTGGGCTAGCTCTTCCGGTAATTTCAACCGATAAGTTATCTTCCCAATCATCTTTAATATCTTATATGGTCCTATGTACCTTGGGGCTAACGTCCCACCTTTTTCAAATCGGATCACACCCTTAATAGGAGATACCTTCAAGAAAACATAGTCACTTTCTTCGAATTCCAAATCCCTTCTCAGATTGTCAGCATAGCTCTTTTGTCTGCTTTGTGCCTCCACCAATCTCTTCCTGATCAACTCGATTTTCTCCGAGGTTTGTTGTACTATCTCCGGCCCATACATTTGCTTTTCTCCCACTTCATACCTACATTCTGGCGTTCTATATTTCCTCCGATACAAAGCCTCATATGGTGCCATACCGATGCTAGTCTAAAAACTATTGTTGTAGGCAAATTCTACCAGAGCCAAGTACCTCTCCCAGCTTCCGCTGAAATCCATCACACAACACCTCAACATGTACTCCAACACACGATTGACCCTTTCAGTCTACCCATCAGTTTGAGGATAAAAAGCAGTACTAAGTCAGTCCTGGTTCCCGAAGCTGCTTGAAGAATTCTCCAAAAGTGCGATGTGAAATGTGCATCTCGATCTGACACAATCGATACGAGAATTCCATGCAGTCTTACTATCTTCCCGATGTACATTTCTGCCAACTTCTCCATCGACCAGGTGATTTTCATCGCCAAAAAGTGAGCATATTTGGTTAATTGATCTACTATTACCCAAATTGCATCATGACCTTTGGGACTTCTAGGTAGCCCCGTGATGAAATCCATGTTGATGTTCTCCCATTTCCATTTTGGAATGGGTAACGGCTGCAACAATCCTCCGAGTCTTTGATTCTCTACCTTGATTTGTTGACAAGTTGCACACCTTGCTACAAAATCCGCTACATCCCTCTTCATTCCCGACCACTAGAAATGTTGCTTAATATCTTTGTACATCTTGGTACTCCCTGGATGCACTGATAATAGAGTAGTGTGTGTCTCCTGTAGAATTCTCTCCTTCAATTCTGCTTGATCAGGTACATACAACCTTTCTCCAAACCACAGCACTTCGCTCTTCACTTGAAATTTTGACACTCTGCCTATGCCGACTTGTTCCTTCATCTTCCGAATTTCTGGATCAGACTTCTGACAGTCAATAATCCGCCCCCTCAGTGCGGGCTGAAGCCTCAACTGTGCCAAAGACGCTCCCAGTCCTTGCAATACTACTTCAATTCCAGCTCGATCGAACTCCTCTTCTAGTTTCTCCTGAGTTGTAATCAAACAAGATAACCTACTTTTTCGACTGAGCGCATCTGCCACCACATTTGCTTTTCCCAGGTCATACTTTATCTCTAGACGAATATCTTCTAGCACTTCCAACCACCTTCTCTGCCTCAAGTTTAGATCTCTTTGCTGATAGATGTATTTCAGGCTCCTGTGATGTATGTACATGTTGACCTTCTCTCCATACACATAATGCCTCTACAGCTTCAAGGCAAATATGATTGCTGCCAACTCCAAATCATGGGCTGGGTAATTTTTCTCATGCGGTCTCAATTGTCTAGACCCATAAGCTATTACCTTTCCCTCTTGCATCAGTACACAGCCCAGACCTCGATGTGAAGCCATCATAATCAATTGCTGCTCGCGGCAAAGCCAGTATTGGAGCGATAGTCAATCTCTCCTTCAACTCTTCGAAACTTGCTTCGCACTGCTCCGTCCACTTGAAACTTACATTCTTCCTCGTAAGTCCTGTGAATGGCATGACTATCTGAGCATAGTCCTGAATAAACTGCCGGTAATAACCAGTCAAGCCCAACAAACTCCTGATCTCTTCACTGATGTGGGTCTTGGCCAATCCTTCACTACTTCTATCTTCTGCGGATCAGTGGACACTCCATCCTTAGAAAGAATATGACCCATGAACATGACTTCGGACTTTCAAAAGTCATACTTGGATAACTTGGCATACATCTTATGTTCCTGCAGTTTCTTCAATACCTCTGCTAAGTGCCCAGCATGCTCATCTTTAGACTTGGAATATACCAGAATATCATCGATAAATACCACGACGAAAGAGTCGATGAATGGTCGCATGACTCTGTTCATCATATCCATGAATATGGCTGGTGCATTCGCTACCCCAAGTGTCATAACTAAGAATTCGTAATGCCCATGTCGAGTTCGGAACGCAGTCTATGCACATCCTCTACCTTAACACGAACTTGGTGATAACCCGAACGAAGATCAATCTTTGAGAAAATTGTTGCTCCTTGAAGTCAGTCAAACAAATCATCGATTCTCAAAATAGGATACTTATTCTGGATATTCCCTCACTTCGGTCATCTTCTTTTGGCATCATAGGTAAGGCAAAGCGCTTTCTTTTAAAGAAGCATCTGGTTCCATATTTCTTTCGTTAGTTAACCCACGCTTCTCTAGAAGGATTTTAGTAATTTGGGATCTATACTACTTGGAATGGCTCTCTCATATTGAGAAATTCTGTCTAGTGGCATTCGATCACAGAAGCCATTGACAGCTGCATAAATCACTACAATTTGTTTTTCAATTGGAAGTGGTGAATATTGTGGTTGTTTTGGCACTTCTGTAAGCCTTGCACCTCACCTTGTTCAGCTCCATGTAATTGATGCACATTCCTCATGGATCCGTCCTTCTTTTTCACCAATAAAACTGGAGATCTCAAGGCGACGCACTCGGTCTGATAAAATCCTTGTGCAAAAGCTCTTCAATCTAATTCTTTACCTCATCCTCTTCCACTAGGCGCCATTCTGTAAGGTGCCTTGGATATCGGTGCACTTCCTGGCTGAATAAAAATGCTGAATTCCACATCTCGATGACGTGGTAGTCAAGGTAGATCCTCCAAGAATACTGTCAGAAAGTTCCGGAGTACAGGAATCTTTTTCTTGGTCAAAGCTGCGATCAACTCCTTACACTTTCTCTTCCCCTGAAATGTTGCTACTGGTCCTCTTAGTGCCTTCACCGTAACTTCCTTGCTGTTGCATTCGATCCAGCATTGTAGTTCGACATCCAGTCTATGCCAATGATTATATCGACTCCCAAGATTGCTAACTCTATGAGAACGATTCAAAAAACTCTTCCTCTGATCTCGAGATCACAACCAGCATAGTACCAATCAGTAGTCAGTGTTTCTCCTAAAAGGGTAGCTACTGGCAGAACCTTGTCGGGAAAAATTTTCGGCTCAACCCCCAATTCTGTTGCAAATTCAGGAGATACAAAAGTGTGGGATGATCCAGTATCAAACAAAACAGTAGCTTTTATTCCATTTATTAGAAGTTTCTCTGTTACATAATGAATTTTATCTTTCAGTACATAACATTCTTCTAATATAAGACTTGAAATAACAGCATAAACTTTATTCAGATGCTCCCATACCGGTGATGACATTGTCGGCATCCTCAGCGTCCTCTTCTATTAGAGCGAAACACTCACCCTTGCCGGTACGGTTTCCCATTCTTCCCCGATGGGTCCCTGCTAGC
Source organism: Hemerocallis citrina (assembly GCA_017893485.1). Taxonomy (NCBI): domain Eukaryota; kingdom Viridiplantae; phylum Streptophyta; class Magnoliopsida; order Asparagales; family Asphodelaceae; genus Hemerocallis; species Hemerocallis citrina. The sequence continues at coordinate 55,061,439 of CM030363.1, forward strand.
ATTCCCTGGGTTCAGTTGCGCGAAAGGATGGCCGAATATGCCCTTTCTTGCCACAGTGGTAGCAAGTCTTGACTTTCTGCGGCTTAGGACATCCCGTTGCAATGTGGCCCGTCTCTCCACATCTAAAGCAAGTGCTTGGCCATCCAGTTACAGCAACAGTATTTTCCCTAGTAGGCTTGAATTACTACGATGGGGGTTGTCCCTTGAAGTTGTGTGATGTTGAGGTCCTCTTGCCAGCAGTCCAGTTGTTCTTCTTGTTCTGCACCCACTGAAACTGATCCTTATCTGCTTCTGTGGTTGCAGCCCTCCGTACAAACTTATCAAATTTCCTGATACTGAGATATATCATTCGAGACCTCAGACTGGCCTCAAACCTTGCTCAAACTTCCTTGCCATCTTGGCCTCGTCAATCACCAACTCAGGCACATACCTTGAGAGCTGAGTGAATTTCGTCTCATACTCCCTGACTGACAAGCTTCCATATTGTAGGCTCAGAAATTCCATTGTCTTGTTCTCATGCACGTCCATTGGGAAATAATGGCTACAGAACTCCTCCAGAAAGTCCTCCCAGGTAAATGGTTCATCTCCCAGGGTTCGCTTCATGGACTGCCACCAGACTCTAGCATCCTTCTCTAACTGGATAGTGGACAACTTCACCTTACTAGCCTCAGGAGTCTCCAAGACCTCAAAAACAGTTTCAATCTGCTGGATCCAATCATCAGCTATATCAGGATCCGCCTTGTCCTAAAATATATGTGGTTTCATCCTCTTAAAGGATTCCACCAATTTGATAGACTCCGAGACTTGTACTGCCTGCCCTGCCCTGGTGTTTCGGTTCACACATGTGGCAAAGGTGTTAAGTGTCTAGTACACACAGGCCAGTTCTGTCTCAAGATCAAGTCGGGTGCCTTCTCCGCTCGATCCTTCACCATTTTGAGCTTTTCGTCAGGCCATTTCTGGGCCATAAAACTTCATTAATCACCAAAAGTAGCAACAACATAGACTTTTCTTCCAACACAATTTATTCATTTACAAAAATAAACTTTATACATTTAGAAATAAAATTGGTCCATACAAAAACACCAGAAACTCCAAATCTTCCTACAAACATAAAGCAGTCTAGATTCTACGGTTCCTCTTGGCTTCTCTGAGCTCTTCCCGTAGTTCATCTATTTCCTTCTGCATTTTCTCACATCTTTGACGACATTCTTGTTTTCCCCAACGAGTTTTGTTGTCTAGCTGGGTGAAATGTCGAGCATTTCTGTGTCGATAGTTCTCCAGTTCCCATACTCACTGACTCAGAGCTGCAATGTTCTACTTATCTTCTGCATGATGCGCCTCCATATGGGTTACTCTGCACTGGTGGCTAACAAGTTGCTTACGGAGGGAAGTGATAATATGGTCCTTTTTGTCTCGAACTGGCTCTTCATCCGAGGATTCATCTTGGGAATCAGGTGGAGGTGGAGTGATCTCCCGAGATTCAGGCAGTTCTCCCTCTTCCTCTTCTGGGTGTTCCTCTTCTTCGGGTTCTTCTTCTTCTTAAGGTTCCTCAAAGAATTGTTCTGCATCCACTTCGTCCAGCGCGTTCTGGTTATCATCCATCTTATAGGGAAACAGAGTAGAAGATATCAGTGTATAGAGCAAAACAAATGTAAATCAACCTATATTTAAAACTCTATAAACCGAACTCACAATTCTAATGTCCACCCTAATATGTCGTCCTCTTAATTTTGTACTACTTATTGAAGTCGACTCTGATACCCCTCTATAACGCCCCGAATCCCAAACACATGTAATTCGTAGCAATACTAAATCTTTTACTTCAAATTCGTACAAATTTATAAGGAATTTAAAACTTTTTATTTACAACATGTTCTTTACAACAACACAGCGAAGTTAAAAAAGTACAATACAATCTACAAATATAAAAATTCTTCAATCTTGTAATAACTCATCATAGTGACTTCAAGCCCATGCCAAGTCCAATCCTACAACTAGGAAACTATGGGCATGTCAATTACATAAAATTGACGCAATGCTGTAATACAGCAATTCTTCTACTTTAGCAAACACAAACTTGAATGCAAACAAGAAAAGTGACTATCCTAGTCGTGTTAGTGTATGATATGAACTTAATGCCTAATGCAGACATTCACACTACGATGATACTAATGCATACTTGTTCGGATTCTATGCATCCCATACTACATAGGTCCAAGGGCAAGCCCTTATTGTACTTCTCATTATAGGGTTCAATCCCTCGTTATGAAAATTCTACTTCGGTAATAAAAGCAAGGTTTAGACAATGCACGAGTACAGGTTCCAGTTCCGGCGTCCACCGTCAAACAATACAGAATCCTCGTCGTGCGAACATCCCGTAAGTGCTCCTCTAGCCCTGGTATATGCATATACATTAGAGATCTGCCTCCCATCCGCCTGACTAATCATGACCCTGGAATCCACCATCAGATCAGTCGTAGTCCCAGATTTAATTACGGCTAATCTCACCCCGCAAGCAACCACAGTCCTAGAATCCACCGTCAGACTATATAGAGGCGCCTCACTTACGTTTGCCCAAGTTTCATCATATCTTCTTCTAGTACCTATCCTTAAATTTTAACAAAAATAATAATACCACATAGAGCTAGCTTACCCTCTTCACGGTCTTAAACAATATACCGAGAATGATAGCCCATATTGGCCACTTCTCAAATCTCGAAAATCACTTTCATCACTTTACCGGTACCTGGGTCTCACTTAGCCTCTAGTATCAACACAATTCATGTTCACAACATCATGGGTTATCCATACCCTCTTTATTCACATTTTGAAATTTCATTCATTCACATATCCAATTAATCTCTTATTCACTCAACTCAGTTATTTGCATAACTAGCTTTATAGTCTTATCCAACATTTTAAATCAACATTCTCTATGTAAAACAGATAGTTTATTCATCTCCTTCTAATAGGATTCTCAATGAATTTGTAATTATATTCAATGGATTCTTTTTCTAAACAATATAGTATTCAACTTCCAATTTTGTTCTTTAACAACATCAAATTAACGTTAGATCGACTTTAATCCAAAGGATATAATTTTATAATACCTCTAGTCTAAAGAAGCAAAATTATCTTCTTCATCAAAATGTATATTAGTATTTATTTAGTTCCAAACTCCATTTTTATATTCAACACACTCCCAACATTTTCTCCTTAATTCCCATTTTAAACCTTATAATTCAACCCTTGATAAGATAATTAAATACCTCTTAATTCCTCATAAAGTACATCTTACTGACATTCAAATTTTAAATCTAATTTTATACATTGTAAAAGTTTTAGGACAACTAGATAAAAGACATCAATCCAATGGTATTGAAAACTCATATAAATTCAAATACTAATATAACATCCTAGAATTTTAAGTAATATTTTTGAGATTAATAAATGAGTTAAAATGATTTTTGATGATGTAATAAATATTTTTCTGAAATTAACTTTTTGCACGTGCAAAATACCTGCAAATATTTTCTTGGGAAACTCAAAGTCATATATGATTTTGGGGAAACCTAATGTTTATTAGTAAGTTTTATTGTGAATTTTCTATATTTTTCTGATATTTATATGGCATGTTTGAAAATATTACAAAAAGATGGGCTTTTTGTGCAAAATTACCACTTTGAGTAAAAATTCCAGACTTTCAGATTTCTTGGCTGAGCATGATGTCCGGCCAAGTCAGAGGTAAAGCGATTTATTCTTATTCTAATATATTTGGTTTATTTTGCTAATTTATTAAAGAATGGTCTTTTTGCAAAATTGCCACTTGGAGGCAAAAATTACAAAATCAATTTTCTGGGCTTGATATTGATGCCGACCAGATCTGGGAAGGATATTTTTTATTTAAACTCAACTGAATTGGTTAATCTAGTTACCTAATATAAATGATCTATAAATGTAAAGATATATTCTAAAGAAATATTTTACAAAATCTTCTCAAAACCCTAATTACCCAAATTTCGGCTATTAAAAAGGCTGCTACAGCCATCCCTACTTTGCACAAAACAGAAACATTCATTTATTATTGATTTCTTGGAGTTTCGAAGTGAGGATCTTGGATTTTTGCAAAAGGAGGAGCTTTTCTTAATCATTATTACTTTCGTTGATTTTTCAATAAGGTAAGTAATATGTGTTTTATTTCTTATTGTTCTATGCATATTAAATATGATGATTTGCCTAGTAGAATGCATGCTAGAAGATTGTATGTTGATATAATAAATAAAATTGATGGATGGGTAATAGAAAATAGAAATTTTCATGAAAACTATGCAATTGATGGATAAAAATTCTGTGTAGATGACTTGAGATTGTTAAGAACGTAGTAGGAATCATGAATGTGTTGTTTTCTTACTGATTTGATCATATGTAATGAGATTGTATGTTTTATGATGCATAAAGTTGATTAAAGATAGAATCTTTACTGAGTTGAAGAAAATATGACTTGTTTTGATGTTAGGTCGAATAGGACTTGACCAAATACTTGTTGTAGATGCATATAATCAAGGGCAAATTGAATTCAATTAGTTGTATATGTGTTTAAAAAATTGGAAGAGAGGTTTTGGGATCAAAAGATCAAGTCTTTATGTGTTGAAGTTGGGTTTTGATTTTGGGTCTGATGGTGTAGGCCAAAAAGTGAAATTTTGAGTTTTGATGTTTTCAAGTGGATTTTGATTTATATTGATACTGAGATTGAATTGAACAATACACTACTCATATACAATGATTTCTTGATGATTTTACTGATATATATACACATATATACACATATATATACATATGTTCTTGATTGGAAGAATTTTGATGAAAAATTGCTCTTTTGTGAAATTGTTGAGAGTTTGATTTGATTTATGAACTCCAGTATATTAGACAAGTTGTATTTGATCATCTCAGGATTTTAATTTTATAAATTCTTGCTTTTAAAGATTATAAAGCTGCTGTATATGGGTTATATATGACATATCGGTCGACTGTCCATTTTTTGAACTAAAATAACAGTCGACTGTCAATTGTTTGGTTTTGGGTTTTTCGCATGTCAGTCGACCGCCATTTTTTGAACTATCATGTCGGTCGACCGACAGCTGCTGTATTGATTCTTTTTGTTGTGTTTTTGCTGTTTATCTTGAACGATTATTTCTTCGAACTCATGGATTATTGAACTACTATTTTGGATAAAGTTTTGCTACAAATTACTGTATTTTATAGAGAGTTACATTTTGATTATAATAGAGTTTAACTCATATTTCTATGGCTTTGGAAAGCGAATTATACATGGATTTCGAGAGGTTGATATTTTTTGATTTTTCTATGACTTCAAAATATGAAACTCGGTTGTCTAAGAGATTTAATCTCAGATTTTACTTCTGGAAATTTGTGGATATTTGGATAATTTGGATTTGTTGGATTAAAGAAGTTTTCTTAATATGAATGAATTGATGATGGAGTCAAGAGTTTTAATGAAAGATTTGTGCTGATATTTGTGTTGTGAGTCTCTAGAGGTCGAGTGGGATTCCTATAAACCGATTGATGAGATTTTGTGGATATTGGACAGTTGGGGCCTTGGTGTTGCTTTAGTGGAATTATGTCCGGCAGGGAACACCAACTCTAGGGAGGGGAAAAGTGTGTTTTAAATTAATAATAATCAACCTAAGGATAGGAACTAGTGGATATGTGATAGAACTTGGGAAACATAGGTATGGGCTCTGTTGTTAGTCCAACAGATGTATTCCAGGACTATGTGTTGTTGTGTTCCTAGTATGTTCGCGTGTCGAGGGTCGGCAGGCCTATTCACGGAACATACGGTGCATTCGCGCGTCGAGGGTTGGTAGGTCTATTCGCAGGATATACTGTGTATCTGCACGTCGAGAGTCGCATACCTATTCGTGGGGTACAGAACAGGGAGGTGATTCTCCTGAGTTAGAGCTATGCTTACATGATGCTTGCACGTCGAGGGTTGTTAGGTTTATTCGCAGAGTATTGTAGATCTTATTTCTATCACCATAGTAGGTTAGTTGCATAACGAGGGATTTAACCCTATAAAGTGGAGAAATATAAGGGCTTGTACCGGACCTATGTAGTATGGAATGCATAGAATCCGACAAGTATGCATTAGAAAATTATCATATTGCATTTGTGTTTTCTTGACTTGTATTATGCATGATGTTTTCTATTTTCCTACACTTGACACTTAACTTAGTTTCACTTGATGTTTTCATACTTTATTTATCATTATTTCTTATTCCGTTTGTTACTATTGTGGGAATGTGTGGGTTTCAAATTTATTCTTGATGCTTCATTTAAATTGTATTTCTTTTGGTGTCACTCACATGGTTATGGTTGATCCCTGTAGTTTTGGAGATTAGGGTTACCTCTAGCCTCATGTTTTACAGGTAGGTACCATTTGCTTGGGATTGGATGCATGTGGTAGAATGATAATGTGACTGATGCGGTTTGTTTTTAGGGTGTGGCTGCAATAGGTATAAGTTCTTGTAATTTGTGTAGTGGAAGTCTCGGTACTGGCCCTGGTCTGACCCTCGGCTGGGCGACCGGCTCGGGAGCAGCAGGAGTGAGGAGGGGACCGAGTGCTCGGCTCAGGTCCAGCAGCTCGGCTAGGATGAAGAGGCTCGACTCGGTCCTGGGTACCTGCACACTACCTAGAAACACCGGGAGAAGTCCCAGTAGCAGGCCCTCCGACGATCTAGTCAGTCACTGGAAAAACAATAGTAGCTAGGGCTCAAGGAGCGACAGTTTGATTACCTGGCCAGTGGGGGAGGGGGTCTGGTATTTATAGTTAGAGTAAACGGGTCTGAGACCTTGCTGGGCTGGGTCGGACCTGTTTGCTCGTGGGCCTGAAGAGGAAGAGGCCCATCCGGCTTCGGGTTGATCTGATGATCTGGGAAGAGCAGGTTTTGAGGAGATCTGACAGCCCAGGAGGGGCCATGTCATCTGACCCATATCAGGTGCCCCCACTCCTGAAGGGCTAGGTAATCCAGCCGTGTAAGAGTGATTTGCCTCTGTAGGAAGACCGGAGCGGTGTGTACGGTGAAATTGTGGTTCGTATCTTCCTGGAGAGGCCAAAAGCGGGGTAGGATGAAGAGGATCCCTTTGAAAGTATGAGGGGCATTGAGAACCAAAAATAGGGGGTCGCTTAGCAAAGCATCGAGGGTCAGGAGACGAGCCCCCCTGCTTGCGGCGAAAGCTAGGGGTGGCTCAAGGTTACCAACGAGTGCCGAGCCCCCATGCTTGTTGGAAAAGCCATGGGGGCATCGAGAGCGAGAACAGGGGGTCACCTAGCCGAGCATCGAGGGTCGAGAGACGAGCCACCCAGCTTGTGGTGAAGGCTAGGGGTGGTTCGAGGTTACCACCAAGCGTCGGGCCCCATGCTTGTTGGAAAAGCTATGGGGGCGTCGAGAGCGGAAGAGTAGGGGGGTCGCTTAGCCGAGTGTCGAGGGTCGGGAAACGAGCCCCCCAGCTTGTGGTGAAAGCTAGGGGTGGCTGGAGGTTACCACCGAGCACCGAGCCCCCATGCTTGTTGGAAAAGCTATGGGGGCATCGAAAGCCGAACAGTAGGGGGGTCGCGTGGCCGAGCGTCAAGGGTCGGGAGACGAGCCCCCTGCATGTGGTGAAAGCAAGGGGTGGCTCAAGGTTACCACCGAGTGCCGAGCCCCCATACGTGTTGAAAAAGTTCTGGTATGGCTCGAGGTTAGAACCAAGCTCCGAGCCCCAAGACTTGTTGGAAAAAGCCAGGGTCTGGCTCGAGGTTACAACCGAGCACCGAACCCCCAGGACTTATTGGAAAACCCTGGCTATGGCTCGAGGTTACAACCGAGCGTCGGGCCCCCAAGACTTGTTGGAAAAGCCTTGGTATGTCTCGAGGTTACAACCGAACGCCGAGCCCCCAGGACTTGTTGGAAAAGCTCTGATATGGCTCGAGGTTATAACCGAGCTTCGAGCCCCAAGACTTGTTGGAAAAGCCTCGGTATGGCTCGAGGTTACACCTGAGCGCCGAGCCCCCCGGACTTGTTGGAAAAGCTCTGGTTTGGCTCGAGGTTACAACCGAGCTCTGAGCCCTAAAACTTGTTGGAAAAGCTCTGATATGGCTCGAGGTTACAACCGAGCTTCGAGCACCAAGACCTTGTTGGAAAAACCTTGGTATGGCTCGAGGTTACAACCGAGCACCGAGCCCCCCCAGACTTGTTGGAAAAGCTCTGGTATGGCTCGAGGTTACAACCAAGCTTCGAGCCCCAAAACTTGTTGGAAAAAGTCTGGGTATGGCTCGAGGTTACAACCGAGCTTCGAGCCCCCAGGACTTGTTGGAAAAGCCTGGGTATGGCTCGAGGTTTCAACCGAGCGTCAAGCTTCAAAGCCTTGTTGGAAAAGCCTTGGTGTGGCTCGAGGTTACAACCGAACGCCGAGCCCCCAGGACTTGTTGGAAAAGCTCTGGTATGGCACTAGGTTACAACCAAGCTCCGAGCCCTAAGACTTGTTGAAAAAGCCATGGTATGGCTCGAGGTTACAACCGAGCGCCGAGCCCGCCGGACTTGTTGGAAAAGCTCTGGTATGGCTCGAGGTTACAACCGAGCTCCGAGTCACAAAACTTGTTGGAAATCTCTAGTATGGCTCGAGGTTACAGCCGAGCTTCGAGCCCCAAGACTTGTTTGAAATGCCTTGGTATGGCTCGAGGTTACAACCGAGCGCCGAGCCCCCCAGACTTGTTGGAAAAGCTCAGGTATGGCTCGAGGTTACAACCGAGCTCCAAGCTCCAAAACTTGTTGGAAAAAGCCTGGGTATGGCTCGAGGTTACAACCGAGCTCCGAACCCCAAGGACTTGTTGGAAAATACTGAGTATGTCTCGAGGTTACAACCAAGCATCGAGCCCCAAAGCCTTGTTGGAAAATCCTTGGTATGGCTTGAGGTTACAACCGAACGCCGAGCCCCCAGGACCTGTTGGAAAAGCTCTGGTATGGCTCGAAGTTACAACCGAGCTCCGAGCCCCAAGACTTGTTGGAAAATCCTTGGTATGGCTCGAGGTTACAACCGAGCGCTGAGCCCCCCGGACTTGTTGGAAAAGCTCTGGTACGGCTCGATGTTACAACCGAGCTCCGAGCCCCAAAACTTGTTGGAAAAGCTCTGGTATGGCTCGAGGTTACAACCGAGCTTCGAGCCCCAAGACTTGTTGGAAAAGCCTTGGTATGGCTCGAGGTTACAACCGAGCGCCGAGCATGCCGGACTTGTTGGAAAAGCTCTGGTATGGCTCGAGGTTACAACCGAGCTCCGAGCCACAAAACTTGTTGGAAATCTCTGGTATGGCTCGAGGTTACAACCGAGCTTCGAGCCCGAAGACTTGTCTGAAATGCCTTGGTATGGCTCGAGGTTACAACCGAGCGCCGAGCCCCCCAAACTTGTTGGAAAAGCTCAGGTATGGCTCGAGGTTACAACCGAGCTCCAAGCCCCAAAACTTGTTGGAAAAAGCCTGGGTATGGCTCGAGGTTACAACCGAGTTCTGAACCCCAAGGACTTGTTGGAAAATCCTGAGTATGTCTCGAGGTTACAACCAAGCATCGAGCCCCAAAGCCTTGTTGGAAAATCCTTGGTATGGCTTGAGGTTACAACCGAATGCCGAGCCCCCAGGACCTGTTGGAAAAGCTCTGGTATGGCTCGAAGTTACAACTGAGCTCCGAGCCCCAAGACTTCTTGGAAAATCCTTGGTATGGCTCGAGGTTACAGCCGAGCGCTGAGCCCCCCAGACTTGTTGGAAAAGCTCTGGTACGGCTCGATGTTACAACCGAGCTCCGAGCCCCAAAACTTGTTGGAAAAGCTCTGGTATGGCTCGAGGTTACAACCGAGCTTCGAGCCCCAAGACTTGTTGGAAAAGCCTTGGTATGGCTCTAGGTTACAACCGAGCGCTGAGCTCCAAGACTTGTTGGAAAAGCCTTGGTATGGCTCGAGGTTACAACCGAGCGCCGAGCCCCTCGGACTTGTTGAAAAATCTATGGTATGGCTCGAGGTTACAACCGAGCTCTGAGACCCAAAACTTGTTGGAAAAGCCTTGGTATGGCTCGAGGTTACAACCGAGCGCCGAGCCCCCAGACTTGTTGGAAAAGCTCTGGTATACCTCGAGGTAACAACCAATCTCTAAGCCCCAAAACTTGTTAGAAATGCTCTGGTATGGCTCGAGGTTACAATCGAGCTTCAAACCCCAAGACTTGTTGGTAAATCCTTGGTATGGCTCGAGGTTACATCCGAGCACCGAGCCCCCCAGACTTGTTGGAAAAGCTCTGGTATGGCTCGAGGTTACCACCGAGCGCCGAGCCCTAAAACTTATTGGAAAAGTTTTGTTAACGAACAGGCTGAACTTGCTCCTCTATCATGGGAGGAAGCGGGAGTAGTGGTAACGAAGAAACTGTAGTACTTGAGCCGTTGCTACGGGATGCCAAGCAACAGTACCAGCTGACAAGGTCGAGGGTAAAACCGGAATTTTACTTGCCAGGCTGACGTCATGGTAGTGGAAACCGAGGTTTTCGAGATCCTAGTGGCTGTTAGATCTTGATTATCAAGATTGGATGGTGAGGATCCTTTTGCGCAATTCAAGGAGTCTTTCCCCTCTTATAAGTCCCCCACCCCTCTCCTCATTTCTCCACTGTGCACTCTCTCTCTCTCTCTTCATAACTGGAGTTTTCCTCTCGTTTGCTATCGGCGACAACTTTTACTGTGATCCTCCCTTTTTCCGGTAATAAGGTTAGTACACTATTTCCTTATGTCGCGCTCTCAGTCAGGTTCCGAGTCAAGCACTTCGAGTCACGGTCAACGTCTTTGTCCCTGGACGACCTTACTTTGGAGGAGGTAGAATAGTCGGATATGGGGTCCGGGGGCACGAGCGATGTGGTTCTTGACGTGACCCCTTTGCAAAGTCGTATGCCAGAAGAGGGAACGTCGGGGGAGGAGACTAAGGAGGGGTCCGATGAGGATCTTGCTGAGGAAGAGGGCGAATAAGAGGGGGCAAAGAAGGAATCGAGGGAGAGGGCGACCAGGAGGTGGTGAAGGAGGAGCCGAGGGAGTGGTAGGGAGGAAGAAACAGGTCTCCCCCTCTGCCCCCATTGTCGACTCTGTCTCAGGAGAGGAAGCCTTGCCCCCATATGAGGAATAGAAAGTGGATTCGGCCAGATAGTCTGAGCATGCCGAACGAGCTCGGAGAAGGGCTTCCGGGCTGTTCCTCCTCTGTCTAATTGGGACCTAAGGTCAATCAGGATGTATCCTGCCAACGTTGAGGAACTTTTCCAATTTACTGCGGGGGAGCGTGCATCAGATCAGACCATGATAATGATGGATAGCGTCCAGTGTGCGCTGAAGGCAGACTACCTGCCGATATTAAGGTCAACTTACTTCATTCCTCGGGAGTTTGAGCTGCTAATTCCAAGCCCCGGTCTTCGTCCAACTACTGAGTTGGAGAAGAGTTTTTGTATGTTCCCTAAGGATGCTTTCTTCTCGGGATTGAGGTTTCCGCTGCACTCGTTTATTAAGAGGGTGCTGAGGTGGAGGGAGCTGAGTCCGATGCAGTATGGCCCCAACTCGTGGAACCATCTTGTCTGCTTCATCCTAAAGTGCCAAGAGAAGGGGGTCAAGCTAAAGCTTAAGTATTTCCGTGACGTCTTGGGGGCGAGCTCGCTCGGAGATATGGAGGGGATCTTCTATATGTCGCCGCGCCCTCACAAGAGGGTGATGCACGGTCACCCGGACTCGATAAAGGCGTGGAAGGAGAAGTACCTCTTTGTCCGGAGCGAGACACCTTGAGAAATCCCCACAGTCTGGAACTTTTACAAGCCGAACCATAAACCCCCGAGGCGGAGGGACTTGACAAAAAAGAATGGGCCAAAGTGGATAAGATTGTAGAGGGGCACAACATCGGTTGGCCTCGCGTCACAGAGTTACATATGGCTCGAGCCGAACTGAGCCCAGCGCCTCCTTGTATGTTTTTGTTTCTACTTTGCTTAAATTTCTACCTTCGTGTTAACATTTTTTTTTTCTTTAGCGATGGACGCGAAGAGCCTCGATATGAGGAATGCCCTCATGGCCTTGGCCGCGAAGAGGAGTGCTGACAGGGAGAAGGCTGCCAAGGAGAAGGCTGCCCCAGCAGCAGGGTCCACCAAGGTGGCGGTTGAAGGACCTTCGGAGCGGCCTCCGAAGAAGTCGAAGAGAAGCCACCTGTCTAGGGAGCTGAAGGAGTCAGAGCCGAGCTCCAGTAGTAAGAAGGTGGCGGAGGTTTTGAGGAAAGGGACCCCAACACTTTGCCCCGACACCCAGGAGATGGTGGGCAGAAGGGGTCTAAGGTCGTTCGCCCCGGATTGGGCGGTTAAGAAGGGCGACACCATGAAGGAGGGCCCGATCGAGATGTAAGTGGCGAAGAAGCTTGTCACGGAGCATGACCGGATGACTCTGGCGACGGAGACATCCGAGACGGCCTACATGAAGTCGGCTCAGGCGCAGGTCACGGTAAATATTTGTTAGTTATCCGCTTTGTGTTTAGTATTTATGAATTCTACGTCTAACTCAATTCTCCTCGGCCAGGCGCTGCTGCACGGGGCATATCTAAGGAAGTTCCTAGAGAAGGAGGTTGAGCTCGAGAAGAGGAATGCCGAGTGGTACATTCGAGAGGGAAAGAAGCTGAAGGACGAGCTGACGGCAGCTCAGGGAGCTCATGCGCTCCTCCAAGCAGAGATGGCTACTCCGCAGGATCAGCATGCGTGCGAGGTCGCGGCAGTTCGTGTTGATTCTTGATTTTGATGATCACAACACAGTGCAACATGTGTCTATGTTATACAGCTAACATTGCAGTGCACATACAAAAGACTATTCTAGCTGAACAAATGAACAAGCTCAAAAGGATACAGATGAAGACTTCAATCAGACAAGATCCAAGATTTCACTCAAGACAAGACTCAAGACTCAAGACCTTAGCTAAAATTGTGTCAAATTATAATGTCTTGTAAAAACAATTATATCTTACTTTCTGTTGAGTCTTAGTCTGATGTAAAGCCTTGTCACACACACACACACTCAAAATTTCATAATGTGTGTCTCTTAAAAAACCCCCAAAAAGAGTCAAAACAGTTTGAAGAATTTTAACTCTTGAGTACCAGTCGACTTAAGCTTCTGCCAGTCGACTGATAGTACAAAACTGTTTAAAATTATTCAAACTCTGATCAGTCGACTCATATGGCAACCCAGTCGACTGTTCGAGAGCTTTTGACCATTTTCTATTTTTCAAAATCGAATTTTTTCAAACTCAAAAGCTTAGATCCGTTGGTTGACAGTTGAGTAACTGTTTCCCAACGTTCAGGAGATCAAACTCTTTAAGTAGAGTTCAGATCTCACTGAAAAGATCTACAGATTTTTTTGCAATCTGAGCACTCTTGAGAAAAAATTCAGTGACATTTTTGAGAAACAAAGCTTTCAAGTTCATACTCTTTGGTTCTCTACATTCAGTCCAGTATAGCATTGAATTCGCTCTGGACTGAGTATAGAAGTCGACCTGTTCTTTTAGCCACGTGCATCAACACATACAACAACAAGGCTATAGGTTGACTGTAAAGTATTCTTGTTCTCTTGCTCTCGGTTGGAGAGTGTTTTTGACTCTAGGTTGTAGAGTCGTTTGTTGTTTCACTCTTGGTAGTAGAGTGGGTCGGCTTTCTCTGGTTGAGAGAAAGGACTACGGGTTAGACAAGGTTGTTGTCGTAACGCCGTAGGGTATTCTTGTAATCTTTTTCAAGAATAGTGGAAATCTCAAGTGGGTTGCTTGGGGACTGGATGTAGGTCGGGAGGACCGAACCAGGATATATCTTGTGTACTCTGTGATTGATTATCTTGTGTTTGCATTCACTCTTGTTTATTTAAGTTCTGCAAAAAGCTTCTGGACAGTCGACTCCTTGCACTATCAGTCGACTGGTCAGTGCCGTTTGTAGTTGTAGTTTCATTGTGCTTTCAGTCGACTGTCTCATTCATCAGTCAACTGCACAGAGTTATTGTTTTCAATTATTTTGGACATATCAGTCGACTGGTTCATAACCAAGTCGACTGCACCGAGAAAAATTTCCGCAGTTTTTATTAAACACAATTCACCCCCCCCCCCTCTAGTGTTTGTTGTCTTGCCTACAGGATCCAACAGTTCGTGCAGTGGCAAAGTTGGCGTATAACGAGCTGGAGATGTCCTCTGCGGATGAGGTGATCCAAGCTCAAGACAACGCATACGACCGGGCCAAGGAGCACTTCCTACACCTCTACTCGGAGGCCAAGATTGACCACCTAAACTACGGGTGGGCGCCTCCCATGCTTCCAAAGACCCCCGGGGGGGAAGAAGACGAGGCTCCGAAGGACCCTCGTCTGGAGGTGGAGGCAGGGGGTGATCCGGCTGCCGAAGAGGTGCCAAAGTAGTGTAGGATTTTTGCTTTCTTTTTTATTTGTACTTGCCTAGTGCGGACTGGCCACCACTTTTTGTAATAGAATTTTTGAATTAATAAAAACAAAATTTTGGCCGAACCTCTGTGACTTGTTGTTTCTTGCAAGCTTTCTTAGTGAATTGTTTCCTCTCCCCTCTTTTTGCTAGATGAACGAGACTGCCGGGGCTGATCTCAATTCCGCCGAGGTCTGACGACCTCGAAATAAGGTGGAGTCCAAGGAGAGTGTGCTGATTCGCTATCGTAAGCAGGTTCTCGACTGAGAAGCTGCGGTGGACTATTTTATGAACAAGTCTAAGGAGCTCAGCCTAGAGGCGGCGTCTGAAGAAGGCCCTAGCCAACCGCGATTGGGGGAGTGCCGAGATGAACTGGGCTCTATCTGATGCCTCCACCCGGTGCCAGACCTTCGAATCCGTTCTTCGTGAGGTCATTGTTGAGAAGGAGCTGGAGATTCAGAGGCTGAAGATGCTTCTAGGCATCAGACGACCTCGGCTTGGCCGTCCGGAGCAAGGAGGCCCCTTTGTCTTAGGCTCCTCGCCGATCGTGTATCTAGAGATGGTGAGGCCTGCTGACGCGTAGAGCTCGGTTGTAGGGATGTCGACAATGGCTATGCCCAAGGTGGGGGATGAGATTGTTGGAGGGCGGAGCCATTCCGCCGGGCTCCAGGCGGCTCTTATGAGCCCGGAGGGTCTGGATAGAGACCATTAGGTAGAAGTTTAGGGAGAATGCTCTAACATTTTTTAATTGTACAGTACCCTTTGAGGGTGTTTATGAATAAGAATTGATTCGTCTGACCCTTGTTGACTTGGAAAAATTAGGATGTTGACTGCCCCTCGAACCGGGCTCTGAACCCCCTGCTTTGCTCGGGAGCCGAGCCGTGCTGTTCTCCGATAGCACTTAGTGAGGGACGTTTCATCTTCCGATAAAACGTAATGGGGGACATTTCATCTTCCGTCGTTTGGACTCCCCAATGTCATAAATGCGCCTCACCGAAGGGCTATATAACACTCACCTCTTCACCAGAAGTTCATCAGAAATTGTCTCACATCACCGTGAAATCCTGTCACCTGTGATGCAATATCCTGGATTCACGAATCTTAATTAAATTAGAATTTATTTTTGTTTCCATGTGTTGTGCACATGCAAATTTGTGCACGTGTTTCTCTAAAAATATTTTCATGAACATTTAATTCAAATTCTTCTCTTTCTAATCTAGAAAGCCTAATCAAAATCCTAGGCCTAATTGTCTCTTTCTAGCCTACCCTAATTGATTAATTAATTTATTAGAGCCCATGGTTATTTTAGCCCATTAGAGAGCCCATTAACTTAATTCTTCTTTTAATTAGTCTAACTTATAGTGTAGACCCATTTAGTAAACAATTAATTAAACTACATGAACAAACTTACAAATGGGGGCACTACTGTGGCACGTGCAATGGAGCACTACAAAGGGTTGGCGGGATTATGCAAAGAGAGAGGGAGAGATGGGTGAAGTGGTGAGTTGGTTATCCCATCGTGGGTAGTTGCTACAACTCCCTAATTCATCTTAGCCTTTGATCCTTAACTATTTGGACTAATCCTAGCCTTCCATTTGCACTCAAAATTTGTATAAATACCTCCCCCCCCCCCCCCCCCTACACTCTTCATACTTGAACCTATTAGATTGAAAGAAAGAAAGAAAAGAAGAAACAATTAGTGAGTAAAAAATTAAGAGAGAGTTGTGAGTTTAAAAGATTGAGAGTTGAGTTTTGTGTGTTCCCCATCCCATTGTTGGGCCGGCCTACCATTGGAGCAAGAAGGAAGGAGTTCAAACATCATTCATGCTAGGAGGAGAAGTCAAATTTGTGGCTCAATCTAGGAGGAGAAGGCTTCATTTGTTCATTCTAGGAGACTTTGGGAATTTTGTTGTTTCTCTCCATTAAAGATGAGTTATTTTCTCGAATTTCTAACTAGATACCATGCTAGGAAACTGTTTGATAAAATTGAGAAGAAAACCCTAATTAATTTAGTCATATGTTATGAAAATGAGACAAATTGCAAATGGTTTGAATGCTTGTTAAAAAGAATGCTAATTCATACAAATTGTGATTGTTATCTTAGAAATTACCATACTACCGTGATTTATATGTTTGATATGTGCTAAATTGAGAAATTGTGCTTGTATGTTTAGTTAATTGAAATGGGAATCATGAAAAATGTGAATCGCCTAATTGAGTTGGTAATGGCATGAAAAAGGAGATTTTGTTGTAGAAATGATTGTATAATGTTAATAAAAATAATAAAAGTGATCTAGGGAAAGTTTTGAGTACAAACTCACAAAGAAACTACACTTGTATTCTTAGTTTCGAAATTGTAGAGACAAATATGTGTAGAGAGTGAAAAAAGAAAAAAATTCTAATTTTGTGTCAAAAATCTAGTTTTATTTTTATACTGTAAATATATAGAAACTAAATTCTGGAAATTTTGAATACAATTGAAAAAGAAAAGAAGTTAAAAATAATTGTTTTTATAAAAATTTCGAAAAGAACAGAGACTTGAATTATAACTCCTAAAACCCAAACCATATCAGGTTAGTCACTTGGACTTATTGATCATCGGGTGCACTTGGGTTCAGTTACTGTAGCCGTGGGTTGGTCTTTGGTCTCGGGTTCGAAACTAGGCATTAGCCTTTTGTTTTCATTTTTTTTAAATAAAAATCCGAAACCCGAGAACTAATTTACATATAATTAAAACACAGTCATATCGCATGGGTGCCTTGGCCTTTCTGGCTTTCGGTGGCCTCACAGTGTGGTCACTGTAGCAGGCGGGTGTGCCTTGGGTCGTGGGTTCGAGGCTCGGGTCTGGCATTTAAAACAATTTTTTTTGTTTTTTGGGTTTATTTGGATTTCTTTGAGCTTTAAAAAAATTCCGAAAATATATTATAATTATTCAAAAAATATATAGACTTCATGAAAAATATTTATACAATATTTGGCTTATTAAAAAGAGGTTTAGAAGCAAAAAAAAAATGAGTAGAACTTTATAAAATTGATATTTGCATGAATATGAAATGTGATTTTCTTTCCATGAGAGAATTCTACTTAAATTTATAAAAGAGGATCTTGTATGAAAAAATTAAAGTGGGTTATTTGTGGATTTTTTTTCATTAATTTGTGCAAGTTATGCTTTAAAAGGAAAATATAATTGTCACCTTCTTGTGAGAATTGAATGAATTTATTGAGATTAATCTTGAATGAGAAAGATATAAATCGAAATTGAACTTTATGTATGAAATTTATTCATAGAATTATGAGTATGAAAACTCAATTTTGTGATTATGAAGTGAAATTGAGAACTAGAGTGTAGTTAAGCCTCATACCGGTATTGAAAGAATTTGTTGAGATAAGATTTGAAATGAAAAGACCAAGATTTGGGTCGTGTTATATAATTGGTTAAGACCGGTATAGTAGGAGTGCTAACTCTAGAGAATTGACTTTATTCATGATTCAAATAAATTAAGGACTAGACGCATAGTGGAGATGTGATGAAAGTAAGAGAAAAACATGAGTATGAGGGCCATTGGATTGGTGGCGTGAGAGTATTCACAGGATGTCTCGTGATGCGTCATGAATAGGGCGTGGATACTACTCCAGAGTATCATCCCGGTGGCGACGCTTACGGGGTGGTCTAGTGACTACGGGTGGTGCCATGTCTATGGTAGGAGGTGAATTGACCACAGGATGCCTGCATGACGAGTCATGTGTCAGTGCGTCGGATTCTCTCCAGGGCGCCTGGACGTGGGCTCGTAACTCATAGAACACCTAGGATACTTACCGTAGTTACCTTAGTAGATTAAGTCATGGCGAGGAATTGAACCCTACAAGATAAAGAACGATTAAGGGCTTGTCCTCGGACCTATGTAGTATGGGCTGCATAGACTCTGAACAAGAGTCGATTTCATGGAAAGACTAAGCAGTATCTGAACAGAGGCGAATATGGAGCAGTGCCACAGAGGCGAATATGGAACAACTGGAATGTGGGGAAGAGGCCCACAGTTGCTGGAAATGTCAGTGGACAGCTGCTGGCTCAAAGGTTTAAACCGACGGGCGCAAATGCTGTCAATGTGGCAGGAAGACCCGGAAATGCTTGGGTGAGACCTCTTGTGACTTGTTTCAACTGAGGAGAGACAGGCCACTACAAGTCTCAGTGCCCTAAGCTGCAGGATGTCGTCCATAATGGACCAACTCAGCAGACCGAAAAGAAGTCGTACTAGTAGGGGTGAATATTTGCCTTAACTGAAGCTGTCGCTGATGAAGTGGATCACGTTATCACTGATACTAGGGCAGATGTTTAGAAGTGTTTTCTGGTGTTCTCTTTTTCCCACTTTATGCAGTAAACTGTTATGTAACGAGTGTGTGTTATGTAACAGGAAAACTTTATTTGAATGGAAAGAAAACTGTTGTTTTGTTCGATACTGGATTCTCTCATACCTTTATATCACCTAAATTTGCTGAAGTCTTGGGAGTTGAACCGAAAGTCTTTCCAGGCAAGGTCTTAGCAGTATCTACTCCGTCAGGGGAGACTTTAACCACTGATCGGTATTATGCGGACTGTCGAGATCATGATTGAAGACATGATTTTCGGGATTGATCTGATCGAGCTAAATATCTTGGGGGGTAGATGTTATCATTGGCATTGATTGGATGTCGGTGTACAATGCAAACATCGAGTGCAAGACCAAGGAAGTAACAGTGAAGTCTCCAGGTGGTCCTGAAGTCACTTTCCAAGGGAAGAAGAGATGTTCAGAGCTGGTGGCAGCTATCAGCAAGAGAAAGGTTCCTGTAAAGGTGCAGCAAATTCAGTGGTTCGGGATTACCCAATCTTGGAAGATTTGCCCGGGTTACTCCCGCATCATGATTTAGAGTTCAGCATCACTATTCAGCCAGAGAGTGCATCTATTTCCAAGGCACCGTATAGGATGATGCGTGTGGAGCAGGATGAGATCAAACGGCAGATTGAGGAACTGTTGGAGAAAGGCTTTATTCACCCGAGTGCGTCGCCTTGGGGAGCACCGGTGCTGTTGGTAAAGAAAAAAGATGGTTCGATGAGGATGTGCATCGATTACCGAGAGCTGAATAAAGGTCACTATTCAGAACAAATATTGGATTCCACGAGTTAATGACTTGTTCGATCGTCTATAAGGAGTAGCTATTTTCTCCAAATAGATCTTCGATCAGGATACCATCAGGTTCGAGTGAAGACTGAAGATGTGCATAAGAATGCATTCAGAACTCGACATGGGCATTACGAATTCTTAGTTATGCCGTTTGGAGTGATGAATGTGCCTGCAATCTTCATGGATATGATGAACAGAGTTCTGAGGCCGTTTATTGATTCTTTCGTCGTGGTGTTTATCGATGATATCCTTGTGTACTCCAAGTCGGAGGAGGAGCACACAGAGCATCTGGCTGAAGTTTTGAAGAAACCTCAGGAGCATGGGTTGTATGCCAAGTTATCCATGTGCGATTTCTGGAAATCTGAAGTGGCATTCCTGGGTCACATCCTTTCTAAGGAGGGAGTGGAAACTGATCTGCAGAAGATAGAGGTGGTGAAGGATTAGGCAAGACCTACTATAGTGAAGGAAATCAGGAGTTTTCTTGGGCTAACTGGATACTACAGGAGATTTATCCAAGGCTATGCTCAGATAGCCGTGCCGCTCATTGGTCTGACCAAGAAGAATGTGAACTTCAAGTGGACTGAGCAGTGCGAGGCAAGCTTTCAGGAGCTGAAAGAGAAGCTAACTACTGCTCCCATTTTAGCTTTGCCTCGAGCAGGTGTTGAGTATGATGTCTACAACGATTATTCTCATCGCGGGCTTGGTTGTGTCTTAATGCAAGAAGGGAAAGTGATCGCTTATGGGTCTAGGCAATTAAGACCGCACGAGAAGAATTATCCGACTCATGATCTGGAGTTAGTTACGATATCTTCGCCTTGAAGCAATGGAGACATTACGTGTATGGTGAGAAACTGAACATGTACACTGACCACAAGAGCTTAAAGTACATCTATCAGCAGAAAGACCTGAATCTGAGGCAACGGAGATGGCTGGAAGTACTTGAGGATATTCGTCTAGAGATTAAGTACCATCCTGGGAAGGCTAATGTTGTTGCTGACGCACTTAGCCGTAAGAGCAGTCTGGCTAGTTTGATTACAACTCAGAGGCATCTTGCAGAAGAGTTTGATCGGGCTGGTATTGAAGTTGTTCTGCAAGGCTTGGGATCATCTTTAGCTCAGTTGAGGCTCTAACCAACGCAGAATGAAAGGATTATCGCAAGTCAGAAGGAAGATGTAGAGATTCAGAAGATGAAGAAGCAGGTTGGTGCAGGTAGATTGTCCGAGTTTCAGATCAGGGATGAAGTGTTGTGGTTTGGAGAGAGGCTGTGTGTTCCGGATCAAGCAGAAATGAGGGAGAGTATTCTTCAGGAGGCACTTGCTACTCCTTTGTCTATACATCCTAGGAGTACCAAAATGTAAACAGACATCAAGCAACATTTCTGGTTGTCAGGTTTGAAGCGGGATGTGGCTGACTTTGTGGCAAAGTGTGAGATCTGTCAGCAGGTCAAAGCCGAGAATCAGAAGCCCGAAGGTTTATTGCAACCGTTACCTATTCCGGAATGGAAGTGGGATAACATCAGCATGGATTTCTTCACGGGTTTGCCCAAGAGTTCAAAGGGTAATGATGCGATTTGGGGCATAGTCGATCGACTAACCAAGTTTGCTCACTTCTTGGCTATGAAACTCACTTCGTCTATGGAAAAGTTGGCCGAGCTGTATGTTGGAGAAATTGTCAGGCTTCATGGTGTTGTATTGACCATTGTGTTTGATCCATATGTGCAATTTACTTTGCATTTCTAGAGGAGTCTTCAGACAGCTTTGGGTACCAAGACGGATTTCAGCACTGTCTTCCATCTTCAGACCGATGGACAGACTGAGAGAGTCAATCAAGTTCTTAAGGATATGCTTCGGTGCTGTGTTCTAGATTTTAGAGGCAGTTGGGAAAGGCATCTAGCTATGGTGGAGTTTGCCTACAACAACAGTGTTCAGACTAGTATCAGGATGGCACCGTACGATACTCTGTATGGCAGGAAGTGAAGTACGCCTATTTACTGGTTTGAAGTTGGGAAACGGCAAATGTTTGGGCCTGAGATAGTGTGGCAGACCTCTAAAAAGATCATTCTGATCAGGAAGAGGTCGGTGGATGCTCAGAGAAGGCAGAAGAGCTATGCAGACAGTCGAAGAAGAGAACTTGAGTTCGAGGTTGGTGACTTTGTCTTTCTGAAGGTTTCACCTACCAAAGGTGTGATCCGTTTAAGTTAGCCCCAAGGTTCATAGGCACGTACAAGATATTGAAGCAGATTGGGAAAACTGCTTACCGGCTGGAGTTACCTGAAGAGTTGTCTCAGGTGCACAATGTCTACCATATGTCTATGCTGAGAGGTTATATTCCAGATCAAAGTCACCACTTGCCCGAAGTGCCGGAGGTTTGCAACTAGATCTGATTTACATTGAGCTCCCGGTTGAAATTGTGGATCGTCGGGAGAAAGTCTTGAGGAACAAGACGATACCGATGGTCAAAGCAGTCTGGAGAAACCAGTTGGTTGAAGAGGCTACTTCAGAGTCTGAGGAGAGGATGTTGAAGGATCATCCTGAGCTCTTTGTCTATTTTGTATCTTGTTTCTTTCCTTTCTTTTCTTGTTGTATTGCTTTTCTCACCCTTTAAGTGTAGTTCCGGGGGCGGAACTATTCTAAGGGGGGAGTGCTGTAATATCTTAGATTTTCGAATCTTAATTAAATTAGAATTTATTTTTATTTCCATGTGTTGTGCAAGTGCAAATTTGTGCACGTGTTTCTCTAAAATTATTTTCATGAATATTTAATTCAAATTCTTCTCTTTTTAATCTAGAAAGCCTAATGAAAATCCTAGGCCTAATTGTCTCTTTCTAGCCAACCCTAATTAATTTATTTATTTATTTATTAGAGCCCATGGTTATTTTAGCCCATTAGAGAGCCCATTAACTTAATTCGACTTTTAATTTGTCTAACTTATAGTGTAGACCAATTTAGTAAACAATTAATTAAATTACATGAACAAACTTACAAATGGGGGCACTAGTGTAGCACGTGCAATGAAGCACTACAAGGAGTTGGCCGGATTATGCAAAGAGAGAGGGAGAGATGGGTGAAGTGGTGAGTTGGTTATCTTATCATGGGTAGTTGTTACAACTCCCTAATTCATCTTAGCCTTTGATCCTTAACTATTTGGACTAATCCTAGCCATCCACTTGCACTCAAAATTTGTATAAATATGCCCCCCCCCCCCCCCCCCACACTCAACATACTTGCACCTAAAAGATTGAAAGAAAGAAAGAAAAGAAGAAACAATTAGCGAGTAAAAAATTAAGAGAGAGTTGTGAGTTTAAAAGATTGAGAGTTGAGTTTTGTGTGTTCCCCATCCCATTGTTGGCCGGCCTACCATTGGAGCAAGAAGGCAGGAGTTCAAACACCATTCAGGCTAGGAGGAGAAGTCAAATTGGTGGCTCAATCTAGGAGGAGAAGGCTTCATTTGTTCATTCTAGAAGACTTTTGGAGTTTTGTTATTTCTCTCCATTAAAGGGGGTGATTTTCTCGGACTTCTAACTAGATACCATGCTAGGAAATTGTTTGATAAAATTGAGAAGAAAACCCTAATTAATTTAGCCATATGTTCTGAAAATGAGACAAATTGCAAATGGTTTGAATGCTTGTTAAAAAGAATGCTATTTCCTACAAATTGTGATTGTTATCTTAGAAATTACCATGCTACCATGATTTATATGTTTGATATGTGCTAAATTGAGAAATTGTGCTTGTATGTTTAGTTAATTGAAATGGGAACCTTAAAAAATGTGAATCGCCTAATTGACTTGGTAATGGCATGAAAAAGGAGATTTTGTTATAGAAATGATTATATAATGTTAATAAAAATAATAAAAGTGATCTAGGGAAAGTTTTGAGTACAAACTCACAAAGAAACTACACTTGTATTCTTAGTTTCGAAATTGTAGAGACAAATAGGTGTAGAGAGTAAAAAAAGGAAAAAATTATAATTTTGTGTCAAAATTCAGGTTTTATTTTTATACTGTAAATATATAGAAACTAAATTCTGGAAATTTTGAATACAACTGGGAAAGAAAAGAAGTTAAAAATAATTGTTTTTATAAAAATTTTGAAAAGAACAGAGACTTGAATTATAACTCCTAAAATCCAAACCATATCAGGTTAGTCACTTGGACTTATTGGTCATCGGGTGCACTTGGGTTCGGTTACTGTAGCCGTGGGTTGGTCTTTGGTCTCGGGTTCGAAACTGGGCATTGCCTTTTCTTTTCATTTTTTTTATAAAAATCTGAAACTCGAGAACTAATTTACATATAATTAAAACCGAGTCATATCGCATGGGTGCCTTGGCCTTTCTGGCTTTCGGTGGCATCACAGTGTGGTCACTGTAGCAGGCGGGTGTGCATTGGGTCGCGGGTTCGAGGCTCGGGTCTGGAATTTAAAACAGTTTTTTTTTGTTTTTTAGGTTTATTTGGATTTCTTTGAGCTTTAAAAAAATTCTGAAAATATATTATAATTATTCAAAAAATATATAGACTTCATGAAAAATATTTATACAATATTTGGCTTATTAAAACAAGATTTAGAAGCAAAAAAAAAATTGAGTAGAACTCTATAAAATTGATATTTGCATGAATATGAAATGTGATTTTCTTTCCATGAGAGAATTCTACTTAAATTTATAAAACAGGATCTTGTATGAAAAAATTAAAGTGGGTTATTTATGGAATACTTTTCATTAATTTGTACAAGTTATGCATTTTTAAAGTTAAAAAAAATATAATTGTGACCTTCTTGGACCAAATTAAGGAAGCAATAATTGTGTGAGAATTAAGTGAATTATTGAGATTAATCTTGAATGAGAAAGATATACATCGAAATTGAACTTTATGTATGAAATTGATTCATAGAAAAGAAATGGAAATCATGTTGAATTATGAAAAAGACTTTATGAGTATGAAAACTCAATTTTGTGATTATGAAGTGAAATTGAGAACTAGAGTGTAGCTAAGCCTCATACCGGCATTAAAAGAATTCGTTGAGATAAGATTTGAAATGAAAAGACCAAGATTTGGGTCGTGTTATCTAAATAGTTAAGACCGGTATAGTGGGAGTGCTAACTCTAGAGGATTGATTTTATTTATGATTCAAATAAATTAAGGACTAGACACATAGTGGAGATGTGATGAAAGTAAGAGAAAAAACATGAGTATGAGGGCCATTGGATTGGTGGCGTGAGAGTATTCACAGGATGTCCCATGATGCGTCATGAATAGGACGTAGATACTACTCCAGAGTAACGTCCCGGTGGCGACGCTTATGGGGTGGTCTAGTGACTACGGGTGGTGCAATGTCAACGGTAGGAGATGAATTGACCAGAGGATGCCTACATGATGAGTCATGTGTCTGTGTGTGGGATTCTCTCCAGGGCGCCTGGACGTGGGCTCGTAACTCATAGAACACCTAGGATACTTACCGTGGTTACCTTAGTAGATTAAGTCATGGCGAGGAATTGAACCCTACAAGATAAAGAACGATTAAGGGCTTGTCCTCGGACCTATGTAGTATGGGCTGCATAGACTCTGAACAAGTGCGCATTAGTGTCATATAACATAAACAACTGTATTAAGGACTAACTGCACAATCTCAACACGACATTAATGGGATAGTCCCCGTAGTTCTGTTTGTGACAAGTTTGTGCTTTCCAAGTAAGAGAAAATTGATGTATTATATCCTAGCATCAGTTGAATGAACTGACATGCCCACTGTTTCTATGTAGGATAAAGTGATTGACAAGATTAAAGTATGTGTGCTGCTTAAAGAATTATTCAAGTGTTGTATATTTTTATTCATGTAAATTGTTGTAAATTGCTTCCGTTGTATAAGTGTAATGTAAATGTAACTCTGATGTAACTAAAGTTTTTTAATTCCTTGTAAAATCGTACGAAGAGAAGTGTAAAGATCTTGTGGAACTTCGAATTCGATCTTATTTGGAATTCGGGGTGTTACAGGTAACTTTCCTGCCACCCTCTGACAATTCGGGGTTGCAGCTCCGAGGGTCGTTTACCCTGAGTTGTCAGCGGGTGAGAGGTGGGTCGATCCCAAGGGCGGGACTCGGGGTGCTCGCCGAAGGCGGGCGCCCTAAAATGGAATTTTTGGCTGAGAGCACCAGATCGGTGGCTCCCCTACCACCCTCTGAAAATTTGGGGTTTCGACTCCGAGCACCGTTTACCTCGGATTGTCAGCGGGTGATAGGTGGTTCGACCCAAAGTTCGGGGCATTTGCCGAAGGCGAGCACCTTAAATCTTAATGAAAACTTTTGGGTAGGGAGGAGAGCTGGAATCCCGAAGGCCGAGCCCCCGTATCTTAGGAGAGTCGTTGGGCCATGGCTCGAGGCAACTGCCGAGTGCGAAGCCCTGTTAGCTTGAGAAAGCTAGGGCGTGGCTCGGGGTGAGTGCCGAGGGTCGAGCCTCCTTAACTTGGGAGAAGAGTTGTCGGGTTGTGGCTCAGAGGCACTACCGAGCGTGAAGCCCTGTTAGCTTAAGAAAGCTAGGTCGTGGCTCGAGGTGAGTGCCGAGGGTCGAGCCCCATTAACGTAAGAGAATAGTTGTCGGGTTGTGGCTCGGAGGCACTATCGAGCGCGAAGCTCGGTTAGCTTGAGAAAGCTAGGGCGTGGCTCGAGGTGAGTGCCGAGGGTTGAGCCTCCCTAACTTGGGAGAAGAGTTTTCGGGTTGTGGCTCGGAGGCACTGCCGAGTGCGAAGCCCTGTTAACTTGAGAAAGCTAGGGTGTGGCTCGAGGTGAGTGCCGAGGGTCGAGCCCCCTTAACGTAAGAGAAGAGTTTTCGGGTTGTAGCTCAGAGGCACTGCCGAGCGCAAAGCCCTGTTAGCTTGAAAAAACTAGGGCGTGGCTCGAGGTGAGTGCCAAGGGTCGAGCCCCCTTAATGTAAGAGAAGAGTTTTTGGGTTGTGGCTCGGAGGCACTGCCGAGCGTGAAGCCCTGTTAGCTTGAGAAAGTTAGGGCATGACTCGAGGTGTGTGCCGAGGGTCGAGCCCCCTTAACGTAAGAGAAGAGTTGTCGGGTTGTGGCTCGGAGGCACTTCCGAGTGCGAAGCCCTGTTAGCTTGAGAAAGCTAGGGCATGGCCCGAGGTGAGTGTCGAGGGTCGAGCCCCATTAACATAAGAGAAGAGTTGTCGGGTTATGGCTCAGAGGCACTGCTGAGCGCGAAGCTCGGTTAGCATGAGAAAGCTAGGGTGTGGCTCGAGGTGAGTGCCGAGGGTCGAGCCCTCTTAACTTGGCAAAAAAAATTAAAAAAGTGTAGGAGAAAACATAAAGTTACACTTTGTTATTTACGAAAGGGAATAACACGTAAGTGCCGATTACAATAGATCGTTACATAAGTCTAGCCATCTCCTTCGAGGAACTTAATGAGGTGCTATGCATTCCAGGGCCACTTGATTATCCTGCCCCCCAGGTCTGCGAGGCGATACGTGCCAGGACGGACCACTTTGGAGCCCTTGTAAGGGCCATCCCAATTAGGCGAGAGTTTTCGCTTTCCTCTGGGGTTGGAGACCGCGAGCTTTTTGAGCACGAGGTCACCCTGCTTGATGTCGCCGGGCGGACTTTCTTGTTGCAGAATTTCTCGACCCTTTGCTGATATATGCTTCTGCGAATGGTGGATCTTTTCCTGACCTCGTCGATGAGGTCCAAATTGGCTCTGAGGTCCGAAGAGTTGTCCTCCTGTCTGAAGGCCATGATCCTGGGTGAAGGGAGGCCGATCTCGAGAGGGATAACAGCCTCAGCACCGTAGGTGAGGTTGAATATGGATTCGCCCGTAAGGATCCTCTTAGTTGTTCGGTGTGCACAGAGTACGCTGGGTAGCTCGTCGACCCATAGCCCCTTGGGCAAATTATCCAGTTGCTTCTTGAGGCCAACTAGGATCTGGCGGTTCGCATTTTCGGCTTGGCCGTTTGACTGAGGGTGGCACACCGATGAGAAGCATTGGCAAATGCCAATGTCTTCGCAGAACTTTCAAAAGTTTTTACCCACGAACTGGGTCCCATTGTCGGTGATGAGTACCTGTGGGATCCTGAATCGACAGATGATGTTCCTCCCGAAGAATTGTTGATTCTGATGCTCGGTAATCGTGGCCAGGGGTTCGGCCTCGATCCACTTTGTGAAGTAGTCGATGGCTACCACTAGAAATTTCTTTTAACCTGTTGCTTGTGGGAAAGGGCCGACCAGGTCCATCCTCCACATAGCGAAAGGGGTCGGACTAGATAGGGATCGGAGGTTGGCCTGGGGAATCTTTTTCACCGAAGAGAATCTTTGGCATGGGCCACATCACCTGATGAGGTCTTGGGAGTCTTACAGCATTGTAGGCCAGTAGTACCCGTGATTTAAGGCCTTTCGGTCGAGTGACCTGCTCCCCATGTGGCATCCGTCGATCCCCTCGTGCAGTTTCTTCAGAGCGTACTTCGCCTCGTCCAGAGTTAGGCAACAGAGGTAGGGCCTACCGGTACCGTCGGGTGATGTGTAGGAGCGCTTGAAGAGCCTTCCTTCAATCAGGGTGAATCTTTCAGAGCGGATCCTGATCCTTCTTACTTCGGCCTGGTCTTAAGGGAGCTCGTTGTAATGCCCTGATTTTCGGTAATTGGAAAACCGTGACATAAGCTAGAATCTTTTCTTCAATTAGCCACAATACACAAAAAAAAAGAAAATTTAAAACTTTTTATTCAACACAAATGTATTACAAGTCCGAATGTTACAATTCCAATACATTATAACAGTATTACAATAATACCTTTACAATCCCAAATGTTACAACTTTCAACATATTACATCAGAGTACAATGAATAAAGAACAACACTTGGTATTTCATATGGATGCTTCCCCAACAATAAACAAATTACAGCAATGAATAAATAACAATAATTGTTACAAATGAAATTACAATATATTTTACAACGAAAACTTAAATAAAGTTGACTCCTTGCTTCTCTACCCTCTAGTTCTCCTGAATCATGTACCTGTACTTCTGCAATCCAGTACCTATACTTCTGCAATCCAATACCTATTGAAGTGGGGACGTCAGTACATATACTGACGCTTTAAGGCTGATAACCAGCAGCGAATCTCAACTATAGCAAACAAATTGATGAAAAGAAGAACGTGTATATATATTTGATGTGTCAGTGTATGTTATGACTTAAACTCTAATGCAAGATTACTAATGCAAGGATGCTCTTATTCTAATGCAAGGAAGACTCTGGGACAGTATGCAGCTCATACTACATACGCCCCATATCAAGCCATTTCTTCATATATAGGGATTTGAACCCACGTTATGAATTCTACTTTGTACACAATCCTGTCCTGACAATACAACGTGACTGTGAGGTTGCAGAAGGGGTCGAGTCCCACCAATGCAGTACGCCTATGGTGTCTCCGTTTGCCACTACTACCCGGCATACCGGACCTCACTCAAAAACGAGGTTGCAGGTACGGTCTAGTTCCGTTACTGCTGTCATTTTAGTGGTGATCGTGTTTGCCACTATTGCCCGGCATACCGGACATCATTCAAAAACCAAACGAACATAGGGTCTCGCAAGCACAGGATAGCACGAAGCATACTCTGTGGCACCCATAAGTTACGGTATTTCAGGAATTAATAGTATGAGATACGCAACCCATGCTCCCAACTCGTGAGAAGGCACCGTACGTATCCCTTTGACGGGAAGGTACAACCCAAAGTGCACAAAACTGGGTGATGTCCACCAAAAATATTTCAATTATGGAAATAGAAATAAAATAATAATTTTTAATATATGCCCGGTATTTTCCAGACATTATTCCAAAAATGCGTTTTTCAAGATTTTGCACAAGTGCACAAAACTGATACAATACATATATATACTTACTAGTATATATATCCAAATAGCTTTTTATCAGTAAAACCGAATAATTTCCAATTAAAATATTTTAATTTCAAAAATAATAATTATACAAGTATAATATCCGTCCGGGATATTACATTACTCCCTCCTTAGAATAATTCTGTCCTCAGAACTACGTTAAGTTAGGAAAACAGATAAACATCCATATCTCTACTATTATAATGGGAGAAGGGCTTAGTGTCATTTGTCATTGACTGACATTTTGTCAACACGTGCAGCGCACGTGTTGGTATTTTTTTTCCTTTTCATTCCCCTCCACGTGCATCGCACGTGCATTATAGTTTTTTTTGTCCTTTTCATTCTCCTCCACGTGCATCGCACGTGTTGGTATTTTTTTTCCCTTTTCATTCCCCTCCACGTGCATCGCACGTGCATTATAGTTTTTTTTTTGGTCCTTTTCATTCCTCTCCACGTGCATCGCACGTGCATGATACTAGTACTAAATAACTCGGGGAAAGAAAGCTTATACGACTTTCCGGCTCCCAAGTCACTCATCCACGAACTAGTTCTCCAAAGAACCTAACCTTGATCCCAAAGTTGCCTGAAAAATCTGCCAAAGTCAGGATGTAACTCTCGAATCTTGGTCAGAACTACTGACGCTGGCACTCCGTGTTGCTTCCTTACGTCTTCAATGTGGACTTCCGCTAATTTCTCTAGCGACTAAGTCATCTTTATCCGAAAAAATGTGCAGACTTTGTCAACCGGGTCCCAAATAACCCAAACTGAGTCAAACATTTTCGAACTACTGGGTAATCCTGTGACGAAGTCCACACTGATATTCTGAAATTTTCCTTAATCAACTTGCTGCTTTGGTGCTTCAATCCCTGCATCTTCTGCCTAAGCCTTCTGACTTGATTACTTAGACTCGGTTGCAGCTTCCATCGTGCCAAAACTGAGCTTCAATCTTGAGTAATCACTTCAATACTGGCTTGACTTATCTCATCATCTTGCTTCTTACTTCCTTCACGGTCCTTGGCTGAGGCCAATACTTCACTGCCTTGATCTTTTGCACTTCGGTAGACACTCCCTCCTTAGAATAGGACATGGCCTACGAACATCACTTCTGACTTCTAGGATTCTCTCCTATAATTTTCTCAAAGCTGATACTCTAGATGGTGTAATTAGCAAAACCAAATCTAGAGTCACCTTCCGCACATATCTCAACTCTTGAAAAATAATTCAGACAAAAGAATATGATGAACCAAGTTTGAACAAAACAGCTGTATGGATTCCATATATATATAAATCCAACTGATTAAATAATTGTTACATCATATAGTATTTCTTAGTCCAAAATAAATTTCAAAATACAACTCTTAAACTTAGTTGCAGTTCCATATGTACATACTGGTACTGGCTCTCCTGCCATCTTCAGCTTGCTTTTCGTAAGTGCGAACTTTTACTCTTGGTGAACAAGCTCCTTCCCCTTGTTATTCATTTTCGGGCTGATCTGCCGTCATTATTATGAAGCTGGGGACAGTTCGGCCTAACATGACCAATCTCCCTACAATTGTAACATGTACGGGTCTCCACCTGGGGGTTCTTCCTCGTACACTGGCTCTTGAGATGACCATGCTCACCACATAGGAAACAACTCCTTGTCTTGGCGCCTCCAGTGTTACCAACAGTCTTCTGAAATTTCCGATTTCGACCCTGGTTTCTGAATCCCGACTCTGGTGCAGATCCTTTCCCTTGTAGTCATGAATAGATTGATTTCCCATACCCAACTTCCTTACAGAAATGGCATACTACAACCTCGATGGTCTCCTGGATTTTCTTCCATTCATGTTGTAGTCGTGCTAATCTGGAATTAAAGTATTTCTGCTCCTCTACCCGGCCTGCTAATGCAGCTCTGCAAGCCTTTCTCAGTTGCTTAGCTTGACGACCTCTCCTGGTCCTACACCTCCTCAGCTTCTTCATTTCCTGTCGTATGCTGGCTGTCGCTGCTGTGTGTTGATCCACACTTAGCTCCTGCTGTGGTGAAAGCTCCTTCTGCTCCTCGCTCAAGATCATCGGATCATCCCTTGAAATTGGCTCACCCTCTTCCATCAACACATCCTCGGTTAGGATATCCTCGAACACCATTCATGTGTTTTAAGGATGGTAACACATATACTGGAATTAGTCCAGATATAGAAAAACTATAAAACATAAGTTAAAAGAAACAACAATATGAATTATAATTGTCTACCACTTGCTAAAACCCGACTCCTAAAAGGCATCCAAGTTTAATTTTCCTACTGTGTTGGACTGTAAATTGAAGTCGGCTCTGATACCACTCTGTAACGCCCCGATTTCTGGTAACTGGAAAACCGTGATATAAGCCAGAATCTTTTCTTCAATTAGCCACAATACACAGAAAAACAAGAAAAGTTAAAACTTTTGATTCAACACAAATGTATTACAAATCCGAATGTTACAAAATTGCAATACATTATGACAGTGTTACAATAATACCTTTACAATCTCAAGTATTACAACTTTCAACATATTATATCAGAGTACAATGAATAAAGAACAACACTTGGTATTTCACATGGATGCTTCCCCAACAATAAACAAATTACAACAATGAATAAATTACAATAATTGTTACAAATGAAATTACAACATATATTACAGCGGAAACTTAAATAAAGTTGACTCCTTGCTTTTCTAGCCTCGAGTCCTCCTGAATCATGTACCTGTACTTCTGCAGTCCAGTACCTGTAGTTCTACAGTCCAATATCTATTGAAGTGGGGGCGTCAGTACATATACTGATGCTTTAAGGCTGATAACTAGCCGCGAATCTCAACTATAGCAAACAGATTGATGAAAAGAGGAACGTGTATATATATTTGATGTATCAGTGTATGTTATGACTTAGACTCTAATGCAAGATTACAAATGCAAGGATTCTCTTTTTCTAATGCAAGCAAGACTTTGGGACAGTATGCAGCCCATACTACATATGCCCCATATCAAACCATTTCTTCATATATAGGAATTTGAACCCACATTATGGATTCTACTTTGTACACAATCCTGTTCCTGACAATACAACGTGAATGGCGAGGTTGCAGAAAGGGTCGAGTCCCACTAATGCAATACGCTTATGGTGTCTCCGTTTGTCACTACTACCCGGCGTACCGGACCTCACTAAAAAATGAGGTTGTAGGTACGGTCTAGTTCCGTTACTGCAGTCACTATAGTGGTGATCATGTTTGCCACTATTGCCTGACGTGCCAGACCTCATTCAAAAACCAAACGAACATAGGGTCTCGCAAGCGCAGGATAGCATGAGGCCTACTCTGTGGCGCCCACAAGTCACGGTATTTCTGGAATTAACAGTGCAAGATACGCAACCACTGCTCCCAACTCGTGAGAAGGCACCGTACGTATCCTTTTGACGGGAAGGTACAACCCAATAACACCGCCTAGTGTCGGCCTATAGGACAGGTCGGGTCATAAGGAATCACCCTTAACACCAACTCTTTCCCTTCGGCGAATAATGATAATAAGTAATGGTTAAGTAGTAATAGCCATAAGTTACAACCCTAACGATGTCACAAACCCTGAACAATCCTAAGGATGACAACAGTATAAACCCAAAATGCTAGGTCTTAAGTTAGACTTCACAAGATAACTTTACTAGGCTGCTCAACCTAGACTTACCAGAATCCCTAAGGATCTGGTTCATGGCATATCGATCCAAGACCTCAGCAATACGAATATATTTGCATGCTACTACCCTGAACTTGGATTTCGTCGTACTCCGGTCTGCGATTAACCAACACCAGTTAAGTTCCGACGGTACACAAGGAGTGACTCGTGCACAGTCCCTTATGAGTAAGGTAAACACACGTCTTGATGGTCGATAGTACTAAGGCAATGATATCACCCTAGATGAGCACAACAAACTGCATATTAGCTAAGAAGCTACGTACGAGTAACCAAAAACACATACGCACTAAACAAGCTACGTATAGGACCAACAACTGCATACGAGCTAGACGAGCTGTGTATGAGACAACAACATACATACGAGCCGAATAAGCTACGTATGAGACCAACAGCTACATACAGGCCAGTCGAGCGGCGTATGAGACAACAACATACATACGAGCGAAATAAGCTACGTATCAGACCAACAGCTACATACGGGCCAGGCGAGCCACGTATGAGACAACAATACACATACGAGCCAAATAAGCTACGTATGAGACCAACAGCTACATACGGGCCAAGCGAGCCGCATATGAGACAAAAATATACATACGAGCCAAATAAACTACGTATGAGACCAACAGCTACATACGGGCCATGTGAGCTGCGTATGAGACAAAAACATACATACGAGCCAAATAAGCTACGTATGAGACTAATAGCTATACGAGCTAGGCGAGCAACGTATGAGCAAAACTACACACGAAAACAACCATATAGGTAATCAACATAGAAGAAACCAAATGTGCTTACTAGCAAAACTTGATCTTCTATAATTAGAAGCAATAGAAGAATCTACAAACAATCTTAAATAGGCATTCTACCAATGAGAAGCCCAAAAGCGACATAAAAGCCTTTCGACAGCCTAGAAGCAACCAGTGCTACGCTTATCGGATTTTAATAGAAATATAATTTTTAGAAATGTAAGAATATTTACCACAACTCTCTAGTGGAACAATATTTCAGATTCTGTAAGGAATCCAAAATTCGGTCCATCGAACACACGCAAACAGTTTACCCAAACTGCAGATTTTCATTCAACAAAAAGCTGAAACTTTGCAAGCTGGTAACTTTTGCTCTACTCGTCAAAATCTAAAGAAACTGGACAATTTGAAAAGGTGGGAACATCTACTAAAACTTCCCAGTTGACCACTTTCTCAGATTCCATAAGAAATTCCAAATTCCTGACCTCGAACATACGCAAACAATTACCAAACAACAGATTTTCAACAAAAAGATGAAACTTCTGTAGCTTGTAATTTTTGCTCTACTCGTCGAAATCTAACGAAACTGGATAATTTGACAAGATGGGAACTTTTACTAAAACTTCCCAGTTGACCACTTTCTCAGATTCCATAAGGAATTCCAAATTCCTGACCTCGAACATACACAAACAATTACCAAACTACAGATTTTCAATAAAAGAGATGAAACTTCTGTAGCTTGTAACTTTTGCTCTACCCGTCAGAATCTAACGAAAATGGACAATTTGAAATGGTGGGAACATCTACTAAAACTTTCCAATTGACCAATTTCTCAGATTCCGTAAGGAACTCCAAGTTCCTACCCATCGAACACACACAAATGGTAATAAAATAGCAGATTTGACAAAGGAAAACTGAAACTTTGAAAGTCTATAACTTGTGTTCCACTTATCGAAATTTAACCCAAGAGGTCAATTCGGAAAGGGAAGAATGTATACTACAACTTCCTAGTTGGTCTCCACCTCAGATTCAACAGGTAAGACACTCTAAAACATCAAAGAAATCAAATAGCAAGCAAACTCAGCTCAAATCTGGCTACTGCATCTTCCAAATACCATAACTCTTATTCCGCTTATCGGAATCTAGCCCGAGAGGTCAATTCGGAAAGGAGAGAATGTCTACTACAACTTCCTAGTTGGTCTCCACTTCAGGTTCAACAGGTAAGATACTCTAAAACCTCAAAGAAGCAAGACAACAAGAATCCAGTCAAGACAGCCAGTTGCTGTACTTTGCAAACGGCATAAATCCTACTACGGTTATCTGAATTTAAACCGAGAGGTCAATTCAGAAAGGGGAGAACGTCTACTAAAACTTTCTAGTTGGTCTCCAATCAGATTCAACAAGTAAGAGGCTCAAAAATGACAACCAAACAGAACAGTGAGCTTCTCAGCCGAGCTCGCTCTCCTGATTTGAAACGACCATAACTTTTGCGTCTCTTATCGGAATTTAGCCCGAGAGGCCAATTCGAAAAGGGAAGAACGTCTACTACAACTTCCTGGTTGGTCTCCTCTTCAAATTCCGTAAGGAACACCCATTTCAAGCCCCCCGAACACACTGCGACTCTAACCCCAAAACAGCGAGCTCACTGTTTTGGCTCCACCCTTCGCTGTTTTGGGGGAAACGATCGTTTTACCCATCAAAACAACTCCGAAAAATCCATAAAATTCTAGCATGATAATAACACCCCTAAGAACATCTCCGGGTCAAGATTCCATCATTTACACAAGTAAATAAATCTAACCCTACAACTTCACAAATCGAACCTTTATTGTTCTATTTTGTGTTCTACAACTTCAACTTTGCATACACTTTATTCTAGTTTATTAGCACATGAAACCACTTCAATACAACAAGATAAAACCAAAATAAACCTAATAATATACCTAAAACGAACATGAGATGAGAAACCCCCACCTTATTTAGTGTAGAAAGGACTTGTTCTTCTCTGCCTCCTTGCTCCTTGTTCTTGCTCCTTAAGAACTCCACCATGAAAAGAACCCATGAAACCCCTCTTTTCTTTTTCTTTTGATCCTCTCTTTCTTTTCCTTTCTCAATCTTTTTACTAAAATAACTAAGTAGAAGATGTAGAATAGAAGAGATGGAGTATGAGATGAAATTGGGATGAGATGGAATAAGATGAGAACACCATGGAAAAGGGTTTCTAACCCTAGAAGAAGCATTGGCCAGCCAAATGAAGGAAGGGGGAGGGTTGGGGTGTTTTTATAGAAGGTGGGTGTGTTTTGTGTGGGTGAAAATGAAGACAAGTGTCCATGTTCTCATGGCTCAACAATTGGGTGATTTATTGCAAATAAATCTTACAATCAAGTCATAATTCATCCATACCCTCCATCTCATCATGATTTGATCAAAAATAAAATACAATTTTCCCAAATCACATACTACACGATTTGTACAATCGCCTGAAATCGACACGAATCAAATCTATGCATATATCTGATCATACAGATAATTTTCGTTCGTGAAAATGAAAAAATCAGTACAAAAATAATTTTATTCTGAGAAATAAAAATAAAATAATTTTGTTACTGGCTCGGAAGATTTCAGAATCAATTCCATACAAAATAGTCGTATGCCGACTAGTATATATACATATATAATGTTTATTAACAAAACCGGGTGATGTCCACCAAAAATATTTCAATTCTGAAAATAGAAATAAAATAATAATTTTTAATATTTGTCTGGTATTTTCCAGACATTTTTCAAAAATGCGTTTTTTAAGATTTTGCACAAGTGCACAAAACTGATACAATACGTATATATACTTACTAGTATATATATCCAGATAGCTTTTTATCAGTAAAACCGAGTAATTTCCAATTAAAATATTTTAATTTCAAAAATAATAATTATACAAATATAATATTCTTCCGGGATATTACATTCACCGTCCGAAAGGAATTTTCAAATGGGCATCATCCAGTTGTCTGGTTGGAGACTAGTGTTGAGGCAGGAGGCATCAAAGAGGTCGATGCTGGGCTTGAGGAGGACCTCGATCAGGACGGTACGGTCGAGCACCTCGAAGGATGATGAGGCGAGCCTCGACAATAAATCCGCCTGGACATTCTACTCCCTTGGGATTCGTTCTACCGAGTGGTATTCGAAAGATGACAAGAGATGATGGACCACTACCAAGTACTGTACCATTCGGGTGTCACGAGCTTCGTACTCCTCGGCGATCTGGTTAACCACAAGCTGGGATTCGCTAAAGGCCCTGATGTGTCTAGATCCGGCCTTGTGTGCTAGGGTGAGCCAAGCGATCATAGCCTCATATTCCGCTTCGTTATTCGAGGTCGAAAAATTCAGACAGAGAGAATACTGGAGGATGAAATTATCGGGACCTTTTAGAATGACCCCTGCTCCGCTCCCTCCCTCGCAAGCCGAGCCATCGACATAAACCTCCCACATCGGGTCGGCTTCCTAAATGTTGGATGGCTCAGAAATAGTGCATTCCGTGATGAATTCGGCGAGGGCCTGCCCCTTGATGGCTGTCCTGAGTTGGTAACTGATATCGTACTGACTTATCTCGATCGACCACTTGACCAAACGGACGGATGTTTTGGGCTTGTGAAGGACGACCTTGAGGGGCTGGTCCGTAAGGACCTGAATGAAGTGTGCTTGGAAATAAGGGCAAAGCTTTCGCACGGCCATCATAAGTGTGTAGGCTACCTTCTCCATTTTAGCGTACCTCGTCTATGCTAAGAGCAAGACTTTGATCACGTAGTACAGAGGCTTCTGGATGCCTTCATCTTCCCGAACGAGGACGACACTGAGGGTGCTCTCTGAGGCTGAGAGACATAGTTGTGGTGGTTCGCCCGGTTCGGGTTTACTGAGGAGTGGAGGGTTGGCGAGATAGGACTTCAGCTGTTCGAACGCCTACTGCTGGGTGTCCCCCCACTCGAAGCCTTTGGCTCCCCGGATAGCCTTGAAGAAGGGGAGTGTCTTCTCCCCTAATTTCGAGAGGAAGCGGCCGATGGCAGCCAGCCTTCCCATTAGGCACTAAACTTCTTTAATATTCCAGGGAGGGGCCATGTCAATAATGGTCTGTATCTTCTCGGGGTTTTCCTCAATGCCGAGCTGGCTGACAACGAACCAGAGGAATTTCCTGAAGGAGACGCCGAAGGCGCACTTGGCGGGATTGAGCCTCATGTTATGTGCTCGGAGGATGCCAAATGCTTCTTCAAAATTGTTCACATGGTCCTGACCTCACCGGCTTTTAACGAGCATGTCATTGACGTATACCTCCATGTTGCGACCGATCTGATCTTTGAAGACCCGGTTGACGAGCCTCTAGTAGGTGGCTCCGGCATTTTTGAGCTCGAAGGGCATGACCCGGTAACAATATAGACCTTGGTCAGTCACGAAAGATGTCTTAGCGAGATCGGGAGGGAACATACGGATTTGGTTATAATTTGAAAAGGCGTCCATGAACGTCAGCAGCTCGTGACTCGATGTTGCATCGATTAGGGCATCGATGCTTGGCAGAGGAAAGGGGTCTTTCGGGCATGCCTTGTTGAGGTCTGTGAAGTTTATGCAATCCTCCAGCTTCCACTGGCCTTCCTCACCATAACAACCTTGGCCAGCCGGGTAGCTGACCTACTAAATGAATTGATCGGACAACAGTTTGTCTATCTCAATCTTTAGGGCTTTTTGCCTATCCGGAGCGAACTTGCGCCGCTTCTGATGAATGAGCTTGGAGCTCGGGACGACGCTCAGTCGGTGCATGATCAGGTCCTCTGAAATCGCAGGCATGTCGGACGGGGTCCATGCGAAGAGGTCGATATTGCGGTGAATGCAACAATCAGGCCTTGCTTGAAGTCCGGGGACAAGATGCAGCTCACACAGAAATGTTTAGATTTGTCATCTACCCTAACGAGATTTCCTCCAGCTCGTCCGCTGGCTCTGACTCTGTGTGGTTTCTCTCAGGAGTGAGTTCAACCGCGTCGAGGGGAAATACCCCGTCCCCGACTACCATCATGTAGCACGAACGTGCCGACTCCTGGTTGCCTCTGATGACCCCAACCTCGAGGTCGGTGGGGAACTTTAGTTTCAGATAGTAGGCCAAGGGGGCGGCCTGGAACGAACAGAGCCCGGGTCGACCAAGGATGGCGTTGTATGTTGCCTTGACGTTGACCACCATGAAATTTATTGACTCGGTTCGGATGATGGGGGTCGTGCCTGCAGTTACATCTACTGTCACAATCCCCTCAATTTCTACAGGGATGCCTGAAAACCCGTGAAGGGTGTAACCGGTGGGCTTGAGCTTTTCTCGGAGAAGCTTGAGGTTCTCAAACGCTTCTAAGAAAAGGATATTAACTGAGTTGTCGTTGTCCACCAGGATAAGGCAAACCTCGAAGTTGGCTATAACGAGGCTGATGACGAGGGCGACGCAGTATGGAAGCCGGACACCTTCGAGGTCTTCTCCCGGGAATGAGACAGGCAGTTGTTGGACACGGGGGGAGGGATGGCCTCGGACAGAATTGACCTCTCGGACAAAGGCCTTGCGAGAGGTATTGGAGTCCCCTCCCATGGGTCCACCATGGACGTAATGGAGGATAGCCGATCCCCCTGCTTTTGCGGGCTCAGGATCCTGCTCGGAACGGCGGCTGTTTGCACAAGAAGGAGGCGAAGACCTCAGGCTTCGTCGTTCTCTTTGGTCTTTGGGACTGGTCCGGGCGAACTCCCTCAGATACCCTCGTTGGATGAGGGCTTTTATCTCGTCTTTGAGGGCTCGGCATGATCTGTATCGTGCCCAGTGTCTCGGTGGAAGTGGCAGTAGAACCTTTGGTCTCGCTTCTTGCCATTGTTCATCTGTCGGGGAGGGAAGCGGACAATTCCTTTGTCCTCGATCTCCATCAAGATTGTCGAGACATTCTAAGTCAAGGATGTATATCTCTCGAATCGTGGGACCGGGGGGACCCTTTCGAGACAAGTTGCTTCTTTCTCGGGCCTCTTGAAGGGCTCAGCATCATCGACCTTACGCTTCCCCTTAGTAGTGGCTTCCTTGGGACCCTCGGGGTTGAGGGCCTCCTCAGCCCGGATATACTTTTCAACCCTGTTGAGTTGGTCGGGGAAGTCCAAAGGTGGTTTCTTGGCCAAAGAAGCCTTGAGCTGGCCATGGCGGACGTTGTGTCGGAAGGTTACGGAGGCGACCCCTACGTCGAGGGAGGAAACTGACCTCGCCTCAGTGGTGAACCTCCGAATGAACTCCCGGAGGGATTCCCCATCCTTCTGTTTGAGGTCTAGAAGGGAAGAGCTCGTCTTCTCGACCTTCCTGCTGGTCATGAAGTGGGCAAGGAAACCCGCCTCTAGCTGCTCAAAAGAGAAGACCGAGCCGGGGGTAAGTTTGGAGAACCATTCCCGAGCCGGGCCACAGAGGGTAGCAGGGAAGGCGCCGCAGAGGAGGGAATCGCAGTGCTGTGAATCATTATGAGGGTCTTAAATCCCTCCATGTGATCAGCAGGATCACCCTCGCCGTTGTAGGTCTCGAATTAGGGAGACCTAAAATTCCGAGGGATCTCGGCCTTAAGGATTTGGGAGGAAAAAGGGGGTCCGGTCTTCCAATGACCGCGACATGGCACTAGCCCGCCCTAACCAAGAAGGGCGAGGCGGTTCTCCATTTCCTCTAGGCGACATAGGATGGAATCGGCCTGTTCCTAGGGACGGGCCGATCCGCAGGATTCGCCGGCTCCTATTCCTGACTAGGGGTCGAAACTGTTGCGGACCTCGGTAGTCTGACCACCTCGTTTGGCTTAGAGAATCTCATCCCGAAAATTCTAGAATTCGACCCTTGTGATGGCGGCCTGCCCCGCCGCGACCTGCGGGGGATCGCGCACCTGAGAAAGCTGTCGATGACAGTTTGAGACTGAGTTGGAAGCGACCTCTCCCCTCGTCTGGCTGGCCTGCCTGTCTGAGATGATGCAGCGCAAATCGAACGCGATTGAAGGTCGGGTCGTGCCGTTGACCCGAGGTTGGTTGGAACCCTGGTCATTCGCATGGCTATAATGTAGGGGGTC
Source organism: Hemerocallis citrina (assembly GCA_017893485.1). Lineage (NCBI taxonomy): Eukaryota > Viridiplantae > Streptophyta > Magnoliopsida > Asparagales > Asphodelaceae > Hemerocallis > Hemerocallis citrina. The sequence continues at coordinate 55,102,540 of CM030363.1, forward strand.
CGGATGTCGTGCCGAGGTGACGGCTCTTCTGGCTTTGGGAGCCATGGAAGAGCTCGGACCCAAGGTAACGACTTTGGCTAGGGCACGGAAGGGCGAAAGTAACCTAAAAGACGTTTTCCACAGACAGCGCTAACCTGATGCGGTTTGTTTTGGGGTGTGGCTGCAACAGGTGTGAGTTCTTGTAATTTGTGTAGTGGAAGTCTCGGTACTGGCCCTGGTCCGACCGTCGGCTGGGGGACCTGCTCGGAGAGCAGCAGGAGTGAGGTGGGGACCGGGTGCTCGGCTCGGGTCTAGCAGCTTGGCTCGATCCTAAGTACCTGCACACTGCCTAGGAACACCGGGAGAAGTCCCGGCAATAGGCACTCTGACGATCTGGTCAGTCAGTGAAAAAACAACTGTAGCTAGGGTTCAGGGAGAGAAAGTTTGATTACCTGGCCAGTGGGGGAGGGGGTCTAGTATTTATAGGCAGAGTAAACAGGTCTGAGACCCTGCTAGGCCGGGTCAGACCCGTTTTCTCGTGGGCCTGAAGTGGAAGAGGCCCATCCGGCTCTGGGTTGATCTGATGATCAGGGAAGAGTGGGTTTTGAGGAGATCTGACGGCCCAGGAGGGGCCTCGTCATCTAACCCATATCAGTGACCTATGCAAATTGTAAAAGAACTAGGTATGCCCTTGGGCACGTGCCAACGGCACGTATTCGGAACGATACAACATATAAAAAATCATGTAAACAGTAAGGGATGATTTATATAGATGTTTATTTGCTAGTAAACGTTAATATATTGATGTACTTTGAAGTAGGATTGTGAAGTGACATTGATGTTTATTGATTTGTATATATTGCATGATTATTTGTCAGCGGTTTGGGATTCAAAAATAGTATTGTGAATCTACAACAGTAGTGAATCGGAAATTTCTTGCTAGGTGTGACCTGAGCATAAGAGATTTTTTTTTATTTGGAGTCTAACATAAGTAGCTATTCATTTTCTAACTGCATGAGTTACGCATAACGCCTCAGACTGCATGAGTTAGTTTTCCCTTATTTGTTTTTTATGTAGTTAACCATGTATGAATTCAAAAGAGAATTTTTTTTTTGAAGTATACGTGAAGTGAAATTGCAACAAAGCAGATCAAGATACAATTTTGCAGCTACAAAAACCGAAATACATGGATTAAGCATGGATTTGTCCATAAAAGCACAATCAAGCGAGTTAATTAAAGAATTTGCAACGATTTTTCAAAATAGAAAATGCCCAAATATTAAAAAAAAAAGCATAATTCGAAATTGCATAATAAAAAAAAACATTTTAATCAAAATTAACTCAGTGAAGCATTCTAATCTAAAATAATTACTCAGTGAAGTATAATATAATCAGATCAAATATGGCAATTCAAAAGCAATTAAATGGAAGTGAATGTTATTGAGTTATGAAAGCATAACCCAAAAAAAAGACATAATTAAAAATTTGAAATTAAAAAAAAACCATAATCCAAAATTGCATAACAAAAAAAACATTTACTTTTTTTTTTTGACATATCTGGGTAAAAAAAAAGATAAGAAACAAAGAAAGAATTATGAAAAAGGAGAAAAAAGGGGGAAGAGAGAGAGTAATAAATGAAGAAGTTGTTTTGTTTTGGGTGGGGGGAGGGGGGGGATTTTGAATTTTGGGGGGGCATCTGGGAGAGAAAATATCTTTTGGGAGCAAAAATCTAGACCGTTGATTTTCCTTCAAATGAATGAGAGCCACTTGATAGCTTTCTTTGTGTTTTATTATATAGATGGTGTAACTCCTGTTTTTCGTTTTTCGTATTTTTGGTGTATTTTTCTCTTTCTTGAGTATTTGTACTCTCTTGTATTTTTTCTTGGACCGTATATTGGAATTGTTTTCAAAATGTATTCATTTTTGTTTCGGTTTGAGCTCTTTGTGTTGATTTGTTCGTCTTTTGGTTTCATTCTCCATTGACTGTTGCTCTTTTCTCTTTATTTGATTATTGTTCTCTCTATTTTGCTCTTGGGTATTCATGGTGTTTTGGTTGGCTACCCTATTCCTAATCCTATTGCTTTGATCCATAATTGATCACCAAACCCAAATTGATCTACAATCCTATTTTTAATCCTATACTAATTGATCGAAATCAATCTTAATTGAATTAATCCTATTACCACTCCTATTGGATCCTAATTAAACCCACATACCCAAATATCCATCTCCTACTACAAAACCTAAACTACACCCTATTTAATTCCTCTCTACAAAACCCTAAAACCTAACCCTAACCCTCTCTCACTGGCCTCCCTCTCTCTCTCTCCAACTGCGCCACAACCCAGCACACCGACCCCCCCTCATCGACCTACTCCCCTTCGGCTTGTGCTCACCCACCGACCGACCACCTCATCCCTTACTCCCGACCACAATCCACCTAGCCACCAACACCCGAGCACTCCATTGCACCATCCTCCATCATCTTTACCTCTTCCCAGTCCTGCTGTCCGCCGTCGAAAGCAGCAGCCGGAGCGCCAGCGATCGAAGCCAGCCGACGCCCCAATGCCACCTATGCCCTTGCTCTCTCTCTCGCTCTCGTTCGTTTGCACGTGCTCGTGTTTGAGTGCACGTGTGATCAACGTTTGTTTGGTTCGTGGATTTCTTGTTCGTGGGTTTGTTCGTTACCAGGATCCGTTTCCGTTATTCTTGGTGTTCTTCGTTTTCATCTTCAGTTAAGGCAAGTAACTTGTACTCAAATTTCTTTGTATGATACAAGTCAAAAATATCGCTTATAGTGTAGTTGGGTTCTAGAGACAACTCATGTGTGTGTTATGTTTGATGGTTTTGTCTCTATTGTGCTATTTGACCATAGTTGCCTCATGACACAAAATCGACATGAAAATATCTTGGTTTAACCGTTCTTAATCTATTCATATATGTGAGATAATTAGGTGAAATTATGTGTTTGATGAGATCCATGTGATATAATGGTTGTGAATATGTTATATACTCTATTTCATGATGTTTGGACACTTAGTAGACTCTATACCATGTTTGATTGGGACTGGAACAAGTTTCGTGTGGTTTATGTTGATTTTGTTTTCAAGAGAAAATCCGTATTTATCGTTGATCAGTTTTGATTTGTATTTTAGACCATATTAAGGTCATAATTATTAATTTTTGTATTAGACATGAATTATAGAGAAATCTGTCTTCTTTCCAATCTTTCTAACCTTGATCGATTTCGTTTTCGTATGAGTGAGTTATGGCTATTTTACTACAGAGGTGTATTCTAATTTCAGATTTCGTTCCTTGATGATATTGATGATTAAACTATTTTGATACTAGTCTTAAATATATTATTTTGATCTAAATCCGTGCACAGTATTTATATACCTATCTAAGGATGACCCAGAATTTTGGTGGATTTTATCGATGAGTTTTATACGCCGTTTCATGCTTGTTTATGAAAGCTATACTTGCTGTATTTTGCTCGCTGTTCTGTAAAAAATCATATTTTCACCCTATTTCCTTTTACTGTATGGAAAATATTTATGAAATACGAAAGTTATCTTATTTTGTCTGTTTTCATCTCCCTTTGGCGGATTTGGATGTCGTTTCACGGTTTGCGAGATATTATAGTTTCCGTACAGCAGTGTTGGGAATTCCAGATTTATCAAACTATCTTTTCTTGATATTTTCTGATTTTTGTTGACTAAACTAATTTTACTGGAATATTATGAAGCTCTATATTCTGATACTAGACATATAGGGGATTACCCCAAATTTTTCCTGGATTTATTTGAGGAGTTTAATGCTATTTTCCTGACTGAGAATTCGATTTACTGATTTCTGGCTGAACGTATTTTTTGGATTCAAATCAGTTTTTAGTTATGATTTTGTGAAATACTATATGGCTTATATATAATCGTTGGATTCGTGTGGAAGTCTATTTTCCAGATCCTTTGACAGATTCAGATTTGGATTTCTAGGGTAACGGAAATCACTGTTTTAGTATTGTACTGTCATGCTGTCCTGAATATGAACATACATTGTTTTGCTCGTTTATGTGACCGTATATCATCTATGCATGTTTATTTATTTTTCTGAACCTAATACTGATTGTATCATGTTAGTTTGACACAATTTCATGCACTATCATGTCTGGTGATAACCATAATAAAAGTAATCAAGCTGGGATTTCTTAAGGGAAGATATAGTAGTGGAAAATATGGAAACGTATACTTGTAAGGAAACTAGTGTTCCATACTATTACTGTTACTGCTACTGTTACTGTTACTTTTACTGCTACTGTTATTGCTACTTTTACTGCTACTGCTATTGCTACTGCTACTGTTACTGATACCTGAGTATACTGTTCCATTATGGTCCCCTATGAAATCTAAAAGTGAAACTGTTTATTGTAGCAATCATGTATTATAATATGGGGCGCATGAAGTGCTACCTAGCTAGAAATACACACAAAACTGTAAAAATATAAGACTGATACTGTTAGACTGATACTGTTAGACAGAGTTGTTGGACTGAGACTGTTATACTGTTACACTGATATACTGAGCTTACTGTTATTGGACACTATTAGCTGCCATATGACACTATACTTGACACATTCATTTGTACTGTTAGTATACCACGCTAGTTGACTTTGTTTTACTGATTCATGCTAGTTATTACTGTTGATGCATTATTCTATGATATTTGATTACCTTTCCCATGTACTTGTATCCTACATTATAAGTGGCCCGTAACTTGCATTGACGGATACTTATTTTTTCTTTCCTTCTCCTGCAATTATTAATTATAGATCAGGATGGTCAGCTGCCCGACGGCATTGGTGAAATGAGATATTAGTGCTAGATTTCTTACTTATTAGTATTGCTATTCTTATTGCTTTGAATAATGTACTTTCAGTACTTGGATGATTCCTTTGTATTTTTGGGCGATGTGACCCAGGATTTTGTTTTTTCCAGATTCTGATTTATTTGAGATTGATACATTTTGTTTCAAGTAAATTTTGTTGGTTCATAAATTCAATTTTTCATGTGTGGTTAATTCTCTTACTTCCAACTCTGATTATTTTGTGAGATATTGTAAAGATTCCTGAACAGCTTATGGATGATGCAAATCATTGCTGGGTTGAGTCGCATATCCGTATTCCATATTCTTTTTGGGAAGCGGGGCGTGACAGATGGGTTGTAAAAGAAAGAAAGTGTAATTCAAGGTATTTAATTTTCGCTGTGCTATGTAAAGAATTGATGTAATAAAAGTTGAAAATTTTTCTGTGTGGCTATGTTTACTATTACGTTGAGATAGATGCTGGGAATTGTGCCACGTATTTCTGAATTTATTTACTGAAAATTTGAGGTGCTACAAAGTTTGGTATCAGAGCTTGCTTCAATAGTAATGATAAACATGGTATAAGAATAAACCTAGGTGGACATTAGAGCGTGAGTACCTAGGTGTGGACATTAGAGTGTGAGTATCACATGGAATTAAAACAAGATGAAATGGTTTGGGGTATGATTGTGATTTTTCCATAAGGTATTGATGTGAATATGAATTTTGTTGTGATGCTCTAATTTTTCCCTCATTTTGCAGTACTCAGTATAATGGCAGGGCCCATGACCAGGAATGGTAGAAATGGTGATGGGGCTGAAGGTTCCCATGGGGCCGTACTTGATCTAGAGATGAAAATTGCCAGGGTGTATCAGACCTTGAACACATTCATGGTAGCCAACATGACTCGAAATCAGAATCAAGGGGCTGGACCAGTACTTGTTAATGCTGATCCAATTAAGTAGGTGGAGTCCTTAAAGTGGATGAAGTTGCCTATTTTTGAAGGGCAGTTTGATCCAAATGTGGTTGATGATTGGATTAGACCGATGGAGGTAGTCTTCGAGGTTTTGGAAACCCGAGCAGCGAATAAGGTGAAATTGGCTACGATGCAGTTAGAGAAGGATGCTGGCGTCTGGTGGCAGTCAGTGAAGAGGACTTTTGGGGATGAACATGTGACTTGGGAGGCTTTCCTTGAGGAGTTCAGGGATCGTTTCTTTCCTCTGGATATTCAGAAGAAGAAGGCAATAGAATTCTTGAACCTACAGCAAGGCAGCATGTCAATGCGCAAATATGAGACTAAGTTCACCCAGCTGTCAAGGTATGCACCAGAGCTAATAATTGATGAAGCGAAGAAGGCCAAGAAATTCGAGTAGGGCTTGAGGCTAAATTTGAGGTCTCGAATGATACCGATGGGCATCAGAAGGTTTGATAAGCTGGTCAGAAAAGTAGCAACGACAGAGGAAGATATGGATTAGTTCCAGAAGAAGCAGGAAACTTGGAACAGGAACAAGAGGCCAGCTGCTAATTAGAGTGGGAAGAAGTTCCCAGCGAAGCAGGGCAGGTTCAGTAGGATAGAGCAGAAGGCACCTGCAATTCAAGGCGTGACTTGTTTCAACTGTGGAGAGGCAGGCCACTAACAGTCAGGATGCACCAAACCACCTAAGGTGCGGTCTTGTTATCAGTGTGCTCGTGAAGGGCATATTAGATCAAACTGTCCGCAGTTGAAGAAGGAAGGTGCAAGCGGGGGCAAATTCCAGAGGCAGGGGCGAGTGTTCGCATTAACTGAGGAGGATGCGGGTAACTCAGAAGATGTGATCCAGGGTATGCAAAAATTTTAAATTCATTTATTTGATCTGTTAAGTAAAACTTTGTTTAATAATATATTGGAGATTTGAGTATCATTCTTCATGTAACAGGATTTGTCTTGATTAATGGAATAAAAGAAAAAGTTTTATTTGATACTGCTTCTTCACATACATTTGTGTCGCCCAATTTTGCTAAAGTTTTAGGTGTGAAGCCTAAGGTATTTCCAGACAGAGTCTTGTCGGTGGAAACACCATCAGGGAAAGAATTGATTGCTGATCGGTACTTCGAGGGTTGTGATATCGAGATTGGTGGTAGATTATTCAGCATTGATCTCATTGAACTGCAAGTCTTGGGTGTGGATGTGATCGTGGGCATTGATTGGATGGCAATATATGATACCATAATTGAATGCAAGAAGAAAGAGGTGTTAGTGAAGGCACCGGGAGGACCCACCGTGACTTTTCAGGGGAAGAAGAAGAACCCGAAAGTGGATGCAATGGTGTCTAAGTTAATGATTCTAGATGAAGTCATAAGCATTCCAGTTGTTAGGGATTTTCCTTCGATATTCTTGAAGAACTATCAGGATGTTGAGTTCTGCATCAATGTTTAGTCGGGAAGTGCTCCAATTTCTAAGGCTCCATACAGGATGGCACCTTTAGAGCAGGATGAAGTTAAGAAGCAGATTGAGGAATTACTGGGTAAGGAATTCATCAGGCAGAGTACTTCACCGTGGGGTGCAACAATGTTGTTAGTGAAGAAGAATGATGGGTCAATGAGGATATGTATTGACTACCAGGAGTTGAACACGGTGACCATTCAGAACAAGTATCCGCTTCCACGAATTGATGATCTGTTTGATAGGCTTCGGGGAGCAGCTGTATTTTCGAAGATTGATCTGCAGTCAGGGTGTCATCAGGTCCGAGATAAGGAGGAAGATGTGAGCAAGACAGCTCTCAGAACTCATCATGGGCTCTATGAGTTTTTGGTGATGCCATTCGGATTAACAAATGCACCGGAAGTATTTATGGACATAATGAACCGGATCTTGTGGTCGTTTATTGATTCCTTTGAGGTGGTATTCATTGATGATATTTTGATGTATTCGAAGTCGAAGGAAGAGCACTCTAAGCACTTGGAAGAGGTACTGAAGAAGTTACAAGAGCATAACTTATATGCCAAGCTTTCGAAGTGTGAGTTTTTGAAGTTCGAGGTAGCTTTCCTTGGTCATGTCCTTTCTAAGGAGGGAGTAGCCACCGATCCTCTGAAGGTTAAAGCAGTGAAGAATTGGCCCAGGCCGACGATAGTGAAGAAAGTCAGGAGTTTCTTGGGATTGGTTGGGTATTACAGGAGATTCATTCAGGGCTATGCACAGATTGAAGTTCCTTTGACGGGTCTGACTCGGAAGAATATGTCTTTCACTTGGACTGATAAGTGTGAGGCGAGTTTCCTAGAGCTAGAGGAGAGGTTAACGACTATGCCTTTCTTAGCTTTGCCACAAGCTGGGAAGAACTATGATATCTACAGTGATGCATCGCTCAGATGTTTGGGGTGCATCTTGATGCAGGAAGGCAAGGTTATTGCATATAGATCGAGGCAGTTACGTCCGCATGAAAAGAACTATCTGACGCATGATCTGGAGTTGGCAGCTATCATCTTTGCCTTGAAGCAATGGAGGCATTATGTATATGGAGAGAAGGTCAACATGTTCACCGACCACAAGAGTCTGATGTACATTTACTAGCAGAGGGATCTAAATCTTCGGTAGAGAAAATGGTTGGAAGTATTGGAAGACATTCGTCCTGAGATCAAGTATCATCCGGACAAGGCGAATGTGGTGGCCGATGGGCTTAGTCGGAAGAGCAGTCTGTCGAGTTTGATAACTACTTAAAGAGAGTTGCAAGTAGAGTTATATCAGGCAGATATTGAGGTTGTACTACAGGGTTTGGGAGCATCTTTGGCTCAGTTGAGGTTGCAGCCTTCTTTGAGAGATCAGATTGTGGAGGATCAGAAATCAGATGCAGAGATTCAGAGGATGTTGCAGCAGGTTTTCGATGGCAAGTTATCAGAGTTTCATATCAAAGATGGAGTTCTATGGATGGGGGAGAGGTTGTGTGTACCGGAGAATGCAGATTTAAGGGAGAGTATCTTGTAGGAGGCACACAGTACCTTGTTGTCAGTACATCCTGGGGGCACGAAGATGTACAAGAACATCAAACAACACTTTTGGTGCCCGGGTATG